>JAOCZM010000098.1:0-655513 GCA_026122235.1 Vinca minor | reverse complement strand
AAAATTATTCTACTGGCATATATACTATTTTTTAGTAATACTTTTAATATAAAGACTTAACAAATATAAAAAATTAAAATTATATTCTAAATTATATCATACTTATATATGTATATTCTTAAAATTATTTTAAGAAGAAACTTTTCGTGACAAAATTATTTTAAAAGGTGTTTGTCACGGAAAGTTATACCTATCGTGATATAAAATGTGTTTTCCATTACGAAAGGTAGACCTTTTCTTAACGAAAACTACTACTTTAAGTGACAATATTATTTTCAGTTCATAAAGGTCAACTTTTCGTAACGATTCGCGACTTTCGTAGAATAAAATGATTTCATCACGAAAAGTTCGTCATAACAGTAGTTTTTTTTTGTAGTGCTTATCGGGATAGAAGTAGTGAGTAACCGTTACTTCTGCCCATGAAGTAGAGCCAGACATCTCCCAATAGAGCTCGCTTTTGTAGGTCGGACGATCCGCTCCACTAAAAGCGTGTTTCGGCTTTGGAGGAGATGAAGTTCCCTCTACTAGACCCCCTCGAGTCATCTACTCTTCGATTTCTCCGAGGCACCATCTCAAAGTCCTCCAAGCTTTCAGACCTCCGATATGGCTTCCACCACTGCCTCGACTCCTCTATCTATTCAGCTTTTGCCTTGCCCACATTTTTAACCATTCAAAAAAGGCAAAGAGCTTGTCCATCTCGACATGTTTGCAATCAGAGCATATAGGTAGAAAAAATTCTTCACATATTCTCGAATCGCACCCATATGTCTTAGTTCCCTAAGCTTTCATGGGCGTAGCATCGTATGCAAAATTCATAGGGAAAAATTGTTTCTTCATAGCACCTTCAGCCATGCTCCCTAGTATTGATAATCAACTCGACTCGCTTTCGATATCGCGGGTTGTTACCCTCCACCAAAGTTTAGCAATATCCTACATATAGGTATCGACAATGATCAACCATCATGGTCTCATCAACAATGCCTACAGCCTTAAAATATTGGGACAAGTCGAAGAAAAGCTGTCGATGTCCTTCGCAACTCTAGCTCTTGTGTAGGCCTTCGCTCTCTCACATTTACCTTAAGAGCGTTGGAAGCGACAACTCGTGGCCCGATCAGTGCTCCAACCGCACGGCCAACAGCTAAAGATAGCACCCTCATCTTGCCCATTACCTCGCTCCATCACAGATCGAAGTTCAGCCAACACTTTCGGTGTTCTTTGCCACAGTCACGCGAATCTCAAAGCAATCGTCGCATCACTCGTCACAATACTTTCTTCATTGGATTGGACACTCGAAAAAGTTCCTTAGTAGCGGCGCTCAATTCCTCTAGCTCCCTATTTTGGTTAATAACGTCGTTCTCCAAGAGCATCGCCCGACGCCCATTGAAGTTACCATCCATCTCGCTAGCTCAGTAGTAGAAGTCAAGGACTTTACCAACCGATGCTTCCAACTCTTCGAGACGTGCTCCTTTAGAACTCTCATCCGCCCGTCAAACCGCCTCTCGCTTTTACTAGTCATCGTCTTTCCCGAACCTCGCTCCCGATACCAAGTTTCACGGGTCAAAAAGTCTTAGCACTTGAGACGCCCGCGATGCAGAGTGATTCTAGCTCAAAGCTCCCAAATCACTCCAGGCAAGCTTTCTCTTCGTTCACAATCTCGGGACAAAAAGATAGGCAACGCTTAAAAACAAAAGTAATAACTAACACGGGTCACTTGCGCGGAAACTTGGTTTTTCTCATTAAAACATAGAATCCTTACAAGAAATAGAATGTAAATAAAAAATGTCCAAAACGACGAGAGGGAGAGTCGCTTGAACGTCAATTACAATTGCTTGAAGTTTGGTTTTTCTTGCTTTCATGATTTTTCATTCCCCCTATAGGTCCTTAAAAAACATTGGCCCTAGTGGCAACAATAGACACCAAAATTCCGAGGAGGCGGGAAATCTATCTACTTACGCTATACAATTTATTTACACAAGGTAATTGTCGTTTCCGCTCCTCTACGTTGTCCTTGAGTGGTCTGCAGAGTTTGGGCTCATTCGGACTTCGCTCGGATCCGAAACGGCAACGGCCAAGTCTGAGTAGCTCTGATGCAGCACTCAGTCACGCTACGCTCTGTCATCTAGTTGAGGGCACGGCCTACGGTGTCGCGACGCATAGGTTTGGGCGAAGCTACAGTGGACAGCCACGCGCTACGGCTTTGTGGCGCAGCCTAGAGTAAGCTATGCCCGTTGTTGGGGTGCATCTACAGCAACACTCGCCCAAGGTCAGGGGCGCATCTACGATGTCGTTACTCGGGTCATTTGGGCCGTTGCTGCTGAGTGATGCATGCACATCGATGGGGTGCAGCTACGAGTAATACATGTGCAAGGTTAGGGGCGCATCTACAAATGCATTGCCGCTCACTGTTAGGGGCGTTAGCTATGGCGAACGCATGCATCGCCGACGGGCCCTGCTATAGCACACTCGCACACCGCTTTGGGGGTCGATGAACGAGAATTCTCGCACGGCGTTGGGCACATCGCGTGGGGCAATGAATATTGGGACGGTGTCGATGGAGTGCGCTGTCGTGCGGGTCATGTTGTGAGGATGAGGCGCGCGATTGCATGATCGGGTGCCATTGGCACACGGCTTAGGGAAAGATCGGGCGCGCAGGACGCATCATTGTTGTCTCCTCGCGCGAAGCCACAACCGACCCGTGATGTAACTCTTGCGCGTTGGGTACGATCTTTGATCGACATAATATCAAAAGTTTATTATTTTAAACCAATGTATTGTTCTAAAGTTTGGATATTCGATCTTCAAAATTCTCATACATGTCAAACATAGAGTAATACATATGCCATAGATTTGTTTTGGGTTTATGCAATTTGTTCTCTTGTGTCCTTTCTGTATCTTTTGTTAGTATCTTTCAGCTGTGAATTGGAGTTAAAAAATGTTCGAGCCGTTATTTTTTTTTACTTTTTTATTTTATGAATTACAAGCTGTTCAACAAAGAGCGCTTTTCTTTTCGTATTCTTCTCTTTGGGGCAAAAAATCTGCTGTACCTATTTTGTATCTCGTATGTGTTCACGTTTGTAGGGTTATACTATTTCTTTTAAATTATAATTTTTCAATTAAAAAAATAACATATGTCAATTACTTATTAGTGGGAACATGAAATTGGTATATACATGTGTGTTCTCATTTTTGTGTCCAACCACTCAAAATTTACTATGTGGACATTTTCTTCTAAATATATATACACATGTTGAATTGTGAGTAGTTGAACACATTAATGAGTACATACACAGGTATAAACGATTATTTGCCAGTATATGAAGAATGAAAGAGAACCGAAGTCCAGTGTTGCCCTAAGGATGCTCTGAAAGAAAACTCAAAATTCATAGATATATGGGGTTTTGGCATATGATATTAAACACAATCATGTAGAACTTACTTCATGTATTACTTCTGTATAAGGAGGTTGGGTTAGAGATTTTAAGAAGCGAGAAATACTATGAACTTTTCACTTTAGCCTTCAATTATATTTTTGGACTTCAGCCAAGTTAAGGTTTTTAAAGTCTAATTGTCGTCGAGTTTCGACTTGGGTTTTTTTTAGAGTTTTTTCCTATTTTGTTATTATTATTATTATTATTTTACAGAGTTAGTGTTTTGTTTTTTCTTTGCCCATGAACAGGGGCTGATAAACCGAATTACGTAAATTTTTTGTGTTCTTTTATTTGTATTCACATTATTGTTGTTGTTTCACTTTATTTGTTTTAGGTTCAACCAGTTGACATTAGAGGAAGGTTTCCACACAAGATGACAACTGCTAAGCATGACATCAAGAAGCTTGGTCGCAACACAAGGTTTCTTCTCTAGCAAATAAGGATGAAAGAATTTCTACACAAATGGATTATTAGGATGTTTTGCTCGGAATAGATAAAATGCAATCAAGCTTTCCAGAAGAAGAGAAAGAGAGTATCAACAACAAAGAAATCAACTACACATAGTATTAGAACTTAGAGTTCTATCCGGGTGGCAGATTGTGTAGAGAAACGTATGATCGATTTTTTACAATCGCAGTGTGTAAGTTTCAACCTTCTAATGTGGAGGTAACTTTTTGTGGGCACCAAGTTAAAAGTTCTCCAACCTAATGGATCACTTTGCTGCGTTTTGATTTACGTTCTCCAACTACTTTTTTTGAATTGGAATGTGAGCTCTCGAGGCAAAGAGTATCGCCTTTTTGTAGAGAGAGTTTAGAGTTCTACATGATTGTGTTGGCAATGTGTTCGGTTGTTATAACTAGAGTTCTACATGATTGTGTTAGTTACATGCCAAACTCTTATTATAATATGTTTCATATGTTTTTGCTGATTGATTGATCTTGTATTATCAGGAATATATTATTGAGAAAATATCGTGTTCGAGGCAAGAGTCTCACGTGCGACCGTCTGTTCAGAGCAGACGGATTGTCTTTACACGTGGACCAATGGGGAGTCGATAGGTGTCAGGCAGGCTTTTGGGAAAAAAAAGGACAAAGAGAACCGGGTGGCGTTGGTTGAGGTGCATGATTTGATGTTTAAAAAACAAAAAAAAAAATGTAATATTTCTTTAGTTAATGGGGTTGTTAGGTGGTTAGTGGAAAACATCAAATCTAATTAATTCTTTTTTTTTTTCCTAAGTAAAATCTAATTAATTCTAATATAATAAAACTCATTCTTCTCTTTTGGTAATAAAAATTTACAAAAAAAATCTTTGTTTGAAGTGTTTCAAGGATTGGAGCAACCGTTTCAACAAGAAATTCTAGAAATCGGGCAAAATAAAGAGGTAAAAATCCTATTGTTTGGGGGATGTAATTAGTTTTTAATCTCGATTAATTAATTTTCTACTTGAATGGTACCCTTCTTAAAAGGCAATGATACAAAATATAATAATCTTAAAGTACGCTATTATGTGTATCTTGAACCAATGAAATTTCTATAATCAAAAGCAAAGAAGAAGAAATATGAATATTTTTTACATAAAAAAAAAAAAAAAGAAATATGAATATTTTTTTTTGTAGTTTTTAAGCAACTCTAGACTCTATAGAAATATAATGACATGAAATGTGGCCGATTTGTATGCACTAAATGACCAAAGTCACAAAATGTAGTTCTTTTTAATTGAGTACCATTTATAAATCGCATATTTAAATTTTATAAAAAATGTTCTTTGAGTAACAATTTTGATTAAATACACTTATAAATGGCGAATTATGTTAGGCACTGGGAAAAAATAGTATTTTTTTTTTTGGTGAATATATTTTCCTTATGCTCTTCTTATGGTATTGTTTATAATTTTCCAATTACAAATAAAAATTCCGTGTTTATTTGTGAAATACATAATTTGGATTGAGTTTGAACCAATACTGAGAACGTGGCGAATAGCGGCGCCATTTTGGTCCCAAATAACTGATATGCAACCATTCACGTGGTCGCAAATTGATATTCGCGACCGCATAAAGGATCGGTTGCACTTTTCCGCCGCAATTTGCGACCATATTTTCAACCCAGTTTGACCACAAAAATGAGCGAACAAATTGTGAACGATTCATTTTACTGACGGTTTTGCGACCACCAGTTGACTCGAGGTTGACCTCATTGCCGCGACCACGTTGCGACCGCAATTTAGCAACCACTTTGCGAACATCGTTTGACTTCGTTGACCATATATGGGCGACCACGTTGTGACCACTCTGTGTTAGTAGTGCCTCAGGACCATGAGCATATGTCTGTACGTTTTTATATTTTGAGCATGTTATTTGAATAGTTAATTTTGCTTTTAACATCAAATATGTGATTTGATGGTATAACTCATTAGCTTATATGATTATTATTCTAATTGTCCCTAGTTTTATAAAATGTTATATGTAAGAAATAAAAATAGTATGTTGTTTGATTGATGATCATGTGTAATGGATACAAATCATATCATAGATACATATTGAGATATATTGTATTGGGCGTGATCCGAAAAAGAAGTAATACTCCATGGTTCTATAAGTCATAAGTATTACTTCCTCAATACTATTTAAGATCCTTATACCTTATTTCTTCATAGTTTCCAGCATGAATGGAGCTATGTTTTGACTCAGTCGAACGTTACTTTTAATCGAGTAATTAATATGATTGATGATCTGATGTAGTATTCTATCATGACTTGAATGTGAGAGACATTGTAAATAATTTGTCCCTCTCTTAATAGATAGAGATATCAATGGACCCTCAATAGTGAAGAATGTTTAAATGCATGGCCGTGCTCAAATGTATTTAATAAAGTGGTTATTAAATATTATTTGTTGGACAGTCTACCTGGAGATCGAGTACAAATATAATTAAGTTTTATAAGGGTGACAACATTCATGCCTTTATGCTTAATTGAGATATCGTGAGACAAAAGGATTAAATAGTTGATTGATATTAGGTAATCGTTCCACCGAATCATTCATTCAAGTCACAATGCCCTGCTAGGGACCGCTTATGACTTATGGATACATACTCTACTAAGTTTGTTTTCATTACAAGTGTGAAATTAACCTACATGGTCACACGAATAGACGAGTGGACGAGCTTTATATCCCGTTTCCATGAATCTAAAATATGTCTAAATTGATTGTATCTGACATTTATTTTCTGAGAATAATAAAATGTTATCATTCAAATTAGCGATAAATGATGGGATAATTTCGGTTTTTGTTCAGATTACGTAGGAGTTATTATGCGATAAAAACTCCCACTACCAAAAGAAGTTGGGACTACGTGAGAGTTTGTATTTGAGACAAACTCTCACGCCCTTTATATATTTCTCTTTGGACGAAACCTAGTTTCAGTATTTCTACCCGCAACAAATCAGTCACAACCAAAAGAGAATTCCACCATCCATTTCCTCTCAGTTTTTTCGTATCTTAGGAAATTGAAGACCTAACACTCGCTGCTTTCGTTTCGTTGCGTGGATACTGGTAGAGAGTGAATCCTCAAAGGGACAGATTTTGATGGTTGATGCAATTTTGCAAACCTAAACATAATCCGAAAAGAAATCCAAACCATTGTAAGCTCCTTTTCGTTCTTATATTATGAATGGATCCTTTCGGGGACGAATCATAGATTATTTATGTATGTTTCTGCCTATAAATCCCTATAGTGGTATCAGAGCCGGGGTTCATACTATCTGAATTCGATAGTGTTCATCACAATCATAACATATATCAATCTCGATTTTGATATGTGTATCTGTGACAAAAAAAAAGTATTTTTGTGATTCTGATGTGTGTATATATATGTTAATCTGATTAGTATATTTATATACATGACCTGATCTGTTATTAAATCGATTAATTATGCATAAACTGTTATTAAGCTGATTTATATCGCATAAACTGTTTACGTATATGTATTAATTGTATAAACCATTTGATAATTCGATTATACATGTGAGCCGATGGAGGGTAAACTTGGGGCAAAAATTCATTCCATGAGCGGAATGAAATCGAAAGCAATAATGAGATGTAAGGCGTTGCCCCTTGTGCCCCATCTAGGGGAGCGCCCTAAGACTTCGTGATTTGTACTACGTTACTTTTTTTTTATATGCTTTATATGAGTTATAGCATGGTGAATAGCATGTCCTACTATATCCCTTCTAATTTACATTTAACTAGGTTGTATTAAAAATATAATTAGCAAACATGGTTCAATTGCATGCCAAACGTAAATTCATAACCATCGAGACAAAAACAGTCAATAATGTGAAACTCAAAAATAGTAAAACACGAGCAACAAATGAAGAACTAATTCATCAGAGCAAAAAAATGAATTTGAAATTAAATAATTTGCTAATTTTATCAACCTTTCTCCAATCAGGGACGATTACTGAGGGGCGGGAGGGCGCAAGATTTTTAAAAATACTACTATTTTTAAAATTTTATGCAGTATTTTGGAAAATTTTATTAATTTCGCCTCCCAAGAATTTTTTTTTGCCTTTTTTATCGCCCCCAAGAATTTTAGAATTCCCTCCCCCCCCAACGTCAAATTCCTGGCTTCGTCCCTGTCTCCAATTAAATCCAACATATAGAAAATTAAACAACTATAACAATAAATTTAGAACATGTCTAATCCATAATATGAACTATTGAAAATTGATTAATCCTTCATTTAAAAGCCAGGCATTCTCTCTACGGAAAATCATTCTTGAGATTCAACGTCTACCGGAGCTCCTCCTTCAACTTAGTAGCCCATACACACATCAGCAACAACTTGAGAAGCAAGCTCCACAAGGCTCTTTATGTTAAGAAATTCGCTACCTACACAAGACCACGGAGTTTTGTGGTCGGCTTTGACGAATTCAACATCAAAAGCCTTGAGATCTTCGTCCGGCAGCGATTTTTTCACATCCACCCACCGGACCGGAGTGGCGTTTATAGTACTTGATTACCTTCGTCGAGATATTACCAAAGATGTTGGGAAGAGAATGACGTTCTCGCCGGATAGGTGTGTCGTTTACAGTACTCCTGGTGGTGACATTGTGGGCTCTGGGCGTGACATAGAATAATAGGATCAATTATGCTTGGATGGATGATAAAGGAAAGGAGAGAAAAGAAGCTGATCAAGCCTTAGCTTCATATAGCAAAAGAGTACTTCTGGAAATTGTCTCATTTTCTGCTGATAATCAGGTTGTTCTTGATTCTACTTTTCCAATTCAAATTTCTGATCGTGGAGTGAACAAGGTATGTCCCATTAATGAAGTCTGACATGAGAGTGTTTGAATTTTTTTTAATCAAACTTCATGGGTATAGTTCGTTCAAGTACTTTAAAACACTCGAGGATTTTCAAGTGCAATTTAAATGAAGATATTGCCCACTATGACTGTTGGGAATTATTATTTCCCTTTAAATTGAAATATATTTTCTGGACTGTAAAATTAATTACTGCACAGAAATTCTGCACAGGAAAAAAATTAAATCTGCACAGATAAAATTATACAGAACACAAAAAAAAAAAAAAAATACTGATAAAATTAATTTTCCTGGACTGTAAAATTAATTACTGCACAGTTAAAGAATAAAAATTCTGCACAGATAAAATTATACAGAACTGAAAAAATTCTGATAAAATTAATTTTCCTGGACTGTAAAATTAATTACTGCACAGTTAAAGAATAAAAATTCTGCACTGACCCAATTAATATTTCTGGACAGAAAATAAAATATTGGACAGAAAACTGCACAGAAAAATAAAATTCTGGACAGAAAAAATTAAATCACTGCAACCTTAACCGGTATTTCGATGAACTCGTGGACGAGATAGCAGTTTAACCGCTTCCCCTTAAGTTCAATATGTCCCGGCCTTGTAGCTTCGGCTTTGTAGAACACTGAACTCCAAGGTACAACGCCCAAACACTTTCTGTCTTTTTGAAGCCAAAAAACAGAACCTCCGAATCTTTAACAGCAGAACTCTTAGTAATGTTGTGCAGTGCAGGAAAAGAAAATGCAGAATGCAAGAGGGAGTAGTAATTTTTCGGGGTAAATTCTCTGGCAGTAGGAGGCTGCCTTATATAGGCTCCCAAATCTGAAATGGCATTACTCAGCCATTTACAACAGCAGTTTTGGATTTGAATTTACACCACCATTAAGCTTGGCTCATACGGTCTCTGCACCATCAAGCCACAATGAATTCTGCTGTTACAAAATTCAAAACGAATTCAAACCAGTAGCAAAAACTTGGCTGATCAGGCCCGCGAGTTTTTGGTCCGGCATTCGTGTACGCAGGTCGCGCCTGCACACAAGTTCAAGCTAATTTGGTATCAACAGACCTTCCGTTTGCACCCCCCTGCGCGGGTGCACGCGAGGTTCTAACATAGGGCATAATAGTAGTAATACAATTTAAACCCAAATAGACCACTTTAACATATAAAGTGTTTTCCTCTTTCATGGGTTTCCTATGTGGGATGAGTTTAAAAAACCCATTTCCCACATTTCATCCACCCTACTTTATACCATTTTATCATTCACACCAAGAATTGGTTTTCTCACATGTTATATATCATCACGAAGCTTGCGCAACCCACTTCGTGATAAACTCAATAACATTCAAAACCGAGAGGTGTAACATATAAATATATTAGCTCAAATATGTCCTCACGACACATTAATACCACTTTAATTCTTTGCTTAAAGAACAATTCTCCAACAATCCCCCACATGAATGAAAAATATTTAGGTATGCACATGAAATGCAATGCAAGAGTTCGGCGAGAATTCGTTGCATCAGGATAGGTAGTTGTTAGCCTTGAACCTTCCCTAGTGAAATACCATCGGATACACTTGCTAACCAGTGGACGCGATGCCTTGAACTGTTCATCGTTTTTTGTGTATCAAGACAATGATACTCACACAACGATTTCTCTTTACTGTTAGTCGATTCTTTCGTTGTTGTCCATTTCGGCCCTGGGACTGCCTTGGAAATGTTCATCGAATGCTCTAGAGATTTAGCCCTAAAGTCATCTCATAGAAGTGGCCCCTTCACATTCGATATAGGTGATCTCTTATTTAGAAGTATCCTGTCATACTTCACGTGATACGTATAAGGATCATTGAAAACTTTCGTTTATCCTCCAATGGACAGGTCTATCACTCTTTCACCTTAGGAATGAGTTGGGAACTCATTTTTCCCGAGTGCTTTGTTCGACTCCCCCCACAATTCGGTTGTCCCTTTGAACCTGCAATTGGGCTTTACAATTCAGGTAGGGTTGCCATCATGAGTGGTAATCAATTTTACGGGCTTTAGTCTCATTCCCCTCGATGAAATCTCAATAAGATCTCTCGTTAGACCTTTTGTTAATGGGTCCGCTATATTTTCTTTGGATCTCACAAAATCCAAAACTATAACACCGGTTTTCAAAAGTTTCTTTACGGATTTATGTCTACGACGTATATGTCTAGACTTCCCATTATACACATTATTCGTTGCTCTACCAATAGCTGACATGCTATCACAATGTAAGCTAAGTGGTGGCATTGGTTTTGAAAACATTGGAACATCTTCCAAAAAACCCACGTAACCATTCGACCTCTTCACTTTGCTAGATCCATAGCTATGAATTACGATTCCATAGTTGATCTCATGATACAAGTTTGTTTGCATGATTTCCATGAAACATTTGCACCTCCAATTACAAAAAATGTATCCGCTTGTGGATTTTATATTTTTGGAATCTGCTATCAATTTGCATCGAGTGTACCCTTCAAGTACAGTTTGGATATCTAGTATAAAATAATCCATAGTTAGCGAGTGTACCTTATATATCTAAGTACTCTAACTAACGCTCTCCCGAGTGCTCATAAGCTGGGATTACTTGTATACCTCGCGGGTCTATTGGCTGAGTTTGCAATATCTGGTCTAGTACGGTCCATGAGATACATTAGGCTGCCTATGATCCTAGAATATTCAAGTTGTCGCACTCCTTCTCCACGATTCTTGTGAAGATTAGCACCTACTTCCATAGGTGTTCTCGCAATTAAATCACTTCCTTTATCAAACTTGTCTAATATTTTTTCAATATAATGACTTTGAGAAAGTGAATATCCATCGATGTTTTGGAAATTTTCATTCCAAGTATTACATCGACATGTCCCATATCCTTCATATCGAAGTTTTGCGACAACAATTTCTTGGTAACTTTAATATTTTCTTTGTTACCAATAATAATCATGTCATCTACGTAGAGGCAGGACTATTACATAATCGTCTTTGCTTACTTTCACGTAGACACATTTATCACTCTGGTTTATTTGAAAACCAATTGATAGCATTACACTATCAAATTTCTCATGCCATTGTTTAGGTGCTTGTTTTAATCCATACAGTGATTTGACAAGTCTACACACCTTATTTTCTTGGCATGGAACAACATACCCTTCGAGGTTGTTCCATATATATTTCTTCTTCCGAGTTCTCCGTTAAGGAAAAGCTGTTTTCACATCCATTTGATGGATCTCCAAATCAAACAAAGGCTGCAAAAGCAATAATTAGCCTGATTGATGTTTTTCTAGATACAGGGGCATAAGTGTCAAAATAATCGACACCCTCAGTTTGTCTGTATCCTTTAATTACAAGTCTTGCCTTGTACTTGTCAATTGTACCATCGAGTCTAATCTTTCTCTTAAAGATCCATTTGTGACCTAATGCTTTACAACCTGGTGGAAGTTCCACAAGTTCCCATGTATGGTTTTGAAGAATTGAATTTATTTCACTATCAATTGCTTCTTTCCATAAGTCTGAATCTGGAGAAGTAATTGCTTCTCTATAAGTCAAAGGATCATTTTCTAACAAGTAAGTTAGAAAATCTGGACCAAATGACTTTTCCCTTCTAGCTCTTTTTGCTACGTGCGGGTTCTTCAACTTCTTCTTGAAGTTCTTTTTCCCCCACAATCTTCTCAACATGATTGTTTTTAGGGTCTAAGCTTGAGCAGCTTAATGTAAGGAAAAATCCCTTCAAAGAAGGAAGCATCCACTAGCCTCAATTATTGTATTTACATGCACTTTAGAGTTATCGGTTTATGCACTAAAAATCTATAAGCACTACTATCCTGTGCATATCCTATAAACACACAATCTACCGTTTTAGGGTCCTATTCTCGTCCCGCTTAGGGGCGGGAATTGGAACCTTTGCTAGACATCCCCAAACTTTTATGAACTTATAAGAAGGTGCATGACCTTTCCATAATTCATAAGGAGTTTTATCTAGTCTCTTATGTGGTAGTCTGTTTAGGATGTGATTTGCGGAAAGCAAAGCTTCCCCCCACAAATTCTGGGGTGAGCCAGAACTTATTAGCATTGCATTCATCATCTCTTTAAGAGTTCTGTTTTTGCGTTCTGCTATTCCATTTTGTTACAGAGTATAGGGAGCGGTTGTTTGATGAATTATTCCACTTTCAGCACACAACTGTTCAAATGGAGATACATATTCTCCACCTCTATCACTTCTTAGCCTTTTAATCTTCTTGCCAAGTTGATTTTCAACTTCAGCTTTATAATGGCTAAACATAGTTATTGCTTCGTCTTTACTTCTCATTAAGTAAACATAACAAAATCTTGTGCAATCATCAATAAAAGTGATGAAGTAACTTTTACCGCCTCTTGATTGTACATATTTTTAAATCACATACATCGAGTGTGAATTAAGTCTAACGGTTACGAACTTCTTTCAATTGAATGAAAAGAGGATTTAGCTAGCTTTGCCTCAATACAAGTCTCGCACTTGTAATTTTTTATCAATGTTAAATTTTGGAAGTAAGTTTAATGAAACTAACTTTTGTATACTTTTAATATTTACATGACCTAGTCTATCATGCCATAAATTAAAAGACTCAACGAGAATAAGCAAATTTAACATCTTTATTAGCCTCTTGGGCAATTTTCCCAGTGAGCTAGTGGAAGCCTCGGTTACATTAGCGCCTAATTGGCTCGATGCACAGTAGATACGGTCATTACATTCATTTTAAATAAACTACCCGACTAAATACCCTTTTCCAACAAAGGCACCACTCTTGGTAAGAATAAACTTGTTTGCTTCAAAGACAAGTCTAAAACCTTTGTTGTTCAAACACTATTCCCGAAATGAGGTTCTTAGGATCTACGGCACATGGCACACATCGGTCGAGTCACCTCGCTTTCCCGAAGTCATTTTTAGGACAACGGTGCCCTTTCCCTCTATTTTGGAGGTCGCGAGTTCCCATATATGAGACTCCATCTTCCACAGCTTGGTATGTCTTGAACATCCATTTATTAGTACAGATGTGACTAGTGGCCCCCGTATCAACAAACCACTCCTTTTGGTTGCCTCCAACCAAGTTTACCTCTGAAACGACAGCTATCAGATGCATGTCTTCTATTCTAGAGCCCAATCTTCCATCTTCTGCCACATTAACTTGGGCAGCCTTCTGATTCCGGTTGTTATTCCCAGCACCAGGATTTCTCTTGTTCTTATTATTTACCGCAACTCGACTGCGGCAATCTTTTGCTTTGTGGTTAGATTTACCACAAACATAGCAGGTTCCCGTAAACTTGGAGTTTGAACATTTTGACTCATTAGGACGCTTTCTCTTAGCGTTATTCCTTGAGTTGTCAATTTCAACCACATTAGCCTTAGCCACAAAGCTATTGGGCTTCTTACTCATCTTCCGTGAGTCCTGTTCAATCCTCAGTTTTAACATTAGATCTTCCAGAGTCATTTCCTTCTTCTTGTGTTTCAGGTAATGCTTGAAATCAGCCCAAGAAGGAGGAAGCTTCTCAATCAATAACGCCACTTGTAAAGTGTCGTTAATTCCCATGCCCTCAGCGGCAAGATCATGATATATCTTTTGAAGCTCTTCACTCTGTTCAAGAACAGACCTTCCATCCACCATCCTGAAATCATGGAAACGAGCAGCTATAAACTTTTTGGACCCCGCATCGTCCACAGTATATTTTTTCAGTAGAGATTCCCATAAATCTTTTGCTGTACTTTTTTCATAGTACAACTGATAAAGGGAATCATCTAAGTTCATTAATATATCGTGCGACGCAGAGTAGTCCGCACTTAGCCACGCTCGTACCGTGGTTTCTGATTGAGGATCATTCTTGTCCTCCACCGGTTTATCCTCAGTGATAAACCGAATCAGATGTTGAGTGGTAAGGAAAAACATTATTTTTTCCTTCCACAACTTAAAATTACTGCCACCCTTAAATTTTTCGGGTTTGTCAAACTGACCAAACTGAATTGGTCGGTTTGGCATGGCAGCCACAAATGGTGGAAAGACGGTCTCAATACCGCCCGCCTGATTACCGAACTGAGGAATTGCGGTTGTTGGTACTCCAACTGGAACATCACCAGAACCAGAACCAATCTCTGTTGCAGCAGCAATTTGATTATCAGTATTTGCCATTTTCTCTCTATAATAAAAAACAATAACAAAGTTAGTAATCTATTATAGAAAAAGCAGCAGAAAATAAACACAAACTTAATCACACATATTGAACTTAAGAATGTTCTAGATTATTATTTCCTTTAAATTGAAATATATTTTTCACGGGATTGTAAAATTAATTCATCGCATGTAAATTCGCACAGGAAAAAAATTAAATCTGCATGAGATAAAATTATACGGAACACAAAAAAAAATATCGATAAAATTAATTTTCTGGATCTGTAAAATTAATTACTTGCCACGATTAAAGAATAAAAATTCTGACTCGACCCAATTAATATTTCGGGACGGAAAATAAAATATTGGATGAAAACTGTACGTAAAAATAAAATTACGGGCAGAAAAAAATTAAATCACTGCAACCTTAACCCAGGTATTTCGATGAACTCGTGGAGCGAGATAGCGGTTTAACCGCTTCCCCTTAAGTTCAATATGTCAGGCCTTGTAGCTTCGGCTTTGTAGAACATCGAACTCCAAGGTACAACGCCCAAACACTTTCTGTCTTTTTTGAAGCCAAAAAATAGAACCTCCAGAATCTTTAATCAGAGAACTCTTAGTAATGTTGTGCGGTCGCAGGAAAAGAAAATGCGAGAATGCAAGAGGGAGTAGTAATTTTTCGGGGTAAATTCTCTGCAGGGTAGGAGGTCGCTTTATATAGGTTCCCAAATCGAAATGTAATCGTAATGGCATTACTCGACCATTTACAACGACGAGTTTTGGTTTGAATTTACACCACCATTAAGCTTGGTCATTACTGAGTCTCTGCACCATCAAGCCACAATGAATTCTGCATTACAAAAATTCAAAAAGCGAATTCAAACCAGTAGCAAAAACTTGGTCGATCGAGGCCGCGAGTTTGGTCCGCATTCGTGTACTGCAGTCGCGCTCGCACACAAGTTCAAGCTAATTTGATATCAACGAGACCTTCCGTTTGCACCCCACTGCGCGGGTGCATGCGAGGTTCTAACATAGGGCATAATAGTAGTAATACAATTTAAACCCCAAATAGACCACTTTAACATATAAAGTGTTTTCCTCTTTCATGGGTTTCCTATGTGGGATGAGTTTAAAAACCCATTTCCCACATTTCATCCACCCCTACTTTATACCATTTTATCATTCACACCAAGAATTGGTTTTCTCACATGTTATATATCATCACGAAGCTTGCGCAACCCACTTCGTGATAAACTCAATAACATTCAAAACCGAGAGGTGTAACATATAAATATATTAGCTCAAATATGTCCTCACGACACATTAATACCACTTTAATTCTTTGCTTAAAGAACAATTCTCCAACAATGACTAGTTATTATTATTAGTGAAACACTATCAACAAATTACAGAATCTTAAACACAACCGAAATCGCACATGAAGACATACTATATTGACGAGGAATCACACTACAAGAAATCAGTCAGTTAGCTACCAACCGATCCGTCTCTAATCGACCTCAAAATATCTGTTTAGCGGCCGATTAGAGACTGAACTCTTTGGTCTGACAATTTTCGCCTCTAAGCCAGCCAACAACCAAATGTAAAGAGTCGGTCGCTAAAATAAATGACTTTGATTTAGAAACCGCGTAGCTGTGGACTTAACGGTAGCTAAATAATTTAATATGCTTCTTCATTTTTATCATCACCCAAGTCGTAATCTTCTTCCACATTATCTACCATAACATCCTCATCTTCTTCAACAAGACGCTCGCATCGGTAACACTTACAACCTCGATTTATCCTAACCGGTGTCCAAGTGGACCAACCTCACGAGCAGATGGATCAATGTTACTGGTCTCCTCCTCTCAGGCTTTCTCTTGATACAATGCCTGAATATTAGGAACATCAACTACACATTGTTTACAACGAAAAATAACAAATTAATCAGACCTAGCGGTTGTCTTACTACCGTGATAAAGGGTGTAGTAAAATTCTTAGGTTTAGGGAGCAAATACGAACGGGTCATACCTTGTGTACGTTATTTTCTTATTGATTTCAACAATCTTATACTGATGATGGGAATCGGGTAGCCCCAGTGGTAAGGCTACCCGAACACGGGGCGGAGGTTCCGTGTTCGATTCCTATATCTCCCCACACTACAACAAAAAAGGTCTATTGCGATGTTTGTCATATATCGCAATAAGCCAACAAAACGTCGGTATAGATCTATACCAACATTTATTACAAATGCCGCATAAACGTCGCATTTGCCTGTGTCGTTATGGTTTTTTACGACATTTGTTACAAGTGCCTGTACCTATCTATTACGACATTTGTTGCGTCATTTTAAAGTGTTTCAAAAGGTATTTTTGCCAACATTTATAAATAATCGCAACAAATCATCTATTCCGAGCGTTTTGTAAATATTGTGAATAAGTAATTTTTTTTCGACATTTTTAAATAGTCGCAACAAAATATATATCCCGATATTCAGTAAATTTTGAAACCAGGATTGCGAACTGAGGCCAAGCTCTAGTCTGAGTCCCCGACAAAATTGAGCCGTTGAGTCTAGTTATCTTTGAATAATCGGAGCGGAGCCTAGAGACAAGTCGAGCCTAGCTAGACTTGAATAATATATAATAAACTTTCTCCATATTCAAAGATATGGGAATTGAACACGCGACCTCCTGCATGTAAGTCGTGCAATTTTTCGCTGAGCTAAATGATCATTTGTTATCTATTTCTCCTCATATTATATTTATTACAATAGAATTTGGATTTTGAATTTTGTACCTTTGTGTTTCGTTTTTTTATGAATCAAATTAAAATTAATATACTCTCATTAAATTTTAATAATTAAATGTCTTTAATTTTTCTTTAAAAAGTATATTTCAGAAACATAATCTTTGTATTTGTGTTTGTTTGAAAATGTCACGAGATCTAACGATATAATATATGAGTCACAAAAAGTAACAATTTATAACATGTAACGTAAATGTCACGAACTAACATCAAATTGTCTATAAGAATAAAAAAATACTATAACTGTCTTTATGAAACGTCGTATAAAATCCAAATATAGCGACATTTGTATGAAATGTCACATTATTTAATGATGTTGTATATAAATGTAGTTATATGAGTCGCAAAAACTAACAATTTATAACAACATTTAATGTACACGTTGCTAACTAACATCAAAATGTCGATTTTATCAACAATTATTATAACCGACGCTATGAAACGTCGTATAAAATTCAAACTTAGCGATGTTTGTCTAAAAAGTCACAAGATCTAACGACATAATATATAAATGTCGCTATATGAGTCACAAAAAGTAACAATTTATAACAACATTTAATGTAAATGTCGCTAACCAACATAAAAAACGTCGGTATGAACAACAATGACTATAATTGACGCTATGAAACGTCGTATAAAATCCAAATATTGTGACGTTTGCAAAAAGTGTTTCTTTAACTTACTCTTTTTGGTTTTAAGCGACGTTTGATAAAAGCGTTGGTACAAAAACGTCGCAAAAAAGTGTTTTTGTTGTAGTGCCATAATGGGGCAAATAATTTCTCCTCCTTATGAGGGCTTTATCTTCCCTCACCAGGCATGGGGCATGCTTCAATCTTCCCTATCTAGGGTACTCTCCGCTCTTCCCCTTCGGGGGCAATCGCCTTCGGGCGCTCAAAAAATAAAAAATCTTATAGTGATGTGAACCCTCAAACCTCTATTTGGAGTTGAATCAAACTAGTCATATTTGAACAAAACTATTTTTTTGGATAGGTATTCATGCAAGCTCAATCTCAATGATTTGCTTAAGCTCTCAGTAGTAATTACCTATAACCCATACCTCATTATTTGTGGTTACTTTTTTTCTTTTATCATCGCGAGCTTTTGTGTGAAATCTGTAGTCATTAACAAAGTAGCCGCTATATGAATTCACTATCATCGGCGGGCCCATGAAAGCTTTTTTTTTAACAACATGTTAGGATAGCCCGGAAGTATACGAATCTGTTGAGAGATACTATTTAGATCATTTTAGTCATTTTTAAAACATATACATATCTATATATGTCTAACTTACATGAGTACGATACCATGTGAAAAAATCACAGTAAATCTGCTTTTGAATCTCATCCTCCGTTATTTGTGGAGTTTGGTCATGTACTTCACCAACAAAATTCTTGAGTTACAATCAATTCACAAGATTATTAATCAGTAACTTTTAGTTATCTAGTCATATTGAAAGTAATGTGTGGGATTTCTTAGTGAAGGTGTGGTTGAACCATTTCAAAATTCATAAAAATGTAATTCATGGCTATTATCTTTTCTTGATCAGATAATGAGATCATTTTGTTTTCTCGCCAGGTCTTCCAGGTAATTGCAAATTTATTAAAAAAAACCAGTCCACTTGTTGTCACGCCCCGGACCCGGGTCTATAAGTCCAGATCCGAAACCAGACATGACCGTATTCTCAAATCATAATCCAAGAATACCAGATCCTTACATTCAGAGAATCTATTTTCATAAAGTAATAATTGTAATCATCCAATCTAATTAGAACAATAAATGAACTTCCAGTGGTCCTTAAAATATTTAAGAAATAAAATATTAACAATAATTAAAAGAAATATTCTAAGATTTATTCCAACACTAGTCTAATGATGTCTTTAACGTAATCAGGCTCACTTCTACTCTGAGTCCTCCTCGTACGGACTACCATATCAATCTGACTAGTTCTCTGAAGAAAAAAAACAACAACGCAAGGGGTGAGCTACAACTCAGTAAGTATAGAAACGCCTCCCGGGAAAATCCGGTTACATATATATATTTTTCAGAAAATGGACAGATATATTTTAAACATAATCCTTTGTAAGAAAAGCACTTTGAAACTTTCGAAGTTCGAGACATATACATTATATATTAGCGATTTATGAGAATAGGGACGAGAATATACAGAGTGATACTTTGACCGGGGATCATAGGTTTATCGAAACAGAAACAGAAACTGATATATCAGCCCTAGACTTATACCCTCTAGGGAATGGGGTCAGTACATAGTCCTAGCTTCTACCCCCTAGGTGGGTCGATCGATGACAGTATTCCATGTCAACCCATAAAAGTATCAAACGAGTATCGAAATATTCGAGTGTATCCATTTAAATTCAGAATAGAACATTTAACAAATCAGGACAATATATTTTTGTGTTTAACAAAAATATTAGATTTTAACTTCTAAAACTTATCGCTGATAAAGAACATAATTTTGGCAGAAAATATGAGCATCTTCAGGACGGATGGAACAGAACATATCAAGCAACCAAGGATAAACTACTATCAAATGATTTTTTTTTAGAAATGGTTTCTAACATTAAGACCTGGTGTCAACAAGAACCATGGCCACCTAGGCAATCCTTGAACAACCATACCCAAAAGAAACAATAAATATTGCAAGCCTTTTGTCAAAGAGCTCTCATTAGTACACAGGTATGTATATAAGAAACAAAAAAATCAAAAGCAGAAGGGACAGATTGGCTACATGTCCAGTAGATATTAGGATAAACGAAGAGATTGCCAAAGTCATATGATTTGTATATTGGGACAAGAGAAAAATCATGGCTGCCAAACCAATACCAAAAAAAAAACATCTCTTCTATGCCAAATCGACGGCTCTTGTTCCACAGTCAAGGGCATAAAAGGACCAAAAAATGACATCTTAATACAAAAGAAATCCGTTACGAACCAGAGGATTATAAAATTTCAAGAATAAGGTAGACCATTAAGGAGGATATTGCATATTTATACTGTTCATACGAAGGGAAAATTTCAGAGTAAATCTCATTGATCCATCATGAATAAAAAAAACAAGGTCGGCCGCAATATACGTTTAAAGAAATTCGAAGACCATCCAACATTCAATGAAAATAGATTAGTCGATTATGGTATTTGCTTTCCAGAAATTAATCCGAATCTTCCCGTTTTTCATACAAAAATACAATCTTTCATAAAATAGAGTGAATCTATACTTACAGTAATCGATCCTTAAACGTTTGAGATCATCGAATCTTCTACCAAAGGTCCTAACAAAATAAATTAAACTCCATCAATCGAGAAATCCTACACTAATAATTAACTACGAATCGAGACTATCCTTACCTTCGATCGATGGAGCAGGGTACTGGAGTTGTCTCATGTTACGTCTCCCAGTAAGAGTGTCTGCAGCTAGTAGAGAAAGAAAAGATCGTCGATTATAATTCTAGGTCTAGACTAAAAGATATTATATAGGAAATAAAATTGCAAGATTAGTCCCCAACTAGCAACTAATATCATCTTATCCAAATGTTAAAGAATTTATACACTATAGTCCCAAAAGTCATCAACTTAATTAATTTAGTCCCTAAAGAAGGTCCGGGTTTCACACTTGTTGTCTCATCTGTCTCCTCATTTCGCCAACTGTTGTAACTCGCGTTTTAACATAGGGCTCGAAGTAATAGCTAAAGAATGTGGCAATTTCTTCCACCAAATATGCGTTACAGACTAAACCCTCAACTCTAGCCTCGTTTTTTATCTTCTTTTTTAGATGTTGCAGATATCTAAGTAATTGATAAGTAGTGATCAATGAAGTTAGTTAAGCAACTTGTAAATACGTGGAAAACAAAATGAATTTGAAATTAATAGACAGAGTTTGTTACCTCTCGAATGGGTACATCCACTTAAATTGTCCTGGATTGCCAATCTTTGCTGCATAGGGTATGTGAATGGGCAAGTGTTCCATGACATCAAAATAATCTCAGGGGAAACATTCTCACTAACTTGCTTAACAAGACCTAATATTGTCTTCTAATTCTTGCATATGTGCCACACTAACCTTTGAGGAACACAAATCTGGAAAAGCGGGACTAAGTTCGACTAAGGGTCCTCACACATTCTTTGGAAGTACTTCTCGAAAACTATTTGTATAAGTCTCTCCATGAATACATGACAGTCCTGGCTCCACGTCCTTAACATATTCAAATCTTTTATATCAACGCATCTCGCTAGATTCGATAAATATCCATTAGAGAGCTTTAATTCTCTCACCCTCTACAACACCATCTCTTTTTGTGCCTTGGTTAGGGTGTAACATGCCTTCGGCATCGTGGTTTCCCCCTACCATGTTGTTTAATACCTAACTCTGATCGGCTACAATACCTTTCAACATCCTCCCGAGTCTTAACATTGTCCTTAATCATATCCTTAACATCCAACACATTGTTAAACACCTATTGAAAACATTTTTTTCTCATTATGCATGACATCAATTTTGTGTCTTATTAGCAATGTTCGCCACTATGGTAGATCCTAAAAAATGCTACCCTTGAACCAATTGTGACCCTATCATCTAGCATGCTCCACTTTTTCAGTCGTGTTAGCCCGAAGGGCAAAATATCCTATGTTGTTTTGATGATAACAAACCATTGATAGTTCTAATGTTTGTGTGAGCTTGTTCTATATTAAAGAATCCCTTATCTCTCCCATTTTGCAAGTTCTAAGCATTCTCCTTTTGTAAATAACTTCTCTTGGCACATTTGCAACACTAAAAACTCTCCTCTTTTTTGTCAAAATCAAAAAGGGATATCAGAGCGCCAATAAGAAAAGCATTTTAACGAAAAGTAAAGATTAATTTTGGAGAAGCTTGATGAAATTTAATAATCCTCCCCATATAAAGACAAACTTAAAAACCATGGAAACAACTTGATGGTCTTGTAGATTGATAAAATAAGAACCAAATGATCAATCCTAAAGACCAAAAATAATTATGAAGAAGGATTACTTATGAATAAGCTTGGTTGATTTCTAAAAACAAGGAGTCCATAATAACACATAAATCCAAAAGATGGTCATGTATGGCTAAAAAAGAATATCAACCTAAGCTAAAAACAAAGGAGATATGGAATAAACCTTAAAGAACAATCTCCCCGTTTATCAAACATACGATGTTAGCTATTTGAGATAAAATAAGTTTTGATACCAATTGACCAATTGTAAAACATGATACCAATTGTAAAAATAGCCAATTGTAAAACACATTTGAAAATATAGCTAACAAAGTACTAGTGGAAGTGATACCATGAATACATAAGAAAAGCACATGTATCACACCCAAAAGAAGTAGAGGAAGTGTAAGAAAACACTTGGAGTACATTCCTCTAACAAGTTAATGGTTAGCTAAATGAGTGTAACAACTCTTAAAGTAATACTAACCAAAAACTATAATGAGATCACAAAGGATAAGAGAATGAAGAATATGATCTCAATGTTATTAAGGAAGAGTATATGTGATACCAATTGAAGACATAAACATCTATAACACATATAACTTCCAAAAATAACTTACACAAGTTGGCTAAGAGATAAAAGATGAAAGGCAAGCCAACAAGTGATGTGATGATGTAAAATATGAACAATTTAGCATTCATCACAATATTTTGAGGGAGGTATGAGTTGAAAACATTTGAAAAACTCCCTCTTAGGTTGTGCCACTTCCAAACATTCAAATAGACACAACCCATGGCATAATCAATGCCACAAACATAGTTTACATCCTAAGTCAAGCATCTAGACGATCAACCACATAAGATTCATACTATAGACTTGAATATAAACACAAACCCCTATATGCTATAAAGATCAAGTGAAAACAAAGCATAGCATATAACAAACTCCCCCATAGCATAAGACACTAAATAAAAGAGGGGAGGGGGTATAAGTTGAACACAAAAGGATAAAAAACAAAACAATGATCACTAACAATGGATGAGTTAAGCCTTGTACCTCAAAGCTCTTTGAGCTTGGACTTCTACCATATTGGTTGACCTTCTTTATCAATCAAGTCCATAGAGGCCTTTTGTGTGATCATTATCTTTTGAAGCTCATTGAGAGGTTGACATGTGATTGCTTCATTTTCTTTGTAGTTCATCCTTGATTGATGAAATGAAAGGAATCTCCTCTTCTTTTCATGACAATTGTAGAGTCATCATTGATGGGTGACTTTTCTTTTGATGAACCCTCTACAATCTTGAGATCCTTGGCACTTGACTCTTTTCTTGGAGTCTTAGCTCACTTGTGCCATTCCTTGTAGTTCATATCTTCTTCTTGAAGCTTAGAACTCTTTGTTACCTACAAGGAATCCTTGAGAACAAATATGGTACCTTTTTAAAGGTCCTTCATGATTAGCTCAACAACTCAAGTAAACACATATATGCTTAAGGATCATGCAAATCAAAAACCAAAACAACTAGATGGATTCTTAAATGAATATGACATCACAAAACAAGAATCAATCAAGTTGTATAAGCTACATCTCATAGATACCTTAGCTAAATTCAACATGGACAATAAAGAGCATGCTAAAAGGTTATCTATATGAATATAACATTCAAGAATGTGAGATGCAATCATATATAAGAGCAAGCATGTATATATATCAAAAATACTCAAACACATTAATTAAAGTGTTAAGAGAAGGTGATTTTGATACCTTTGCTTTCTTACCAAGTGATGAAGACATTGTATTGACACTTTGGCTCTTGTCATCACTTGATGCTTTGCTCTTTGTATCTAAACAACTTGGTTCTCCAATTGATTAACATATAAGCTTTGAGAATCCAAGTGTCAAGGAGTGCTTTTTGAATTTCTTCTTTTGGCACATCTCCTTTCACTTCTCCCCAATGCCACTTCTCTTAGAATCAAGTCCATTGAAGCTTTGTGGCATCCATCTACCTTATAAGAACCTATAAGATCAAGAGAGGAGTAGCTTTTGGTACCCACTTTTGTTTGGGTCCATGGGGGGTTAGTTGAAATACATTTAACTTTCCAAATAGTTTTAACCCCCTTTTTTCAATCTTCCTCTTCACATGGCATCTATCACAAGTGTGACCATGCTTTCCACAATATGTGCAATGAATATGTGGCTTAGAAGATTTGTGAGCATGCACAAGATAACTACTTGGCCTATGTGACATTCTAGCATTTAAAACATGATTCTTAGGTTTAAGTGAAGTGCTAGCAATATCAACATGTTTAGCAATATAACCAAGACCATTTTTAACATGTGAAGCACATTGCATGCTAAGAATTTGATCAAGATTATTCTTACCCTTATTAAAGTTATCAACAAGAAGGGTAAGATCATTAACTTTGTTTTTCAAATGATCAAACTCAACAAGCTTGTTTTCTAAAGAAGACAATTTATTACAAGCTTCTAAGTATTGTAATGAAGATGTATTGCAAGTAGTAATAAGATAATCATTTTCACATTTTAAGCAATTAACATCATCACACAACTTTTTATTCTCAACAACCAACTTAGCTCTTTCATCAAGCAAAGATTCAATTTTAAGCTTTATATCTTTGTTTTGCTTGGCACATTTTCTCAATTGATCATACATATCAATTAAAAGCTCATTTGGATCATCCTCAACATTATCATCATCATCACAAGAATATGAAATTGAGGGAGAAGAATGTACCTCATTACCAATTGCCATGAAGCATAAGTTGGTGGATTCATCATCACCGTCATCACTTGAAGAGCTTAATCCTTCATGAGTATCTTCAAGCGTTTTTCACATAGAGTGGGCGGATTTGCTTCCAAGGACACGGTTGTACTCCTCCGGACTTAAGGCACAACTAAGAATGTTCATTGCCTTGTAATTTTGAGTCATCTTCATGGACTCTTCTTCATTTAGCTCATTGTCCGTCTTTGGAGTTTGAACACCCTCCACTACTTTCATCGGTACATATGGACCTTCTTCAAATATATGCCATAACGAATAATCTATGGAGCATACATATATTTTGAATCGGTCTTTCCAATCATCAAAATTATCTTCAACAAGAAGTGGTGGTCTATCGATGGAAGATCCCTCTTGGTATGCTAAAGCGGAATATTCGGCCATAATCTTTTCTTCAAGTGGTTAGACTAAAGATGAAGACAAGGCTCTGATACCAATTGTAAAACACAAGAGGGGGGGTGAATTGGGTTTTAACTAATCTTGGCAACTTTTTCGATTCTTTGCAATGCTAATATAAGTTTGAGCAAGATAAATAATAGCAATGCAAAACCCAATAACAAGACAAAGGATTTAGAGTGGTTCGATTCACTTAGAATCTACATCCACTACCTTGAGCCGCACCCAAGGATTTGCAACAACTTCACTAAGAAGATTTTACACTTGTGGCTAACTCACTAAGAGTTTTACAAACACAACCACAATACCAAGAAACTCACTAAGAGCTTGCCCACACAAAGTAGGACTTTTACAATTGCCCACACTAAGTAGGACTTATCAAATAACCCTATCACTAAGAAAGGGAATGAGATAGGTTAAGTACAAAGCTTGATCACTCTTAGAAGTGAGAATGTATACCTTTGAAGCACAAACAATTTAGCTCTTGAACATATGAAGTCCACTCTTTGTCTTGCTTTTGAAAGATTTGCTCTTGAATGATTTAGATCATAGAATTAAAGAGCATTTTCTTTGTGAGTGTTTTGGCTTGATGAGAAATCAATGAATATTTGATATGCAAGCCTTGTAATGTTTCTCTAGCTTTGGAGTATATATACATTTCAAATTTGGCTGAAAAACGACTCTTTAACGGTAAAAAAACGGCTAGTTTTTTGCAGAGTTCGGTTGACCGAAATCACACTTCGGATGACCCTTCGGATGATAGTTCGGATGAGGGTTCGGATCATGGTTCGGATCATGGTTCGGATCAAGGTTCGGATCAAGGTTCGGATGACCGAACACAGCCTAGGTCGACCGAAGCAGATTTTCAGACCTCTCAGTTTCTCTTCGGTTGATCCGAACTTGAGCTCGGTTGACCGAACTTCTAAGCTTATTTTTCACACGTTTTGAAATCTTTTGAAGTCTTTTAAAGTCTAAAAGGTTTTCCCTAAAGGTAACAAGTAAGAACACTTGGAAAACTTTTCTAAAAGACTTATCTATGAAATCAAAGGCTTTTTGGATAAGAACACATGTAAAGATCATTTTGAAACTTAAGCCTTTTGAAAACGTGTTTATGAAAACATGCAAGACTAGAGTGTAGAGCTTATGTTCATAAGAGCTTTGGTTAGAGCTTTATAAGATAACTACTTATGACAACAAAGCTAAACTAACCAAACCTAAGTCTTCAATCTTCAATCTTGAAAGATGAGCCTTGCATATCTTTGAATCTTGATATCAATGGCTTTCAATGGCTTGATTGAAGTACTTAGAGCTTCCAATCTATGTTCCGATATTCTATCACAAAGATATAAACATTAGACACAAACATCAAGTGTTTGTCCATTATCAAAAACCGAGTTCGATCGCCCTTTGGGCTAACAATCTCCCCCTTTTTGATTATGTCAAACTTTGATGTAATTAGATAGGATATGGACAATTTAAGTACAAGGAAGCATGATGAAGCATGGCAAAAAGATCTTAGTACAAATAAGAGCAAAGACTAGTGTTTTCAAGATAAAACCAATGAAGACTAAAACACTAGCATAATAACTTCTTTTTGCCCAATGCATCTAGGGACTCTTAGAAGAGCCCTATTTCCCAACCAACCTCCTTGCCTCCTTCCTTCCATATAATAGCTTTCTTGTGTATATTATACATACCTTAGTTTACACAAGAAGCTAACTTACCATTTTCATCAATGTTGATGTGAGTGCTAAGGATCCTATTATAAAGAACAAGCTCACACAAACATTAGAACTATCAATGGTTTGTTATCATCAAAACAACATAGGATATTTTGCCCTTCGGGCTAACAATCTCCCCCTTTTTGATGATGACAAAACATTGATGCAAATGGGAATTATATGCAAAAATAAGATACAAAATGTATACATGAGATAAGGATATTAAGGATCCAGACAAGTAGAAGTTTTCTTAAAAAAAAATTCTACTCCCCCTATATTAAAGAATCCCTTATCTCTCCCATTTTGCAAGTTCTAAGCATTCTCCTTTTGTAAATAACTTCTCTTGGCACATTTGCAACACTAAAAGAGGAGGCAGTTTAGCTCGATCGTAGTGCCGATCCTTTCTATATCTTCTTGCATCTCTTCTAGAGGGATGATTTGGTGGCTAGAAACATGTATTGCAATCGAACCATGATCGTTTCCTGCCTAACAACAAATGGAACGCTTGTATTTTTTCCATACAATATAGATAAGGGTGAATTCCAGTTGTTCTCCATCAACTCAATATTCCATATGCGGGAAAATCACTAATTGTCCAAAGCAAGGAAGCCCTGAGTTTGAAGTTTTGCTCTCTTAATATGTTATATGTTTCCGCACATTCACTCCAAGATTCACCAATCTCTCATGGTGCTCCATGTGGGTAATCGAAGCTCCGTTGTGCTTCTTTGAGCCTTTCCCACTCCTCTCCTGAGTCCGATTTATTCTATTTTAGCTTTATATTCCGGAGTTTCCCAATACTTTTGAAGCCTTGCCCAACTTCTCTCACTAATCCATTTGGGCATATCGTTCATTTTCCTCTTTGAAAACATGTTCGCGAATAGTGTCCTTGTGTGTAAAGAACGTTAACCTGACTTTATTCCTCTCGCAAGCTCGGGAGCCAATCTATAGATCTTGTGCAATTTGGAATAAAATATTATACAACTAGCAAATTTTGATTAACAAAATTATAGATAAACAAAACAAACTGAAATAGAGGCAGGAATAGAAAAATATATACACAAAACTCTTTCCACCACATTTCTTCTTCCTCTAGAGGTACATCCTTTATTGGGTTATATGGCCCCTCGAAATGCTCCGTAAATATTTTAGTAATAGATGCAGCACAAAGAAACTTCAATCTAAAACTGCAATTTTTGTAAAGAATAGAATGGTATAATATATTTTAATTATAATCACTACAAGCGGTTGGATTAATAATATTTAACAAGGAATGACAAAAAAATTTAACTTATGTGCCAATAGTAGGGATTACAAGTATAAAACAAATTTATGCGGAAGAATCCTCGTCAAGGGTAGACCTTCGAGACTTTGGGACCGTCGAATGTTGGTTGGCTAATGTTGATAACCGCGGATCTTAAGAGACCGGTGGATCAACAGACTGTGCGAGAGGTACCCTAGTAGCCTCTGAGGCAAATGGCGTAGTAGACTACAAGGAATGTTCAAAATCTGACTGGGTGAGAGGGGGCATAGCAGAGGGTCATGGCCTACTAAAGGGTAGGCACATTTGAACATTTTTCTAGGCGGCATCTCTGAAATAACTAGAACATGGCTAACTCATGATCCAATATTCGAATAATATCACACAAAAATTAGACGAAAGGAACATGAAGACAATGTGGAGGATTGCTGACTTATGCTAATAGAACTTATCTCAATCTCATCATTTCCAAATAAACATACATTAGTAAAGCATGTTGAATAGCATGAAGAAATATGTGATGGTATTAAATTAGCCTATTGATCAAAGGAAATCAACGGGCCTCTACTTATAACTACATATCTTTCATATGTCCTTTTTAATTTTAGTTTCTCATTCGAAAAAGATAGAACATAATATCTGGGGCAGTGCAAGTCGTTAAAATTAGGACATCTACCACTGTAATCACAGAGCAAAATCCATATAAAAAATACAAAGTTTCCGGAAATAATTTTTTCATCAAATAAAATATTGTTAGAATACTTCTTTCCCTATCCCAAACCATTTTTAAGTAACCCAATCAAATACCTAAATCGCTCTAAATTCAACAATTCCCCCTTGAATATTAAACATTTCTAAACTCCCCAACAAAAAATTAAATGACCTACTTATAATAACTACAAAAAAAATATCAAACACTTAAAAAATGGATTCCAACTCATAACTCAAGCATCACATCGTCAAACAAATAACTTCTTACACCAAAATACACAAATAAATAAATTCTTAAAGGCAAACAAGGAATAGAAAATTATAGGCTCAACTTGGATTGGGTTATCAAAGGTTCCTTAGCCTACTGGGACAAGGGTCTGTCCACGAGTAAGAGGTCGTGGGTTCGATACCCTCCTCATGCATGGGGCAAACTTTAATTGTCTCCCTTTGTAGGGCTTTCTTCTCCTCTTGTGAGGTGCTCTCTTCACCTCTTATGGGGCAACCGCCCATCCGAGCTTCAAAAAAAAAAAAAAAAAACTTGGATTGAATTTTTATTTTGGTTTGGGTTTGAGTTTTGGCGGGAGAAGCTAAAAAATTGGCGGGAGAAATTCAAATTCAAATTTTTTCCTTCAAATAATAGTTCAATTTCAAATTTTGGCCTCAAAAATTGGCGAGAGAAATTCAAATTCCAAATTTTTGAGGCCAAAATTTAGAATTGAACTTTTATTGGAAAAAAAATTGAATTTGAATTTCTCCCGCCAATTTTTTAGTTTCTCCAGCCAAAACTTAAACCCAAACCAAAACCAAAACCCAATCCAAGTTGAGCCATAATTCATAGATAAGTCATCGATCCTCCAAATCTTTAAATATTAAATTTTTCCCTGCATGAACTAAAATAAACAATTGTAACGGTTCATCCGAACTTACCTTGTTCAAGAGAGATTCAACTAGGCAATGGTAGTGGGAGAGAAAGAGGGAGTCGCCGGGGTGAAATTGAAAATAGTACAAATTGTTGGGGGGGGGGAAGAGATTTTAGGGCTTTGGAAATTGGGAATTTGAGAATATGGAATGTGAACGGAGAAAGGGATTATGTGAAGAATGAGAAGGGGTGTGGTGAGGAGGTGGTGGTGAAGGAAGCGGAGGAAAGGAGAAGGTGATCAACTTTGTGGACTTGGGAGGGGGGGAGAACGAGTAAAAGAAGCTTATAATAACAAAACGACGTCATTTTATTATTCTGTCTCTAAAATAGCGATCGATTAGGGATCGAAATATAAACGATATCGTATCATACATGAATATGTTATTTCACTTATATTATATAGACTGGTCAAGAGGGAAAGAAAAACACTACGACGTCGTTTCTCGTTCGGTCGTTATGAGGCTTTAGAAACCGATTAGAGACGGAATGGTTTCCAGCCCTTGCTTCTCATGACAAACTTGGTAACTCAATGATTTTTGGCAATGTTGTTAGACATAAACGGCGTCTCATTAAAGAAGGAAAACAATGTTATTTTGACATTCGGGTCTCTAAATTTAGAAATTGAATAGATATCGAAAAACAAAAAGACCTCGTTTTCCCGTCATCTCTTTATTTTATTTTGAATTGTTTTATTAATGAAGTTAGTCTCTCATCGGTAGCTAAATAACGATGTCTATACTGATCGCTTTTTGTTTTCGGTTGCTATACGATTTCTAAATTAAAGGACCGATTAGAGACCGAAATGCTAAACGAAATTGTTTTTCTTCCATTTTTGCTTTATTTCATTTTGAATTATTTTATTTATGAAGTTGATCTCTAATCGGTCTCTAAATAACGACCGTTTAGAGGCCGTCTCCTTTTTCTAAAAAATATCAAATCAACACAACAAAAACAACTAAAATAAATAAAAAAAACACTACTGGTAAATAAAACACAAACAGTATCTAACTCTCCCACACTTAAATTGAGCATTATCCTCAATGTGAAAATAAAGGGCAAAAGGAAAAAGAAAAGAGAAAATTAATTCCCTAATTAAGCTGGGAAAGAGGAAAAGTGGCATCACGGCTCTTCAGGACCATGACTCCAGCGATCACCTAGTCCTCCTTCGCTTCATGAATGTGAATCATCAATGATTCATTGGTCTTTGGTAAGGGATATTACGAAGGAATGATTTGGTGTTAAAAAGGAAAAGAAAAAAAAAAGATTCAGGGGTTGAAAAGGGGAAAAGCTAGTGAATAGAGGTTGAAGGCGATGTTGGAAGAGAAAGGGCAAATATGGGTTGGGATTTTTTTGTACAGTTGGTATATTTTTTTAAACAAAAAATAAAAAAAAAATAATAATCTAAAAAGGATTCCTCTTTCGCTTGCGCAAGATGTTTTAATTTGCCAGTGCATGCATTTTGGGGGAATTGCCTTAGTATGACATTTGTTTAGTATAATGGTCATGACATGGCAGTGGAAAAAGTGGGAGAAATATTTCTGTCCAGGAAGAGCTGACGTGGACAACTCCCAGACGCGCCGGAGCGTGGTAACGGGGTGCGAACGAGAACGGGCCACACGTACTATTTGCGTGAAGACAGGAGAAGCCCCGACCGTTACACCCCGTCTGAGCCGTAGATAGCTTTGAAATTATTTTGTAATCATATCTTTCATTTCATTGTTGTTTCTAACAATTTAAAATATTGTACATTATAACATATTTTATTTTGTTTTGGAACGTTGTTAGACTTTTATGGTATAACATTTTGTTATTTCTCTTACTCCGAATTTGGTAAGTAATGTTTATCGTTGATTTATTTGTGTTGTAAAAATACCAGCTCAAATAAATGCAACAAAAAAAAAACTAAGTGTTCTTGGCACAAAACACTGCCAGGGCAGGACGGAAGTGGGGCAATAAATTTTTTTTTGCACAAGTCACTGCCAGGGCAGGACGGAGGCTTACGTGGCAAGGCGCGTCTGGGATACTGCCACGTCAGCCACACTTCCGTCCTAGACAGAAATATTTCTCCCACTTTTTTCACTACCATATCATGACCATTATACTAAACAAATGTCATACTAAGGCAATTCCATGCATTTTGCAGTTAAATGTATCTCTTTTTATTTTTTTATTTAATTAACAAAAGTATATATATATTTTTTAATCCTACTATTCTGTTTCTAAATAAAACATTTTTTTCCTTTTTTTTTTTACTTACAAAAAAAATAATAAATAAAAGAAACCATTGTTCTTTATAAAAAATTAAAAAATAAATAAATTTAAGGAAAATAATAATAATGAGTGCTCGTTTAATGTGAAATTGCCACACGTGCTTTGGACGCAAACCAAATTATCTTTCTTATGGAGTAGCGTCATCCACTTTTTATTTATTGACGCATTACCTTTGAGGGGATTTAAGGAGGATGCGAAAGATTGTAGGGCACTTTAAATTGGTCAAAGTCTTCACCGAAATTATGTGCGATTTGTTTCTCATTGTCAATCCTCTTGTCATGGAGGAATTTGAGTCCCTCTTTAAACCTTTGATCATTCTCATGAGTTCCAATTGGAAGTCCATCAACTCACTTAACTCCAAGGTTTTTGTTACACCTGTCGCGTACGAAGAATTAAATACATGTAAATCGGATTAACATTCAAAACTAGTACATTGCAATTGAGAGAGAGGGGGAGGGAGTAAGATTTAAATAAAATTAGTACATTTCCTTTCTTTTTCAGCTTTTTTAGGCTTTTCCACTCCTTGGATTTGATTTCCACTTCTGTAGGGTCACTGCATGAACTCGCTCCACATGATTCTTCTCTATGTAACTAGGAAGTATCTCTGGAACTCTATGTTTTAAATTTTGAGCACATTACCAAATTGAACCTCCAATTTGTAGATAGAAGCTTGACTTGTATGAGCAACTAGCTATATCTTAGCATCCAACTATTTTAAGTATTGAATCAAAGTCTACTCAAATTGAGTTGTCTTTTCTTGCGTAGGAGGATCGTTTGTTGTGGAGGTGTCATATCACGTTGTTGATTTCCTTAATCCATCCATGAAATATTTGAGTGTTGCCTCCACCCTCGGATTGCAAGTGTTAGAGTAAAGTAAAGATCATTTCTTTGAGACATGCATTAACTTCCGACTCCCATATAATATGTTTCTTGGTATGATGGAGAGCCAAAATTGTTTTAGTTGCCTTTTTTTTGACAAAGACTCTTGTTATGGCGGGGGTTTGGCGTAGACCTCTACACATTTATTGATTATGGCCAATTAGCCTCGAAAATACATGGAGGTGGACAAGACAAAAACCTCCAAGTAGGTGGAGAAAAATCCACTTCATCAACGAATGCAATTAACTAGCATATACATAGAAGCCTAGCTCTAAAGTGATGCTAGAAAACATAAGAAAACAATGAAAGGAAAACAGCTATACAATGAATAGCTATTTGAAACGTAAATAAGGTGTACATATCCTATCGAAATGCAAAGCCCGTGGATATGCGCTCGAAGGCTTGAAATTTGTTCATATATCATCATCTTCTTGTCCTCGAAAGCTTGATTGGCAAGGGAATCCACCACTTTTGTTCACCTCGCGCACCACGTCGTAGATATAGATACCTCCTAGCAGCTACAAGATCGTATAAAAAAGGGAGTCAAGACATCATGCATTTATCCACCTCCTTCTAACCGAACCCAGGATAAACGATGAGTCCGATTGTATATTGCCAATCCTGATCCCCCTATCTGAGCCATCTGCAAGCTCGCCTTAGTGCGTCCAACTCATCCACAGGGTTTGTTGCCTCGTCCCGCCAAATAAATTGAGAAGCCAAGCACAAACGTCACACTCCCGAGCTCGAATACTCCTCCCGAGTTTCCCTCGATGCCCCATCAACATTCAAGATAATATCCTCGCTTCAATGTCATCTCAACCCATTTTACTCGGCCTAGCTGCGGTAATGGGCGTTTCTCTCGAGACCTGGACTGAGTAGAGAAGTCTTTTGGTGAGTATAAGCGTTATATATTCCGTTAGGGACCGTACATAAAGGGACAGATGATGTTCTAGCTCCATCATGAACAAAGCGGCAGCGCTTCACCCACAGTATTCATAGCACCGAGCTCGATATAATTACATATAATTTATGTTTTACTCCTCTTTCTTGAAACATCCATAATCTTAGCATATGACACGAACTAGAGAAGTTATCATAATGTTATCGAATCCCCACTAAAGCCGCTGCATACATCCATAGATTATATGCCTAAACACGTTGCAATAACACATGGTCAAAAAAGTCCTGACCATTGATGCACGAGCAACGGGAAGCTAGCAGGAACCCCAGGTTGCTCCTAATATTATCAAAAGCCAAGAAACAATTCCATAATCTCCACAAAAAATAAAGATAACGAGTGGGGTAAGAAATCTGACCAAGTGATCCGTTGAGTGAGCATTGTAGGTGGATTTGATTGTTGTAGTTGCAAAGCTGTCCGGAGTATTCTCAGGCTGGTATATTAGCCTGTCGGCACGTTTCTTGAGCACCACCTCGACGAAATCCCCATGCCCAGGCAGCATAGCTGCTAGATAGCCTCTGTGCCAGCCTCGTGCACTACAAATATCGCTGATTTTGGCAACCAAAATTTCATCTGGCGCATTGAAGTCTGGCCAGCGCCTGTGAAAGCTAGGTTGACAATGTATATTCTCAAAATAAATTGATGATGCGCTATTTCTTACAAACAGTCCCATATTAACCTCTACTAGTGCCTTAGCTCAACCCATAGTTCGCCAAATTGGCGGGAACGCAACATCACATTCAACAAAGGAGATGTGTAGTAGATCCTTAGCATACCGCTATTCAATAATAAGAAATTAATTCCGCAACACTCATCGAATAATAAGATCAAAAGAATAACATAACAAATTAATCTAGTTACATCGTGACCTTATAATAAATATTTAGCTCATACTAGAGAATAAATTCAATAACAAATTAAAAGAGATTAAATCGGAAAACATCACTGGATTTGAATAAAGTCTCGAACTTGAAATCAAAATAATCTCCAAGATTACGACAATAATGAAAGCTTGAATCTTATCTTCAACAATATGTAAGAAAAGAACTATCAAGATTAACCCTAGAAGAGGGCTAATTCTATAGAAAATGAAAAACTTAGAGAATCGTCTATTAATGGTTGAATGATTTCCCAAAACTATTAGAGAGAGTTGAAATACCCGAAGGGAGAACTTAGGGGGAGAATTAGGTTCTCAAACGTTTTCGCTTTTCTAATAAATATTCACTTAAGTGATCACCTTAAGGCCCCTCTATTGACTTGAGCAAAGAACAAATTTCAGCATTAAAGGCTTTATATAGGGTCCAAAAATTACAAGCAAATCGCGTTACAACGGCTATATTTTTTCCTTTAAATGACAACATCGGTCGACCGGACTAGCCAGTAGGTCGCCCGAAGTAGTTCCGAAATTAAGTTTAAAAGCTTCTGTCTTGATCTCGGTCGACCTTGATAAGTGGTCCGGTCGAACTAGGCAATTGACGGTCAACCGACCTGAAGTAGGTCTTGGAACATTCAAAAGTGATAAAGTACAAAAGAAGCGTCGGTCGACAAGACATCATCGGGTCCCCATAGGTCTAGGACCCTGTCGACTGGACTTCAGTCCATAAGTGGTTTTTCCACTTAGTCAACTTTCTAATGTTCTCAAACTCATGGCTAAGTGTTTTTTAAAGATATTTAAAACATTTTAAAGATCTTAGGCATTACCCAACACTTAAAAGATGTTTTGCAAAACCTTTGAAAGATTAAAGGGAAAGTTGCTTGTTTGGTCCTCAAACTATTTCTCAAGTAATCGAATGGTCCTCATTCTTTTTTTACTTTCCATTTTGTCCTGGATGTTATTTTGCACTTCCTAACCGGTCCCAGCACTACCACCCACGGTGGTTTCTGGTCAAATCCCTCTCTATGTAGTATTTATGCTTCCTAGATGATCCCTGGAGTATTTTCGAGCTTTCAAGATGGACCTATCATCATATTCTCTATCATCCAAGATCCATCACTGGCCACCAACAAATTTCTCTCCCAAATCCGACCACCAACATCGTCCACCTACCATATGTTAGTAGTGCCCTAGGACCATTAGCACATGTTGTGCGTTTTATTACCTTTTGAGCATGTAATTGAATAGTTAATTACGCTTTTGATTATCAAATGTGTGATTTGATAGTAAAACTCATTAGCTTATGTAATTACTATTCTAGAAGTCCCTAGTTTTATGTAATACTTATTTACTATGAAATAAAACTAGTATGATTGTTGATTGATGATCTTGTTTTCATCGATCATGTGTAATGGATACAAATCACATCATAGATGCAATATATATAGGGGATACATTGTATTGGGACGTGATCCGTTTGAGAAGTAATACTTCATGGTCTTAAGTCATAAGTATTACTTCGTCAATACTATTTTAGAATCCTTAGACCTTATGTCTTCATTGATTCTAGTATGAATGGAGCCACGCTTTTGACTCGACTCGGACGTTACTTGTAACAGAGTAATCAATACGATCGATGATCGGATGTAGTGTCCTATCATAGCTTGAATGTGAGAGACATTGTAAGGAATTTGTCCCTCTCTATTATTAGAGAGAGATATCCATGGGCCCCCTCGATAGGGAAAAGACCGTTTAAATGCATGGCCAGTGCTCAAATGTATTTGATAAAGTTGTTATCAAATGCTATTTGTCGAAACAATCTACCCGGGAGATCGAGCATAAATACAATTAAGCTTAATAAGGGTGACGACCACCATGCCTTATGCTTAATTAGGATATCGCGAGACAAAGGGGATTAAATAGTGGATTGACAATAGGTTCCGTTGTAAATTCATTCACCTTGGGTAGTCACAATGTCCTGCTAGGGGCCGCTTGTGACTTATGAACTCACACTACTACTAAGTGTGTTTTCATTGCCATTGTGATATGAACCTACAGGGTCACACGCATAGACGAGCCAACAAGCTTCATGTCCAGATTTAATGAATCTAGAATGTGTCTAGGTTCATTGTATCTGACATTTGTTTTTCTGAAAATAATAAAGTGTTTATTATTCGAATTAGAGATAAGGGCAATTTTGGTATTTAACTAAAGCTGGGATTAAGTGGGAGTTGTTATCCGATAAAGACTCCCACTACCGCCAGAAGTCTAGGGGACGTGGGAGTCGAGTCTCCCACACCCTGAGAGAAGTTGAGTAGACGTGGGAGTTGTTCCGGGAACAAACTCCCACACTCTATATAACATCTCTTAGCCGAAACCCTAGGCAACTAAGTCATTCAAATTAAATTAAACAAGTAACCCGAAATCAGATTTCGATTTCTCACCTCTCCCTTTTCTCTCTAAATTCCCGAACTTCGAAAAGACGAAGATCTAGCAATCACCGCTTGTTTCGTCGCGTGGATACTGGGTAGAGGGAAATTCCGCAAAGGGAATTCCGTTGGTGAAAAGAAACCGATCAAGAAACGCCATCCTCCATTCAAGAAGTAGCTTCTGAATCCAAAACCGTAAGTTTTTATCGCTGCTTTTCGCTCGGTTTCATATGAGCGGATCCTTCAGTGGGAGGATCCATGGGTGTTTGGAACGAAGTTTCCGCTCATGAATCCCTTCACCATATGTCTCCCAAATTCAACCACCAAGCCGCCACCCACCACTTTTGGTAAACCCAAAATTTGAATCACATGAATCTTTATTCCAAGAACAGTGATTAGGCCTCAAATTCTAACTGGAAAGCAGTCCTATGGTGTCCACATGGCAGGCGTTGTTGCTCAAATTTGGGAGAGAAATTATGAGCGATGAATTTTAGAAGATGATGAGGAGGATGATAGGACTATCTTGGAACCTCGCAAATACTTCTAGGATCTTACAGAAAGTAAAAATACTACAGTTGGGGATTTGGCGAAAAACTACCATGGATGGTGGTGCTGGGACAGGTTAGGAAGGGCGAAATAACATCTAGGACCAAATGAGAAGTAAAAAAAAAAAAAAAGAATAAGGACCACTCAATTATTTGAGAAATAGTTTGAGGACCAAACATGCCAATTTCCCAGGATTAAATCAAAGTATGAAATATGGTTTTGAAAACATGCGAGAGTATGAGCTTCATCATACTATAAACTATCATTCATCAAATAAGATTAGTCACAAGAATATACCTATAAACATCTTGACTAATCTGCTTCTTGGTCTTCAAGTCTTCAAGATGAGGTCCTCTTTGAGCTTGGACTTGAAACCTTTGATCAACCTCTTCTTGTGATGAAGTCCTTTGTAGTCTTGTCAAGTTGTATCATCTTGGACTTCACCACTTGTTGATCTTCGTTTGATTTTGCAATATTTTCCATTAGCATTGTGGTTGACCTTTTGGCTTGTGCTATAGAGACTTGCAAAATGAAGATTCTTCTTGTTTGTAGAATGACCTTTGAAATCCACAAGAATATCTTCCTTTGATTTTGCAATATATTCCAATGGCATTGTGAATGATCTTTAAGCTTGTACCATTGAAGACTTCCAAAATGTATCTTCTTCTTGTTGTAGAATGATCTTTGATGTCCACAAGAAGCTACCATTCAATGCATGTGTGAGTGTATAATATCATATCATTGAAACATAATCACACACAAACATTAAAACTTCTCAATGTCTTTTTATCATCAAAACAAGATTGATCACATTAGCCCTTAAGGCTTACAACCTCAAGATGATGAATATGATCATTGAAGGATAGACTAAGTCAAGTTTCATGTATGCAAAGGTTGTAAGATCAAATAGCACAACTTATGGAAATGACAAAGCAAGCATACTAAACAAGCAAGTTATCACAATTTCTACAAATAAGTTCATGTAACATATAGACAAGACAAAGCAAGACATGATTTCAAAATAAATGAGTAAGAGTTAGAGATATCAAATGCGAGGACTTAGAGTGGTTCGATCACAAAGACCTACATCCACTGCCTTATGACACACCCAAGGATTTTGGCAAATTCCACTAGCTTGTCTTGAGAAAACTTACACGAAATGACAAAATCAACCAATGGTCTGTTATGCACTAAGAAACCTTTCAAGGGTAAGGCCAATAATTGGTCCTTTACGCACTAAGCAAACCTTCTTTATCCTTCGGAACACTTCCTCTAATCTAGTCTACTAAATGAGGAGGTTTTACAAATAGATCAATCGTACTTACAAAAAATCTAAGGGAAAATGTGATCAATCTGGTTTCGATGATAACAACCAATTGATAGTTCTAATATTTGTGTGGGCATGTTCTTAATGATAGGATCCTTAGTCACACCAACATTAATGAAAATGCTAAGTTAGCTTCTTGTGTACATCAAAGTCAACATCCTAAACACAAGGAAACTACACTTTGTAAGACTCCATAGCACAAGCTTGAGGTCAATCCACATGTTATGGAAGTACTTGCAAAGTCAAGAATAAGGAAGATCAACATGTCAAGAGCTACTCAATCCAACAAGAGAAGCATCAAGTGGTATGCTTCTTGACCAAGAAGAAGTGTGAAGTCCAATACACTACAACTCAAGATTTCTATAGGACTTCATCAATCAAGAAGATGTTGATCAAAGGCTTCAAAGACCAAACTTCAAGAAGAATCAACTTGAAGACCTTAGAAGATTAGTCTATGCTTATAGGTATATTCTTGTGATTAATCTTTCCTTGATAATATTAGGATATAGAATGTTTAAAGCTCAGCCATGCATGTTTTCAAAATCTCATGTTTTACTTTGTTCATTTCTTTGAAATGGTTTTTGAAAACTTTGTTAAGTGTTGATCAATGCCAAAGTTCTTTAAAATGTGTTTTATATCTTTACAAAACACTTATGCATGAGCTTGAGAACATTGGGAACTTGACTAAGTGGAAATCCCACTTAAGGACTTCATTCCAATCGACCCTAGAGCCAAGCCTCGAAGACCCGAGATGAAGTTCGGTCGACCGACGTGTATGTCCCTGGTCGACTCAAGGTTGTTTTTGTCCTTAGAAAATTTTTGAATGTTCCAAAGCTCCAACGACTATATTCTCTCGGGACTGACCTTGTTATAGGCTCGGTCGACCAAGCTTTTCTCCGATGAGACCAGACCCCCATCTAGCGGTCGACCGAGATGAACACGAGAGGGCCTTTAACCTTTACTTAGTCGGCACTTTGAACGACTTGCTTCAGGGTCCAGTCGACCGAAGTGTGTCCAATCAGGCAAAATATTATAGCTGTTGTGGCCAAATTTTCTTGTGTATTTTGCCCCCATATAAAGCTTCTAAAGCTGAATGTTCATAACTAATCAAGCTATTAGAGGGCATATACAATACATTTCATAAACAAGCAAACAAACTCTTTTCAGCTTAATTTCCATGCCATTCAAAAGCCTTTTGAGTTGAGCTTAAACATATATATCTTCTTCTATTTTCAAAGAGTGATTAGAGCTTCATTTGTATATTCAATCCAAGATGGATTTTTGTAAGAGAGTTAAATTGTAAAGTCTCATTTAAAAGAGACTAGTTACCCATTTTCTCTTTGTGAGAACTAGTTCTTTGTGAACTAGGAAAAAGCTCTTTGTGAGTGTTTCTAAGTCCTTATTGATGAGGCAAAAATCCTCTTCGTGAGAGGTATCTCTTTGGAAATTATCTCTTTTTAGTTTAACACTCTTTGCGAGTGGAGTCTTCTTAGGGAAGCAAAAATCATCATTTTTTGAGGCAATTATAAAATGTAGAACCCATATTGCATTTTTTTGTGAAGGGTATCCATTTGTGGATGTTGAAATCTTTAGGTTTGTCCGGAGGTAGTGGATGTAGATTCTTAGTGAATTGAACCACTGTAAATCTTTATGTTAGTTTCTCTGTCCATACTCCTTTACTTTAGTGTTCATAAATTGCCATAACTTGCTTACTTGTCTACACGAACTATTTGCCTAAGGTTAGAGATTCAACACATGCTTTCATGCTTTATAAAATGCTTCACTTATAAAGCATACTTGTTGTTTAGGTGAACATTTAGGCAAATTATTTTAGAAAAGCTAAAAAGTTTTTAAGAACCTTATGCACCCTACCCACCCCTTAGGTTCACTGCCCTAAAAGAAGTTTTCAATTGGTATAAGAGCGTAGTCTCATTTTTATTCCACTAACATTTTAGGAGGATCCATGGCTCTTAGCTTCTCTACCTTAGATGACCAATCCCCATCTAGACCACCTCTATTTGATGGCTGCAACTTCTCTTGTTGGAAATACATGTTTAAATATTATTTCTCTTATAATGACATTTCCTTGTTGAGCATTATAGAAGAAGGTCCATTTGTTCCTTCAATTTTTCTACAAGGTGTCATGGTGTAAAAGTCTAGAAGAGACTACAATGAAGAAGACTACAAGAAGATGACTTCAAACTTCAAGGCTATGAATGTGCTTTGTTGTGCACTTAATGATGAAGCCCTCAACAAAGTACATGAATGTGAAGATGCCCATTCCATGATGAATATGCTAGAAGCATCCTAAAAAGGAGAATTTGAAGAGAAAGAGCCAACAGTGGGAAATCTAGAGTTGTGGGGACTCAATCATGTGAACGACTTTCAACAAGCTCAAGTGACAAACTTCAATTTGGGCCTTCACATGATGAGAGGATAGAAGAAAAGATGGAAACACAAGATGACGATCTTCATATGGAGCTTAACTATGATGGAGACCATGAGGATCAATCATCTTGCAAAAGGAAGAGAAAAATATTTCCATTAAGCTTCAATGAAAAACATTAAAAAAGAAGTGGCTTGAGGACAAATAATGCCATGGAGAATGAAGAAATTGATTGGAGATGTTCACAAAGGAAGAAATAAAAAATGCTCCAAAGTCCTAAGGTAAATGTATCAACCTCACTTTCTCAAAGCTCTATAATTAATGATATCCATAAATTGAGAAGTGATTTTGATTTGTATGCCTTTAACCTCATTGACATTGCTTCTCTCCCTGTAAATGATCATATCCATATAGATAACTTGAAGAATTTCCTACATATGTTATATGCCTCAATTGCTGAGTTATCTAGTAGATGCAATGTCACAAACTTGGATTACTCTTCTTCTTATTTGCACAACACTCGTAAGAGTCATTCTTGGTGTTTGAATATTGAAAATGTTGATCCTTGTGCACACATTTGCCACTTGAGAAATTACTTTGGCAATGAAGGACTTTTGCAAAAGGTACCATGTTTCTCAAGCTTCCACTGTAGGTTCCAAAATATCTAAATCTCATCTTGAAGAAAGGAACCCCAAGGAATGGCAAGAATAAGCAAAAACTCCGAGAAAAGAGTTATGTGCTAAGGACAACGAGTTTGTGGAGAGTTCATTAAGGAACAACAAAGTAATCATCAATGATGACTCCACAAACCACAAGAAGATTGCTTCAAATGAAATTAATGCAAAAGCAAGTCAAGGGACAAGCTCCTCCCAAGAAAGAAATGGTCAAGATCAAAGCTACTCAAAGTACCTCATTGGACTCATTGATGAAGATCAACTTGATATTCAAAGTCCTAGGTCCATAGATAATGAGGTACAAAATTCAGATCTTTCTTTTGATCTTTACTATAATAATGAAGAGGATCCCTATGTGCTTTAAATGATCTATATGATGAATTGAAAAAGATGGCTAAGAAGAACAAGATCTCTTGTAATAAACTTGCTTGCTCACTAAATGAAAGATCTAAAATGCAAGTTAAGTATGATAGTCTTCTTACATATTTTCACATCATAGTAAATGAAAAAGAGAATGCGTTTTTATCTCTAAATGCTTTGTCTCTTGAAAAACAAGAGTTGCTTGACAATATGCTCATTATAGAATCTAAAGTTCTTGAGCATGATATCTTAAGGAACAAATTTGATGTATTAAATGCTTATGTTGATAAGTGTACATGTGCTAGAGATATCCTTGGTAATTTGATTGTTGCTCCATATGCTGATCTTGCTAATAACTGCCTCGAGCACAAGTACTCACAAAAGTATACACACTCTACTTCTATTGATGTTAGAACTTCACACGCCACTATGCTAAATGCTCTTATTGTGGTAAATGTGGTCACCATGTTACTTGTTGCATCTTCAAGAAGAGAATTAATAGAGATGCTAAGTCAATTTGGGTTGAAAAGAATCCTAAAGCTAAACCCCAACGACCACAAGAAAATAAGTACCAAAATTGAATGTTATTGTAAGAAATAGAGGATTTCCGGTCAACCGAATAAATTGTCAAGTTGCCTCAGTAAATGATAGAGTATCACGGTCGACCGCAAAAGACTCCTGGTCGACCAAAGCAAAAGGCTTAGTCAGAAGCAGGGTATCCCTGTCGACCAAAATCCCTCCCCGGTTGATCGAAATCAAGACAGAAAGAAATTTAATTTTTCTTGGACAAGGGTTGGGCGACCGGAAAGGACCTCTGGGTGACCGAAGTGTCGCGATTTAGCAGTTCAAAAAGGTTGAAACAGTTTTATTTTTCAAACTTTCACATTCCCTCTTCCATATACACAAAACCACTCATATGTCCTTTAAAACTCCAAAGCCCAAACATTCCCAAACATCAATCCCCTCTACAAATCATCAATTGATAAAATCATGGAACCTAATCAATATCAATATCCTATTTCAAATCCTTCAAAAGACAAACCCAAACAAAATCCTCCCAAAAAGAAACCCATTATAAAAAGACCTTTTGAAAAGCCATTGATGATCCGTGATTCAAATGAGACCACTCCCAAGAGAGAAAATACAAAAAGAATTTCAAATCGGAGCAAAGGAAATTCGAGGACGACGAACCAATCCGATGAGGAAAGAAAGTCCGATGATGGTCGCCATATCCCACATTTTTCTCCGAGATTTCAAGGAGAATCGTCATCATACACTATGAAGAAGGTAACCCCTCGATTATACTCCGATAAAGCTAAATAACTCTATGAAAAGTCCAGTAAATGAAAAGAGAAGGATTATACATGGGTATGTTATTTAGAATAACATGTTCAAAGGGGGATTAGATAAGGCCATGGAGTATTTTATTGACATGGGGTGGGTAAGACTTGGGGATATAACCCCTCACCATCTATGAACTTGGGGCAAATCTTAGAGAAGAAGGTAATAAGGAAGATGAATTATATTGGTGGACATCTAGAGTTGGAGGATTGGAGTTTAGCTTCTCGAAAAATATGATATGTGACATTTTTGGATTTAAGCTTGATAATAAGGTCATTCTTTTCATTGACAACTCCGGAAGTGTGCCAAGTGAAGATGATCTAGACATTAGAATGTTCAAGACATATTTCAATATCCAATGAGCCTTCAACAAGTCTAAAGAAAGATAGACCAATAAATTGTATGAATATGGTTTCATACTTCACCATGTGGTATCCAATGTAGTCATCCCCATCTCCGGCCATATAAATTGTATTACATATCTTCAAATAATGGTGATGCAATGGCTTGTGGATAGAGAGAAATCAACTTTTGGATATTTGGCTGTCAAATACTTCATGGAAAGTATTAAAGGAACTAGGAAGCTCCTCCCCTATGGAAGTATGTTCACCTTGCTTTTCAAGAAATATAAGCTCAAGCATACAACTCCAATGCAAAGAAGTGAAATGCGTAATATCTACAATGAAAGCCATTTCCACCAAATGCACGTGATCTTGGTAAATGGAAAATGGAAATTCTATTCAAGGTGCACAAATGAGGAACTTTTGGCGGCGCTAATTGCACACAAGAAGAGCCCAAAAGTATGTGAAACTATTAGGAAGCTTATTGAAGCAAGGGGCTGGGAGGGAAAATATACCTCAAGGTATAGAAGGTGAAGGGGAACAAGGGCAAGGGAATGAGAATGTTCAAGAATCTCAAGGATTTGAGGATGTCTACATTGTTAGTAGTGCCCTAGGACCATTAGCACATGTTGTGCGTTTTATTATCTTTTGAGCATGTAATTGAATAGTTAATTTTGCTTTTGATTATCAAATGTGTGATTTGATAGTAAAACTCATTAGCTTATGTAATTACTATTCTAGAAGTCCCTAGTTTTATGTAATGCTTAATTACTATGAAATAAAACTAGTATGATTGTTGATTGATGATCTTGTTTTACTGATCATGTGTAATGGATACAAATCACATCATAGATGCAATATATAGGGATACATTGTATTGGGACGTGATCCATCGAGAAGTAATACTTCATGGTCTTAAGTCATAAGTATTACTTCCTCAATACTATTTTTGAATCCTTAGACCTTATGTCTTCATTGATTCTAGTATGAATGGAGCCACGTTTTGAGTCGATCGGACGTTACTTGTAACTGAGTAATCAATACGACCGATGATCGGATGTAGTGTCCTATCATAGCTTGAATGTGAGAGACATTGTAAGGAATTTGTCCCTCTCTATTATTAGAGAGAGATATCCATGGGCCCCTCGATAGGGAAAGATTGTTTAAATGCATGGCCGTGCTCAAATGTATTTGATAAAGTTGTTATCAAATGCTATTTGTCGAAACAGTCTACCTGGAGATCGAGCATAAATACAATTAAGCTTAATAAGGGTGACGACCACCATGCCTTATGCTTAATTAGGATATCGCGAGACAAAGGAATTAAATAGTGGATTGACAATAGGTTCCGTTGTAAATTCATTCACCTTGGGTAGTCACAATGTCCCGCTAGGCCGCTATGACTTATGAACTCACACTACTACTAAGTGTGTTTTCATTGCCATTGTGATATGAACCTACTGTGGTCACACGCATAGACGAGCTAACAAGCTTCATGTCCGATTCAATGAATCTAGAATGTGTCTAGGTTCATTGTATCCGACATTTTGTTTTTCCCCGAAAATAATAAAGTGTTTATTATTCGAATTAGAGATAGGGGCAATTTTGGTATTTAACTATAGCTGGGATTAAGTGGGAGTTGTTATCCGATAAAGACTCCCACTACCAGAGAAGTCTAGGGGACGTGGGAGTCAGAGTCTCCCACGCCCGAGAGAAGTTGAGTAGACGTGGGAGTTGTTCCGGGAACAAACTCCCACACTCTATATAACATCTGCTAGCCAAACCCTAGGACGTTAAGTCATTCAGCCGAAATACCAATACAAGAAAGGAAAAACGTTTTTTTTCTGCTTTTCCCTTTTTCTCTCTAAATTCCCGAACTTCAGAAATACGAAGAGCTAGCAATCACTGCTTGTTTCGTCCCGTGGATACCGGTAGAGGGAAATTCCGCAAAGGGAATTCCGTTGGTGAAGAAGAAAACTTCCAAGAATCGTCATCCTCCATTCAAGAAGTAGCTTCTTGAATCCGAAAAAATTGTAAGTTTTTACCGCTGTTTTCGAATTGTTTCATATGAGCGGATCCTTCAGGGGAGGATCCATGGGTGTTTGGAACGAGTTTCCGCCCATGAATCCCTTCAGTGGTATCAGAGCCTTGCTCATACGACTCGATTTCGATATTGTTCATCAGACAATAACACTATCAATTCCGATTTGATATGTGTATGTTTGAAAAACAGAAAAATCGTTTCTTTGATCATGAAATTTGCATAAACCGTTTAAATGCGTTTAAAGAATGTATCTTTTGATGAATATATGTGATATATGCATAAATTGCTTCTCGGTTTATCATGTTTATACGGTTTTATGAACTGCTGTTGTATAAACTGTTTTCGGTTTCATGATTCTGCATGAACTGCCTTAGCATGATTCGGTTTGAAATTAAATTCGATTAATTTGCATAAACTGTGAATCTGTGATTAATTAGATTAATTCGGTTATATGCATAAACTGTTTATGATTATGAATCTGTTTATGAATCTGATTATATGCATAAACTGTTTATGAATCGGTTATCAATTCGGTTAATTCGATTAACCGATGAATAATCCGATTATCTAAGTTAGGCGATTGAGGGGTAAATCTGGGAGGAAAAACTCATTCGATGAGCTGATGTAGAATCAGATTTTCCTTCCGGGACTGCCGCTAGCTCTGCGTAGTGGCAACACATATAAATTTGAATTTATATCCGCGAATTATTTATGTCATGTTTTATGTGATATTAGCATGGTGAATAGCATGGCATACTATACCTCTTGTTTTACATGTTTGGGTTGTAATTTTATAAATACGACCTGCGAGTCTTTTTTCTTTATGAAGTAAAATTGTAACTGCTTTCTTAGATTAGTTTTATTACTTCACATTGAAGGTTGGGTATGCCCATGCAATCATGTAACAAGACCGGAGGACATTGGATCGAAGACTACATTCATGAGATGAATACAGACTTAGATTGACCCTTGACTCCCACAAGGCTCGTGGGAGTCATTATAGGAAATAGGCCATGCTATATCATATTTACATTTTCGCTCCATATCCTCGCGTGTGATGTTTATTTTATGTCTGGATGGATTTATTTTAGACGTCACATCAAATGGTTTTAATTAAGTCTTAAAGTGCCTACCATAACCTAAGCACTCCATAAGCTTGGATCATCATTTTTCCGCTTGCCAAAGCAATGATAAAGTGGTTACCTAAGTAAAGGGAGATGGGAAAATAGTGATTTCCATAATGCTTAGACATGGTTCGACTTAACTAGGCTATCAAAATAGTTTTGGGCCTAGGGCACAAAATGGGAAATAGCCGGGACATATCGATGTCATTCCCATTAGATGATTTTACTTTAATTGTGGGTGTTAAGCCAAAGCTTTCCTATAACTATTGTAAAATGTTTTTTCCCACCATTATCAAGTGTTGAAATTGTGGAAAATGTTTTTGCTCAAAAACTAATAACTTTGCAATTAACTTAATGTAGATAATGGCAACCAATTCATCACACAATTCACTGTGATCCGTCCTTGAGAAGGAAAAACTAAGCGGGACCAATTTCCTTGATTGGGCCCGCAACTTAAGGATTGTCCTTAAGAAGGAAAGAAAGCTGTACGTTCTTGAAACGGACATTCCTGAACAGCCTGAAAATAACGCCCCTAGAGCTCAAAGAGATACTTGGAAGAAGCATTTCGATGACTCTAACGATGTGACTTGTCTCATGTTAGTCACAATGAGCCCTGACCTTCAAAAATAGTTTGAAGGAGTTGAGGCTTTCCAGATGATGGGCCAGCTCAAGGAAATGTTCCAAGAGCAAGCTCGTCATGAAAGATTCCTCACAACTAAGGCGTTAAATAGTTGCAAAATGGCCCCAGGAACCTCCCGCCAGCTGCACATGTTCTTAAGATGAAGGGCTATTTCGACCAACTTGAGTAGCTTGGAGCTACCGTAGGTCATGACATGGCCACATATATGATCTTGGGCTCACTCCCACCGGAGTATGACCAATTCGTTATGAACTTCAACATGCATGCCATGGAGAAGACCATACATGAAATACACGGATGCTCAAGCAGTCGAACCGAACATTAAGAAGACCCCCGAAGTCTTAATGGTTCAAAAAGGGAATTTCAAGAAGAAAGGCAAGGGAAAGCCCATGGCTAAGAGAGGCAAAGGCAAAGGCAATGACAAGCCCAAGCCCCTAGCCTCAAAGCCAAGGCACTAAAGGAGGGAGTTTGCTTCCATTGCAATGAACCGAGTCATTGGAAACGAATCGCAAGCTCTATTTGGAAGAGAAGAAAAAGGGAAAGGCCAGCTTTGATTGTCTCTCCAGTATTTATGTTATAGAAATTAACATGTCTCGCTCCCTACTTCATGGGTATTAGATACCGGTTATGGATCTCACATTTGTCCAAATGTGCGGGGGTTCAAAAGGAGTAGATCATCGCAAAAGGAGAAGTGGACCTCAAAGTAGCCAACGGAGCAAGAGTTGTTGTTGTAGCTATCGACATTTAATTTAGTTTTGACAAGTGGCCTTAGCATAGAACTAGATAATTGTTTGTATGTTCCAACTTTGAGTAGGAATATTATTTCAGCTTTCTTGTTTGGATATTGAAGGTTTTGAAATTAATATTTTGAATAAGATTTGCACCATTCATAAAGATCGTATCTTTTATGGAGATGCTTCTTTGATGAGTGGGCTCTATATTCTTAACCTCGATGATTCCAATAAAAGGCCCATCTATAACATTAATACTAAGAGGTTTAAATCAAATGAATTAAACCGGACCTACTTTTGCAATCGTCGTTTGGGCCACATAAATGAGAAACGCATATCAAAGCTCCATTCGGATGGAATTTTGACATCATTTGACTTAGAGTCTTATGAGACTTGTGATTCTTGCTTGTTAGGCAAAATGACTAAAGCTCCCTTTACTCGGACAAAGTGAGAGAGCTTCCCGATTTATCGGGCCTCATACATACGGATGTTTGTGGACCAATAAACACTAGTGCTAGAGGAGGGTTTCAGTACTTCATCACATTCACGGATGATTTCAGTAGATATGGCTACGTCTATCTAATGAAACATAAATCAGAATCTTTTGGAAGATTCAAAGAATTTCAAAATGAAGTACGTAATCAACTTGGTAAAAGTATTAAGATACTTGATCGGATCGAGGTGGCGTAATACCTTAACCAAGAGTTTGACGAACATCTTAGTGGTTGTGGAATTGTTTCACAATTAACTCCTCCCCGCACACCACAATGGAATGGCGTGTCGAACGGAGGAATCGCACCTTATTAGATATGGTTCGATCTATGATGAGTCAAACAAGTCTTCCAATTTCCTTTTGGGGCTACGCCCTAGAAACTCGCTGCATTTATATTAAATAGAGTTCCTTCTAAAGCGGTTCGTAAAACTCCATATGAGATATGGGACTGGGAAACAACCTAGTTTGTCCTTTCTCAAAATTTGGGGATGCGAGGCGTATGTAAAACGCTTGTTATCCGATAAACTCGCCCTCTAAATATGACAAGTGTTTGTTTGTGGGATATCCTAAAGAAAGTAAAGGATATTACTTCTATCTTCCATCAGAGAACAAAGTGTTTGTTGCTCGTAATGGTTTATTCCTTGAAAGGGAATTTATTTCCAAAGAGGATAGTGGGAGTAAGATCCATCTTGAGGAAATTCAAGATCCCCAAACAACATCTGAACCAACTTTAGAAGTTCAAGCAAGCTCACGTGCCGATCATCGAGCTTCAATCTTTGACACAAGGCCCAAGGGAGGTCGAGTCGGGTACATCAACGACTGAGAGATATGGATTTCAGTGATCGATGATCATCAGAGTTGAACTCGATTGATCAAGATTAACCCATTACCTACAAAGAGGCAATTCGTAGTTTTGTGTCAGATAAGTGGCTAGAAGCTATGAAGTCCGAGATGCAATCCATGTACGACAACCAAGTATGGACTTTGGTTGACCCACCCGAAGGGTGCAAGGTCATTGATAACAAATGGTGTTATAAAAAGAAGACCGACATGGATGGTAATGTACACACTTTTAAATCGCGACTAGTAGTTAAAGGTTATAGACAAGTTCATGGTATTGACTATGACGAAACCTTTTCCCCTCGTCGTGATGATAAAGTCAATTAGGATTTTACTTGCCATAGCCGCATATTATGACTATGAGATATGACAAATGGATGTTAAGACTGCGTTTCTTAACTGAAACCTTCTCGAGGATGTGTATATGACACAACCTCGAGGGGTTTGTTGATCCAACAAATCCTAGCAAAGTGTGTAAGCTTCAAAGGTCCATTTATGGATTGAAGCAAGCATCTCGAAAGTCGAATCGTCGCTTTGATGAACGTATTAAAGAATTCGGTTTCATCAAAAACGAAGACGAGCCTTGTGTTTATAAGAAAGTAACTAATAATGCAGTAGTGTTCCTCGTGCTTTATGTGGACGACATCTTACCGATTGGAAATGACATCCCCACATTACAAAGCGTAAAAAGCTTGGTTAGGGAAGTGCTTTTCCATGAAAGACTTAGGCGAGGCTACATACATTTTGGGTATTAGAATCTATAGAGATAGATCTAACAAAATGATCGGGCTCTGAGCTGAGTGGATACATTGACAAGTGCATCGAAACAGTTCGGCTTTGCAAGACTCCAAAAAGGGATTCTTGCCCATGTCACATGGCGTTAAACTCAACGAGAACTCAAGGACCTTCCACAAGGGAGGACCAAGAGCGCATGAGTAAGATCCCATATGCTTCGGCCATTGGGTCTATTATGTACGCCATGATATGCACTCGCCCTGGGATGTCTCATTTGCTTTAAGTATGACTATCGGATATCAATCGACCCTCGGAAAGTCACATTGGGACTGCAGTCAAGAGCATTCTTAAGTACTTGAGATGGACTAAAGATATGTTCTTAGTTTACGGAGGTCGGGAAGGAAGTCCAGTAGTAAATGGTTACACAGTACGCAAGCTTCCAGACCGACGTAGATGATTATCGATCGCAATATGATTTTGTGTTTTGTTTGAATGGAGGTCTTTGTGAGCTGGAAGAGCTCAAAGCAAGAAACCGTGGCCGACTCTACAATGAAGGTCGAGTATCTAGTCGCCTATGAAGCAAATTTAAAGAAGCTCGTTTGGATCGGGAAGTTTGTTGATGAACTAGGTGTCGTCCCCTAGCATTGTGAACCCAGTGGACCTCTATTGTGATAGTACTGGTGCCGTTTCACAAGCTAAGGAACCTAGATCTCACCAACGATCCAAACACATTCTCAAGCGTTTCCATCTGATTAGAGAGATCATCGACAGAGGAGATGTTAGTATTTGCAAAGTACATACAGACGACAACATTGCAGATCCATTGACCAAGCCACTCCCACAGCCTAAACATGAGTGTCATACTACGTCAATGGGATTGAGGATCATGTATAATTGGAACTAGGGCAAGTGGGAGATTGTTAGTAGTGCCCTAGGACCATTAGCACATGTTGTGCGTTTTATTATCTTTTGAGCATGTAATTGAATAGTTAATTTTGCTTTTGATTATCAAATGTGTGATTTGATAGTAAAACTCATTAGCTTATGTAATTGCTATTCTAGAAGTCCCTAGTTTTATGTAATGCTTAATTACTATGAAATAAAACTAGTATGATTGTTGATTGATGATCTTGTTTTCATCGATCATGTGTAATGGATACAAATCACATCATAGATGCAATATATAGGGATACATTGTATTGGACGTGATCCGTCAGAGAAGTAATACTTCATGGTCTTAAGTCATAAGTATTACTTCCTCAATACTATTTTTGAATCCTTAGACCTTATGTCTTCATTGATTCTAGTATGAATGGAGCCACGTTTTGAGTCGATCGGACGTTACTTGTATGAGTAATCAATACGACCGATGATCGGATGTAGTGTCCTATCATAGCTTGAATGTGAGAGACATTGTAAGGAATTTTTCTCTCTATTATTAGAGAGAGATATCCATGGGCCCCCTCGATAGGGAAAAGACTGTTTAAATGCATGGCCGTGCTCAAATGTATTTGATAAAGTGGTTATCAAATGCTATTTGTCGAAACAGATCTACCGGAGATCGAGCATAAATACAATTAAGCTTAATAAGGGTGACGACCACCATGCCTTATGCTTAATTAGGATATCGCGAGACAAAGGGATTAAATAGTGGATTGACAATAGGTTCCGTTGTAAATTCATTCACCTTGGGTAGTCACAATGTCCTGCTAGGGGCCGCTTGTGACTTATGAATTCACACTACTACTAAGTGTATTTTCATTGCCATTGTGATATGAACCTACAGGGTCACACGCATAGACGAGCTAACAAGCTTCATGTTCAGATTCAATGAATCTAGAATGTGTCTAGGTTCATTGTATCTGACATTTTGTTTTTCTGAAAATAATAAAGTGTTTATTATTCGAATTAGAGATATGGGTAATTTTGGTATTTAACTATAGCTGGGATTAAGTGGGAGTTGTTATCCGATAAAGACTCCCACTACCAAAGTAGAGTCTAGGGGACGTGGGAGTCGAGTCTCCCACGCCGAGAGAAGTTGAGTAGACGTGGGAGTTGTTCTGGGAACAAACTCCCACACTCTATATAACATCTGTTAGCCGAAACCCTAGGACATTAAGTCATTCAGCCGAAATACCAATACAAGAAAGGAAAAACGTTTTTTTTCTGCTTTTCCCTTTTTCTCTCTAAATTCCCGAACTTCAGAAAGACGAAGAGCTAGCAATCACTGCTTGTTTCGTCGCGTGGATACCGGTAGAGGGAAATTTCGCAAAGGGAATTCCGTTGGTGAAGAAGAAAACTATCCTCCATTCAAGAAGTAGCTTCTTGAATCCGAAAAATTGTAAGTTTTTACCGCTGTTTTCGAATTGTTTCATATGAGCGGATCCTTCAGGGGAGGATCCATGGGTGTTTGGAACGAGTTTCCGCCCATGAATCCCTTCATACATTGGTGATGACTTTGATGCCCAAGAAAATGTTGGCGCTAGTGAAGACATTCCAAGTGCAAATATTCCCCCACTAAGACATGAGGCTAGCAATGACATACACCCTCAAATCATGTCAAGTTTAAGGTCCTTCCAAGAACTCCTCAAGGTAATCTCAGCACATTTCAAGAAAACCTCAATGATAAAATGTCATCTTTCAAGAAGACTTCAACTCTAGAATGACAAACTTGGAAGGCAAGGTAGGAGGTGTGGAAATTAGATTGGAAGGAATTGAATACAAGGTTAACAAAGTAATTAGTTACACTAGAACTAAGAAGTCAACCTTGGTACAAGAAAATGAGGAGGAAGAAAGTGAGAGTGAAGAGGAAGAAAATGAAGAGGAGGAAGAGGACAATGACTCTAATGATGATGATAGTGGAAATGATGATGAGATGGATGATTGTGTTGAAGGGGAAGAAAATGAGAAGGAAGAGGATGAGCAAAAGGAAGTGGTTAACATTGAAGAAGAAGATGATGGGAATAAGGGTCAAGAAGTGGATATGCATATTGAGAATGATGAAGAATGAAGAGAAAGAAAAAGAAGAAGATGATTTGGTTGAAGACAATGATGAAGCTTCATGCACAAATGATCAAAATGATCAAGAAGATTGAAGAAGATCAAGCATCTCATTATGGACTCAAAATGCAGGAACCAAATCTTCAAACCCAATGAGAAATTCTTTAAACTCAATCTCTTCCTTATTTCTAGTATTATCTTTTTCATGTATTTCCCTCTTGTTATTCCATATGTACCCTTAGTATATCAATTGTTGTTCTTACATTTCCATATGTTGTATGAATTGCTTTTATAAGGGACAATTTGATGTATAACATGATTTGCTCTTATTTTGATGATCTTTTGAGCATGTTGTATTAGAAAGAGCTTAATGATTTGATCCTTTTGATGAAAGCTCATTTTGAACCCCCTCCCCTCTATTCTTATTGATATATGCTTTGGGGGAGCTTTTAGATGTTACGTATGTTTTTCATTTGATCTATATAGCATTCAGGGCTTTTTGGTTGTTGTTTATGTTCAAGTCTTAAGCGTGATCTTATGTGGTTGATCGTGTAGATGCTTGACTTAGGATATAAAATGTGTTTGTGGTATTTATATGCCTTAGATTGTGCATATGGCTTATTTGGATTTGCTTTAGATTGAATACTGCAAATTTTCTGATTTCAGCCAAAAGTCCGGTCGATCGAACCTTTGTGGTCGGCCATAGGCTTTCATGCGGACAACCGGATCAGCCATAATTCAGCAATATTTGAACTTCAATTTCAGAAATATGTAAGTTTTGTTGTTTTATTTTATACGAGCACAACCTTAGGGGAGCATTTACATGTTTTTCATCTTATACCCCCCTCATATATGTGATGTATACCTACTTGTTCAAGTTTTTACATCATCACATCATGAATTGGCTTGTTTTCATATTTTCATATCATATAGCCAACTTGTGTAAGTTATTTGGGAGTGTATGATCTTATATGTTCATATTATGTATCTACTCTCCCTTATAACCTTTTGAGATCATGCTTTTCATTTTCTTATCCTTTGATTTCATATATAGTTCTTGGTTAGCCTTATTCTTAAACATATGTTATACTCCTTGAAGCTAACCATTTTTTTTGTATTACAATTATTTATTGGACCTCACCAGAGGAGGTGACCTCACCAGAGGAGGAGTAGTAGAAGCCCGGCTGAGCGGGTGCCCCGTGAGGGGATTAGTAGAAGCCCGTTGAGCGGGTGCCCCATGAAGGGAGTATAAGACCCACACAAGGGAACCCAAAGAAATGACAATTAAATCATTCCCCTTGTGTGAGGTGGGTATCGTACCCACAACCTCAAGGTTGTGGGCAGGCCCTTGCCCCACTGGGCTAAGGAACCTTAGATCCTTTAAGCTAACCATTAACTTGTTAGAGGAATGTACTTTAAAGTGTTATCTTACACTTCCTCAAGTTCCTTTTGATTGTGATACATGTGCTTAACTTGTATATTCATGGTATCACTTATGTGATACCCGTAACTTTTTTATTACGTGATATTTTACGTGTAATTTATTTTTGTGTGATTAAGTGTGTAGCGTATGTATTTCATGTGACTATTTGACTTCATGTCAATTTTTAAAACACATTACGTGTTATGTTTGTGTACTTTTATTGAGGGATATTTTGCACGTATAATGAAGTTTGGGGATTTTATTGTAACTTACCTAGATGGCTAACTTTAATTAGATAATTAATAGGAATTAACGAAGGGAAACCAAAAGGGCAGTTGACTGGGATTTGAGGAATTGAAAGAAAAATAATAAATAAATAAAATAAAGGGCAAGGCATTTCATGGGTTGGGGGTTAAGGAATTTAAAAGAAAAATTAATATATATATATATATATATATATATATATAAACTTAATTTAGATTTGATTTGTTATTTTGGTTCTAAGAATTAAGTGTTTTAGTCATGCCCAACGGAGTTTTTGCAAAAGTGGTTTTTTTTTAAAAGATTGCCATTCAAAAATGACCATTTTGACAAAAAAATTATAAAGTTTAGGAGGAACTTATTTGAGGGAATTTATTAGGAAGTTTCTGTGAACTTATGAGAATTTATGAGAATATTTTATTCTAATATTTACTCATATCTTCATCCTTTTCATGTTAATGACTTTTGATGTTTAATTATTATTTATATCTATGTTTGATCCATTTTTTATCCGATAAACATTACTATTAATAAATTCCCCAGTAAATAATTTATTAATATACAATTTTAGACTAATTTTATCTTTCAGGGGAATAAAATTTACTAAAATGGATCTTACATCAATGCAAGTTTGGCGAAAAAAGCTTGAGTAGAAAATTGCTCGCTCTCAAAGATGAAGATGCACTATCTCAAAATGTGGAGCACACAATGTTGAAAAAAAACTTCATGAATTACATGACTCCATAAAAAAATCAAGTCACAATATGTAGTCTCTTCATGTTCTCTAAAAAGATTAGGTGATTAACATATAATATTAGTAGTGTTGTGATTATTGGACCAAAACATTGGATGAAACATTAATCGAAATAGTATAGGACTATGTTTAATTCTTTTGATTATATATTATTTGATCCAATAATCATTCGGTGTTCACCCTTATATTATGAGTTACTCAATAAAAGTTATATTACCTAATCATCTAATCATGGTGAATTTTCTTATTTGTTTTCTGAAAAATTAAAGTTAACGAAATTTTGTTCTAAATACAATTGTACAACCATTAAATTAATAATTTGAGATTTAGTATTTCGTGCATAGCATGGGTCATTTGCTTGTGTGTGTGTGTGTGTGTGTGTGTCTATATATATATATATATATATATATATATATATATATATATATATATATTAAAAAATAAGGTCGGCTTGATGGAAAATAACATTACTCCGAATTACCAAAATGTTATTTATTTTGAATACAATTTGTTAAAAAATAATTTTGTTAGTGTTTGATACCTTCCGAGTTGACTTGGAATACTGTCTATTCCCGACCCTCTTGGCGGGGTAATAGGTGGGGCTCTATTCGACCCTCCTAGGGAAAAAAACTAGTATTCATCGATCGACACATTCCTAGAGGGTATAAGTCTGTGATTGATATATCAGTTCCTGTTTATGTCTCTGATTCAGTAAACCTATGATCCCCGGTCAAAGGTCACTCTAAAATTTCTTTTACGTTCGGAACTATTAAACTATGATAAATTTGTCTCGAATTTCTAAAAGATTCTCAAGATACTTTTTTCATCAAAAGTATATATTTAAAAACATACTTATGTAAAATTCTGTATGTTTTTTGAAAACTATATATGTAACTAGATTTTTTACGGGAGGTGTTTCTATACTTATTGAGTTATACCTCACTCTTTGTGTGTGTGTATGTGTGTTTTTTTTTTTACAGAGGATCATTATGGGAGTAAGTTAGCCCTTACGAGAAGGATTGAGAGTATAAGCATTCCCAAATAGTCAAAAATTTCCTACAAAAATGTGACGTCTGTCAACGTTGCAAAACTGATTGTTTGAAGCCAGCAGGTCCACTACAACCCTTACCAATTCCAGCTTGAATGTGGACTGATGTGTTGATGGATTTCATTGAAGGACTGCCAGTTTCAGACGGATATACAATTATTATGATAGTTGTCGACCGTTTAACCAAGTATGCTCATTTTGTAGCTTTTAAGCACCCATTCACAACAATCATTGTTGCAAAGGCCTTTGTAGCTAATGTGGTTCGTCTTCATGGAATTCCAACATCTATTGTAAGTGACCGTGATAAAGTGTTTATCAGTTCCTTTTGGCAAACATTATTCCATCTACAGGGCACTAAGCTTTGCATGAGCTCAAGTTACCATCCTCAATCTGACGGCCAAACGGAGGTAGTCAACCGCACCTTGGAACAATACTTACGATGTTTTGCAGGTGATCAGCCGTGAAAGTGGCTTGAATTGATTCCTTAGGCTGAATTTAGCTATAATACCTCCATCCACTCAGCCACTAAGATGACTCCTTATGAAGCTGTTTATGGCCTTTCCACCTCTGAGTGTACTCACTTACATACCAGGCACTTCCAACATCCAAGCAGTAGACGAGTACCTCCGTGATAGAGACTAAATTTTACGCGACTTGCGTCATAATCTCTTTATGGCTCAACAACAAATGAAGTTCCACGCTGATCAACACCGTCGAGAGGTCTCTTTTGCAGTCGGAGATTATGTTTATCTCAAGCTCCAACCTTGCCGCAAGAATTCAGTAGCATTTAGAGCTTCCATGAAGCTTGCACCACGATTTTTTGGGCCTTATCTAATCATTGAAAAAATTGGTCATGTGGCATATCGACTGACTCTTCCTTCTGGCTCCCAGATTCATGATGTATTTCATGTCAGTATGTTGCGCAAATGTTTGGGGCCACTAGTCACTCCCATTTTAAATCAACCTCCACCGGTGTAAGATGAATCTATTGTTCATCCCCAGCCTAAGGTTGTTCTGGTTAGAAGGACCATTCAAAAGGGAAAATATCGCCCAAAGTCTGAAGTTCTAAACAAATGGAATTGAGCTAAAAAAGAGGACGCAAAGTGGGAAAATGAGTGGCGCCTTTCAAAGTCCTATCCTGATTTTATCCTTGTTGGCAAGGATTCTTAAGGGGAAAAGAATGATAGGTTATCCATGTACATCTGCATGCTTACTTGGTCCGGTTTGTTAGTTATCATGTATTGATTTTGTTGTTCCTTTGAATAAGACAGAGAACTGGTATTTAATTGTTAAGTTTGTTCCACTTATTAAGCTAGGTTAACTAGTCTTTAGTATAGTGGGTTAGTTATGCATCTCCCTTCATTTTATCATAGTTTCTTACCTACCAAGCAATGTAAGACTATTATAAATAGTAGTTAGTTATTCCAATAAGAGAATAGTAAATTTCCAGAATCCTATCTTAATCTCTACCCTCTTCTTATTTCTTCTACCCTCTTCATGTTTCTTACTTTGATCTAAATTCCTCTTATCAGAGAGCGCCATTTTCTCTCCGACATTGGGATGGGGATTTTTGCACAGAGAGTAGGTTGAACAAAAAGAAGGGACCGATCATTCGAGGGAGAAGCTAACCATTACCTTTCTAATAAATTTGCTGATGCCTTCTAGATGTATTCGAATTGAGTTTTTATTTGAGAATTTTTGTTTACAATATTGTAAAAACTGGAGTAGAGTAAGATTTTTTTTTATTCGAGTGTGATAGAACCAATGCGCCCAATGTAGTAAGTTTCTCTAACTGTGCTTCTGTTAGTAACAACAATAAACAAAATATTAACACAATTTTATCTGCAAGTTTATGAAATGAAGAATAAACTTGCAATCAAACTCTGTAAAGATATGCTTCTAATCCTATTACAAACCAAGAAATACCATATAAAACAAGGGGGGAAATAGCACAAAAGAAAAATGAAATTTTGACTTAACAACAAATAGTACTCAATCAAAACTCCTTCATCCAAGTTTTTAATCCTACAGATAAATAAATAAATAAATAAATCATCATTTATAGATCTTTAACCTTCTAATGAGTCATTTCACTTCTTCAACTCAATTTGGTCAAGTATTTGCACCTCAGAAACCTGTTTAACTTCCGATTTTTTTTCTTCTGAAATTACACTTTTCTCCTCAGCTTTCTTTCCTGCAGTTAATTTAACTTCTTTTGGAGCTTCAACAAAAGGTGATTTAGTTTGTCATTGGCTCCATCTTTTTAATTTCCTGGAGTTTCGTCTCCTCTGGAGTTACAAGTTTTATATCAGTATTCTCCACCAGTTTTTCAGCATAAGTTTTCTTATGGTCTGAAGTTCCCACTGAATTCGCTTTAATTTCCTCCTCTGGAGTCACAAGTTTTATATCAGTATTTTCCACCAGTTTTTCAGCATAAGTTTTCTTATGGTCTGCTGAAGTTCCCTCAGAATTCTGTTTAATTTCCTCGAGTTTCGTCTCCTTTGGAGTTGCAAGTTTTACATCAGTATTTTCCACCAATTTTTCAGCATAAGTTTTCTTCTTCTCTGTAGTTTCTGGAGCTTTCTCTACCTCAGCCTTCGCGGTCGCGTCTTCAGAATCTTTACCCTCTTCACTCTGCACAAATGTTAAGGTCAAGAATTTAGGTAAGTAATGAACTATTCAAACTACATTGTCATATTTTTTTCTGCTTTGATGATTTAGTAAGGAAGTACTACTTCTTAGCTAAAATCCTATTATGAGTCTATGACATTCTTGAACAATGAACAGGGGAGACTGGAAGGTTTGGCAATCCTGGTTATAACCTAATTTCCATCTCATAAATCACTTGCATGCATGGCTTGAGTTCAGGGGTAGCTCAAGAGGAGTGGGAGATGCTCGACCGCACAAGTCCTAAAAATTAGACTTGTGCTGCTCATCTCAATAAGCAATATGCTGATTTATAGTATTTTCCCCCAACTAAATCAGAATTAACTTTGAAGATTCATCCCACTTGCTTATTATATATCCTCTTCTTTCCTATTGGCTACCAATAGTTAGATAATGTTATCTTTTTCTCCTTCTCAATATTAATCCAAAAATTTTGAGTATATTTTGGAAAAAAATAATTATAATACAATTGTAAAAATTTATTTATTTATTATGTTTAAATTAAAGTCAATTTTTTCTAATTATATAAGACATTATTTTAAACTTCAGTATACGGCTATAAAATAATTAAGATTGCCCTGCCTGGGTTGATCGATGCTATATTACCCTACTTTTGCATGGGGCTATTTTTTGGGAGTATTCTGATATGGACCAGGGCCAGAGGTAGGGCCTTGGTCCACTTGGTCTTGGTTTGTCCACGACGCCCCTTTTTTAAAATTAAAAAAAAAAAATTTCATCTCTCAGTCACAGTTAAAATACAAAAAAGATAGTTCTGATATGGACACAGTTAAAAGTAAAAAAATATCTCTCTCCTCATTTTATAGTAATGTGACAAATTTATACATTTTTTTGTACTTTTTAACCCGTATCCATATCGTAACTATCTTTTTTTGTATTTTTAACCGTGTTTGAAAAACATTTTAAAGAAGAGACGACGTGGATAAACCAGACTAAAGTGGGACTAGGGGTCCCTACCCCTCAGCTTCAGTCCCATATCAACTATTTCCTATTTTTTGTGAGAGGGTAGGACTATTACCACTTGTACTGTCGCATCTCCCAAAAATTTGAACTCTTTAATGTGTCAATAGGCAATGTTTCAAAACGTATTATGCTTGATTTATGTAACCTGTTTAATAATAATGCTAAAAGGTAATTAATTGTAAAATTTCATAGTCCACAAAATTCTTTAACAACTTCCCAAAGCTTACGCCCTAGACCCCACACTAAGACGGGGTCGGGGTGTGGCGTTCGGTTGGTTCAGTCCTACTCACTACAGGGTAAACGGGAGTAAAATTTTGAAAACAATTACAGTTTAATTCTTAATTCATCACACAAACCAAAGACAATAAACCATTTTTTACGGCAATACAAGTTAAAGTTTGGAATAAATAGTCAAATTGGCAATCAACTTATTTGTGCTACCCACTTTGGTTATTAAGTGGTTATTAATTGTTAAAGCTTGCAGTTGGAAACTATGATGATGACAGAGAGGTAAACCGGATTAGTCCCCTTGAATTATGGTTAATAAAGAATGTCATTTTTTCTTTTATTTCTTAGATGTTAAATGTGATTTTGCAAATCTTTCTCCCAAAATATCTAGTAAACATTTGTCCAAATTCCAAAAAAGGAAAGAATATATATTTTGGGGCTAGAAATCTTGAAATTACAACAAAAAAAAATTAAATGATTTTTTTTTTTAATATCCACCTTCTTAGGAAGAACACAGGTTGAAATATTCTTCTTTATAGAAAAAGAAGAAAAAAAAATCATCTTGGGGATAAAAAAAAAGAAAAGAAAAGGAAAGTTACATTGTCTTCTATAGTCAAATTACTCTACCCAATCTCATGACTCTGATTCATCACAAGAACCAAAAAGAATCTTTCTAAATTATGTAACCTCACTTATTCCAATTAGTGGGATTCTCAACACACTCTTTCACGCCTAGTACTGAACATCTGGAGCATAAATATCAATATGAATCCAACATCTAATTAGGTAGCTCTGATACCATATTAAAGTGGAATTTGGCCTAACTGAATCCCTCAAAAGTAAAGGTGAAAAATTGTCCAATCCTTATAAAAAAAAATTTGTTCACTTACTAATCGATGTGTAATTATTGTTTCCATTTTATCCCAAACTTTCCATAATTAGAAAGCAAAACCAATTATAGTAATCCATCGATCAAGATTCACTCGTAATCAAAGGAGAAAAATAAGTGGAATAAAGAAACGAAAAATAAAAGTAATAGAAAAAGCAGAAACAGAGAAATTATGGTATTCTGGAAAGATGGAAAACCTTTCCAAGAGAACGGTTCTTGTTGGTAATATCATCATCAGCAGCAGCAGTAGCCTGGGCCCCTCCTTCCTCCTTCTTGGCCTCTTCAACTACAGCATCTTTAACCACCTTGTCCTCCTTCTGCGGTGGCGGAGGCGGAGCCGGGATGGCCTTATCACCCTTCAAACTACTTGCACACGCTCCCATATTCTCCCAATTAAAGGAAAGGAAAGGAAAGTAAAAAAACAAGAAAGTGTGAAAGAAATTTATATATAAATAGAGAAAGAAATTTATTAGATAAAAAGAAGGCAAAGAGGCGTTTTTGGGATCGTTTATTTCTTGTTGTTTGAGAGAATGATGAAAATATGAGCCAACGTTCAGAAGGAAATAGAAGTGGGAGAAGAGCACTCCGGATACTATGCGGAACAACTTTTTTTTCATTTCATACGGAACGCTTCGAAACAGGTGTTTTGAGGTCCAAGAAAAATATTTTGAGACTCAAAATAGTTATTTCGCACGGTAAAAAACTGAATAGCTATTTTTTTAAAATTAATTTTAATCGTTAAAATTTTAATTCAACGAATGAGGAGAGTTCCGTATGTATGGTTATTACTGTATGTCCCTCACCGAAGCCAACATCGGAGAAGAGAGAGATTTTATTGGCGCGAAGATAACGTGCAGTCGTTGTTCCATTTACTAAAACAGTCTTTGGTGGTGTAGAGAGATTTTCGATTTTATTACTCCAAAGTCCAAACACCTTTTACCTATATTGATCTTGAAATTAACCGACATAATTTTTTTGGAAATATTTTGTTGTTTAGAATTCTATATTTAAAATATTTATTTTAATAAGAGCATTGCAAGTAAAGAAAATTATATTACGGATTTTTCGATCATGTGCACTTCGATGTGATGTTAATATGGATAGAACAACATCTATACATTAATACATAGATAGTATATTACTAAAAATTTATAAGATCTGACTACAATATAATGAGATTTTGCACCTAATATTAATCAATTAATTAAGATATATTTATACTAAATATTTACTTCCAAATCTAGTTCGTGATATTTATTGTACCATCAACTCTGATTCGCGATACTTATCGTTGGTCTTAAGCCCAGAAAATTAATAAGGGTTGTGGTAAGTGTGTAAGCCCTAATAGCAAATACAATTAATCTAGTTTTGATCATAAAAAAATCATTGATAAGTTTTCATGTTTGTGTGAGTTTATGTTTTGATGACAGGATCCATAACTCACACTTACCCCTACAACCAAAACAGTCTTTTTGCGACGTTTTTAGTACCAACTATTTTTTTTTAAAACGTCACTTAAAAGTCAAGATTTTTTTGAAAACGTCGCTATATTTTGATTTTATACTGACGTTTCATGGTAACATATATAGTAATTGTTGTTCATACCGATATTTTGATGTTGATTAGCTACATTTACATTAAATGTTGTTATAAATTAATACATTTTGTGACTCATATAGTGACATTTATATATTATGTCGTTAGTTCTTGTGATTTTTCAGACACACATCGCTATATTTGAATTTTATACGACGTTTCATTGCGTCGGTTATAATAATTGTTGAGAAATCGACATTTTGATTTTAGTTAGCGACGTGTACATTAAATATTGTTATAAGTTGTTACTTTTTACGACTCATATGACGAACTTTATATACAACGTCATTAAAACATGTGACATTTCATACAAACGTTGCTATGTTTTGATTTTATACGATGCTTTTAGTATTTTCTGTTCTTACCGACAATATGATGTTTAGTTAGTTACATTACATGTTATATATTGTTTACTTTTTGCGTCTCATATAACGATATTTATAAACTATGTCGTTAGACCTTCCCGACATTTTCAAACAAAAAACAAATACAAAGATTATGTTTATGAAATATAATTTTTTAATTTAATTAGAGTGTACGTCCCACCCCGAAATCGGATGATGACCTAACAGCACCTCATATGCCAATGAGACACATAACCAAAGCAGAATAATAAAGTCCATTATACTATTATTAGTGGAAGCATTAATCACTACATTAATTATCAGAGTAAACATAATCCAACAAAGTAAAGTGAGTTGTACTAAATTATTACAAACCAAAGTTCTAGTACTAAAAAGAAAATTTAATCTATTACATAGCAGATTATGATTCACTCATTGTAGTCCCCATCCCATGGCTCCACATATTCACATTCCTTAGGTAATTCATCATCCGCAATTAAAGAAAATAAAGACGTGAGTTATAAAGCTCGATGAAACATCAACACACTTGGGATGAAACGCTTTTCCCGATTCCCAAATCAAGTGTGAAAACATGCAAGTTTAGGTCCCTTCACTAGCACATTTTACACACGAAAACCTCACCACGCAACCTTTAGAAGAACACTAGAAGGAACCAAGACAGCCACAAAATATAAAAGCCAAACTCTTCCACTCCTGTCGACTTGGATACTTTCCACCGGTCGACCAAATGGTCTTTAGAAAAATAGGACAACGCACCGCATAAAGTCTGGTTGACTAGGATCAAACACTAGTCGACCAATTTCACACAGATTTTATCCATTGTCTCTATCCATCGCACACCTCACATTACGTATTCTTGTTATCCTTCAATACAGATTTTATCCCTAAGGTTCGACCTGCTCTAATACCACTTCTATCACACCCCGTAACCGGAATGGTGACATGACAGTGCCTCATTGGATAATTAAGTACCAAATCCAACAATCAGAGATTACCAAATAAGGAAATTTATTTATGTAAATCCATAATTATTCAAATGCACTAGCGAAAGCAAAATACTCGAGGGATATATTTTAAGTTATTACAACTGAAAAGTGTTAAACAATTCTAAATAGGAATTAACAAAAAGAAAGTGTGCTCAATAACTACTTAGATTATTCATCACTCTTCAGAAGGTCCCTCCCAAGCATCATCAAGGTAAGTCGAAACATCTATATCACGTGCACAAAGTAAGAAAGCGGATGGGCTGAGCTCCGGTGCTCAGTAAGAACCAATAATAATAAAATAAATAAATATAACATTATAGAAATAAATCACAGAAGACACAACAGACTCTTATTTCCTAAAATACCCCTTTGGAAATATACTTGACACGACTCAACTCAATTCCCACAGGACTCAAAACGCAGGACAGAACAGTACGATACAGAGCAGAACTTAACAGGACATATCAGATGTACAGAACAAAGCATAACAGTCTCACAAAGATTTTTCGGCCGACCTAACCAGGTGTTCGGTCGACCGGAGACTTCCAAAAACCAACAAACAGAGAATAGAAGCATTGATCAACCTCGGTACACAACCGGTCGACCGAAGATACCTGCGACGAAGGGAATCGTTCGCGGTATCGTCCGCGGTAAGGCAATAGCTACTGTCTTCCTGCGGACGAGTACGAGGACGAATAGTTCGTCCGAGACCTGTGATTTTTAGAAAAACAAGGGCAAAACTCGTGCACACATGCACCAATTCTGCACCAAAACTTCCCAAGCTCGTAAATGACCAAACATACTCAATACCAAGTATCAAATATGAACCAAACATGCGTTTGACTATACTTATCAAATCTGACACCACGAATCAGAATTCATGCCATGAGCATCTTATACTACTCATGCACTATAAACCAATAGTTATGTCAGACGATCGAGTATAAAACGAACAATGACCAAACAAGTTAAAAATAACACTTAAGATGAGCAACTATATTATTCACTTCTAAGCATACACATAATCGAATTCACGACAAGCACGTATGCCCATATAGTGTTCACGATTACAGACTTTGCTTAGACATTACGAACATAGTTATCGCTATGACACTACAATCCCACAGTCAAACTCAATTGTCCATTTAGACCCATTATCACTGCTAACATTCCTCATGTATTAACCCACTGAGGAAAGGCCACACAAAATAGAATCAGGTTGAATCTTTCCCCCGGATAGAGGCCAAAAGTAAAGAATACGTCCATTGTGTCATTGCCCACATATGAGCTCTACAATTTACTGTTAACAGCCCAACCTTGTTTTTTTCGGGTCCACACATATCCACACACAGGTTATCGCGAACACTAGGTTCCAACGATATATAAAGTGGACGTATCATGCTACAGACCTTTCATAAACAAGAGCTCGAATGGGGCGACGACTCGATCGACCAAAACCAAATAGGACTGAAACAACGGTACCAATTTGGACGACTCCAATTAACAACGACCCATTCAACAATTAACAAGAGGCAATATTTATAGGAAAGGTTCCCAACAATCCCAACTCAGAACAGGTACATAATCAGAATGTTTATATGTAACAATTAGATAAATATAATTGAAATTCATATTTTATATACATGCTCAATTCATCCAATTAAGGCAGAAAAACGATTTATCAAACGATGAACCCCAAACATTCAATCAATCACATCTCTAGCAGTTTATCAAATCAATTATAACCAATTTCTTCTTCAAACATTTTATAATAGTACCCAATCATATATACAGTAGTCCGAAAAGAAATTAACAGAGGGAGGGTCCTTAACTCTTACGGAAGCGATAAACACAGAAATCTCGTAATAAGTGCTGGCAGCCTCACTCGCGGTGGTATAACTTTCTGCTCCGATTCCTGAATTGTGTTTCGTCCACGCTCGCTCGTAGCCCTTTCGATTATCTTCGAATTGATATGTTGTGGGTAAAAAGAGGAGGTCTATAGCCCTCTCAACCGTCATGTCGAAGTTCTGGACAGAATATTTTAATCCCTGAAAATCCTTTCTTTTCTTGTTCCTGACTGGGCACGATTCCCAAGAGAGAACCCACTATATGCTAATGATTGCTTAATGATTGGCAATGATTTCCAATGTTTGCTCCCTTTTCTTTTTCTTGTTTCTCTTGCGACTGTGCGAGCCGTCTCTCTTTTTTTTTTTTTCCCTGTTGGTGCTCGATCCCCTAGAGATCCCTCGATCCCTGATGCCTTTTAATTAATGGAAAATTTTGATATGGATTAGGGCCCTGGTCCACTTGGATGTAAAACAATCACGCCGCCCCCTTCCTGCAAAAAATAAAAAATAATAAAAAAAAATTAAAAAATTTCTCCCAGTCACAGTTAAAATACAAAAAAAGATTGTTCTGATATGGACACAGTTAAAAGTAAAAAATCGTCTCTCTCCTCATTTTATAGTGATGTGACAAATTTGTACAATTTTTTACTTTTAACTGTGTCCATATCAGAACAATCTTTTTGTATATTAATTGTGACTGAGAGAAAAAAATTCTTTTTTTTTTTTAAGAAGAGGGGGGCGACGTGGCTGTTTTACAGCCAAGTGAACCAGGGCCCTACCAGTGGCCCTGGTCCATAACAGAATTATCCTTAATTAATTTCCTTTTATTTTATTAACCTTTAATAATTATTTATATTATGGTAGTTCTCCCAAATAGGATACGAGTGTGTGAAACTCCCCTAAATAAAACGTACACAAAAATAACACGTAACATGTTGTACAAATAAGTAGACATGTAATCACACGAAATAAATTATGCCTACACAGTTAATCGCGAAAAATTAATTATACTTCAAATATCACGTAAGTAAAAGTTACGGTTATCACAGAACCAGTCAACTGAGATCTAGTCAGTGACTTTTTCAGTCAAATTTGTGAAGGAAAAATGCATTTATTCACCATCCGAATTCCAACCCCAAAATGACCAGTTTTGATACATATGAACATCCAAATGACAAAGACAAATATATAAACAAATAAGACATGATCCGCACTCGTTACATCCAACATTTGCACATCGAAAATGTGACACAAGCTCCATGCTTTATCTCATCCTAACATACGGACATATACAACATTGGATCTTTCAAATACAACTCATGCTATGACATGACATTCACAAGGAAAAGATCAATTGTCTAATCACAACTTTAAAGAAATCTACAAACGGTCCCCAACTTTTAAGCTTAGAAGGGGAAGCTTTCAATGTAAACACAGGTTCAGTTTCTCCCTAAATGAAGGGCTCACACTTTAAGGATTCCTACATATTGTGTCATTACCCGTCCACGTGGACCACAAAGACCGTTGTAGTCCCTAACATCTCTCCCGGTTAGGAACGGGCACTAACCAACACTCAATTCACTCCTGCTGGAAACTCATGGGGTTCAATGACAATCACTCAATTATGTACATTCAAAACAATCCTTCAATGAGGTCGTTCCTAAACAAGAGCTCAATCAGTGAAGATTCTGTATAACACATAACATTTAAGACCCCAAAAGTAGTAAAAAGTAGACTCAAATGATTATGAGCAATGATGACAATTTTACATGCATAATCAAGTTCTATAATCAACATACAAGTATGGCAATTCGTGTTTCATCCTATGCAGGAAATAATGACATTAAAATACTTCCAATACACAATTTCATAAGTGTAAAGTATACATTTCATGAATTTTAGGGCAGAAAATACAAGGGTGATGAGTCTTACTTAAAAATCAAAGCACACAATTCACAATACCAAAAATCAGCAAACAAGCAGGAACTTCAAATGAGAAAATACGTTCGATGGGAACTCAAAATCCACCCCATTTCTTCTCACGCGTAGCGTAGCCTATCCGTTATCTTCAAAATGAAACAAGAATTATCTTAACCGGAGTTCGTTTACTACTTTATTTATGAATTATACCCAAATCTCTCTGTTTCCTCCCTAACATCACAGCCTTGTACTACGAATTTTCGATCTCCTAATCTAGCTGTTAGAATAACATATCCTCTAGTAAGAATCTAATTTAAGATGTCTTCTAACTACGGTTCAAATTTAGGGATGAGAAGATAATGTTTACGATCTCTGCAAAGAGTTTCAAACTTACTGCACATGTAGGACATCCTAGAAATTCCAAAATCACCAAATAAAGTTCTACGGAAGATTACTCTAAAACGAATCGATGAAATCCGATCTCCTCCGTCTAGATTGTAGTCCTACAAGTCCTTTAACTTTAGAAATAAGAATGGGTTTAATCAGACTCCGATTACTACTTCAATTATGAAATCTCTTCAAAGCACTCTCTTTTGATTCTAGAGCTACATCTTCCACCATGCTTAATGTGACTTGTTCTTATTGTGGAAAATGTGGACATCATATTAGTTGCATCATAAGAAAAAAGATTGAACGAGCTGTAAAACCCTAGCGGGTTGTAAAATGTCCTATTTCTGATCCTCAAGGACCTAAGAGAGTGTGGGTAGCAAAATTGGCTTTTGCAAGAAACATGGCCATCTTGGTCGACCGCACAAAGGGCTCAGTCGACCTGAGTAATGGTTAAAATTACAAGGGAAAAGTTGGGAATACCAATCGACCGCAACCCAACCCCGGTCGACCGAAGTCGAGGCAGAAAGAAATTCAAAATGGTTCGGACGACCGCAGAGTAGGCCCGGTCGACCGGACTGTCGAGATTTTTCAGTTTTAAAAGGGTTCAAACAGTAATTTTTTAAAAAACTTTTCACTTGCCTCTCTCCAAACTCCCCAAACCCTTGGAACCGCTCTCTCAAAATCGAAGCCCACACTTACCCAAACTTCAATTTATTCCATATATATCCTATTTGCAACATCATGAAAACCAATCAACCCTCAAATTTTCCATCAAAAGATCAGTCCAAGAAAAATCCTCTCAAAAGGAAACCATTCACTCAAAAGGTTTAAACAAAAACATCTTGCACAAACGAATGGTCTAGGAAAGAAACAAGTGGAAAGATATTTTGATGAAGAAACGTAGTCGGATGATGAAAGACCTCTTCCACCACCATATCCAAGACCATCACAACATCAAGGAGAATCCTAAAATTCACTACCACAAAGGTATCTCCTAGGTTCTACACTCTTCTAGCTAAGAAAACGTATGATACATTAGTGAAAGAGAAAAGAGTAATTTTGTCGGGGTATGTTAGAGATGCCAAAACCTTTTAAAAGGGACTTGACAAAATCATTGATTTATTTAGTGAAATAGGGGATGAACCTATTTGTTCATGAGTGTGAATTGTATCCTCATACTATTTATGAATTTGGTGCAAATTTGAGAGAATATGGTAGAAGGGGTGATGGTGATTATCGGTGGACTTCGAGCATAGATAGTTAGGAGTATAACTTCTTGGAAGCTATGTGGTGTGAAGTTATTGGAGTAAAGTTTGATGAAGAAACAATTAGGCATAATGATAAATCTGGGAGTGTGCCCTATGAAGAAATTTTGGACTTGAAAAGCTTCAAGACAAACTTCAACATTAAGGGGGGCGTTTAGTAGGTCGATAGAGAGGGACACCAACAAACTCGATGAATATGGTCAAATTCTTTATCACGTGGTATCCAATGAGGCCATCCCCATCAAAGGCCACAAAGGCTCCATCACATACCTTCAAATGACCTTTATACAATGGCTCGATGAGAGGAGAAAAACAAACTTTGGATATTTAGCTATGAGACATTTTAGTGAGTGTGTAAGGGGGTACTACGAATTTCCTACCTTATGGCAGTATGCTCACATTGCTATTCAAAAACTTCAAACTCAATCTTACTAACCCGATTTGATGAGACAACAAGTACAATGTATACAAGGAGGGGCATTTTCATAGAATGCACATGTTACTTGGGAATTAAAAATGGAAATTCCAAAGCAAATGCACCGACGGGGAGCTATTGGCGGGGAAATTACAACGGGGGCCATTTAAAAGGCTAGTGACACAATAAAAAATATCATTAATTCTAGAAAGGCTCAAAGGCCCAATGAGTCTGAAGAAAGAGAATAAGAAAAAGAATGCCAATGTTTTGAGGATGTTCATATTGAAATAAATGAAGAATTTGATGTACAATGAGATGTTGGGAGAAATGAGGAAATTCAAAGAGAAAATCTTGAAAGAGAAGTTCCACAAAAAAGAAGAAATGACTACAATAATACAAGCAATGACCTACTTCTTCAAGTCATTTCAAAGTTGGACTCCTTCCAAAAAATCATTAACACAAGAACGAAATTTTTGGAGAATAAGGTTGGAAGTATGGAAACAATGATGGAAGATATAGAGAACAAGGTTGATAATGTGTTAAGTTATAAGACCAAGAAATCAACACTTGTGGACGAAAGTGAAGAAAGTGAGAAAATGAATGAGGAGAAAGATAGAGTTAGTGATTGAAGTAATAATGATAGTGGAAATGGTAGTGATGATAGGAATGGAGATGACTTTGAAGAAGAGGAAAAATATGAAGAAGGGAAAGATTTTTTGGCATCTTGAAGAGAAGAAGACTTCTTCAAAACTCATAATGAAATAAAGTGCAAGAAGCAACTTTACAATCCATGAGAAAATTCTAAACTCTATATTTTATAACTTTCCCTTTATGTTATCCCCCCATGTATCCCTAGCATAGCAATTTCTGTTCTTAAACTTTCATATTCTTGTATGAATTGTTATTTGTGGGATATAACATGCTATGCTTTATTTATTTTTTGATCTTTTATGCATGTTTTAGAGAGCTTAATGATGATTTCCGTGTGATGAAAAGGTCATCCATAAATCCCTCCCCCAACTCCATTTATATATTTCAAAGGGGGAGATATTGTTGTTATGTTATATGCTTAACTTGATCTATATATCATGGGGTGTTTTATGTTTATATCTTCAAGTACTAAGCATGTGCTCTTGTTGGTGATCGTATTTTTGCTAAACTTGAGGTGTAAAGCTGTTGTTTTGGCATAGATACACGCCGCCATAAGATGTATTTGTGGCATTTTGGAAAAAGCCATGTGTTGTATTTTTGCAAGCTGTTAAGCATTCACGCCATATGTTCGGTCGATCGGACCGGTGACCTCGGTCGACCGCAACATCTTGGTCGACTGAATCATATGTTTCAAAGCAAAGCTGTAAGCTTTAAACTCTCTATCCTATCGGTTTTGTTAGGGAAATTGTAAAAGTTAGAACACACCTTACATTTGTTGTGAAGGGTATCCATTAGTGGATGTTGAAATCCTTAAGTTTTTCCTAAGGTAGTGGATGTAGATTTTTTTGTGAATCGAACCACTATAAATCCTTGTGTTAGTTTTCTCTATCCCCTGCTCCTTTACTTCATTTTTCATATACTTGCTATGACTTGTCCGCTTGACTATATGAACATATGTGCTTAGGATAGAAAACTTACACATGCTTCCCTGCTTTATACAATTGCTTCACTTAGTCATCTAAGTTGCCTTGAACATAATTACCTCACCTTGTGTGCTTAAACAACATACTTGTTGTTAAGGTGATCAAGAACCTAATTCACCCCCACTCTCTTAGGTTCAATACCCTCAAAGGGGTATTTCATGGATTACCTTTAGTCGTGTGCTATGGAGACTTGCAAAATGTAGCTTATTCTTGTTTGCATAATGATCTTTGAAATCCACAAGAAGATCTTCCTTTGATTTTGCAATATCTTCCAATGGAATTGTGGATGACCTTTAAGCTTGTGCCATGGAGAATTTCTAAATTTAGCTTCTTCTTGTTGTAGATGATCTTTGATGTCCACACGAAGCTACCTTTCAATGCACGTGGAGTGTATAATATCCTATCATTAAAACACAAACTCACACAAACATTAGAACTTCTCAATGTCTTGTTATCATAAAAACAAGATTGATTACATTAGCCCTTAGGGCTTACAATCTCCCCATTTTTCATGATTACAAAACATCGATACAAACGGGAATAATATAACAAAAGGATAAGGCAATAAAGCACATAAAAATCAAAGCATGAGATAAGGATGCATATGATCAAGGCAAGTAGATGTTTTGGAAAGAAAAAAAAAATCATTCTACTCCCCTCTTTTAAAGAATTCCTTATCTCTCCCATTTTGCAAAGTTCTTAGCTTTCTCCTTTTGTAAAATTACTTTTCTTTGCACCTTTGAAAATCTAATTTTTCTCCACCTTTTGTCAAAATTAAAAAAGGTTCATCAGAGCGCCAAAGAGAAAAGCACTTTCTCCTCCTTTTTGTTAAAAGTAGAGATCCAAAGGATAAAGAATGATAATCTTTTAAGGAGGGATCAAGTTTAAAGCATGGAGAAGCTTGTTGGTCAATAGTAAAGAAATAAGCAAAAAGAAAGCAAAACTAAAGACCAAAAGAAAGAAATATTTAAAGCTATGTAAGCACATCATTTGTAAAAGGCCATTTAAATGAAAATATGAGTGGCCAAGAGATGATGCTTATCTAAAGATGTATACAAGATTTAAAAATATCTTTTAAGGAAGTTTTAAGCTTGGTTAATTTCAAAATAGAGAGAGTGCATAATGACACATAAAATCAAATTTGGTCATATGGCTAAAAAATGAATATACAACTCAAGCTAAAACATGAGGAGATAAAGGAACAAAACCTTTAAGCACAATCTCCCTTTTTATCAAAATCAATGTTAGCTATAACAAGATGAGAACAAGTTATAGAACTTATCTAACAAAGATAAAATGGATGTGATACCATGAAAGTATAAACATATGAAAGGAATATGTATCACAAACTAGAAACAAAACCATGAGGAAGTGTAAAGTTAACATTTTGGAGAACATTCCTCTTTAAGACAATGGTTAGCCAAAGAAGTATAACAACTAAAACCATGAGCTAACCAAAGTAATCAAATGAGATCAAAATATATAAGAGAGAAAGACAACATATACATGCTCTCCCTAAATCAGTGCCCAGATAAGGAAATGCAAAAACTGAAAAGATATAAGTTTAGAGTGTACAAGTTTTGCAGAGACATGGCATGTTCGGTGGACCGAATTTGAAGTCTGCGGTCGACCGAAATCATGGCAGAGAGCAACATAAAGACTTCTTTCTTCATTCTTCACCTTTGGATGCTTTCCATAGTTTTCGATGAAGTGAGATTTCTCATTTTCTCTGTGTTTGGCTAATGCATTGGCTCGGCTTCCAACATTCTTTCTTCTTCTCTCGTGTTCTTATTGTAGAGAGACAACAGAAACTTCCTATCTTCCTTCTTCGCCTTTTAACTGTCTCTTCTAATCATCATCCCTCAAGATCATTATCAATGGCGAGTGGATGAGAGTATTTGTTGGTGAAGTGAGATTTCTAGTTTTATTTGAGTGTGCATATGCCTTTGCTTTTAACATCATTTATTCTTCTCTCGTGTCCTAATAAGACATCAAGTAAAAAGCATATGAAAGAAACAAACAAGTACTTATGTATCACCTATAGGGAGGATAAGAGACTCAAAAATAGTATGAAGGAACAAGTCTCTTCCTCAAGTAGTTGGTTAAAAATATAGTTCCAAAATGATTTCAAACCAAACTACAAAGGTTATGTTTAAAAAAAATGAAAGATATAGCAAGGAAAGCACATAAACAATTAGGTTTGAAAAGGGAAGCTATGAATCAATTAAAGGTCAGCACAAACTTCCCAAAGATAAATAACCAAAATAGATGGAAGTTTTGGAAAATTTTAAACAAGCCATCAAAACTAGTGATATTTGAAAGATGTCAACATTTAAAAACATATCACTAGGGAAGGAGGATAGGTTAAAAAGCATTTTAAAAACACATCTTTCCATCACAACATGATAGAATGTGAAAGGAATGTAACATGTTATGAAAGAAATTCCAAGTAGACATGGCACCAGAGATTATAATAAGCACATTTGGCATGTGGTACTTCTCCTAGGAAAATACTCACCACGTACAACTTATCAACAAACTAATAAAATGCTAAGAGTTATCAAATCAAAGAAGTTTCAAGGAAACATGACAACCAAGATAAAATTTCTTGATCCCCCAATAACTTTAAAAAAAAAACTTACATATGATTGTTATATTTAGAAAGCCTAGTGGACTGAAAATTGAATAAATTGGGTCATGCAAATGTGCATGAATCTGTATTTTCTTTTCTTTTTATCTGAATTCTCTGCTAAGTCTTTTGTTACTGGTCTTCCAATTCTTGAGTTTAGTTTAGGAAGCCCTTTGGGGTAATTTTCATATGGAAGTTCACGATTCTGCTATTTATTGAACTATGATGATGATTTGCATCTCAATGTGTAAAAAAATTGTAAAGTAGCAGTCTTAAAAGAATTAAAGGGAAAATATATATTTTCACTTTTGCAAAATAAATGACTCGTACATGAGTATTTATACATGTATTCTTACAATACATTAGTTAACTACCAATCATATCATACTACACATGATTTAGGTAACTACTATACATTAGTTAGAAACTAATTAAGTACATCTCCTAAATACTAATAAGACACTTCCTAATTAATTAGGTATTTCCTAATTAATTATGTAATTCTAAATAAAAACTTCCAATACTCCCCCTCAAGTTGGAGTGTGATATCGAGAACACCCAACTAGCTAACTAGATAATTAAACTTCCTTTGACTCAAGGCTTAGGTTAACACATCGGTAAGTTGCTCTTTGTTCCCACATGACAAGTAACAAGTGTGCCATATTGGATTTTTTCTCGAACGAAATGACAATTGATCTCAATATGCTTAGTTCTTTCATGAAAGACTGGATTGGCTGCAATGTGGAGCGTCTATTGACTGTCACAATATTATTTAGCGGGGTCCTAAAGTGACCCCAAGAGATTTGAAAAACTCTATTAACCAAACTAGCTCACTTATTGTATTGACCATACCTCTGTATTCGGCTTCAGCTGAAGATCGAGAGACAACTTGTTGCTCCTTGGATTGCCAACAAATGGGAGCGTTGCATAATTGAACAAAGTACCCTGTAACAGACCTCCTAGTTGTAGGGCAAACAGCCCAATCAGAATCACAAGTAACATTTTACCACCATGCGAGATTTAGGACGTTTTAGAGGACCATCAGACCTAAACTTTAATTTATAGACCCATCAATTAGAAACAGACTTCTTTCCAGGAGGTAATGGTGCGTAGACCCTAAGTGTGGTTACCCTCAAGGGTGCGCATTTCTGCTGCCATCGAATCCCGCTACATAGGAGAACGAGCGGCTTCTACATAGATGCGAGGCTCGGTATAACGGGAGAGAGAAGCCAAGTAACATTTATGGGAAGAAGAAAAATTATCATAAGATAAATAATTATATAGTGGATGGAGCATAACTGAAGAATCCGTTTGAGAAGGGTGAGCCAAAGGAACAACAATATTGCAATCATAATCGCGAAGCCGAACAGAGGGTTAAGTTTCTCGTGTGGACCATTGAAGTGGGGCACCCTGAGAAGAAACCGGACATAAATGAGAGGAGCTATTGACAGAAGCTCCGACTTAATTTGAAAATAGGCCAGACGCATGATGTAAATGGCTGCTAGAAGGCTCTAAGCTAGGAAAATATGTAGGACATGATCAGTTAAATGGAGGTGGGATGGAAAAGGTGGCCTGCGAGGTAAAAGGTAAGCTGGAATGGATGGGCTGGAGTGAGATGGTTTCTAAATCTGGGCCGAGAAGGAGGGGAGGTCCGCCAAGCCCAATGAAGGACGGAGCTGATTCGCGGGGGTTAGTATTGGGGTCAGTTGTGGATCCGGACAAACCGACCCGCGAGCCACTAATGGAATCTGGTCTAACCCTCATGGTTCTGAAAAGGGTTGTGCAGGAGATGGGGTGTAGGCTATGGCTGCTGAAAAAAGCTGGGCTGGGCTAACTGGGTCCTCTGGTATTTATACATGTGTTCCTACACTACCAATCACATCATACTACACAGGATTAGGGATGACAATTTGACCTGTGACCCGTCGACCCGCCCTGTCCCAACGTATTTTGGGCAGACCTGCCCCACCCCGTAGAGAGAACGGGGTCGTGTCTGCCCCGCCCCGTTTTGCCCCATCTATATTATATTATTATAATATTGTTAATATTATACCTAATCATGTTTAATTTTCATTTTAATATACTAATTGTACTTGTTTGAGAATTGATTTGGGATCAAATTTACTAATTATACTTGTTGTAGACTCTTTTTTTATGATTTTAAAAAAAAATAATAATGATTTTTATGATAAAATTAATGATTTTTTTTTTTAAAAAAAAAAAGTAGGACGGGGCGGGACGGGGTGTAACTTTTTTATCTAGGGCGGGGCGACAGTTCAACAGTGCGGGGCAGGGCTAGTAATTGAGATATCCATACCGATCTGCCACATTGTCATCCCTATGAACAATTTAGGTAACCACTATACATTATGTAGAAACTAATTAAGTAAATTTTCTAAATACTAATCAGACACTTCATAATTCATTAGTTATTTCCTAATTAATTTGTGTAATTCTACATAGTAACTTTCAATAAGTCTCAAACATTCTCTCAGGAATAAGTTTTTGAGAATTCATATATTTCATTAGGAATATGTTTCATTTCATATGAGCAAATCATGATAGTGTTTTTTGAATTATTCTACTTTTTGAATGTTATACCTGCTAATTGATCAAAGCACAACCAATTTGCTTCTGAGATTAACAAAAAGGAAGGGAACTAATGAAATCCCTTTGGCCTTGAGAAAATATAAACAGAAATCTGTATCTAATTTGTTCAGTTAAAAAACGAGATTCTTATTTCTTGTCTAATTTATGATTCTCAATTCTTATAACAATAAACCTAAACGACCAGCTAGTTGAAGCCTTGAAACGTAATGCCAGATTGCTGAACTCCAAGAGAAAGAATAAAATAGACATTGCGTGTGAATATATTATGGGAAAAAATATTGGTGAGAGAGGTTAACGTTGAGTCGTTGACCAAAAGGATAGTTTTATCATTTGTGGGCAGATTGTCTTGTCCTGAGGAAATCTGTTTTGACAATATCAGTAATCATTTCATAAGATGAGACTTTCATTATATGTTATAAAAATTAAATTGTTTTTTAATTAAAATATTACTATTATTCTCTTAAATAAAATTAATGGTATATAAATCATAATTAATATAATAATATTTGTATTTTCATTAATAAAATATATTTTTTCTTTTTTAATTTTCGTAATAGAGTTGATAGCTATTTATGTCACTAAACTATTTACAAATTTCTTTTTATGGTACTAAAGTATTTTTTTATCTAAATATATCACTCATCTATTTGCATTTATCAAAATATATACGCCTACCAAATTTTCGGGTGTTTTATGGCCAAAATATTATACGTGACTTTCATTATTTGGATATAGTGTTTTAGTGAAAGCAGTATTCAAGGGTGTTGTCATTTCAACTGAAAGTCGTGTGCAATCTTTTGGCCGGAAAACACTCAAAAATTTGGTGGGTGTATAAATTTTGATAAACGCAAATAGATGAGTGATATATTTTTATAAAAAAATAGTTTAATAACATAAAAAGAAATTCGTAAATAGTTTAGTATCATAAATAACTATTAACTCTTTCGTAATATATAATGAAATCGTTATATTAAGGGATGGATGTGTAGAAATTTCCTGGAATATTTATGTCCTACGGTCAATGCTCACTTGCTGTGACTTGCAAGTTATATCAACTTCATTTATTTAACCAACAAAAAAAAATCAACTTCATCACTATCAATGTCAAGTTGATTTTTACGGCAAAATCCCTTTTAAAATAGTAAAATTCTGATATGAACCGGGTCCATGTGGAACTATGTGATCCAGATTTGGCCACATCAATGCAGAATGAGAGAGAAGAAAATACAGTGATGTGGCCAAATCTGGATCGCATGTTCCAGTTGACCGGGTCTATATCAGAATTGTCCTGTAAAATACGACCAAATATTTACAATCCATAAGCAACAAAATATCTTGCGTAAGAAGATAAGTTTGAAGTACATATACAATTTTTAAAAAAAATAAAAATTGATATAAAGCAAAGGCAACAATGCTAATTTATTTATATTTTAGCATAGTATGTAACCTTTTTAGATATGACTAGAATAACTTTTATTTATATTTTAGCATAGTATGTAACTTCCAATGGCGGCTAATAGGGGAGTGCGAGCTGAGCGATCGCACAGGGCCCCCCAAAAATTCGGGGCTCTAATATATATATATATATATATATATATATATATATAGCGAAAAATACGGGGCCCCAATATTTTTTTTTAGGTTATATAAGCCTTAATTTAAAATTTGGCACAGGTCCCCGAAAATGTTTGAGCTGTCCCTGGTAACTTTAAGTAGTTTTATCTTGGTAGGTTACTAAGTTTAAAATTTACATCCAAGTCAATCAATACAGTACACATAGGAAAGAGAATGATGTATTCTCTTTCCTACGTATACTGCACTCATTGATTTAGATGTAACCTATAAACTTAATAGTCTACCAAGATAAAAAAATTCGGTAACTTCTCAATATAGATATGAATAGAATAACACATTTGCTAAGTGTCACGTCAAAATAAATAAATAAATAATAATAATAATAATAATAAAGCGATGAATAAAGTGTAAGCAAATAATTGTGTCAATATATTTTTTATATGTATATTGAAAATTAACAATAGTTTATATTAGGATAAGGAGAAAACCAAAGAAGCAATTGCAGTGGTTTACCAGCTATTTTCAAATAATTGAAAATTATATTAAAAGCAGTCCGTTTGGTTACCTGTCTTGATACATTTCAGCAGAAAAATCACTTTTTGAAAATAGCAGAAAAATCACCTATAAATGTACAAACTCTTTGACTATACAAGAAGCCAAACTGAATTCATAATTTCCCCATCCTTTTTCATATATCATATATCAGTGTCATTCATAGCTATGGTCTCTCACTCCCTATTGGCAATTATAGGATTTTTAGCCTTGAATTTACCACTCATCTTTTGCTTATGATCCTAGCCCATTAGATGATTTTTGTGTTGCTGTGCCCGATTCCTCAGCTGCGGGTAAGTCCCTTAATTAATGTAACTCTATACTTATAATTCATACTTTAAAAATGGTGAAAATCGTTTGTAACCGTGTATATTTTCATTTATGTACTCTACCTTTAAGAATTGTCATTTGAACATTTGTTTTAATTATATATACATATGGTGAATTGTGAGTGATTAAATATAAAAATGAGAAATATAGGGAAACAGGCAATTTTTTGTCCTCTAAAAACATGAAGATGTTATCTATTCAATATAAATTTAGTTTATTAGTATACATAAAAAGGTTCCATCGCCTTAGAAAACAAAGAAGATATCTTTTGTTATGTATAGGTTAACTCTTCCCCTTTAGTTTATATCAATTAGCATCTTTATGAAATTGATTTTATATATGATACTTTTAATAAATTCGGTTGGTAAACTCATATTCTACAAGCTTTCAATGTTTTTGAGAATCCCAAATTGACTAGTTAGTAAGCAAGTTCGTTATTTATAAGAATTGGACAATCCTCCTTCTCTTAATTACCTTTTGATGGATTGAGTTAGGGTCAAGTTCATTTTTAACATGGTATCAGAGCCACTTAGTTCGATATTGGGTACCCATTGATATTCACGCTACATATGTCTAGCTCTGGGCGTGAGAGGGTGTGTTGATAATCCTACATCGACTAACTAGTGAGCAAATATGTTCTTTATAAGGATTGGGTAATCCTCCCCCTATTGAGGTACCTTTTGACGGATTGAGTTAGACCCAAGTCTATTTTTAACAAATGACGATTTAAATCTGTTAGGGAATTAAAAGGTGTGTATGAGTTTGTGTAACTTCAAAAATCAAGAAATTGAATATTTTTTACATCCCAAGTTCATATAAGTTTTCAGCTATTCTATGTAAACGGATTATTATTTCAAATGATTTGAGCTATTATTCAAAATCTATTAATTTGATGCAGTTTTTGTGAACGGGAAAATTTGCAAGAACCCTAAGCTTGTTACTACAGAAGATTTCCACCTTTCAGCAGGTTTCAACAAGCCTGGAAACACAACTGGTCCATTAGGATCAGCAGTGAATCCAGTCGATGTTAATCGATTCCCAGGTTTAAACACTATGGGAATCACTATTGTTCGTGCTGATATCGCACCTAATGGCTTTGTGCCTCCTCACACGCATCCTCGCGCTACAGAAGTTATCTTCGTTCTTGAGGGAAACCTTTATGTTGGATTTGTAGCATCAAATCCAGGAAGTAATATGAAGAAAAAGTTGTTTGCTAAAGTACTGAAACCAGGAGATATTTTTGTTTTCCCAATGGGACTCATTCATTTTCAACTCAACGTTGGAAAGACACCAGCAGTAGCTTTTGCTACTTTTAACAGCCAAAATGTTGGAGTTGTAGCATTTGGGAATGATTTTTTTGCTACGGATCCATTAATTTCTCCTGAACTACTAGCCAAAGCATTTCAATTAGACACAAAAGTAGTTGATTATCTTCAATCACGACCTTGGTTTGGACCAAATGTTGTTACTTAATTCTTCTTTAGTTTGTAATAATAATTTGACTTTATATATATATATATATATATATATATATAAGTTGCCGTCACATTACAATTATTGGATGTCTGTTTTATATTGCAGGATGTAGAGCTCAAATAAATGAATTTCAATGACTTTTAGTTTTCATTCTCATTTGATTTGAAACTATAAATTACTCATTTAACTTTTTCGTTAAAACTTTTGCGCTATAAGTAATATCTAAAATAATCTGTATAAAAAAACATGAATACTGAGTTGGAGTCGTGAAATTAGGGGCCTAGTATTATATTAATTGCATCCGTATTTAGATGTTCCATATCAAATTACACGCGGATTAAGAAAAATATTACTCCCTCAGTCCCAAATTATCTATCCACATTTTCTTTTTAATCTGTCTCAAATAACTATCCACTTTCTAAATAATGTCTCATTAATGATGATTTTTTCAAATCTTACCCCTTACATTAAATGTTAGAGCGAGAAAAATAGAAAATAAAAAAGGTATAATTAAACTGGAAGCAACAATAAATCAGGCAGTCTATATTGCTAATTTTGTGCATGGGGCACTTGTTGTTTACCATCCGAAGGTAGTTGCTGGAAAGCAAATAACTTACAGGATTTCGGCAGACGTGCACTTTATAATGGTATGGTTGTTATTTATTAGTGAACACATGTTTTTGTGCAATGAACACATGTTTTTGTTAGAGGAATAACCGGGTCTAAACAGGTTATGTAGCGGAAATAAAATGACCCGCCTCTAATAGGATCTTTCACGAGTAAGAACCTTAGACTTCGGGATAGTATTTATACCTTTAGAAGTGCAGAAGTTGTCTGAAACGGTTTCAGTTGTCACGAGCGGAACACCACCAACGCAGGTTCCGCCTCTCCCAATATCCACTCGATCTTCCGGGGATGGTCCTCTACCGCTTGGTGCTAGCCAACGCTTCATAGAAGTCTTGAAGACACTCTTCAAGATGGAGTATATATATATATATATGGTGGATATAGGACCTAAAGAAGAAAAAGAAATAGTTTTCTTACTTCTTTTCTATTAGCCAAAGCTAGAAAAGAAGTGTCTAGAAAAGCTGTCTTTTCTTTCTATTCAATCTCTATTGAATGTGCTCTCTTTTCTCTTAGCTCTCAAAAAGCTGGAGAATAATGACTTAGAATGCTAGGAAAAATCAGCATTTTTCTCTAGTCATTCAAAGGATAGTGGGGAGAGTGAAAGGGGGAAGTGGGAGATCATGGAGGAAACCACTCCTCCACTTTCTCTACCATTTCAACCTCGTTTCTAAGAGATAAAGGGCTGGAAAATGTATCCAATTGTCCAGCCATAAAGTCGGTCCAAATGGGTTGGTCGGCCCAACCCGATTAAGGGCCCAATCCAATCTCGGACCGGCCCAATAGAATTGGCGCACCTTAGATTAAATGTACTTCAACAAGCCCAATCCAGTTGATCTATGAGTACGACCCAGGAGGTATCTATGATGTTGGCCGTGACATCATATGTCACAGGTAATGAGAGGTATCTAGCAACGCATCATTACCCCCAATTCATAAATATCTGGTGACTATCATAATCACACCATTTGCCAGATTTCATAGTCATAGTAAGCTGCAATAGCAAGTAAAATCCGAATGGACTTGAACATAACTACAGGGGAAAAGGTCTCGTCATAGTCAATACCATGAACTTGTTTGAAAACTTTCGCGTCCAGTCGCCCCTTGTACGTTTGTACATTCCCTTCCATGTCAGTTTTAATCTTAAAAACCCATTTGCACCCTATGGGATTTACCCCTTTAGGTGGATCAACCAAGATCCAGACTTGGTTTGTGTACATGGAGTCCATTTCAGATCTCATGCCCTCAAGCAATTTCTCAGAATCTGGGCTATTAAATACCTGTTTGTAGGTTGAAGGTTCATCGTGATCCACAAACATAACATCACCATGTTCTGTTATGAAAAATCCAAATTATTCCGGAGGTGGACGACGAACTCTACCAGACCTACGCAATTCTTTTGTTTCTTGAACTGGTGCTGGTTGCACAACTGTTTGTGGCACCTGCTGCACAACAACTTGTGGAGTCTGTTCAATTTCCATCGTGTCATTAGTGCTAGTTTGAGAGTCTGGAACTTCAGTAAGTTCTACGCTACTCCCACTCGTGTTTCTAGAAACAAATTCTTTTTCTAGAAAGACTCTCGTGCGAGCAACAAACACTTTGTTTTCGTTAGGGATATAAAAGTAGTATCCTTTAGTTTCCTTAGGATAACCTACAAATATGCACTTTTCAGATTTTGGAGCCAGCTTATCAGAAGCTGAGCATTTTACAAAAGCTTCACAGCCCCAAATCTTGAGGAAAGACAAATTGGGACGCTTCCCAGTCCATAACTCGTATGGCGTCTTTGCTACAGATTTAGATGGAACGCTGTTAAGTGTTAAAGCTTCTGTCTCTAGTGCGTGTCCCCAAAAGGAATTGGGCAGGCTCGTGTGACTCATCATAGAACGAACCATATCTAATAAGGTTATGTTCCTCCTTTCAGATACACCATTCCATTGTGGAGTAGCTGGAGGAGAAAGTTGTGAAACTATTCCACAATCTTTTAGATAGTCACAGAATTCTTGACTCAAGTATTCTCCTCCTCGATCAGATCGAAGAACCTTAATACTCTTACCAAGTTGGTTTTCTACTTCTAGTTTAAACTCTTTAAACTTTGCAAATGCTTCGGATTTGTGTTTCATCAAGAACACATATCCATACCTACTGAAGTCATCAGTAAAGGTAATGAAGTAGAGGTAACCACCCCGCATGTATATTAAAAGGGCCACAAACATCACTATGTATTAGTCCTAATAAAGCATCGGCTCTCTCACCTAGCTTAGTGAAAGGTGATGCTGTCATCTTACCCTACAAACAAGATTCGCATCGATCATAAGACTCGAAGTCAAATGATTCCAACAACCCATCTTTATGGAGCTTGGATATGCGGTCTTCGTTTATGTGGCCTAAGTGACAATGCCAGAGGTATGTCGGATTAGAATCATTAGTCTTAATCCTTTTTGTATTTATATTTAAAATTGGCATATCAAGGTCTAAAATATATAGACCATTAATCAAAGAGGCGCTTGGATAAAAAATATTATCCAAAAATAACGACAATCGTTAGTTTTTTTATTGAAATCTCAAAACCTTTCTTGTCCAAACAAGAAATTGAAATAATATTCTTAGTTAAACTTGGTACATAGAAACAGTTTTCTAAATCCAAAACAAGACATGTAGGCAAAGTAAAAGTACAAGTCCCTACAGCTAGGGCTGCAACACGTGCTCCGTTGCCAACTCGTAGTTCCACTTCACCATTTGCCAACTCTCTACTCATTTGCAGTCCCTGCACATTAGTACAAATGTGAGAACCACATCCGAGTATCAAGTACCCAAGAATTAGTTGTATTTAAATTGATATCAATCACATTAATATCAACAACATAAATACCTGAGCCCAAAGCAACATTTGCTTTCTCCTTTTCCAGCCTTTTCCCTGCAAGATAGCTTTTGCAGTTCCTTTTCCAGTGACCCTTCTCACCACAGTGATGACAGATAGAGTCCTTGGCTACACCACCCTTAGGTTTCAGTGCATTGTTGAAAGTGGTTTGCTTGCCCTTGGGCTTACCTTTCGGTTTGCCTTTGTGTTTCACAAAACCTTTGCCTTTGCCCTTTTGCACCATCAGTATGGTGTTGGGCTTGGACTTGCCTATTTCCTTCTCGGCTGTCCTCAGCATATTCAACAACTCAGGCAATGGCTTGTCAATTTCATTCATGTGATAATTCCGAATGAACTGACTGTATGATTCAGGCAACGATTGCAAGATCAAATCAGTCGACAGCTCTTGTCCCAAAGGAAATCCCAGTTTTTCAAGGTTCTGAACATAACCTATCATTTTAAGAACGTGAGTTCCTACTGGCATTCCTTCAGACATTTTGCACTGAAAAAGAGATTTCGATACATCGAATCTCTCCTGACGTGCTTGCCCCTGATATAGTTGCTTCAAGTGAGCCAGCATCACATAAGCCCCCATGTCCTCATGTTGCTTCTGAAGCTCAGAGTTCATGGTGACAAGCATGAGGCTAGACACATCTAAAGCATCACTAACATGCTTCTGATAAGCATTTCTTTCAGCGGTCGAAGCGCGAGCCTCTGGTGTAACAGGAATAGGCTGTTCTAGAACATACATCTTTCTTTCATGCTTGAGAACGATTCTCAAGTTCCTGAACCAGTCGAGGAAGTTAACTCCCTCTAATTTGTCCTTCTCAAGGACAGAACGCAGTGATAGTGTTTGGTTTGAATTTGCCATTTTTCTACAACAAAATACATATGCAAAGTAAGTATCGATAAAATACATCATTATTAGGTCTTTTATCTTTTTAATGATTTCTCCCACTATTTTCTTCGAGTGAATAACCCTCATTATCAACTCGGAAAGTTCGTTAACTTTCAAGCGGGCCAAGATCCATATTTCACCTCGTTCTGAGTCAGCTTTGGCTGATCGCCCAAAACTTGGTTATTTAGGTAGGCAACGTTTGCCAATTACATCAAATTATGTAATTCTTGGTTAGTTGAGTAAATAACATTTATTCAAGCGTATCATTATACACTTTTCTCAACTCTTTTGCCTCTAGATCCTCAATCCATTTATTAAGATAATCCAGTTAACTAGGACCCTAAGTTTTAGCCGGCGGATATCACAACTTATCCTTCGCGCCTCACCTGGATAGACACGTATGCAACTAATGTCGATCTAGGCCTTGACGAGGGCCAAACTTAGGAAGGCACTAATTAATATTTAATTGAGGGGTTTTGTTTTTAACAATCTCACCAGAAAAGCATAAAATAAACAGTTTATGCTTATGTACATATGCATCCAATACATAAAAGTAAAATGCAATAGTAATCGCCATATCCTATTCGGTTTTTCCAAGCCAATGGAAAAACAGTGAAGTCAGTCTAAGGATGTGAAAAGAAATACTCTATTCTACTCCGTCTTGACCTTCAGGTGGTTGCCTCCAAATCTTCATCACAGCTGTACCTTCTCCTAATCTAGAATATTACATAATTCTAATGAAACCTCGAGTTACATTCGAGGGGATTTAATGAGAAGAGAATTACAACTTTTGATAGAAAAAGATAGGCACGATACGCAGATCGTATTATAAAATAAACTAACAGGGTAAAGGCGACTACTATGCATCATGCTCAATTAACATAACAATTTATGGAAAAACGAGCAACCAGAAAAATGAACATTTCATATTATTTCTCGGATTCGGTCGACCGGTCACACCCTTCGGTCGACCGGGTTTCCAGTCGGCTAAGCCGACCTAATTCCCTATCGTCCGAAAAAGAAACAAAGAGTTTCTCGGTTGACCAAACAGACACTTCGGTCGACCGAAGACCAACTCGGATCGACCGAACATCCTCTCGGTGGATCCGAACTCATAAGCAAATGAGATTTTTTCAACTTTTGAATGACTTCAAAACTGGAAAATCTCAATTCTCATACATACAAAATGATGAAAAACATGTCATACATGATATACAACATTTCTAGCAATCCTAAGGCATGCGAAACATAGATTCATAATCCATACTCGAATACTATAGCACATTAAGTCTATAGGGTACTCGTGAGTGGCTCTGGTACCACTACTAGAAGAATAACCGGGTCTAAATAGGTTATGCAACGGAAATAAAATGACCCGCCTCTAATAGGATCTTTCACGAGTAAGAACCTTAGACTTCGGGATAGTATTTATACCTTTAGAAGTGCAGAAGTTGTCTGAAACGGTTTCAGTTGTCACGAACGGAACACCAACAACGCAGGCTCCGGCTCTCCCAATATCCACTCGATCTTCCGGGGATGGTCCTCTACCGCTTGGTGCTAGCCAACGTTTCGTAGAAGTCTTGAAGACACTCTTCAAGATGGAGTATATATATATGGTGGATATAGGACCTAAAGAAGAACAAGAAACAGTTTTCTTACTTCTTTTTTATTAGCCAAAGCTAGAAAAGAAGTGTCTAGAAAAGCTGTCTTTTCTTTCTATTCAATCTCTATTGAATGTGCTCTCTTTTCTCTCTTCTCTTAGCTCTCAAAAAGCTGGAGAATAATGACTTAGAATGCTAGGAAAAATCATCATTTTTCTCTAGTCATTCAAAGGATAGTGGGGAGAGTGAAAGGGGGAAGTGGGAGATCATGGAGGAAACCACTCCTCCACTTTCTCTACCATTTCAACCTCCTTTCTAAGAGATAAAGGGCTGGAAAATATATCCAATTGTCCAGCCATAAAGTCGGTCCAAATGGGTTGGTCGGCCCAATCATATTGGTCGGCCCAACCCGATTAAGGGCCCAATCCAATCTCGGCCCGAAGCCCAATCGAATTGGCGCACCTTAGATTAAATGTACTCCAACAGTTTTTATATACTGAACACATGTTTTTGTATAGTGAACACATGTTTTTGTGTAGTGAACACATGTTTTTGTGCATTGAACAAATGTTTTTTGTATTCTGTGAACACACGTTTTTGTGCAGTGAGCATATGTTTTTTTTGCAGTGAACACATGGTTTTGTCCACTGAACACATGTTTTTGAAATATGTGAACACATGTTTTTGTGTTGTGAGCACATGTTTTTTTGCAGTGAACACATGGCTTTGTCCACTAAATACATTTTTTTGGTATTATGTGAACACAATTTTTTGCAGTGAACACGTGTTTTTTGTGTAGTGAACACATTTTCTTGTCCAGTGAACACGTGTTTTTGTGTTATGTGAACACATATTTTTTGCAGTGAACACATGTTATGTTATTCTGAACACTTCAATTTGTGTCTTTCAAGTGCATTCTTGGTATTTCCTAACAGGAAACCATCTAGATGTTGATGCCCAAAGTTGTGCGTTGTGGGATTCTGAAAATATGAAGAGTATGTTCAGTGTGATGTGTTCTTCGTTCTCTTACCAATAACATGTGTTCTTCGTAAGAGAACATTTGAACTATGATTCTCATTCCAATTTGTTTTCTCTCACTCAACTTTTGTCCATCTCACTATTTTTACTGCAGATTTACATACTACCATTTATCTGATAATTTTAGCTTATTTTGTAGGATTTAGCAACCATGCATCACCTTAGCTAGTGCCTAATTGATTAGACTACTATCCTCATAGTACAAACATTAGTTTGTGGAATTTTACTGTATAATCTGAAAATATTATATAAATCAATGTCTCAATGTGAAATACTAATATTTTACTCACATATTTTGTCTTTGAAGAATTTCTTACTCAGACATTCACTGTCGAACAGCCAAAACGGTGGTTTAGAACTTCATTTAAGGACATAGAACTTGTTAAGAGAACATGTGTTCTGTTAACAAAACATGTGTTCTTCGTAAGAGAACATGTTCTCTTACCAATAACATGTGTTCTTGTTAACAGAGCATGTGTTCTTCGTAAGAGTACATGTGTTCATGGTCAGTGAACACATGTTAATAGTAAGACAAATGTGTTCATGGTAAGTATACATGTGTTCTTTGTAAGAGAACAAGTGTTCTTGGTAACAGAACATGTGTTTTTTCAATTGACAATATTACATTCTATTTATTAGAGTGCTAGTAGTCGAATGGTTTCTTCATCAATAAGGGAAGGGTCTACTGTTTCTTACTGTCTTTGCTTAATATGTTTGGTCCTTGCCTTTTGTCTCTTTATCTCCACAACCCTCTTTAACCTCTTCCTTGATCTATTTGGGTCTGCCCTTTTTTCAGCTCTATCCGTTTAGGTTGAACTCCACATTCAACTTTCACGCACAGGTCGGGTAATGTCTGCATATTAAATAGATAAGGAAATTGGTATTGTAACCCCATATAATCTTTAACATGGACCACGATTGGTTTACCCTGATACGTAGATTAGGTAATGTGGGCCACTATTTCGTCAAGCATGAATATCTTGTTTTCCATGCGAATATGAACAGCTATCCATGCTTGAATGAATAGCTATCAAATCACCCTAACGAATAGATATTCATGCTTACCGGGAGTTATAGGTGACAGATTGGATCTGGTATCTGCGAGTAGCATATTTATACGCTTGCACAAATCATCGAATTACCGATCAATATATTCATATGCAACATCACTGCCACATACAGTTGTTACCAGTAAAATCATCTTTCCACACAGTTCTTGATAACGTTTGCCATATTCTTTAGGTGCTTTGCTACCACCACTAAGACTGCATAAGTCTACCCCGCTCTTCACATTTTTTGTCCACGTTTTCATCACGTGGTGTGATGGCAACTCTCTCAGTTTTTTGTGTACTCTTCCGCAAGATCCTAGAAGTTCCATAACTCTAAGGGCATGTCGGCAATGAAAACCTAGTATTTCAAACAACCGACATGTGCATTCTACAATTTCTTTTTCTGGATCAATCATAACAATCTTCTCGTCAAGCTTTGATATCGTGCCAAAAAGATAAATATTCTTGAACATAAGGTATGCATATTTACTACCACTATTTTTTGAAGGACATGGATATAACAAGTACTCCATAGACTGATGATACTGCAAACAAGCAATAATCGAATACATGTTAGGATACCTATCACACATGTTCTCAAAATTGGAACATCTATTTTTAACACATGTTTTCTGAAATAGAACACCTGTTTTCAATGACAGAATACCTGTTAGGAGTATTATAATACATGTTCCTGCCACATTGTGAATACATTAGGAGTATAATGCGTGCCAGCACTATTAGCCAAAGGGCTATGTGGAGTATTGTTGTTCGGCAACTTGTTCATAGCTTCAAAGTTGCGTTGAAATTCAGCAGTTCGTCTATCGTTCAACATCCTGTTTAAGTGAGTGAAGAATTGGACAAGATTGTGGTCAGCCTTGAGATATCCTCTAAGGACAGTCTTGTTGGACTCGCTCAATTGTGTTGATCGATTGCCAACGGTGAAATGGTTCTTAACCCATGCGAATGACCATTGTTCTAAAAATCCATGAATCCTTTTGACCCAAGAATGCACTACATCTTTTTTGTTAGATTTATCCTTAATAACAAAGTCCTTCTCGAGTTGTACCCACACGTAGTCAAACTCATTTTCATCATCAACATTATACATTGCATTAAAAAAAATGCTCTCTGACTTCTACCGTCCACATGGAGCCCAAGTTCTTACAGCATTTTCCTTAATGTGCCTTGTGCACAAGCCATTGAATGAATTAGGGAACTTATACTTTATTGTTTCCGCCATTGTAGCGTCCTGGTCAGTAAAAAAAGATTGAGGGGCTTTCCCGGACATGCATTTCATAAATGACTTGAAAAGCCATTTGATCGAAGGGATTGTCTCATCATACAATAGTGCAGTCCTCAATATGCACCACTCGTGGTGAAGGTTGAAACCAACAAATAGTGCTGAAACGAAAGTGCTTTAAGTTAATTAAAAAGAACAGTGCAAAAGAACATGTTTTCTCTATCAGCGAACATGTGGTCTCTATCAGCGAACATGTGTTCCCTGACAGAGAACATGTGTTCTATTTCATCGAACATGTGTTCGTTGACAGAGAACATGTGTTCCCTGATAGAGAACATGTGTTCCCTGATAGAGAACACATGTTCGCTGATAAGGAACACGTGTTCGCTTGTAGAGAACATATGTTCGCTAATAGAGAACACGTGTTCGCTGACAGAGAACACATGTTTGCTGACAGAGAACATGTGTTTCCATGACAGAATGAGAACCGGTGTTCTCAGGAACATGTTGTCTGAACAACTTATCATAATACATATAGGTCTAAAATTGTTGTTGGTCCCGTATGTTGTATCAAAGGTCATTGCATCGCCAAAGTAACCATAGTCCATATTCATTAAACCATCTGCCCAAAATATATTAGCAATTTTCTCCTCGCAGTCCATTTTCAATATCATAGTAAAACGAGGATTTATATATGCCTCACAACGGAAATGCTTAAGTATGGTTGTTCCTTCCCCGAGTTCCATCGACTTTTGACGTCTCCTACACATGTGATTCTTTAAATCAACCTTTATAAAGCCGGGATTGTCATTTCCACCGGCTTGCTATGACATTATAGTGTATGAAGACTTAAGTGGAACCCTAGCACTATCATTCATCTCAGCAACCATTTCATGAAGATTGGTCACATGGCAATTCGATCTTATCAAGTGAGCAAAGTTTTTGGGGTGAAGAGGATGATTATGCTTCTTAACCCTAATCACTAACTACAAATACACGCCTCAATTGATTAAATTTCACAACTAGTTTGGCCATACAACCAGTCTACTCTTCATCCCGTTTACGCGTTAGAAATTTCCTTACCTCGACATGTGTTTTTGGGCCTTTGTCCTTGTTCTTGGGGTCATGTATACCTCATTTCTTGTATCCCTCTTTATTACAAACATATTTCAAGTAACCCACCTAAGCCGTATCTCCTTGTGAGGTCTTACTATAATTTTTCATAACACCAAACCCTAAATTATGCGCATAATCCAGGTAAAGATCTCTGAACTCATTTTCTGTATTGAACTCCTTTGTCTTCAGATCAATTGTGCTGTAATAGTCAGCATTGCTTGTACAAAACAGATGTTCAGTAGACAAAAATATGTGTTCACTTCACAAAAATAGGTGTTCACTTAACAAAAGCATGTTATATGTCTTACCATCCTGCTCTGTATTGTCAGGTGTGTGTGCATTCTACTCTGTATTGCCTGCACAAAACATGTGTTCAGTAGACAAAAACATCTGTTCAATGCTCAAAAACATGTGTTCACTGTACAAAAACATGTGATGACTGAACAAAAATAGGTTATATATCTTACCATCCTGCTCTGTATTGTCAAATTTCTGTCCATTATGCTCATACTGTTCATCTTCCAATCCCTCCAACCCTGCGTCTATTTCATGGTAAACTTTAGATAAGAGGTGGGAAAAAAACACAAGAAACAACATGATTCAACAGTGTCATTTACAAAACAACTCACCATTTTCTGATTCATCACAAAGAACAACTATTTTCTTCGATATTTTAGTGGTTCTAGTACCATCATTACCATTATCGCTAGTTACAAAAATCAAATCGTTTGTGAATTTTCTTTTGCCTAGGTCTCCAAATAAACCATTATCTTGATGAGAACTTGTGTGGCCATCGTAAGGGACACCGTTCTTCTCAAGAAAATCTCTGAATCTTTTCCATTCAACATTACTTTCATTTTCTTCTACATTTTTTCATAGGTTTCCATTTGATAGGATGAGAGATGAAGAAAATCGGATGAAAAGTGAAAGAAGATGGTGAATGAAGTGTTGAGAGAAGGAAAATGATGAAAATGGAGAGATGAAAAGGGAGATATTTTAGAGATCCTCAATTATCTTCTTCCAATTAAAAGTAAGATAGAGAAAATTGGAAATTTAAAATTTCATTTTTCATTTTTCCGCCAAAAAAAGAGCACATCTTTTATCCTTTAATATCCCTGCTTTTGCTACAGCCGTTGGATCAAAAGTACAAGATCCAACGGCCCTCGGCGTGGCCCGCATGTGCGGATCATCTTGGGTTCAGCATAGGAGCCGAGACGACAATAAATAGGGTCATATTTTATATTTTACTATATTCTATTATAGAATTTGATGAAACTTTACTTCTCGTACAAAATATAAATTGGACGAATAATTTGGACGAAGAGAATAGTAGTTACTAATTATGTTTGTATCTTTAGTTAAATGACCAAAAAATCATCTGGAAACTTTGGATGTAATAAATGTTATTCTTGTTGAATTAATAAACATAAGGGTAATGTTGAGAAAAAATAATAAATGTTATCTTGAAATTATAAGAGGATAACTAATTTAGAATGAGAGAAGTATATTATAGGACTAATTAGGAACCGAGAAGTAATAGATATTGTTTTCATTAATTTGTGAGTCCTATTCTGCGTAAACTGCGTATGAGGTTAGAAAATCACTATATTTTTTTGAGCCCCACTCCACAAATAATAGTTTTTTTTTTGTCTTGAAGATGAAAGTGTTATTCACAAATAATAACAACGCTAATTCCTTTATGTCCTTTAGTATTTGTAATAGGTTTTTAACTAATCTTCAGTACTATATCTTCTATTTACCAAAAAAAAAAATTCTAATTCCTTCATTAGATACTAGGAAAATAGGAAATTCATATTGGAGTAGCCTCAAAGTTGAATTAACAATGTATACTATTTTATCACCAACCCGGGAGCTACGGGTGAGCAAATTCGGTTTTTGCCGAATTCCGACCAAATTCGAATTGAATTTGATAATTTGGTTTTGGTAATTCAGACGTAACCGAATTCAAATTTGGCGAAATTGGGGCGATTTCGGTCAGACCGAATTCGAATTGGATTTTTTAAATAAATTAATAATAATATTATATAATAAATATATAGTATTATAATAATATTATTATTAACAATAATATTATATAATAAATATATACAGCTCATAACTGAATCTGCTGCAATTCGGCTAATTCGGTCGAAACCGAATTCCGAATTCACCAATTCAGTCAATTCGAATTCGGTTAATTCAAATTCGGTTTCGAATTTGATCGGTTTTTTGAAGTATAAAAAAAAATGAAAAAACCGAAAATAAATGACCGAATTGGCCAATTCGATTTCGGTGTTCACCCCTATTAGGAACTACTTACTAAAGAAAAATGCAAAAAAGAAATGAAATTTCTCTCACAACTTCAGTCATAGGTGCAGTAGAATATGGTTGCCTCGGCCGCCGCTAGATTTCTGCTTATAGCCGTCAATAGAATATGGTGATCAGCACATGCTGCTTGCCAGCGAAATTGCAGCGGTCAATGTGTGTGCAGGATTAAAAGTTTAGATGCAAATTAATAGGGCTTTGCATGGGCCTGACCCACTTTTTCTCAATCGGTCATGACATGGCACCCAAATTTGGGGGACAAACATTTTTGGCAAAGACAGAAGTGGGACTTCCGTCCTGGTTGACGTGGCAGCCACCGAAGCCTTTTTTGCCACGTCAACCAGGACTTCCGTCCTCCACCAGCCGCGTTTTTAACCCTTCTCCTTCCCTATCGCGAGTTTTACCCCAACTTTATATTATTTAACAGTCCTCCCTCCCTCCCAAACCCCCCCCCCACTCTGCCGAACTCCCCCACCACCACCGCCGCTGCTGCCCGCCGCCGTCGCCTCTGCCCTCTCCAATTTCATTGCATCCCCTCTCAAATTGAAGGTATAATTCGAATTGGATTTCAAATTTTTTTTTCCCAAAAAATTAAACTTTAGATTGTTGGGTAATTTTGTTACCAAATTGTTGATATTATCAATTATATATTACTGTTGTGATTTTTTTTGTATTTTCGATTGTTGGGTAATTTTGAAATAAATTTGAACTTTGGGTAATTTTGGAATTAGGGGCATTTTGAAATTATGTTAATTTGGAATTTAGGGGAATTTTGAAATTAGGGTAATTTTTGAAACTATGGCAATTTTGAAATTAGGGTAATTTATAAATTAGGGGTTTTGTGAATTACGTTTATCTTGAATTTAGTTTTTTTTTTTTTAATTAGATAATTTCCTGGGCCAGCAGTGTTCTCGCGCATTTGTACCGGCAGATGTGCATCTCGTGCATGGCTGATTCCAAGGACATTAGCGGGTGTTGCTTGCTTATTCAGGTTTGTATGGATGCCTTTAAATTTAAATGTGATTATGTGATTTAAATATTTAATAATCGAGTTTGTTTGTATTGATCAGCTGCGGGCGTGGGAGCGTATTACATTTCTCCGCCCGGAGAACCGAGGCGACATTCCCGATGAGATCCCAGCCGACGGGAGAGCGCACGGGCTAGGTGGAATGCCCCCCGAAGTTTCCGCAACACTCCGAAATCGCTGATGTTGGTGTTTCGCGAGCAGCTCGATTTGATGACCGAGACCAAGGGGGTGAGTCAATTGCATTGTTAATGTTTTTGTTTTTTCCGTTAAATTATTTGTTTGACAGTAAAGTAACAATTAATTTTTTTTTTTACAGTTCATGTGGAGGCCGTACCCTGATGGGGTATATGCAGATAGGGTGGCTCGGGATTTTGACTTCTTTAAGACGTGTCGATCCCGTACGCCACTCATCTGCTTCGAGATGGTTGAGTACCACCTGCCCAACAGGGTAATGCGTCAATTTGACTTCCAGCAGGTGCTACCAATCCCGGCAGGAACGGAGGGCACAGATGAGGGTCGAGACCTCCACACGGTGACGGCGTCAGCCACAAACAAATGGGAGACCGTCCACTCCAGTTACATAACTATGTGGTCCCAACGCTTCGATGCACTGGAGGTCGCTGCTCCCGCCATTGGTAATGTGATTGCACCAACCCCCGAGTACATGGATTGGTACAATCGCATTACGGTCCACCGCATAACAAACCCCCAAAATCAGGACCCGAGGCCACTCGCGATGGGAATTCAACGCACATTAATATTCTGCTAAGTTTTTATTCGTGTACTTATTCCTTTGTTCATATTTAATTTTTGAATTTGCTAAATTTAATATCCTGTTGCAGGAGAAGTCGTCCAGGGTGATGCTGGAAGAGTTCGAGAAGCCTGCCACTCGAACAAATGAGGATTACAAGTCACTCATCACCTGGGCCGCCAAAACGATTAATGATGCCTTCATCGCTGCAGGAAAGTCGGTGTCATGCCGATCACGGGCCGCTGATGTTGTAGATGCTGCCGTTCTGCAACCTTCCACACAGCCGAGGGAGCGTGTTGCTGGTAGGGCTGAGGTTGGGAGGCAGGGTACTCGTCGGAATCGACAAGCAAAGTAGGAGCACCTTGCAGCGCGGCGCCAGAGGCAGCGTGGTGGTGAGGCTGGTCCGTCCCAGGTGTAGGAGCAACCGACCTAGTCTACTGCTCAGTACGAGACTCAGCTCGATGTACCCCTTCAATTTCAATACCAATTCTCCAGCCAAGTCACTGCTTCTCTCGGTTTTCAAACGGGGGGCCATCCTGGTGCGGGGACTTCGTCGTCGGGACAGTCAGACATGTATTTTGCTGCGACGCCCTCGTACAGTCAGGACCTGGACCAAACACAGACGCTTCAGCAGACTCCGCAGATCCAGCCAGACTCCCCGGAGGAGACAATACAAATTGACTTCGACAGTGCAGAATTCATCGAGACGGAGCATGGTAGTGCGGTGCGAACCAGGGTCGGTGACACCTACTATCTCCGGAATAACCCGCGGAGGACCCGCAGATACACCCCTTCGCAGCCGTAGCTAGTTTTTTCTTTATATTTAATACATTTGTTATATTCGTCCAATTTTTTTATACAAACGGTTTTATTCATTTAATACATGATTCCATTATTTTTCTGCCATATTCTTATTATTGAAGTCCGTTTCGTCAAAAGTCTTATTTTACACTTAATTTGGTAATTAGTATGCTAAAAAAATTCAACTATTCCAACGAAAACGGATATTTCTGCCATTAATGGAAAAAGAGGGGATTGCCATTTTTTGTCTTGACTCTCGCCTGGTGGAGGACGGAAGTCCCACTTCCGTCCCGAGGCCAAGACGGAAGTGGTACTTCCGTCCTAGTTGACGTGGCAAAAAAGGCTTCGGTGGCTGCTACGTCAACCAGGACGGAAGTCCCACTTCCGTCTTGGCCTCGGGACGGTAGTGGGACTTCCGTCTTTGCCAAAAATGTTTGTCCCCCAAATTTGGGTACCATGTCATGACCGATTGAGAAAAAATGGGACAGGCCCATGCAAAGCCCCCAAATTAATATAGTCTACTGAAAAAAGCCTGTCTTAGTTTCGTCCAAAAGATATAAAGGTATTGAGAGTTTGTCTCGAATACAAAATCATACATAATGCCATGTCTTTTTTATAATGTAAGTTTTTATCGAATAATAACTCCCACCAAAATCATTATCCCGTCAAAAAATAAATGTCATAAACAATCAATTTAGACACTTTTTAAATTTATTGAATCTGGACACAATTCTCGTTAACTTGTCTATGTGGGTGACCATGTATGTTCATTTTACACTGGTAATGAAAACATACTTAGTAGAGTATGTATATATCCATAAGTCACAAGCCCAAACAATGTGACTGCCCAGAGTAAATGAAAAATCGGTAGAATGATTACCTAATCTCAATCTACTTTTTAATCGTTTTGTCACATGATTTCTTAATTAAGCACAAGGCATGGACATTGTCACCCTTATAAAGATTAATTGTATTTGTACTCGATCTTAAGTTAGATTGTTCCAACAAACAATATTTAATAACCACTTTATTAAATATATTTGAGCACGGCCATGCATATTTAAACCGTCTTCCCGAGTGGCCCATGAATATCTCTCTCGAATAAGAGAGGGAAAAATCCCTTACAATGTCTCACATTCAAGTCATGATAGAATACTACATCCGATCATCAGTCATATTAATCACTCGATTAAAAGTGACATTCGATTGAGTCAAAACATAACTATATTCATGCTGGAAACAATGAAGACATAAGGTCTAAGGATTCCAAATAGTATTGAGGAAGAAATATTTATGACTTAAATAACCATGTAGTATTACTCTTTTTGTCGAATTACATCCGATACTATATATTCCAATATGTATCGATGATATGCTTTGTATCCATTACACATGATCAGTGAAATATGACCATCAATCAAACATCATACTACTTTATTCATAAAACTAGGGACAATTAAAATAGTAATTATATAAGCTAATGAGTTTTACTATCAAATCACATATTTGATATTCAAAAGCAAAATTCACTATTTAAATAAATGCTCAAAATAGAAAACGTACAACATATGTACATGTTTTTAGGGCACTACTAACAATCTCTCACTTGCCCTAGGTCCAATCATACATAACCATTAACCCCATTGACCTAGTATGACTCTCATGTTTAGGTTGCGGGAGTGGCTTAGTCAATGGAACTGCAATGTTGTCGTCTGTATGAACTTTACAAATTTTTACGTCTCTTCTATCAATAATCTTTTGAATGAGATGGAAACACCTGAGAATGTGTTTGGATTCTTGGTGAGATCTAGGTTCCTTAGCTTGTGAAATGACACCAGTATTATCACAATAAAGGTCCAATGGGTTCACAATGCTAGGGATGACACCTAGTCATCAACAAATTTCATAATTCAAACAGCTTCTTTTGCTGCATCAGAAACAGACACATACTCAGCTTCAGTTGTAGAATCAGTCACAGTTTCTTGCTTTGAACTCTTGCAGCTCACAGCACCTCCATTCAAACAAAACACAAAACAAGATTGCGATCTAAAATCATCTATGTTGTTTGAAAGCTTGCGTTTGTGTAACCATTTACAACTAAAGCTCTTTTTTTACCTCCGTAAACTAAAAACATATCTTTTGTCATTCTTAAGTACTTAAGAATGCTCTTGACAACAGTCCAATGTGACTCTCCAGGGTTAGATTGAAATTGGTTAGTCATACTCAATGCAAATGAGACATCCGGACGAGTGCATAACTTGGCAAAAATAATAGACCCAATGGATGATGCATATGGTATCTTACTCATGCGTTCTTAGTCTTTCTCCGTGGAAGGTCCTTGAGTTATGTTGAGTTTCATTCAGCGTGACATGGGCAAGAATTCCTTTTTAGAATCTTGCAATTTGAACTATTTTAGTACTTTGTCAATGTATCCACCATGACTTAGGCCAATCATTCTATTGGATCTATCTTTATAAATCCTTATTCCTAAAATGTAGGTAGCTTCTCCTAAGTCTTTCATGGAAAAGCAATTCCCCAACTAAATTTTTACACTTTGTAATGTGGGGATGTCATTTCCAATAAGTAAAATGTCATCTACGTAAAGCACAAGGAACACTGCTGCATTATTAGTTACTTTCTTATAGACACAATGCTCATATGCGTTTTTTATGAAACCAAAATCTTTAACTGCTTCATTAAAACGACGATTCCAGCTTCGAGATGATTGTTTCAATTCATAAATGGACCTTTGAAGCTTGCACACTTTGTTAGGATTCGATGGATGAACAAAGCCATCAAGTTCTCATATGCACATCCTCGGGGAGGTTTCCATTAAGAAACGCAATTTTAATATCCATTTGCCAAATTTCATAGTCATAATATGCAGCCATGGCAAGTAAAACCTTAATAGTTTTATCATAACGACATTAGAAAAGGCTTTATCATAGTCTATACCATGAATTTGTCTATAACCTTTAACTACTAGTCAAGATTTAAAAGAGTGTACATTACCATCCATATCGGTTTTCTTTTTTAAACATCATTTATTACCAATGATCTTACAACCTTCGGGTGGGTCAACCAAAGTCCACACTTGGTTATCATACATGGTTTGCATCTCATACATCATAACTTCTAGCTACTTGGTAGACTCAAAACTATGAATTGCCTCTTTGTAGGAAGTGGGTTCAGTTTGATCAATCAATTCAATATAATGATCATCAGTTATGAGAAATTCGTATCTCTCAGGCTGTTGATGAACCCGACTTGACCTCATGGGGCCTTATGTCAAAGATTCAAGCTCACTATCAGCACGTGAGCTTACTTGAGGTTCCAAAGTTAGTGCAGATGTTGTTTGTGGATCTTGAATTTCTTCAAGATGAATCGTACTCCCACTATCCTTTTTGGAAATAAATTCCCTTTCAAGGAATACTCCATTTCGAGCAATAAACACTTTGTTCTTTGATGTAAGATAGAAGTAATATCCTTTAGTTTCCTTAGGATATCCCACAAACAAACACTTGTCGGATTTAGTGGTGAGTTTATCAGATACTAATCGTTTTACATAAGCTTCGCATCACCAAATCTTGAGAAATGACAAACTAGGTCGTTTCTCACTCCATATCTCATATGGAGTCTTTTGAACTGCTTTAGAAGAAACTCTATTTAATATAAATGTAGCAATTTCTAGGGTGTAACCCCAAAAAGAAATTGGAATATTAGTTTGACTCATCATAGATCGAACCATATCTAAGAACGTGCGCTTTTTTCGTTCTAGGACAATTCCACAACCTCTAATTCGTCAAACTCTTGGTTAAGGTATTCACCACCTCGATCTGATCGAAGTATTTTAATACTTTTTCCAAGTTGATTTTTTACTTCATTTTGAAATTCTTTGAATATTCCAAAATATTCAGATTTATGTTTCATTAGATAGACATAGTCATATCTACTAAAATCATATGCAAATGTAATGAAGTACTGAAAACCTCCTCTAGCACTAGTATTTATCGGTCTACATACATCAGTATGTACGAGGCCCAACAACTAAGAAGCTCTCACTTTGTCCAGTAAAATGAGCTTTAGTCATTTTGCCTAATAAACAAGAATCACATGTTTCATAAGACTAAGTCAACTGATTTCAAAATTCCATTTTGATGGAGTTTTGATATTCATTCTCGTTGATATGACCCAAACGCACTACAAAAAAAAAGACCTTTAGTAACGAAAATTTTCGTTAGGAAAGGTCAAAAAATTCGTTACTTAAGACCTTTAGTAACGAAAATCGTTTGTCACCAAGTTCGTCCTGAGAGCCCCGGCGCTAAAGGTCTTTCCTAACGAATAAGGATATTCGTTACTAAAGGTCTTTAATAACAAACGAGTTTCGTTAGGAAATGTGACCTTTAGTGACGAAATATTTCATTACTAAAAGTTTTACAAAAAATTTAAAATTTAAAGCCATGGAGCCGAGCCGGAGCCCCTCTATAGTAATGTGGAATAAAGTCTCCACATTTTCATAGAAGTGGGAATCGAACTCAAGACCTCCAACTTGTATGTCATGAACTTAACCACTGAGCTACGTTGGTCACTTGTTACTTATTGTTCCTATTATATTTATTATAATGAAGTTTTGTATTTTGAACCTTTAATTATTTTAATTTCTCTTTGTTTGTTGATTTTTTTTTATGAATAAAATTAAAATTAATACATTTTCGTCAATGTATTTTGTATTAAGTTGTTATAAAAAATCAGAATAAAATTATTCTTGTTGCATATATACTATTTTTTAGTAATACTTTTAATGTAAAGACTAAACAAATACCGACAGACAGTCTAGCGACCAAATATTTGGTAGCTATTTACCGACCGAATATTCCGTCGCTATTTGCTGACTGAATACCGACCAAATGGTCAACATTGTTGACTTTTGACTTTGACTGTTTCGGTCGTTATTCCGTTGCTATATTGTTTTTTATTTAAAAAAATAAATCTGAAATTTAATTAAATCCCTATTATAAAAAAACAGCAATACGCCCAAAAATACAAACCAAAAACAGTAATATTAATAAGATCCCAAATAGCAAAAATAATCAATAAACCCAAAAATAACATTACATAGCCAATTATCTTACTAAAAAACACAAGTTTACACTTCTCATTTACATTACAACACTCACAATCAAAGTGTGCACTTCTCATTACATTACAACACTCACAAACAAGTCCACACTTTGCATTACAACACTCACAACACTACTAAAAAAATCACTTTTTGCGTCAGGCGACGCCTGCCACAAAACGTACCTTTACCGACGCGAAAACGTTTTTACGTCGGTTATACGACGGCAATTGATGGGTCGCATGGGAAGGCGACGCAAAAACTTTACGACGGGAAGCGCCCGACGCAATTAGTTTTTTCAACGGGAATTTTCCTAATTACGACACTTATTTCTCGACGTAAAAACTTAGCAAAAACGACTAATTTTTGCATCGGATATAATTTCCGACGCAATTACTGACACAAAAACATATAATGCGACATCTTATATACTGTCGAAAATAGTTTTTCACAATCGCAAATATTATAATAATATTATATTTATTATTTTTTTCGCGATGGCACAATCTATTGAAAATAATTTTTAACCATCGCAAATGTTGTAATATCTAAAAAAATAGTATACTAAAACCGACACTAGTAATTTCAGGGTTGAAATAGTCCAAACAATATATTAGTAGTTTTATTTGAAGACAAGGGTATAATAGTAATTTTATTAAAAAAAAAAAAAGAAAAGAAATACTTGATCACCAAGAAATGTTTTATAAATTACGCTTTAATCCTTACTAATAATGAAATTACAAATAAGGGTCCCATCTATACCTAACATATCACTTTCTTAAAATAGAAGGTCTCTCCCTCATTTTCTCCCTTTCTCTACACCATAACTCCTCTCGCAAAATACCTCCCTCCACAACTTCATCATCTCAAAATAACATCATCATCAATCATCAAAGAAAGAAAGGCAAGACAACTAATCTTCTATTTTTCCAAAGAAAGGCACACACATACATCTAGATACATACTAGCTCATGCTTTCTTCTTTCTTCCACTTCACAAAATATGACATAGTTCATACATACAAATTGCTCTTCAAATCCAATGCACAAACACACAATCGCTTTTCACTGCTGTCGCTTCTTTTCCATCCTCTGCACTCACAGCAACAACAATACTCACTTCTATATATTATATAAGTATCAAGATATTTTTGTCAAATAATGATTACCTTGATATTGATCCCTTTATACAATTTGGCACTTGAAATTTGGAACGATACTTCCTCTGAGACTGCTATTGTGTGCAAATTTTGGAAACGGAATTCGTGGGAACACCTGTGCTCCTGCCCCAAAGGCTGAGAAGTACTGACCGGACTTTTGCCGGTTTAAGACGGGTGACCAGATGAATTATTGTTTTGAATTCTTGACCCAATCCTGTAAAAGGGGATTGAAATTAAGGAAATTATTAAAAATATTAATAAGTAGTAATAATAATAATAACAGTGAAAAGTTAAGGGAAAATATATTTGATGCTTAAACTAGTTATCACAAACAACAACCAACTAAAATAACCAGAAAGTACTATTGATATTGCTACAAAACAAAAGTAAATCATCCAAACTCAAAGTCTTCTATCCAAAATAGTATAAATGAGTAGAATTTTAGAGGAGCAATAATCCGGAAATCAATAAGAAACTAACACCAATAAAAAACAGTAGCAATAATCTCAGACTACAACAAGAATAGTAATAATAGCAGTAGCAGTATCTAAAAATAATAACATCTACAATAATAACAGTAAAAGAAAAAAGGAACATAAAATATTTTGAATCAGGGAGGTGGTGGTTTGGAAATAATAATAAATTAAGTATTTAACCAATTTAATAAACATATTAAATGGAAAAAAGAAAAGAGGGGGATTGGAGATGGGATTAGAGAGAGAGAGAGAGAGAGACTTACCGACAAAGAAAAGGCAGCGGCGGTGACAAAGAGACAGGCGACGACCGGAGCGTGAAACAGAAAAGGAAGAAAATATATAAATAAATCTGAATTTTAGAAATTAAGGAAATTTTGGGAAATTGATAATTTAAATAACGAAGATGAATTGGGTAAAATTTTAATAGCAAAAGAAATTGATTAAATTGGGGGGTTTTGCAATTTTAACAAAAGAATTTGATTAAAATTTGAAATTCTAACAGAAGGGTTGTAAAAGATAAAAATAAGAATAGTAAATAATAGAATATATGAGATTACCTTGGGGAGTGGTGGATGCCATCGACGTCGACCGCAGACGGAGAAGACGAAGTCGAGAGAAAATAAAAAATAAAGAAGACGATGAAACTTGGGGTTGGGATTAGGGATCTGGAATATAGCAGAAAAAGGGAGTTGGGGGGGGGGGTTCCAGTGTGGGCTAGGATTTTATGAAAAAATCCATTTTTACACTAGTACTTTATTTTATCTGCATATAAAGTCCGCTCTCGTTTAACTCTATATTTATAGCACTCATATTTGTTTGGGGACGAAGATAATTATTTCAAAAGAAAATTAAAAGAGAATGTGGCCCGTAAATTTAAATTAGGAGTCGTGTATTTGGAGTAAATATTTTTTTAAAAATAATTATTTTAGGGGATGCGATGAGAAAATCTACCACCAAAACTAATAATAAAATTTTGATCGTTTGCATCAACTTTCTATGTGATGGGAGAATTCCATTGCAATTTTTGGTTATTTGGGGCGAAACCTTTTGCATCAAACGAAGCCCATCGCAAATATGGTCATTTGCATCAATTTCGTATGTGACGGGAGAATCCCGTCGCAAATTTTGATTATTTGTGGCGAAACTTCTTGCGTCGACTGAAGCCCATCGCATATAATCCCCTTTTCACGACGAATTACTATTTGTGTCTTTGCTGACACAAATAGTAATTAGCGGTCGTAAATGCATATCACGAAACGACGTCGTACCGTTATTTGCGTTGGTGTATCATTTTTGACACAAATGATAGTTATTTGTAACAGTAAACGCTCGACGCAAAAAGTCTCGTCGCAACAAGCTATATTTCTAGTAGTGCAATCAAAATGCGCACTTCTCATTACATTAAATACTCACAATCAAAGTACAAACTCCAAATTACAACACTTACAATCAAAGTGCACACTTTGAATTACAACATTCACAATCAAAGTGTGCACATTACATTACAAAACTCACAATCAAAGTGTGCACTTCTCATAAACTCCTTGATGTCATTCATATGTATATCCTTGGAAATGTATGAGTTGCAATCTGAAAATTCAAGAATCAAATTATTTTATGACAATAAAATTACTACTTTGAATTATGTTAAAAAGTTATACAATATGACAATTAATTTATGGTAATAAAGTATAAAAAAAAACCAACAAATATTACTCACCTTCAATATGTGGAATTCCAAGAAGCGAGAAAAGCTTAATCATTCTAAATCATCATCCGATATAAATTCATCCTCTTCTTCAGAATTGCCATCACCCGACATAATTTCATCATCATCGTCATCATCTTCATGAACACGGCTCGTACCGGCCACAAGCACAACCTCAATTTCCCCTGACCGGTATGCAAGTTGACCAACTTCAGTAATAGTTGGATCAATGTGACTGGTCTTTTCCTAGCGTACTTCGTCCTGATACGGTACCGGAACACCAGGAACGTCAAATAGACGTGGTTTGGAACGATATACAGCCAACCAATCAGCCCTAGATGTTGTCTTACTACCCGGATAAGGTGTGTAGTAGACTTGTTGACATTGGGAAGCAAATACAAATGGATCGTAACCCTGGTAGGTTCTTTTCTTATGGATTTCTACAAGTTTATATTGAGGATGCACTCTTAAACCTCGATTTGGAGTAGAATCAAACCAATCGCATTGGAAAAGAATTATTTTTTGGTCAGGTAGTCCAGCAAGTTGAACCTCAATTACTTGCTTCAACTCACCGTAGTAATCTCCTTTTAACCCATACCCCGCTTTTTGTCTTTCCTTTTCCATCGCTATGGGCTTTTGTGTGAAATCTATAACCGTTAACAAAGTAACCGGTGTATGACATCACTCTCCTTGAGGGGCCCTAAGACAGATTTTTCAACAAACTTTCGGAATGTTCCTGAAGGCTATGTATCTGTTGAGAACAACAAAAGTTGAATTACTTTAATTATGCATTCTTAAGACAAGTACATTTCTACACAATACCAACTTACACGAGTTCCAAACCATTTGGAAAAATCATTACAAACCCGGCTTTGAAGTTCTTTCTTCGTTATCTGCGGGGTTTGGCATGTACTTCACTAACAAATTTCCTGAGTTACAAATTAAATGACAATATTATTATTTGGCCACTTTTAATTATAAAACAAAAAAGAAGCAATAGATAGGTTTACTTACTGAAGATATGGTTCGACCTCTTCACAATTCATTAGGATATAATTCATGGCTATTTTATAATCTTTATCAGATAATAGAATCTTCTATTTTCTTCCAAATGATCTTCCGAGTAAGTTGCAAATTGATAATACATCTGGTCCGCTAATCTCGTCTTCACCATCATTTCGCCCAATGCACTACAAAAAAAACTACCTGTTATGACGAACCTTTCGTGACGAAGTCATTTTTCGTTACGAAAGGTATACTTTTCGTAACAAAATTCGGAATCGTTACGAAAAGTTGACCTTTCGTAACGAAAAAAATATTCGTTACTAAAAGTAGTAGTTTCGTTACGAAAGGTACCTTTCGTAACGAAAACACATTTTCGTCACGATAGGTATAACTTTTCGTGACAAATACCTTTTTCGTTACGAAAGGTCAACCTTTGACCTTTCCTAACGAAACAAAAATTTGTCACGAAAAGTTTCATCTTAATTATGTTTTTTTTTTAAGAATATACATATATAAGTATGATATAATTTAGAATATAATTTTAATTTTTATATTTGTTTAGTCTTTTTATTAAAAGTATTACTAAAAAATTGTATATATGCAACTAGAATAATTTTATTCTGATTTTTTATAACAACTTAATACACAAATACATTGACGAAAATGTATTAATTTTAATTTTATTCATAAAAAAAAAAAATCACCAAACAAAGAGAAATTAAAATAATTAAAGGTTCAAAATACAAAACTTCATTATAATAAATATAATAGGAACAATAAGTAACAAATGACCAACGTAGCTCAGTGGTTAAGTGCATGACATACAAGTTGGAGGTCTTGAGTTCAATTTCCCACTTCTATGAAAATGTGGAAACTTTATTCCACATTATTGTAGAGGAGCTCCGGCTCGGCTCCAATGGGTGAACTTGGGCACGGCTCGGAACAGGCTCGGCTCTGCTCCATGGCTTTAAATTTTAAATTTTTTGTAAAACTTTTAGTGACGAAATATTTCGTCACTAAAGGTCACCTTTCCTAACGAAACTCGCTTGTTACTAAAGACCTTTAGTAACGAATATCCTTATTCGTTAGGAAAGACCTTTAGCGACGGGGCTCTCAGGACGAACTTGGTGACAAACGATTTTCGTTACTAAAGGTCTTTAGTAACGAATTTTTTGACCTTTCCTAACGAAAATTTTCGTTACTAAAGGTCTTTTTTTTTGTATTGATGGTTGTAACTCTCGTTTTCACGTGGAGTTCAAAGTAATAGCTAAAGAATGTAGCAGCTTCTTCGACCAAGTATGCATTGCAAATTGACCCCTCAACTCTGGCCTTGTTCTATATCTTCTTTTTTCAGATCATGCAGGTATCTAATTAAAGAATATGCAGTTAATCACATTGTAAATACGTACATGGAAAATAAAAATGAAGTTGATATAACTTAAGACATTGGTTGTTACCTCTCGAACGGGTACATTCACCTAAACTGTACTGGGCCACCAACATTGGCTTCGTACGGAAGGTGAATCGGCAAGTGTTCTATCACATAAAAAAATTCCGGAGGAAATATTCTCTCTAACTTGAACAATAAAATAGCGATAGTGTCCTCCAATTCTTGTATATGCGCCACACTAAACTTTGGGGAACACAAATCTCTATAGAATAGACTAAGTTCAGCCAAGGGTCCCCAAACATTTGTCGGCAGTACTTCTCTAAGTGCTATAGGGATAAGTCTCTCCATGCATACATGAGAATCGTGACTCTTTATTCCAGACATTTTCAACTCTTTCATATCAACGCATCGCGCAAAATTCAATGCATATCCATCTGGGAGCATTAATTCTTTAACCCACTGCAAAACCATCTCTTTTTGTGCCTTGGTAAGAGTGAAATATGCCTTCGGTTTCGTTGCTTTACCTCGACCATCGTGTTTAATATTCAATTCCGAACGACTGCAATACCTTTCAACATCCGCTCTAGCTTTAACATTGTCTTTAGTTTTACCTTTCACGTCCAACACAGTGTTAAAGACATTATCAAACACATTTATTTCATTATGCATGACATCAACGTTGTGTCTTATCAAAAGTGTCCGCCAATAAGGTAAGTCCCAAAATATAATACGTTTGGCCCAACTATGATCCCGACCCCTGCCTTGCTCTTTACCGATCTCTTCAGCAGTATCGGTAATTTTTTGATAATCTCTAACTCTAACCAACATTTCATCACCAGTAAGGCAAGATGGCGGGTCTGCTCTATCTTGTTGCCGGTCCTTTCGGAATCCCTTTGCATCTCTTCTAAAAGGATGATCAAGTGACAAGAAGTATCTGTAGCCATCGAACCACGATTGTTTCCCGCCAGACTGCAAATGGAACGCTTGTGTTTCCTCCATACAATATGGACAAGCGTGACAATTTTCTTAGTGTGCATTAACAAAATTTCAATGTGAGAATAAAGCTGAAATTTTACAACCTAAACTAAAGGTAAAAAACTAGTAAACTTAGAAAATTCTTAGCTTTAAAATAATTAGAGCAAAATTTGATTCTCGTATTTACCATGGCATATCATCAAACACCTTGCCTTCAACCCAAACCCAAAAAATAAAAGAATAAATGGTACAAGAGCATTAATATTAACATTAATAACATTATAATAAATAGAAAAGACAAGATTGTCACCGAAAACCCAACTGAAATCTGAGGTGGTGGGGAAGTCTTGCGGGTGCTGGAGGTGGTTGCTCCTTCTTGGAGTTGCCGGAGGGGGTGGTGATGGGAGGAGGGGGAGGTTTCACGGTGAATTTGGGAAGAAATCACTAGAAGAGGTGGTGATGGAGGTAGAAATCGCGGTTGTTGCAGAATGAGTAACGGGGGAGGGTTTCTGGTTATAGATATTTTTCGAAAAATAAAACGCAGAAAACGACGTCATTTAGTTATTTAACCCTATCGACCGATAGCAATTCGGTCGCCCAGCAGAATGTTTGAACACTTGTACAGTTTTCAAAATAATGAACCCGCGCACTGGACAAGACGACACTGTTTCGGCATTTAACCTTAGCGGCCGACTAGCGACCGCTAGGGCATATTCGGTCACTGTTCGGTCGCCCATCAGAATGTCTGAACACTTGTACAGTTTTCAAAATAATGAACCCGCGCACTGGACAAGACGACACCGTTTTGGCATTTAATCTTAGCGACCTAGCGACCGCCAGGGCATATTCGGTCGCCCATCAAAATGTCTTTTTACTTGTACAGTTTTCAAAATAATGAACTCGCGCACTGGACAAGACGACACCGTTTCGGCATTTAACATTAGAGACTGACTAGTGACCGCCGGCCAATTCGGTCGCCCAGCAAAATGTCTGAACACTAGTACAATTTTCAAAATAATGAACCCGCGCACTGGACAAGACGACACCATTTCGGAATTTAACAATAGCGACCGACTAGAGACTGCCAGGGGCAATTCGGTCGCCCAGCAAAATGTCTGAACACTTGTACATATTTCAAAATAATGAACCCGCGCACTAGACAAGACGACACCGTTTCGGCATTTAACATTAGCGACCGACTTGCGACCGCCATGGCATATTCGGTCGCCCAGTATATGGATAGCGACGGACTAGCGGCGAGCATGTTAAACAATTATAAATTCCAAAACCGACATCTCTCAGAATGCGAATACGAACTAATATTATTATTGTAGTAATTATTTGATCATTAATGAGCAATTATTAAAATTTTAGTTACATTAATTAATGATTCACGTAAATGTACACACAAATGTATTACTTGAATTGTTCTGCTTGCAGTCTATACAGTTATTTTGTGAAGAAGTATAAGTTTTACTTGTTTCACTATTCAGGTTAATGTGTACATATGTATATATTACTAAAATAGGCAAATCTTTTTATATATCCTTAAAAACCTCGCTATTTTATAAAAAACGGAATCCGGGAGAATATACCGACCGAATTACGACCGAGGTATCAAGGTCGATCGCTAGTCGGTCGTCCATTATCCTATTCACAACATCTTTTTCATCAATTTCAGAGTTTATTTTGAAAGCTACTATCATAGTAATTAGCACTCTATCACTAATTGACAATATCTTCACTATATAATCTACACTTGAAGATCAATTAGACTATAAAGGATCAAAGCTAGTAGTGGATTTAGGGAGGGGTAGCCTATATCTCCTAAGTTTTTTTGGAACTTGGCACATTTTAACTTTAGGAAAATAAAATAATTTCAATTCTTTAAGATATCAAATTTCATCCCTACAAATTAATTATGATGTCTTATACATAGTGCATTGGTAATAATAATAAATTAGTGAATAAATAGAAGAAAAAGAGATTACCTCGGTGGTGGTCAGCGACGACTAAACGAGCGGTGGTCAGCGGCGTCTCGGCAGAGGCACGTCAGCGGACCAGCGGTGGTGACAGCAGGGAAAATCTGAGAAGGAAACAAAACTAGAATATTAGCAAGAATATCAAAAGTAGGGTTGAAGACAGATGTAAACTTAAAAAACTTGATATGATACGATGTTTAGAAATAGAGAAAATCACTACTTATACGCATTAAGTATATTTGAAATGCAAGTTATGACCCTTAATTTTTATATGTGCCAAAATTGCACCTGATAATTTACGATGTGCTATTTCTAGACAAAATCGGCGGAATCCGACTATTAGGAGCGGTGAACCACACGTTTGCCTTGTATGTGTGAGAAGGTAGGGCAAAATAGGAAACATTAAGGTGTCTTCTTCAACCTTACAACATATGCACTAAATAAAATCCATTCCAAAATCAATATATTTCTCCCATGTCAACAATGGCTTCTACCTCCTCCTCCATTTCTAGAATATTCAACCAAGCCCAATCGTTCAAACCTCAATCCTATTGTAGATGCAATCCTCCTAAATTAGTGGTTACCCGAACATCAAGAACAACCCTAAATCCAAATAGGAAGTTCAATGGATGTGAGAAAACCTAAGGTGTGTGTTAATTTCAGTTTGTATCAATGGTGTATTCGTGTGCAAAAGTTTGATTTTGGTTTTTTTTTTTTATGGTTGTCAGAGAACACAGAGGGAGTCAGAGGAAATTTTTTTTTGGGAGGGGGGGACTGAGAAGGCGGAGAGGTGGTGCTCCGGTGAGTTTATATATATATATATTGACTGCAGAACAACATAATAGATATGATTTGCTTCCATTAATGGATATGAAATAGGTTTTGATGAATAAGAGGTTTTGATGGGTTTTAATGCATTAATGGATATGAAATGGGTGTTTTGATGTAGAAGAGGTTTTAATGTGTTTTGATGAAGAAAAAGGAATTGCAAGAAAGAAGAAAATATTGGAGTTTTGATTGTAGTGATCCTTTTGGCATTGACATTTTATCTTACTTCTTGAATCCAAAAGACGGACAGATGGGAGAGAATAGTTAGCTCTATTAGGTCTCAATTGGGATAAGAGCAAAAAGAAAATTTGTGGTGCTGTAAAATCTTGAAAGGCTTTTGAAGGATTTATTGGTGGTTGAAGCTTTGAAGCTTCCATTAATGGATATGGTTTTGATGAAGAAAAAAGAATTTTTGTTTTTGTCTTTTAATTAAAAAAGTTGAATGGACAAAAATGCCCCCAGAATTTTATGCAAGTGTGTCGTACGTATGTTAAACCACCATGGGTCACCAGATTCTGCCCATTTTGTCTGTAAATAGCACCTCGTAAATTTTCATGCACCTAAAAAAATTAAAGGTCATAATTTGCCTTTTAAAGATACTTAATGGGTATAAATAGTGCTTTTCTCTTAGAAATAAGACTTGGACGTACTAAAGAACGATGAAATTTTTTTTGCATAAAGAAATTAGTTTGAGTTTCCTAAGAACCAGCCTAGCATTTTTAACAAGTTCAGCAAATGCAGGAAACAGTTAAATGTTGTATGGTCCCCCTGAGGGCACCAAACTGTTTTACAACAAATACCATTTAGTTCCCAACGGAAGCCATTAAATTATGGAAGCAATGACATCAGTATCAGTAAGATCTCGGTTCAACACATTCACAGAAAAATGCTCAATTGAGAAAGATAAGTGTCACATAATTGTCCACATTCTTTGTGCTAAATCCTAGTGCTTCCTGTCCAATTAACCTGCCAAGAATGGAGCATATCGTTTGCATACTAATGTAGTAAGTGGTCTAGTGATATAGTAACTCCAATAATAGACCTATAGATAAACAACGCAAAGTTTCTAAACTTAAGATACTACTTTCTAAACCAGAAACCCTATTTTCCCTCTGTTTTATTAGTTTTCTTTTATTTATTTACACTTTCTATCTTATAATTTCCCTCTTCTTTTTAAAAGAAGACAACCAGATGCCACAGCCTTTTAATAACATCCCCCCAACCCAAATTTCTCCAGAAAACTCAAAGGTAATGTTTAAGAATTTTTTAGAGAAGAATCAATTCAATAACTTAACAAATTATCAATAAACACTACAACAAAAAAGGTCTATTGAGACGTTTGTCATATGTCGCAATAAGCCAAAAAAATATCGGTATAGATCTATACCAACATTTATCACAAATGTCGCGTAAACGTCGCATTTGCCTGTGTCGTTATGATTTTTTACGACATTTGTTATAAGCGCCGGTACCTATCTAATACGACATTAGTTGCGTCATTTTAAAGTGTTTCAAAAGGCATTTTTCCGACATTTTTAAATAATCACAACAAATCGCCTATTCCGACGTTTGTAAATATTGTGAATAAGTAATTATTTCAGACATTTTTAAATAGTCGCAACAAAATATCTATCCCGATATTCGTAAATTTTGAAACCAGGCTGGCCGAACTGAGCCAAGCCGAGTCGGAGCCTGACAAATCGAGTCGTAGAGTCAAGTTATCTTTGAATAATCGGAGCCAGAGCCTAGAGACAAGTCGAGCCTAGAGTCTAGCTAGCTTTGAATAATATATAATAAACTTTCTTCATATTCAAAGGTGTGGGAATTGAACACGCGACCTTCCTGCGTGTATGTCGTGCAATGCCGCTGAGCTAAATGATCATTTGCTATTTGTTTCTCCTCCTATTTGGATTTTGAATTTTGTACCTTTGTGTTTCGATTTTTTATGAATCAAATTAAAATTAATACTCTCATTAAGTTTTAATAATTAAATGTCTTTAATTTTTCTTAAAAAAATATATTTCAGAAACTTAATTTTTGTAATTGTGTTTGTTTGAAAATGTCACGAGATCTAACGACATAATATATAAATATCGCTATATAAGTCGCAAAAAGTAACAATTTATAACATGTAATGTAAATGTCACGAACTAACATCAAATTGTCTGTAAGAATAAAAAATACTATAACTGTCTTTTATGAAACGTCGTATAAAATCCAAATATAGCGACATTTGTATGAAATGTCACATGATTTAATGATATTGTATATAAATGTCGTTATATGAGTCGCAAAAAGTAACAATTTATAATAGCATTTAATGTACACGTCGCTAACTAACATCAAAATGTCTATTTTATCAACAATTATTATAACTGACGCTATGAAACGTCGTATAAAATTCAAACTTAGCGATGTTTGTCTGAAAGGTCACAAAATCTAACGACATAATATATAAATGTCGCTAAATGAGTCACAAAAAGTAACAATTTATAACAACATTTACTGCAAATGTCGCTAACCAATATCAAAACGTCGGTATGAACAACAATTACTATAATTGACGCTTAAAACGTCGTATAAAATCCAAATATTACGACGTTTGCAAAAAGTGTTGATTTAACTTACTCTTTTTAGTTTTAAGCGACGTTTGATAAAAGCGTTGGTACAAAAACGTCACAAAAAGGTATTTTTGTTGTAGTGAAAGTATCAAAACTAAAGCACGACTTTGATTGCCATTCAAAATGCATATTGAAAAATTAGGGCTTCGATTGTAGCGGCGAGGTGTCGGAGCGGCATCGCTTCATTTTCCTAAAGAAATTAGAAAAAAATTTGCATAAAGAAATTATGCATACCTTCAGCAGCTGCTGAACATGGACTACGACGAGATGAATTGGGTGAAATACTTAGGTTATTTGAAGATAAAACGAACAAAACGACGTCGTTTTGAACTTTCGGCAGTTAAATTCCGTCGGTTTTCGGTCGTTAAATTTTGTCGGTATTCGGTCGTTACATTCCGTCGCTAGTCAGTCGTTAAAGTAAACAAAACGACGTCATTTTATGTCCTTTATTTATAGCTATATAAACATACACCATTATGTATTCCGTCGGTAATCGATCGTTAAAGTCCGTTGGTATACGGTCGTTAACGGTTAACAAAACGATGTCGTTGTTTGTCCTTCATTTATAACTATATAAATATACACTGTTATGTATTCCGTCGGTAATCAGTCGTTGACTTCCGCCTGTATTCGGTCGTTAACGGTGAACAAAACGACGTTGTTGTATGTCCTTCATTTATAACTATATAAATATACATCGTTATGTATTCCGTCGGTAATCGGTCGTTAACGGTGAACAAAATGACATCGTTTCAATTTGGTCAACAGGACCGATATGGCCGACGGAATAGCGACCATTACTTTTTCGGTATTCCATCGTTCACGTTGTGACCGAAAATTTCAGTCGCTATTTAACTGTTTTCTTGTAGTGATTACTGGCGAAGAAAATTAGTCTCCCTTCTTCATTTCTGCACTTCATACTTGTAACAGAGAGTTCTGCACATAAAAGGTTCGAAATACTAGGGTTGAGCATCGATTTCGAAATCGGTAAATCGGTAGTTTGAAATCGATTTTTTCGGTAATTTCATTTTTTTAAATACCGACCTATTTCGAACCAAATTCCGATTTACCGAATTCGAATTGAATTCGGTAAATTTATCGAATTACCGATTTCAAAAGTTCAAGAAAACAATGACCTGTAATTCATGTTCAAAATCCATTAATGATTCATATCTTAAGTTCAAAATATCAGTCCAAAGTACATACACGTAATCAAGTTAAAGTTTAAAGTTCAATTTACAAAATTAAAGTCCAAAATACATGAATGATTCATGTTTTAAGTCCAAAATACATAAATCATTCATGAAGTAAGTTCAAAAGAGCATGTATCTACTTCAAATTTTTTTCCAATTTTTTTAATGTTCTAGATTTCATATGTTCTCAGAACATTCAATTGTTTTTCCATTTTTTCAATGTTCTCAAGCTTCGCCGGTACCTGAACAACTTTGACGGCAGCGGCGGTCCTAGGCGGCGATCCTAAGCGGCAGTGGTTGTAGGTCGGAGAAAGAGTTGGTAAGGGAGCCTTCAATGTTGAACAGAGGAATCGGTCTTCAGATTTCATAGTTTCATTTTGGAATTGGAATTTTGGAGAGAAAAGGCAAAAGGGGCCAAGGGGAGCAGTAGCTGCTCAGGATTTTGGAAGAGAAAATTAGGGTTAGATTTATTAGGTTTAGGTAAGAGAGTACTTATAGTGTATTTTTTTTTAGTATTTTTTTAACCATGTTAAAAAAAATTATAAATTAAAATTATAAATGTATAATAAAAATAATTATATATATTGAAATAATATTATAATACTAAATTGAATTCGAATTCGATAATACCGATCGTATTCACCGATTTCAATTCGAAATCGGTTCATTAAAATCAAATATCGTATTCGAACCGATTTCTAAATTTTCGAATTCGGTATAATTAGAATTACCGAATTGGACCGAATTACCGAATTCGATTTACCAAATTCAAATCGAATTTGGTCGGTAAATTGGTTTTTACCGAATTTGCACACCCCTACGAAATACTGCTTCTCTAAGTTTTTTCCGTAAAACACATGTTCTCTGTTTAAGAACATGTGTAAACAAATGAATTATCAAACTTACCGTTAGAAAGTGCATGTCTGCCGGAATCCGGTAAGTTAGTTGCGTTCCGGCCACAGCCTTTGGATGGTAACAAGCAAGTGACGAGTGGACAAAATTAACAATAAATTCTCCCCAGTTGTAGTCTTTGAAATTTTTAAAAAGCATTGCATATCTAATGCTAACCATTTTACTGTTGTTGGCAATGAAAAGTCGACTCAAAATGTACAGTGCATGAAAACGTGCCCATCTCGCAGGGTTCACATGTGCTTCAAATCTAATTAAACTATATACTATGTCCTCATCTACGTATCCCTTATTGGTAATATCTATCCCCAAAAATTTCTCAGCAAACTTCTTAACCTTTTCTATGGGGAACATTTTTTCAAGTTCTTTATGCTCCGGTACAGGTTTAAGCCCCATAGGCACTCCATAGACCATGTGCACGTCTTCTCCAGTAATTGTTAATGCATGCCCCTCTCCAAGACTGATGCATCTTTCAGATGCATCATAGTGCTTAATGGCATATTTCAGCCATTCTTCATGTACTCCAGACAGTTTAATCTGCGTAAACCCTAAAATACCGGCATCCTTCAGCACAGCGAGTATTGGTTTATTCACTGCTCCATTTCCCAGCACTATTTGATTTAAACCTATGATATTCTCTGTAGAACAGAGAAATTCCCACTTTTGTTTCTTTACTGAATCATGGGATGTCGATGGTAGAGTTGTCATCTTTTTGAAACTTTTGTGGAGAAGCAGAAGAAACAAGATGAAATTTTTTTTTCCAACAAAGAATACGTGTTCTTGCTTGCAGAGAGAAAAAGATTAGTGACGAAAATATTGTTAAGGAAGGAAGAAGAAGAAGGTGAAAAGGCCATGTTTTGCCTTTTCAGCCGTTTTCTCGCACATCGGGACCCCCCCAAACGACGTGACATTTGCGTGCTGGGGGTTTTTCCTTTTGAAAATTACATTTGTACCCTTTTAACCCCCTTTTTTAAATGCCAGCTGTCGATTCCTTTGGAAAACGATCCAACGGCCATCTGAGTGGCCCGCACGTACGGAATTTCCAGAGTTTCGCACAGGAGCCGGACTGAATTAAAAGTGACCCAAATGGATATAGTGGATTGTAAAAGTAAGTATGACGGCAATATTCTAATACCATTTGTTTGTTAAAATAACTTAATAATTAGAAAGTGTGCTATTAAAACATCAATGGTCAAATTGCACATACACATAACTTAAAACCAACACAAGTTGGCTCAGTTGGTAAGGATTCGGCACGTCTTTACAAAGGTCAAGTGTTCGATTCCCGCTGTCGACGTGAGGGCTGTGTTGGTGGGTGATCTGTAAGTACTCTTGTAAGCGACCTTTGGTCCCTAAGGACTGCCCTGACCCGTGGTGGTGACCGGAGCCGAACCCACCCGAACTTTTTCAGACCAAAAAAAAAAAACATACACATAACTTAATGGTATAAAATGCAAATAACCATAAAAACAACGCATTACTTCTTTTTTTTTAAATCTAAAAACAACGCATTACTGCCTCAATGTTACATTTTGTTTAGAAAGTTATTTTGATGGACACACACACACACATATATACACACACACACTAGCAAATGACCCGTGCTATGCACGGAAATACTGAATTTTAAAATTTTAATTTAATGATTGTACAATTGTATTTAGAATAAAAACTCGTTAACTTTAATTTTTCAGAAAACAAATAAGAAAATTCAACATGATTAGGTAATGTGACTTTTATTGAGTAACTCACAAATGTAAAGGTGAACACCGAATGATTATTGGATAAAAAATATTGGATCAAATAATATATAATCAAAAGAATTAAACATGGTCCAACACTATTTCGATTAATGTTGGATCAAATAATACATAATCAAAAGAATTAAACATAGTCCACACTATTTCGATTAATGTGTCATCTAATATTCACCTAATCTTTTAAGTAAACATTAAGAGACTACGTATTATGACCAGTGTTGCAAAAATCGGGCTAGTCGGCCCCCAAACGCCTAGAAAAATCAAAAATCGGGCAAAAAATCGGGTGTGAAACAAATCGGGCAAAAAATCGGAAAAAATCGTCCTAGTCGGTCTAGTCGGTCAACAGTCGTAGTAATCGGTCAAAATCGTTGACCGTTTTTTAAAAATCGATTTTTTCCTTCCAAAACGACGTCGTTTTGGTTAAAGGGATTTTTTCAATAAAATAAACATCTCAATTAGGGCTAAATACTTGTAAAAAACCCAAAAAAAAAAACGACAAAATTTACTACCGTCCCTGAGCTGCGAAAATTGAACATAAACGCTTCTTCTCCATTCTCCGGGTGCACTCTTCTCCATTCTCCGGCGACTCTCTGTTCTGCGTCAACAAAGGACAACGTCAGATTGAAATCAACTCTGCGACTCTGTGTTCTCGATTGGAATTTGCAAAGGGCTCCGATTGAAATCGATTTCTTTGCTCCGGCTTCTCCGATTGAGTTCGATTTCTTTGCTCCTCCGGCTTCTCTGAGCTTTTCTTTCGAATTGAGTTCGATTTCTTTGCTCCTCCGGCTTCTCTGAGCTACGGGTAAATTTGTGGAATTTGTGAATTTTTTTTGGGTTTGCTTTCTCTGGTAGACGGTAGTAGGCAGTAAATTAATTTTTAGCCGTTTTGTGTGTTGCTCTGAAACTCAAGCATTATGCTTACTAGTGAAACTCAAGCATTAGGCAGTAAAATTTTTTTGGCTTTGGTCTCTTGGCAGTATGGTTCATACTTCATTATGCTTCATTAACGTGTCAGATTGCTTCATTATGCTTATTGCTTACTAGTGAATTTTTTTTTTAATTGTGGCAGTAGGCAGTGAATTTTGGATTTAATTCTTTGAACTTTTCTTGTTTGATAGTATTGAAAATGGGATCTTCAAGTGCTGCATCCGCTAGTGTTTCTAAATCAATTGAATCTTCTGCCATTTCTGAACTTAAACGGAAATCAAAAGATGTTGGTTGGGATTATGCAATTTTGGTTGATCCAAATAGATTGGATAGGGTAAAATGCATTTTGTGTGGGAAGGTAATGTGTGGAGGAATTTACAGATTGAAACAACACATTGCACATGTGCCTGGGAATGTGGCTCCATGTGCGAAGTCAACAAGAGATGATCAATTAAAGTGCAAAAATGCTATTAATGAGGCCAAGGTGAAGAAGAGAAGTAAGCAAGATGATGATAAATCGTTGAGATCGGAAGTGCAAATTGGAAGAAATAATGATGAATTTCTTGAGGTACATGATTTGGAAGAGTCTTTTGGGAGTATGAGAGCACCACATACTCTTGGTCCTATGGATAAGTTTGCAAACCCAATCAATCCGGAATCTTCCTTGGATTTAGGAAAGAACAAGCGGGATCAAAACATTTCCAATGTACTTTGGAAAGAAAGACTCAATCATGTTAAAGAATATATTTGTAGATGGGCATACGAATGTGCGATTCCCTTTCATGCCTTTGAAAAAGATAGCTTTAAATTGGCAATGGAGGCATGTGGTCAATTTGGACCTGGGGCTCAACCTCCTAATAGATATGAGATGAGTGAAACGTTTTTGAAGAAAGAGGTTGATAGAACCAAGACACTAATGAAGACACATGAAGATGAATGGAAAAAGAATGGTTGCTCAATTATGACGGATGCATGGTCGGATAGAAAGAGAAGGGCATCATGAACTTGTGTGTTAATTCAAGATTGGGTACTGTTTTTTTTATCTTCTAAAGATTCATCAAATGAAGCACACACAAGCGAGCACATTTATGAGTATGTTGAACTATGCATCCAAGAAGTTGGTCCCGAAAATGTTATCCAAATTGTGACGGATAATGCTTCAAATAATATGGGAGCTGCAAAGTTATTGAATGAGAAGAGGCCAAAAATATTTTGGACATCATGTGCCACTCATACAATAAATCTAATGCTTGAAGGGATTGGAGGTCTACATAGGTTTAAGAAAGTCCTTGATCAAGCAAAGACATTGACTGTGTTTATTTATGCACATCATAAGACCTTGGCATTGATGAGGCATTTTACGAAGAAGAGGGATATCGTGAGACCGGGAGTAACTAGATTTGCTTCTGCATTTTTAACTTTGCAGAGTTTGGCTGAAAAGAAGTCTCAATTAAGGCATATGTTTTCCAAATGACTGAATGGGAGGAATGCAAATTTTCCAAGACAGATTAAAGGGAAATCGGCTTATGCAACGGTGTTAAGTACTACTTTTTTGGGCGGGAGTTACATTATGCTTAAAGGTATTTGCACCTTTGGTGAAAGTCCTTCGGATGGTTGATGGAGATTTGAGGCCATCAATGGGTTTTGTATATGGTGAACTAATTGAAGCAAGGAAAGATATAATGAATGCTTTGGGAAATTGCAAAAAAACAAGTGGGCCTATTATGGACATTATATCTTCAAAGATGAAAGGTAGGCTAGATACTTCCCTACATTTGATGGCTTATTTGTTGAATCCTTATTATCATTATAAGGATTCGGGGATTCAAGATGATTCCAATGTCATGGCTGCGGTTCTTAATTTCGTTGAAGTATTGTTTGTTGAAGATATGGACATGCAACAGAAAATCTTATTTGATGAGTTGTCCAAGTATAAAAATAAAGAAGACATGTTTGGAAGGCCAATAGCAACGAAAGCATGCGAAGTAAATGATGACAAGTTTGATCCAGGTAATAAATAATATACAAGAATAGAAACCATGATGAACTTTCTATATATTTTGAATAATTATTGCTTTTTACACAAATGGAAATCTATTAATGTGTTTTACAATTGTAGCAAATTGGTGGGGAACTTTTGGTGTCACAACTCCTCACTTGAAAAAGATTGCTATGAGGATCCTTTCTTTAACTACTAGTTCTTCGGGCTGCGAAAGGAATTGGAGCACATTTGAAGGGGTTAGTAATTTATTTTCTTCTTCATGCTTGATTCATGATCTTTGCAACTGTCAAATGCTGCCTAAAATGATAGTTGCTACCTCCACCTGTAAAAAATAAAGAATATAATGTTGTGAATTTACTTTTGCAGATACATACAAAGAAAAGGAATAGGCTAGAAACAGAAAGATTGAACAATCTCGTATATGTGCAATTCAATGCTAATTTGATGAACAAACACAAAAGGGAGAAAGAAAGAAAAATTGAAGTGCTACTAGCTAGTGATGCAAGTGAGGCTCAAGAATGGATTGTTGATGGAGATGAAGTTGAGCCTGGCTTACCTTGGCAAGCGGTTAGCGATGCATTAGGAACAGACGAAGTGTTACAGCCTCGAAGAAGTTCTAGATTGAGGGAACTTAGTGAGGAAGAATTTGAATCCGATAGTGAGGAGGAAGTGAATGAAATTGAATATGAATCAGATGAAGAACGTATTTTAGAACAATATGGACAAGATGATGAACAACCAACAAATGCAAATGATGTTTAGTATTTGATGTTGATTTTAGTTATTATGGATGGATTATGTTTTTTTTATTTGATTGTTAATTTATTCTGAAGTTTGTTTTTACTAGAAATATTATATATGATAACAGAATTTTGAAAAATGCATTGTAATTTAGGGTCGCCGACTAGTCCCCGACTAGGCCGACTAGTCGCTAGTCCCCTGTCTGCCGACCGACTAGCGACTAGCGACTTTTGCAACACTGATTATGACTTCAATTTTCTTTTGGAGCCATCTTATTCATGAAGATTTTCAACATTGTGTACTCCACGTTTTGAGATAATTCATCTTATTCTATGAGAGCGAGCAATTTTCTGCTCAAGTTTTTTTCGCCAAACTTGCGTTGCTGTAAGATCCATTTTAGTAAATGTTTTTATTCCCTGAAAGATAAAATTAGTCTATTAGTCTATTAATAAATTATTTAAAGAGCATTTATTAATAGTAATGTTTATTGTATAAAAAATGGATCAAATATAGATATAAATAATAATTACACATCAAAAGTAATGAACATAAAAAGGATGAAGATATTACTGAAAATATTATTTAGGTTATATACTTTAACAAATACAATATTGCTTCAGTCCGAAATTTAATGTTTCATTTTAACTTAAGATGAAAATTAATAAAATTATTTTACTTTTAATAAAGTTTCCTTCTTGCATTATTAGTTAATGCAGATTAATTCCCCTTAAATTATGCTTAAACTACGGAAGGTTAGTAGTGGAAGTTTATATAAAAAAATATTATTATTTTAGGAAATGAGTAACTTAATTCTAGACATTCTGAAAAGAAAAACACTAATAATGGACTTATTTTACTCGACAAAACCTCAGAATGAGATTTCTTATATCAAATAATGATCTATTTAGACATCTAAGAAATGACAAGGAATAGTGGGTAAGCTGATATACCTTTTGATGAAGCAATTTTTATTATAACCTTCGACCATCTGTGCGATAGAGAATAAAAGATCCAAATTAGCAAACAAAAATAAAAGAAAAGAAAGAGTAAGTAGGCAACACATATTTAAAATTTTATTGTTTCATTCAAAACAAAACAATAAATAAATCATCTGACACCAAATTTTAATTTTTTCTTTTTTAAATTTTAGTAAAGCCATCTGTTATGGTGGGGGTTTTGACATGGACCCCTACCCGTTTATTGATAGAGTCAAAATAGACGGATAAAAATATATAGAAAGGGACTATAACCAAAACATTTAAGTAAGTAGAAACATATCAAATTCATAGTGGCAGAAAGAACTGATTCATTTATAATTACGAATCAAGGTGTTACAATGCCTATATGAACTAGCATGAAAAATATGTGTAACCGCGGATATTTGAGGGCATCCCCGATCGCGTGGGGAAAAGAGAGTACAATGTAATATACCTAAGATAATAAATAATATTCAAAACAAAATTACAATTTAATATGCCTAAGATAAGGCATACCAGATTGATCCAGTTGACAGAGTCCGCGAACCAAAGGCGGAAGCATCCGTGGATCCGAGAATGTCAAAGTCCGCTGCGCATCGCATGCAGTATTTGTCAAACTGTCATCCACTTTGTTAGCCTCCCGATAAATATGTTGAACTTGGTTCGCACCTAAAAGCCTCATAAACGGTTGAAAAAGTACATCTAGTCGCCAAGAAGTTATTTAGGTACCTTAATCGAATTACTCAGAAATTTTGAATATGTCTTTATCAACATCCTTGAGTAACCCAAATCCAATGCAAATTTAATACCAAAAATCATAGCTTCAATTTCAGCAACCGTATTCGTAATTAGATGATCCAAGAAACTCGCACAAGCCTCAATAAAATCACCATTAGCCCTTCGCAATATTCCACCTGCTCCTACAACACTCGGATTACCACGAGAGGCACCATCGACATTCAAAATAACACACTCCAAACCACCAAACATCTCGAGAAAAAAAATAGTTCTTGATCCCACAAAATGCAGGTCGAATGCCACACCACATTGCCAACTATTCTGTCAAGTGTTGGCAACTATTTTATTTAATCATATCAAGAACTTCTCAATCAAATCTTCAGGTTTGTTTCCTTCCTTTTCTTTTTCATCTTTTTAAATCATATCAAAAACTAAAGCAAGCCATCTTAAAATTTTGTGTTTGAATTTTATTTGATCAAGAAATTCATGGAAACTTCAAATTCAAGCTATGTTTTTTATTTTGTTACTTTTTTTGTTTACTTCGTTCTTTTTAACAAGTTAAGACATAGAGCGCAAACTAATATTTGGATTTTGGAAATCATAGGTAAATTTTACTTTTCCCACTTATTTTGTATTTCTTTCATTTACTAATTCTAGATTGATTTCCTTTTTTCATTTAGAAAATCAATGATTTACCTCTACCACTTATTTATGATTGTAAGAATCCATATTTTTTCTCATCCTCATACTTTTTTTTAATGAGAATTAATCATCCAAAATGCTCTTTTCATTGTCATAATTTCTCATATTTCAGTTGTTCTCTTATTTTTTCAGGGTTCTTTTTATTTTATTTTTTCAATAGTAAAAGTAACAAGCATGAAAATGGATCTAAGGCACCAACAAAGTTGAAGAAAACAAGCCACAAGTGATCATTAAAAGTGTAAATGAGAGAAAATTTAAAATATGTGTTGCCTACTTACTCTACTCTTAACTCTCAATTTTTTTTCCGAGTTATTTGGGTAATCAAAATGAAATTTGGTGTCAGATGATTTTTTATTGTTTTGTTTTAAATGGAACATTAAAATTTCAAATATGTGGTTCCTACTTACTCTTTCTTTTCTTTTATTTTTCTTTGCTAATTTGGATCTTTTATTCTCTATCACACAGGTGGTCGAAGGTTATAATGAAAATTACTTCATGAAAAGGTATATCAGATTACCCACTATTTTTTATCATTTCTTAGATGTCTAAAGAGAGCATTCTTTGATATAAGAAATCTCATTCTGAAATTTTTATCGAGTAAGTAAGTCTATTATGAGTTTTTTTTTTCTTTTCAAAATATCTAGAATTATATTACTCATTTCCTAAAATAATAAAATTTTTTTATATAAACTTCCACTATTAACCTTCCTTAGTTTAAGCGTAATTTAAGGGCATTAACCTTTCTTAACTAATAATGCAAGAAGGCAAATTTATTAAAAGTAAATACTTTTATTAATTTTCATCTTAAGCCAAATTGAAACATTAAATTTCGGGACTGAAGCAATATTGTATTTGTTAAAGTATATAACCTAAATAATATTTTCAGCAATATCTTCATCCTTTTTATTTTAATGAGTTTTGATGTTTAATTATTATTTATATTTATATTTGATCCATTTTTTATCCAATAAATATTACTATTAATAAATGCCCTTTAAATAATTTATTAATATATTAATAGACTAATTTTATTTTTCAGGGAATAAAAATATTTACTAAAATGGATCTTACAACAATGCAAGTTTGGCAGAAAAAAAACTTGAGCAAAAAATTGCTCGCTCTCATAGGAGAAGATGCATTATCTCAAACGTGGAGTACAAAATGTTGAAAAACTTCATGAATTTGATGGTTCCATAAGAAAAATGAAGTCACAATACGTAGTCTCTTAATGTTTTTTAAAAAAGATTAGATGATTAACATTTAATAGTAGTAGTGTAGTGATTATTGGATCAAAATATTTGATGAAACATTAATCAAAATAGTGTTGGACTATGTTTAATTCTTTTTATTATATATTATTTGATTAAATATTTATGATCCAATAAGCATTCGGTGTTCACCATTACATTTGTAAGTTACTCAATAAAAAGTCACATTACCTAATCAGGTTGAATTTTCTATGAGTCAAACCCCCTCTGACAACGCTATTCCTGTTCTCAATATCACCTGAGATATGCTGAAAAAAGTAATCAAGTACTGCAATTGCCACACTGACTCAATCGACGGAGGTGAAAATGCACCAGACGGAGATCTCAACGCCTTTGATGCTGAATTCGTCAAAGTCAAGCAGAAAGTTCTCTCCGATATTTTGCAGGTTGCGAATTTCCTAACTATAAAGAGCATTTTAAATCTTACCTCAAAAGCTATTGCTGATATGATAATTGGTAAGTCGCTGGAGGAGAACCGCCAGACATTTAATATCGAAACTAATTTTACTTCAGAAGAGGAGAAATAAATCCGTAGGGAGAATGGTTGCCCTTGGGAATGAGCAGGAATTAATTAATATTTGATATTTAGTAGTGAGTTTAGTGAATCAAGTGGGACTACTATAAATATGATTTTTGTGTCCAAATATTTTGCATCCGGCGTGTACCCTCACAAATAACTGTTATTTGCGACAAGAATGATTCACCGACACAAATAATAATACGACATCATTTAGTATTAAACATTTACGACCGATAATTAGTATTTGTGTCAACAAAATATATTATCATTAAAAAGATATTATTTTTGACTGGTTTCATTTGATGTAAAAAGTCTCAACGCAAATAATCAAATTTGCAATGGAATTCTCACGCATATAAAGTTGATGCAAATAATAATATTTCTTTAAAAAAGGACAATGTTTCTAGTATATGTTTCCTCCGGGACTTTACAAAGTTTAATATATATTACGATATAATAAAATATGTAATATGATGATTTTATTTTTGTCTCATTTACTAGGATATTCTAATTTAACACGTCATTTCAAATATATGAATTGATTTAATACAAACGAATTAAAACTTTTGAATTCATCAAATATTATTTAATAATAAGTTGTGATTAAGCATTATTTAAAAAAGTGAGTTCTTGATTTCTTTTTGCACTAAAGTAAAAAAATAAATGGAGTCAAAATATATTAGAGGAAAACTTAAAATGGGACACATATGCAATATAAATAAAATATAGGTACTTATTATATAATTATTCTTTTTCTTTGCCTTTTAATTTTACAAAATCCCTAACACATATCAGAACTTTCCTATCCTTCGTCTTCTCCGTTCTACATCGACGCAGCAACCCCTTCCCTAAATACCTCTTTACTCATGGTCGCCCCCCTCAACTACGACCGTCGATGGACGGTCGACCTCTCTCCGCCACAATTCCCCCTCATCAATTTCTTCTCCGCTACTTTATTTTCCCCCAGTTTTCTAATCCCTAAATCCACAACCTCCGTTCGCCACCATCGTCATCGCCGCACTACGCCGCTGCTGGTTTGTCTCTATCTCTCTAATAAATTTTAATTTAATATATATGTCTTACTAATTCAACCTTCACTGCCATAGCATAATGTTGCACCAGAGCCATATCATCCATATATTTCTTACGCATATCTCTTGGAGCCCAACAAATGTTGCTGGAAGTATAATTTTCGACCTGACATTACATCCTTTAGTTTCACCAACTGATCTAGAATCGATTAGCCCTTGAAATAATTCTTTTCTAATCTATTTTTTGTTTATTTCTATGAAATTTAAGCCTCTCAGTTTCAACTTTGACATACATATCAACAACATATTGCTGAAGCAATCGACTGCTATGAAGAAGCATTGATTTACCATCTGACCCAATCTGTAGTATTCTCGGCAAGACACTCGATTTCTTTTGCTTTTGCCTTGTTTTGGTCCTGCAAATATGGATATATTTACTAACTAGGAACATATTGAATTTCAAATATTAAAGATATAGAAGGAATTGTTTTCTACAACTTACTTTTTATCTTCAGTTTAACAAAAAAATTGAGTTTTTTTTTTTTTAACGCCCAGAGGGCGGAACCCCATAAAGGGAGAGTAACAACCTCATAAGAGGAGAGGAGATTAACCCTAGAAAGGGAGTCAAATTGAAGCATGCCCTATGCACGGGGAGAGTATCGAACCCACGACCTCACTGGGGTAAGGAACCTTTGATAATTTGAGGTTGAGTTCATCCACTTGATCACAAAATTTTAGTGTCGTTGATCACAAAATTTAAGTGTCGTTGATCCCTTCCCTGGTAATCTATCTATATCATAGTGCCAGCTACTTTGTTGACTGGATAGTAACGGATATTGTAGTCGATCATAACAACTGTAAGTGTGTTCAACCATGTGACAATTTTTGTCTACATCTTTCTCATCTGATTCCAGAAATATTGCAGCAACTTGTGAAGCAGAATGACGATTGTAAACCCGCTGGTCTAGACCTGGATTTTTTTTTTAAAACTATGCTGTAACATTCTAACGATGGTAGCTCTCGTAGTAAGCTCTTCAAAAAGACTGCATAAGGATTCTTATCCAGAATCTGCATTAATAACTTTATAGTCTCTGCATTGATCTCTGGAAACATTTCAATTCTCTTATGTAATTCATCATCTATATCTTACAAATATAACTGCAGACCCATGGCCTTTTCATTAAAATATTAAAACGAAAGACCATAATTGGAGGGATGATATTGTGGTTTCTGAATCTGAAAACAGGTAAATATGTCTAACAGGATCTTAAAAATTTTGTTAACTTTTTTCTTTGTCCTAAAATGATGATGATGAACTTGATTGACCTTCCAGTTCTGCATAAGAACTTCTTCTGGTAGTATATCTGATGGCGCCGCAGCCGAATATTTAGATGCTTGATAATTTCTTAGTTTTCGAAATTGTTTACAGGCCTACCCACGTAATTTCAGTGATTGGTGATGGAGCTATGACGACAGGACAAACATATGAAGCTATGAACAATGCTGGCTTCTTGATGCCAACTTAATTGTCGTATTGAATGACAATAAGCGTCTCTACCTACCACTTTTGTACAATATGCAGGAATGGGATGTTGTACAGTGGTTGCCAAATCTTTCAAACATTCTGGGAAAAATAGAGTCAGAGAGGAAGGTAAATTCTTTTCCTGCAATAACTTCGTTACACTTGTGCTTTAGGAACATTTATCAATTGATATTCTAGCAATTGCTGCCATCCTTTAATTGGCACAACCTTTGAATAAAATTGTTTAGCAGACCGTTACATTTATTCTTTTGGAACATTTTATCAATTTATGCCCTGGTTAGTACCTTGAAAAATAAAGCTTATGATAGGTTGCATTATGTTTGCAGTAGCAGTGTGTATTTGAGTGTTTCAGTGGTATTCTATTGGTATTCTATGACCAACCACTTTGCGCATTCATTGTTAAAGGTTATGTCTGTTTTCAATCCATCTGTTTCAGTGGTATTTGGAGGATAAATTTTTTGGTTTTGAATTGTTCTCTTTGAACTTTTATTTATTTTGTTAAATCTATGGACAGGTTCTTTGTATATCTAGCCTTCATCGGGGACATTTGTCTACAACAAGAAATGGTGATGTGGAGTCTTCTTGTCATGAATGATTGTATAGATGGATACTAGGCATTTTGATTGTTTGTATTTGATTGTTTTAATAAATGTTTTTTGAGGTATTAGTGTAATATTTTATTCATTGTTGCATGGTTTTTTATTGGATGATTGTGTTAATTGCTAATTAATAAAATAGCTACAAAAACAGGGTAGTAAACAAAACTCACTGACGCCAGGTTTGCATTTCTTACAACTAATAAAATTGAATATTGATATTATTTATTTTATCGGTAAATATTATGTCAACAGTTTGCGACGGTGAAATACTATTTTCAACAAAATTGTGTCATTACAATAAAATATTATAATATAATTTTATTATAATATTTGCGACGATGAAAAATTATTTTTGACAATATACAAGATGTCTTATAATATGTTTTTTTTTGTCGGAAATTATAAACGTCACAAAAACTAGTCGTTTTTGCTACGTTTTCACATCGAGAAAAAAGCATCGCAATTTTAAAAGTTCCCGTTGAAAAAACTAATTGCGTCAGGCGCTTCCTGTCTCCATGCGACCCCTCAATTGTTGTCGCATGATCGACGTAAAAAAGTTTTCTCGTCAATAAATGTACTTTTGTGGCGAGCGTCGCCTCAAGCAAAATATGTTTTTTAGCAGTGTGGGATTGAATAGAAGCTTTAATTTTAATTTTTTTTTTTTTATTTCGCAGAAGATGATTTTTTTATTTTTTTTTAAAGATGAAAGATGGTATTTCAATCATTATTGTTTTGATATTTTTTTCCTATTTCTTTTTATTTGGGATGCAATTAGGCTTCTTTAAAATTGAGAACAAAATCTGACTAGGTGAAAGTTAGTGAATCACAATTATGAACATAATTAACAAAAGATTGAATTTTAAATTCACTTCTTTATTCTATACTGTGCTAAAAGAGAAAATCTTCATGATTAATATTGTGCAGCGCGTGATAAAAAATATATTGATAACGAGGAATAGAAACAAATTGAAGAGAGGGTGTTAGACTATAGTCCAATGTTTAACATCATAAGTTTAAAACTTATTGGGGTCCTAAAAAAAGAAAACCCTAATGGAGTCATAAATGCAAACCTAATAAAATTCTTAAAACAACCATCAAACCTAAATTAATAAAGATAAATTAAAACTAATTATATTTTTGAGCAAAGTTTGAGACAAAAACCACATGCACATCTTGGTTTTAATTAATACCAAGGGACACTCAACTCTTTCCACTTAATGATAATATTGCCAACAAAAATTATAAAAGTTTGGACTAAGATCCAGCCTTTTTACATCAAACTATTACTATCTATCTCAAAAATAAAATAAAACTATTACAATCGGATCATGATTCATGAACTCTAGTGAAAATATATAGATCATACATAAATCTATTATGTTCTCAAACACTACCAAAAAAAATAAAACCTTTTTATTGACGGCTTTCTATCAAACACGTTTCATAATTCAAAAACAGATTAAGGAATTCAGAAAAAGTCGAATTTAAATAGTTCTTTCTTCTAGTATCACCCAATTATGAAAAACAAATGACAAAAACATTTACTCCATAAAAGAACATTAAACAAAATTCCAAATAAATAGACAAATCAAGGTAGGAAATTTTCAGAAAAATAAGGCTTCTCAGGTTTTCGTTCCGGATTGTATTCCTTCAGACGGTTGAATCTCAATCGCCAAAAAGTGATTCAAACAAAAAATTAGGTTTGTATCTCTTTTGCTCGTTCTACGACGTCCGGTAATTCTGTGTGCCAAGGATCACAATAATACAATTTAAATTTTTTTAAACTGATCGTCAAATACTCCCTCCATTTTTAAATAAGTGTATTTTGAGCCTTAAGTTTTTTTTTTTTTTTTTGCAATAATAAGTGTTGTTGTACAACTTTCTACATCATGTGTTATTTTACTTCTCAATCCATGATTTTTCTCCTTGTAACTTAAACAAAGTTCCCCATCATAATGTCAATAGCCCAGCGGGGCTATGGACTGCCCACAACTGAGGTTGTCGGTTCGATACCCCTCACATAAGGAAAATGATTTAATTGCCATTTCTTGAGTTCCCTTGTGTGGGTCTTCTACTCTCCTTCATGGGCACTGTCACGGGTCGCAAGTTTCAACACTTGAGACGCCCGCGATGCCGAGTAACTCTAGCTCAAATAGCTCCCAAGTTACTCCCGGCAAGCTTTCTCTTTAGTCACAATCTCGGGACAAGAAGATAGGCAACACTTAAAAACGAAAACGGAAGACTTGCGCCAAAACTCGGCTTTTCTCATTAAAATATAACATCATTACAAGTATGAAAATTTACATCAAAAGTGTTCAAAACGACGAGGGGGAGAGTCGCTTGAATGCCTATTACAAATGCTAGAAGTTTGGTTTTTGCTTGTTTGTTGAAATTTTTGTTCCCCCCTATAGGTGCTTAAAAAGCATTTGCCTAAGTGATAGGAGTTGACACCAAAATTCCGAGGAGGTGGGAAAAACGCTAACATATGCTATGTACATGATAATTACAAACTACCTCGTGCATTATCTCCTACATGGTTACAAAAGTTCACTCATCAAATTTGAGCTCAATCGGAGTTGATCTTGATACAAAAACGGCACATGCCAAGTCGGGTTGGTTTGTTAGTACATCTGCTCGGCCGCAGATTGGGGCGCTGGGCGGCTGGCTGTGCGGCTGGCCTGGGCGCTGGGGCATGGGCGCTGGGGCATGGGCGCTGCGGCTGGCCTGGGCGCTGGGGCATGGGCAATGGGGCACGCTTGGCCTTCGGGCGTGCGGGTCATGTTGCGACAACGAAGTGCGCCATCCATGATCGACATGCTCGGGAGCCTTTGGCCACACGGCTTAGGCAAGCTCGGGCGCGCAGAGGAGCATCGTTGTTGCCTTCTGTGCGAAGTCACGAACGACCCGTGACAGCACCCGCTAGCCGGGCTTCTAATTCTCCTCCTTTGTGAGGCACTTCTACTCCCCCTCATGAGGCACCCGCTCAGCCGGGCTTCTATCCGACCTAAATGGACTCCTCCTCTGTTGAGGTCCCAAAAAAAAAAAAAAGTTGGCAACATATTTAAAAGGGGGTAATTTAGGTACCTAAATAAAAAAGAATTGTTCTTTTAGCTTTTCTTAGTTTTTGTGTTCAAGGCTAAAAACTACACTTACGAATGGAGTGAGTACTATAATTATAATGGACCTTACTAGGCTACTAGAATTATTGGTTAAAAAATTGACTAAAATAGTTTTTTGGACATTTTTGCCCTTATAGTTGGGTGAATCCCTTATACCAGTAGGGGGTAAGATAGTCATTTAACACCCTCAATTTGAGAGTTTAGGATTTCTATCCCCAAAATTGTAGGAGTAAATCATTTTCCAATTATAATATCAACCAGAAATAAAAGAAAACTCAAACCTGTCACACCTATAATAGTTCAAGACTTGAATAAATTCACTGTACCATACCATTTCGTCTTTAAAAACATCAATTTTTTTTTTTTAAAACATCATTTACTAACATGCCAGTGCATCACAAATGGTTGAGCCCGGCTCTCTATTTCTAGCCATTCTCGAAATTTTAAAAAATCCTATTAGATACAATAGATTTTATATGTAATTTAGAATATTTAATCAAGTTCCACCAACATTGTTTTTTGCAGTTTTTATATGTAGTTCGACATATTGTTGTACTTTTTCGCCCTTAACATGTAAATTCTTGCTTCGTCCTGTCTATCTCTCTATATGGGAGTTTTAAATTATTGGAAGTTTTGAGACAAAGGTGAATCTAGGAATTTGTCATGTGAGCGAATTATTTGCTAAGAAATATTTTAGGGGATAAAATATTTATAAGGAAATGTTACAATTTTTTTTATTAAAAAGTCATCGTTTATAAAAATATTAGGAGCGTTCGTCATCTCTCGCCCCTCTAAATCCACCACTGTTTTTGAAATAATAAGTAGAATCAAGTAACATACAAAGGGAATGAATATTTTGCTGCTATCTTTCACAATGATGGAGAGATAAGTGAATTTAACTCGAATAAGGATTTAAAGGAAAATTGGGACTGGGTCTTGACTTGAACCTGGTGCTATCTGGATATCGGTCCGAGATAAGTACATATTCATGCGAGATGAACAATGTTAGAGAGGGTAGGGAAGACCTCAACTTCGCTCCGATGCTTAAGTTAGTCTGAGTACAAATAGAATAAAAACTTAGCACGTATTTAGAGAGCAATAAACGTCTTAGGATCAAATTTGGCTAGAAGGACTCTATTTATAGAGTCTATTGCCCTATAAATTTTAGTTATACCCCATAGGGATGTAAGATGTGTAGACTAGGTTTAATTGGGGGAATGAAACCGCGTTTGTGTAGGTCGTTGATGAAGGTTGGTTTTACCGACTAGACGACAAGCGCTCCATCCGTCCGTCCGTGAAGGCTTCGCAGTGACCGGACCTTGCTAGGAGCTCGGCCCAGTGTCTTGCCCTTGTTTGAGCCCACGACCTTCGGGGCCATTTCGTGGATTTTGAGCCAGGGCTTATTATTTGAGCCCAGATAGCCGAGGCCCATCCTTTGTTCTTAGTTGTATCCCATCAATTAAGTGATATAAGATGTCAAACGTGGTAAGAGAAAATACAGCGGGTCTTCAAACCATTAAGTTGAGGCTCTAGTTCTCATTGCATATTTTGCCAAAATGTCAGCGGGAGTGTTACATGATTAGTTGACAATATATAAATTAGTTATACTATTCCCCATCAAAATTTTAATTTTAATTTTACTAACAATGTGCATAATAAAGTCCGTTTTTTCTATACCCTAAAACAAGTCGGTCATTTGGTCAAGCATCACAAAGCGGTACCTTGAGTATTTTCTCAATCTCATGGGAGGTGAAAAATTGCCCGAACAGATTAATATCCCATGTACCTTTCTAGTAGTCAATGAATCAAGAAACAACCATCATCTTCTGCGATAAATCCATGTCCGGTGGGGCTAAGAGTTTGAAAGTATGTGGAGTTGTTATCCACTTGGCTCTTGAAGAATTAACATGTGAGTCATCGTCAATCCTCAATTTAAGCCCAACTTGGAGGAACTTCCTCACGTTAAGAATACCTTACCAAATTATAGAGGTACGACCCCTATGAGTCACCATTAGAGACCTATCAAGGGGAAGTATTCCGCTGGCAACATCATGGAGCAAAGCGAAAAATGTTGATGGATTACACACCAATCTTGATTTGCTACCAAAGCTCTGTTAAAAGCTTCAAGATCACGAATGTGTCCTCCATGGGCACTAGACTTGCATAATTCTCTCCAAGCTCGGCAACAGTTATTCCTGTTATCCTCATATCCATCTGATAGGAAATTTTGCATCATGCTTGTAATGTACTCTATTATATATTTAGGGAGAATGAAAAATGACATAACATATGTCGGAATTGCATGCACCATTGATTTTACAAGAACTACTCGGGCTGCAAAAGACAACGTCTTTTCCTTCCAACTATTAAGTTTTTTCCAGATCTTATCGACAATAATATGGAAAATCTCATTTTTAGATCATCATGTCATGTATGGCAGCCCCAAATACTTCACCTTTCCATCACCCTCTGGAATATGAATGATGGAGAAATCAAGATCTCTTACCTCCTCATGGGGTGTCTCTACTGAAGAACATGTTGGACTTTTCATAATTTATTGGTTTCCCAAAACAAGCTTCATGTGTCCTCAATCTCTCTTTCAGTAATTTTAAACTAGTCTCATTAGTCTGGGGAAAAAAAAGAATCATCTTCAAAAAAAATAAATGTGTGATAGAAGCGCCACTACAGCCAAACTGAAATTCAAATAGAAAATTTCGCTCCTCATATGAGCAGATAAGGGAAGATAATCTTGTCGTGCAAATAAGACAGAAGAATGGAGAAAACTAACATGTCCACTAATAACCCACCCCACCCCCTTTATAAGTTTACACCCCTCACCCCATAATTCAAAATATTTCTCCCTCTTCTCAAATTCTCCCAAGAAATTTGGCCGGATTATTTTGGAGACCGTCATCTTGTTGCAAACGTCATCCTCGTCAACTTTTTATCTTGGTAGAACGTCAAAAAAAATCACAACTCAACACAATGTGAGTTTTACATTTAATTTTTTGAATTTTCACTTGAAAATAGGTAGATCAAGCTCAATATCAATAACAAAACACAATAAAAATTAGTTTGTGATAAATGTTATAAATTTTACTTAAAAATAGACTAGATTAGGACTTATTTTGCCAAAAAATGTCTTGAAAACTAAAAACATTGTGGCGCGCGTGAAGGTCAGAGGGGGTGTGGCGTGTGGGAGAATTTCATCGCAAAAAAAAAAAAAAATTGCAAAAATTCCACCGCGTACTGATGTCAGCATGCGGTCAACCGCAGTCACGTCAGCAAGCGGTTGACCGGCCACCACATGCTGAAGTCAACACGCGGTGGTATTTTCGTAATTTTGTTCAGTTCCTTAGTTATTGCATATATTCTTATTTAATTTGCATTTTTCAATGATAAATAATGTATTTAATTTATATAGTTTTATTTGTCATTTAGATCATTTAAATTAATTTAAAAGTGTTAGAGATATAATTATAATTTGTTTTTAATATTGTAGATGGCAGATCGGAGAAAGTATATTGGTGACTTAGGCCCGATTCGTGATCGTGAGGGTAGAGTGGCAGACATGCCAGTGACTTAGTCAGCTAGGTTGAGTTGAGAGCATCGTAGACAGAGGCCACCCTCTCCCACTGTTATTCCCCCATACGGTAGTCCACCACCCATGGATTATGTACCCTTTTTCCACCACACCGATATGACTCTAGTTTTCTGACTCCCATACCTTACCCCACATATAGCGAGCACCACCAATGGATGGCAAGTGGTTGTTCACACCCGACTCATTCAGCTCCGGATATTCCTACGCATTCATAGGGCAGAGTTTTTGGGTACGAAGGAGATTATGTTGATGAGTCCTCTACTGAGGAGGGGAAATATAACGTTGAGGCTACCCCTCCCCCACCCCCACAAGTGAACCCGAGAAGAGTCCAAGGATACTTAAGAGAGTATTTTGGAGATTTCGATCATCGTCCAGCCGATCTTCAAGCAGATAATCTTCTAGTAGGGCTACCCCAGCTGATGCCTCTAGTAGACTGTTAGTTTCAGGAGCTAAACCGTCAGTTTCAAGAGGTAGGCCTTCAGTTTCAGGAGCAAGACCGTCAGTTTCAGGAGTTAGACCATTAGTTTCTTATCATGCCCCTTGAGACTCAGTATCTGATGACACCCCTTATGTCTCACAGAGTACTACTCAGAGTACCCCAGCCTCCGAGCATTTCAGTGCTCACTCAGGTGAATAAAAACACAAAAGATTGGGAGCAGATGACTCCAGCAAGTGGCGGACCCCAGATTCCATCTTATTCTGGAACATTATTAGAGGTACTTATTCCTTTTTAAAAAATGTTAACTATTAATTTAATTAAATAATTTTTTTGGTATTCAATAGTTTTGGTCACTGATTTATTTAATTTTTGTATTCAATAATTTTGCAGGCATGGGTCTATTCATATTTCCCGACATTCATGAGTCAGGATAGGTTGAAACCTGATTGGAATGGTGGGAAACCATTTGTCTTGAGGTATAGGTCTGAGAAAGTTTATTTGAAACAATTTAATAGACTCAGACCTTACAGGATGACCTTGGACATGAGTGTAGAAGAGGTATTAATTAATTATTTTAACTTTAATCTACAATTAGAAAAAAATTACTCATTTCAAGATAACTGACATATATGAATTTTATAGGTTGATTTCACACCGTTTATGAGACTTCCAATGGTAGATCCCAATTGCTGGGTTTCTACATATCATGGCACCATTCGATTTGCCCGTATTTTCGAACCCTACATGCCAGAGCGTTGTTTAAGACAGTTTGGGTATGTTCAGAGCCAGCCTAGAATTCGAATTTTTCCAATGGAGTATTATCGTCCCAAGGAGACAAATAAGTATAAGGCCGTCTATAACTTTTGCCGGCGCATTCTGGGTACAGACCGAAGAACATTGTTATTCCCAATGATTCTTAGGAAATCAAGCTAACCCTCATTCAACAGTGGCTTCTGGTTATCTTGAATGGTACCGCGCACGTACTCACGTTCGAATTCAGTCACCGTTGGTTGGTGGGGTTCTTAAGAGAGTAAAGCACCATCAGGTATTAAATTTAAAATTTATTATTTTTCTAACGATAGTGTGTAGTTCATGTTAAAACTTCTAATTTATGACTTTAAGATTTTTATTTTATTAAACACTTGTAATTTTTTAGACTTTGTTATTAATTTTACAATTTGATGGGTAAATAACATACCCTAAGTGTTAAAACCTAAATACAAAGAAAATACTTGGAAATTTTTTTTCACTTAATTTTTTTTTTTTTGCAATACTCCTAAAACAATGTTTAGTAATCTCTGGAAGAAAAAAAATCATTTTTTGACCGCGTGCTGATGTAGAAAATCGTTTTTTTTTATAAAAAATAAAATAAAATTTTGACCTCATGCTGACGTCAGCAAACAGTCAATCGGTCAACAATGTACACATCAGCAAGCGGTTGACCGTTTGCTGACATCAGCATGCGGTCAATTTTTATTTTATTTTTTAAAAAAAAATGATTTTCTACAATGTGTTGACATCAGCAAGCGGTCAACCACGTGCTGACATGTACGCGGTTGACTGGCTGACCGCTTGTTGACGTCAGCACGCGGTCAAAAAATGATTTTTTAATTTCAGAAATTACTAAAACATTATTTTAGGAGTATTGCAAAAAAAAAAAATTAAGTGCAAAAAATATTCCAAGTATTTTTTTTTTGTATTTAGGTTTTAACACTTAGGGTATCAAAATTTACAAATAATAACAAGTCTAGAAAATTTACAAACGATTACAAAAGATATGTTACAAAAAACAACAATCAACATCCACTAATTGTTCCTTGGATTCAATATCATAATCACCATAGAGACTAAAAAATTCCCCTGTATCATTCCAATTTTCATCATTATCGAGAAATTCTTCAAGATCACTATCGGGTCCGTCTGAGTTTTGAACCTACAATAAATACAAAATAAATTAAAACTGCACAAATAATCATTTTTAATTACTGGAAAAAAATTTAAAAAAATATTTTTTTTCACCGCGTGTAGAAATACACGCGGGATATGCATAACCTCGTGTGCTGAGGGACATGGGCTTATTATTTTTTTTAAAAACAATTACGAAAATACCACGCTTTCTAACATCAGCATGCGGTTGACCAGGTCAGCGTTTGCTGATGTCATCACGCGCCTGGTGATGTCATCACATGATGGCATCAGCAAACTTTGAAACTTTCTCCGTAAGCATTTGAATATCTTCTAATTTGGATACAATTTAATTAATTAATTTTAACTTGATATACAATTAAAATTTTACAATAATTTTAGTTAAATTTAGAAATGAGATATTAAATTTTAGATATCTCAACGCAAATGGACATTTATATCCAGATGAAGTGAGTACTTTTTTTTCAAATTGAATCTCTAAACAAGAATAACAATTGATAATAGTAGTTTAATCATGAGTCATTTGCAACTAGGGGTGTACGCGATACAGTTTGGTGTGATTTTATCGAATTTTAAAACCGCAACGTAATTTGCGGTTTAAAACAATTTGAAACCGCCTAAAAACAATTAAATTTTCAAACCACGGTTTAATGCGGTTTGACGCGATTTTGTGGTGTGTGCAATCTTTCCCCCCCAAAAAAAATCATTAAGTAGTGTAAAATATTAATATATTAGCCGACATGAAAAAAAAAATTATCTATTTATTGTAATTTTATGTATGATTTATCAGTATTACAATAGAACACATAGTATTCTATGATAAAATATTTATTAGAAGTCTCGAAAAAATTAGATTTTAGTGCATTTTCTCATTTTGTATTAGCAAAGTTAGTAATTGATAGCAATTACATATGAAAAAGTGTCATAAAGCAATCACAAAAATGAAAAGTGAAGATAGATACATACAGAGTACTTGATCTTGAACATGTTATTTTATGAAAAATAAATCCACATTTGTATTTCTTCTAAATGAATTATGTATAGATTAAATATTATACTAAATTAATTATATACTATATATTTGGTGCAGTGCGGTTTGATGTTGAAATATATTACAGACCGCATCAAATTGCGGTTTGAATGAATTATGTATAGATTAAATATTATACTAAATTAACTATATACTATATATTTGGTGCAGTGCGGTTTGATGTTGAAATATATTACAGTTTGATGTTTGAATGAATTATGTATAGATTAAATATTATACTAAATTAACTATATACTATATATTTGGTGCAGTGCGGTTTGATGTTGAAATATATTACAGACCGCATCAAATTGCGGTTTGAAAAATTCTTCAACCGCAACCAAACTAATTAAATATAAAAATTGCACAATTGGTGCGTTGTGATTCGATTTGGTGCGGTTTGAATTTTTTTAAACACTCATAGTTTCAACAATATACTTAAATATAGGATAACACATTTATTAGTGGAGCTTGCATTATTCCAATACAGGAGTTTACTTATGGGAGACAATACATACATTTAAAGAAAGTAGACATTCATTTTAAGATAACTAAAATAGAAATTAAACATTCAATTTGGGACAGTCGAGTATTTCATAACAAGTGTTGTTAGCCGTAAGACCTCCCTATTTAGTTTTGAATCTAACAAACATTTGATATGGTTTTATCTAATATCTCATGCTCATTGTCATAGTAATACAAATCAGTGATGGAAGTTTAAATACTTCAAGCAATGCTTAATGAATGAAACAAGACCATCTAAACAGAATATATCAAGAATTACTTACAACTAGCGATTGAATACTTAAATGTTAGGGTTGTTAATGTGCTTACCTTGCTTTATTGTTAGTTTTAAACATCACCTTTGTAATTTTGTTTGAATTCATCTTTGAACTATATTCTTAACCAACTACTTGAGGAAGAGGCTTGTTCTATTATTCTATTTTAAGTCTCTTATCCTCTCTATAGGTAACACATAAGTACTCATTGTTTCTTGCATATGCTTTATACTTGATGTCTTTTTAGGACACGAGAGAAGCAGCAACCATGTTGAAAGTAAAGACATATGCACATACAAAGAAAATGAGAAATCTCCCTTCACCAACAGATCCACATCCACTCACCATTAATGATGATCTTAAGAGATGACAATTCAAGGAGACATGAGTTAAAAGATGAAGAAGGAAGATAGGAAGTTTATGTATGTTTCTCTACAATAAGGACATGAGAGAAGAAGCAACAATGTTGGAAGCAGAGCCAATACATTAGCCAAACACAGAGAAAACGAGAAATCTCACTTCACCAACAATTATGGAAAACATCCAAATGTGAAGAAGGAAGATGAAAGTTTCTTTGTAGCTCTCTGCCAAGAATCTGGTCGACCACAGTCTTCAATCCGGTCGACCGAACATGCCCTGTTTCTGAAAAATTTTACACTCTAAACCTTACATCTTTTCTGTTTTTGCATTTCCTTATCTGGGCATTGTTTGAGGGGGGAGCTCTATATGTTTTCTATCTTATAACCCCTATTTATGTGATGTATGCCTACAATTGTCATATCGTATGCATCATCACTCATAAGTTGGCATTGTTTTCATATCTTCATATCTTTCAAGCCAACTTGTGTAAAATTTTATGGGAGTAGTATGTTATTTCTAGTATATCTTTTGTATTACCTCCCTCATCATTTGAGATCATGTGCTTTTTCTCTCTTATATCTTTTTGAGCTCATTTGCTTCTTTGGTTAGCTATTTGCCTTGGTGTTTAAATTCTTTGGCTAACCATTGTTTTGAAAGAGGAATATTCTCCAAAGTGTTAACTTTACACTTCCTCTTGTTTTTGTTTTTGGTATGCGATACATATGCCTTTCATATGTTTATACTTTCATGGTATCACATCCATTTTGTCTTTTTAGCTAAACTTTATAACTTGTTTTCGTCTTGTTATAGCTAACATTGATTTTGATAAAATGGGAGATTGCGCTTTAAGGTTTTATTCCTTTATCTCCTCATGTTTTAGCTTGTGTTGTATATTCATCTTTGAGTCATATGAGCATCTCTAATTTTATGTGTCATTATGTGCTCTCCTTATTTTGAAATCAACCAAGGTTAAAACCTCTTCAAAAGATCTATTTAAATACATCTTTAGATAAGCATCATCTCTTGTCCACTCATGTTACATTCAAATGGCCTTTTACAAATAAGGTGCTTACATAGCTTTAAAGATTTCTTTCTTTTGGTCTTTAGTTTTGATTTCTTTTGCTTATTTCTTTACTATTGACCAACAAGCTTCTCCATGCTTTAAACTTGATCCGTCCTCAAAGATTTTCATTTTTTATCCTTTGGATCTCTATTTTTAACAAAAAGGAGGAAAAAATGCTTTTCTTATTGGCGCTCTAATTAACCTTTTCATTTTGACCAAAAAGGGGAGAAAAAATAGATTTGCAAATGTGCCAAGAAAAGTAATTTTACAAAAGGAGAAAGCTAGGAACTTTGTAAAATGTGAGAGATAAACGATTCTTTGAAAAAGGGGAAGTAGATTGATCTTTTAAAACATCGACTTGCCATGATCATATGCATCCTTATTGAAGGAAAAAATCGTAATCCTCAAAACGAAGCGGAAATAAAAGCGCGGGATTATGTTCCTTTAGAGGATCTACTCACGAGAAAGAACCAAAACCCTGTGTTAGAAATTATACATTTGTGTCGATCTAATCGACGTTCCGGATTCTGTTACTAAGAATCACCAACAACAGCCTTCAGACTCCTATCTCTACTAGTATCCACACACCAACTTTGAGCTTATTACTCCGTGTTTCAGATGCTAGTCTAAGAACTATGAAGATTGAAAACACTTTTCCAGGAATCCAAAAAGTATAGGTTACTTAGGAAAACCAGAAATTAAGAGATGAGAAAAATTGTATTTTTCTTCTCTTTAATTTTTCTTGAGGGTATGTTTTAATTCAAGAAGAAAATCCCAGATTTTGCTTCTTAATATTTCGGCTGCTATAGAAGTGAAAAGCTAGAGAGGAAAGATAATAATATGAGAGCTAGACTGAAAACCATTTTTCATCTAGAGTGGTATAAGTGGAATTACCCACTCACCCCACTCTCCCCTTATTTTTCTCCCACTACTCCCATACACACACACTCCCTCCCACATGTAGACGTGTCAGTTTTGACCAAGTCCAACTGGTTTGGTCGACCGAAGAAATGGTTCTCGGGTGACCAGAGTGATAAAAAGTTTGGTCGACCCAAGACAACTCTCGGTCGACTGGGTCTTTTGCCCAATCCAATCGAATGCCCAATCTAATTGAGAACCTATATTAAATGTAAATTCCAACCAGCCCAATTTTCAGTTGATTATAGTGTGTGGCCCTTTAGGTATTTGTTATGTTGGTCGTGATAACAATTGTCAACAGTAATAAGAGGTATCTAGAAACACATCATTACTCCCAATTCACAAATAGTCTCGATGATTCAAATAACCACGAATATGAACTTTTGCACTAATCACTTTGTCCTCGATATCTAGATTGAACACAAGTCGCGGAGTATGTCAAACTTGTCTAGTCCAATCAGTCAGTTTCTTGATTCTAGAATAATCAAATGACATAATATCTCATATTAATTCACTTGTTCATGGCCATGAATTAGTCTCACTCAATCAAGGGGCCCAAGATATCACTCATGTTGTATAAGAGGGACAAATCCTCTAACTATCACACCTCATCCTGACATGGTTCATAAATATACCCAACAAGTACCTTTATAGCCCCATCTAGTTATAGACGACGTTTGAGACCATCAAAGCATACCATTAGCTAAGTAGGAAATCTTGTGTGATCTCAAGTCGAAGGATTTAGGTGCAAACAGAATCATTATAAGAATATTGTTGACACATTTATACAACAATCCATGAAATATTCTTATAAGCGGGTCAGTCCAGTATCAAATACCCATGTGTTTGATTTAATATCACATATTTAATCCCAACACATACTAGTCTCCACACATTATTGTTATCTTAAAATTCCACAATAATGACTGACTAGGGACATTTTAGAATAGTTCAATGTAACAGTTACATAACTATCTAAGGACGTTATTATATATTTTAATACAAAAAGCAAAGCCGTATTCAAAAGAATAATAATGGAATTCATGCCTTAAAATTTTATCACATAAAAAGAAATACAACAATCTCCCACTTACACTAAACACAACAACCTTGCCTTTTAGTGTATACTGTACATAAGAACTATCTATAAGACCAGTTCTCTTGGTATCTAATACCCATGCTACAAGTATGGTGATCATGCTGTTGCTGTGTTAGCGGCTTCATCAGTGGGTCGGCGATGCTATCGTCCGTGTGAACCTTGCAAATCGTCACATCTACTCTATCGATGATCTAACTGATCAGGTGATACCACCGTAGTATATGTTTAGACCTTTGGTGAGACCGTGGTTCCTATGATATATGACTCCATTCACAATGGAAATCAATCACATTCGAAATGCTAGGCACCACACCAAGTTCAGTAATGAACTTTCGGATCCAAACGACTTCTTTAGCAGCATCTGATGAAGTTATATACTCGGCTTCGGTTGTAGAACCCGCAGCGGTCGCTTGATTTGAACTCCTCTAGCTCACAGCACCGCCGTTTAGGCAAAACACATAACCCGATTGGGATATAAAGTTGTCTCTATCGGTTTGGAAACTAGCATCAGTGTAACCACTTACAATTATCTTTCCCACCATAGATTAAGAACATGTCCTTAGTCCTTCGTAAGTACTTAAGGATGTTCTTGACGGCTATCCAGTGACGTTCACCGTATGTAGACTAGTATCTGCTCGTTATACTCAAAGCATACGAGACATCTGGGCGAGTACATAACATGGCATACATGATAGTTCCAATTGTCGAAGCATATGGAATCTCACTCATGCGTTCTTTCTCATCCAGTGTCTGAGCACCTTGTTGTCTTGAAAGAACCATACCAAGTGGTATAGGACAAAGACCATTTTTGGACTCTTGCATGGTAAACCGATTTAGCACTTTGTCTGTATAAGTACTCTGACTTAGGCCAATGAGTCTGCGTGATCTATCTCTATAGATCTTGACTCCTAAGATGAAGCTTGCTTCACCTAAGTCCTTCATAGAGAAACATTGCCCCAACCAGACCTTTACAGATTCCAAGATTGGAATGTCATTCCCTATGAGTATTATGTCATCTACATACAAAACCAGAAATACCACTGAGTCTCCACTAAACTTCTTATAAACACAAGTTTCATCAAAGTTCTTGATAAAACCGAACTCGCGTACGGCTTCGTCAAAAAGTCGATCCAGCTTCTAGAAGCTTGCTTTAGTCCATAAATTGACTTCAATACCTTACATAATTTATTGGCATTATTTGGATCGACAAAACCTTCAGGTTGTATCATATACACGTCCTCATCTACGTTTCTGTTAAGGAAAGTTGTTTTAACATCCATTTTCCAAATTTCTTAATCATAGTATGCAGTTATAGCAAGCAAGATACGAATTGATTTGAACATAACTACAGGGGAGAAAGTCTCATCATAGTCAATACCATGAATCTGTTTAAAACCTTTTGTGGTTAGTCGCCCCTTGTACGTTTGAACATTTCCTTCCATGTCATATTTAAATTTGAAAACCCACTTAAACCCCTCTCAGGCGCATCTACCAAGATCCATACTTGGTTAATGTAAATGAAATCCATTTATGATCTCATTGCCTCAAGCCATTACTCAGAATCTGGACTAGTAATTATTTCTTTGTAGGTTGTAGGTTCATCGTGATCAATAAACATAACATCTCCATGTTCTGTTACGAAAAATCCATTTTTTTCGGGTGATCTACGAACTCTACTGGACCTACGCAATGTTTGTGTTTTTGGAACTGACTCCACAATAGCTTGTGTAGCTTGTTCCAATTCCACCTGGTCACTTGTGCCTGGAACTTCACCAAGTTCCAATGGAATTTTCACCAAGTTGTGGAACTTCATTAAGTTCCACATGGCTCCCACTTGTTTTCCCAAAAAGGAATTCCTCTTCTAGAAAAAACTTTGCTACGAGTAACAAACACTTTGTTCTCGTTCGGAATGTAGAAATAGTATCATTTAGTTTCCTCAGGATACCCCACAAAAGTGCACTTGACCGACTTTGGGCTGAGCTTGTCCAAAGCTGGATGTTTCACAAATGCCTCACAACCCCAAATCTTTAAGAAAGACATACTAGGACGCCTCCGAATCCATATATGATATGATGTCGTTTCAACAGATTTAGATGGAATTCTGTTTAGTGTTAAAGCTGCTGCTTCTAAAGCAAATCCTCAAAAGGAGTTTAGAAGGCTCACGAGACTCATCATTGATCGAACCATATCTAATAGAGTTTGATTTATCATTTCGGATACACCATTCCATTAAGGAGTGGCCGGAGGAGAAAGTTGTGAAACAATTCCACAACTCTTTAGATAGTCACGAAATTCTTGACTTAAGTATTCTCCCACCTCGATCGAATCGAATCATCTTAATACTTTTGCCAAGCTGGTTTTCTACTTCATTTTTGTACTCTTTGAACTTTTCAAAGGCTTTAAACTTGTATTTCATATGAAATGCATATCCAAAACAACTGAAATTGTCAGTAAAAGTAATGAAATATAGATAACCACCTCTTGCATGGATATTGAAGGGACCACATACATAACTATGTATTAGTTCCAACAACTCATTTGCTCGTTCTCTAGTTCTAGAAAAAGAAGAAGAAGTCATCTTACCCATTAAACAAGGTTCACATGTATCATATGATTCAAAATCAAATGATTCCAACAATCCATCTTTATGGAGTTTTGAAATGCGGTTTTCGTTTATATGTCCCTAAGCGACAATGCCAGAGGTTTGTAGGATTAGACTCTTTAGTCTTTATCCTCTTTGTATTTATATTATAAACTAGTGACTCTAGGTCTAATAAGTATAAACCATTCACCAATGTAGCACTACAATAAAAGAAATTATTTAACTAACGATAACAACTTTCGTTGGTTTTAATATGAATATCAAAACCCATCTTGTCCAAACAAGAGATCGAAATAATATTCTTTGTTAAAGTAGGTACATAAAGACAATTGTCTAAATCTAGAACAATTCTAGAAGGCAAATTAAGACTACATGTTCCTACAGCTAATGGAACAACTCTTGCTCCATTGCCAACGCGTAGGTCCACGTCGCCTTTTGCCAACTCTATACTACTTTGTAGTCCCTGCACATTCATGCAAATGTGAGAACCACATCCTGTATCTAATACCAAGAGGAAGTAGTAGTAGGCAAGTTTATCTCAATAACATAAATACTTGAGCCAAAAGCAACGTTTGCTCCCTTTCCAAGCTATTACCGGCAAGAAAACTAGGACAGTTTCTCTTCAAGTGTTCTTTTTGTCCACAACGGAAACAATTTCCATCCTTAGCCATAGCGCCCTTGGGCTTCAATACTTTCTCAGAATGGTTAGGCTTGCCCTTAGGTTTTCTCGAAGGCTTGCCCTTAGGCTTACCAAAATCCTTGCCCTCATTGTTGTTGACCATGTAAATGGCCTTGGACTTGCCTATTTCCTTCTCGGTAGTCCTCAACAGGTTCCACAATTCAAGGAGATGTTTGTCTATCTCATTCATGTTGTAGTTTAATACAACATGACTGAATGATTTAGGAAACGATTGCAGAATTAAATCAGTTGATAGCTCCTGGCCCAAAAGAAAATCCTAGTCTTTCGAGGCTCTCAATATAGCCTATCATTTTCAGAACGTGAGTTCCGACTAGTGTTCTCTTCGCCATTTTGTACTGAAAAAAAGACTTTGACACATTGAATCTTTCCTGGCGGGCATGACCCTGAAAGAGTTGCCTTAAATGATTAATCATATCGAAGCTCTCATTTCCTCAAGTTACTTTTGAAGCTCAGAGGTCATGGTCACTAACATAATACTAGACACATCTAATGTGTCATCTAAGTGATTACGATAAGCATTTCTTTCAGCGATCGGAGCCCCTGCGACTGGTGGATCAGGAATTTGTTGCTCGAGAACATACAGCTTTTTCTCGTGCTTGAGAACGATTCTCATGTTCCTATACCAGTTGATGAAGTTTTCTCCCTCAAGTTTGTCCTTCTCAAGGACGGATCCCAATGATAGTGAGTTTGATGCAATGATTGCATTTGCCATTTTATCTACAGAGAAGAATTTGCAAAGTTTTAGTTGTCATATTTTAAAATCATTAAAATGACTTTATTTAATGATTCTCCCACTATTTTATTCAAATGAATAACCCTCAAGTATTCATTCAGATAGTTCAAGACTTTCTAGTAGGACCAAGATCCATATTTCATCATTCTCAAGGCAGCTTTGGCTACTATACTCAAGAAGATGCTTTAAGTAAGCAACACTTGCTAATCACATCGATTATATGACTTTTGGTTGGTTAAGTAGATTTCGATTACCCTCAGTACATAAATGTGCATCTTAACCCTTTTGCCTCCAGATTTTCAACCATTGGGGTAATACGGTTAAGTATAACCCAAGGTTGATCGGCGAATATCACTAACTTATCCTTCGCGCCTCACCAGGATAGACAAACGCTTATTCCACTCGGAAGTTCACACTACTTTCGATCTTGGCCATGACAAGGGCCCCACTTGGAAGGCAATAAACTTAATATTTAAAATTGATGTATTTTTAAATTTATCTCACCAAACGGTGTATAATCTGATTATACGTTCGAATATTCATCACATGGTAAAATTACTCTAAACATGCATCAGGCATCTCATGAAAAATACATAAAACAGTAAATAAATACATATTAATAGCCCCTATGCGGATTTCCGAGCCAACGGAAAATCCTAGGTTAATCTAAAGGTAGAAAAAGCAATAAATCCTATATATTTTCTTCCGCCTCCTTGTGGTTTCCTCCATCTGATGGATGCCTTTCTTCATCACTTGTTACATATGTAAAATTAAAATCCTATTCTAAACTTTTACATATTTGAAAGAATTCACGAGTTACATTCGAGATTAAAATTACAACAAGAATTTGATAAGAGAAGGAAAGACACGAGGTCGTATTATAATATAAAACCACTGGTAAAAGGCTATTACTATTCACCATGCTCAAAACAAACACAAAATCATGCTAAGAGCGCAAATATACACCACTTGCCCCTTTCCAGTAGACCCAAGCCATACTCCCGGCCGACCGCGATAAGGCAGTAACCAAAACAGTGTAAACATTAGGCCACCTCGGCCGACCCAAAACATTTCTGGTCGGCAGGCCTGAAAAACAGACTAGCCTCAGTCGACCGTGATTGCTCACCGGTCGGCCGAAATCTAGGCAGTAGTTAAATCCTATTTTCTAACTCATGTTCGGTCTTTCGTGAACCTCTTCCGGTCGACCGAATATTTGCTAGAAAACAGAAAACAGCCAAAAACATGAATTTTACAATTCGTTACGGGATTCGTTTAACATTTAAACGACTTCTCAGAGGCTGTAAAAGGTAAAACATCCTATGACATGCATTATCAACTACTAAAACAACAAGATAACACATAATCAAGATTATTGGGTTCTCGTGATAGGCACTGATACCACTTGAAGGAAATATTCGTAATCCCCAAAACGCAGCGAAATAAAAGTGCAGGATTACGTTCCTTTAGAGGATCTACTCACAAGAAAGAACCAAAACCCTGTGTTAGGAATTATACATTTGTGGCGATCTTATCGACGTTGCCCAGATTCTGCAACTAGGAATAACCAACAGCAGCCTTCAGACTCTTGTCTCTACTGGTATCCTCCACACACCAACTTTGAGCTTATTACTCTGTGTTTCGGATTCTAGTCTAAGAACAACGAAGATTGAAAACACTTTTCCCGGAATCCACAAAGTATAGGTTACTTAGGAAACCGGAAATCAAGAGATGAGAAAAATCATATTTTTCTTCTCTTTAATTGTACTTGATAGTGTTTTAATTCAAGAAGAAAATCCCAGATTTTACTTCTTAATATTTTGTTTGCTATGGAAGTGAAAAGCTAGAGAGTAAAGATAATAATATGAGAGCTAGAATGAAAACCGTTTTTCATCTAGTGTGGTGTCAGTGGAATTACCTACTATCTCCTTATTTCTTTCCCACTAGTCCCATACACACACACACTCCCTCACACATGTAGATATGCTGATTTTGACCAAGCCCAACTAGTTCAGTCAACCGGAGAAATGGTTCTCGGCCGACCGGAGTGACAAAAAAGTTTGGTCGACCCGAGACAACTCTCGGTCGACCGGGTCTTTTGTCCAATCCACTTGAGTCTGCCCAATCTAATTGAGCACCTATATCAAATGTAAACTCCAACAGTTATCTCATGATTTGATATTTTGTGGTTAATTGTCTTATCCTTTCTGATATTTTATTCTCATTTACATCAATGTTTTGTCATCATAAAAAATGGGAGATTGTAAGCCCTATGGGCTAATGTGATGAATTTTGTTATGATGATAACAAGAACTTGACTTTGTGTTCCAATGATAGGATATTATAGACTCACACTTGCATTTTAAGATAGCTTCTTGTGGACATTAAAGATCATTCTACAACAAGAATAAGCTATATTTTGCAAGTATCCATGACACAAGCTTAAAGGACATCCACAATGCTATTGGAAAGATTTTGCAAAATCAAAGGAAGATCAACAAGTGTTGAAATCCAAGATGCTACACCTTGAGAAGACTACAAAGGACTTCAACACAAGAAGAGGTTGATCAAATGTCTCAAGTTAAAGCTTTAAGAAGTCTACACATCTTGAAGACTTGAAGACCAAGAAGATTAGTCAAGAAGCTTATAGGTATATCCCTTGTGACTAATCTTATTTTGATGAATAATATTTTATAGTATGATGGAGCTCATACTCTTGCAAGTTTTCAAAACCGTATTTCATACATTTGTTTTAATCTTTCAAAGGTTTTCAAAACATCTTTTAAGTGTTGGTTAATACCTAAGATCTTTAAAATATTTAAAATATCTTTAAAAAACGCTTAGGCGTAAGTTTGAGAACATTAGAAAGTTGACCAAGTGGAAAAACCACTTATAGTCTGAAGTCCGGTCGACCGGGTCCTAGATCTCGGGCGACCTGATGAAGTCCAGTCAACCAACATGTGTTGTCTGGTCAACCAGAGTGTCTTTTATACTTTGTCACTTTTGAATGTTCCAAAACTCCAATGACTATATAATCTCGGAAGACCGTATTTTAGGTCGGTCGACCGGACATTGCTTTGTTCGACCTGACCACATGACCGAATGAGATCAAGACAAAAGCCTTTGAACTTAACTTCGGAACCACTTCGGACGACCTACTGCCTAGTCCGGTCGACCGAAGTTGTCTTGTCAAGGCAAAAATATAGCCGTTGTAACTCAATTTGCTTGCAATTTGTAGACCCTTTAAATAGCCTTTAAGGTTGATTTTTGTTCTTTGCTCAATCCAACAGAGCAGGCTTAGTTTACACATTTTAGACAAGCAAAAAACATTTTTCATTAACTTAATTATTCCAATCATTCATCAAAACATTTCTATTTGAGAAAGAGCTTCATCTACATATTCTTCTAATCTCAAATATGAATTAGAGCTTTCATTGTAATATCCAATCATTGGAGGGATTTGTTTCTAGACTTAATTACAAAATCTCGTGTGTTGAGATTACATTTTTTGTAATGGGTTGAATGGCAAGGCTTTTTTATGAGAGTGGTGGTTTTGGGCCTCCAATGTGTTGGAGTGTATCTTTCTTGTAATCATATGAACTAGAGTGAGTGGTGAACCCGAAATAGAAGTACGGTTGATGTGTTCGTAAAACCTCCTCACTTAGTAGACTAGGTTAGAGAAAGAATTCTCATGGATAGAGGGTTGCATGTGTGCATAAAATGACCATTAGTTTGCTTTTCTCTTGGAGGGTTACATGAGTGTGTAAAAGACCATTATTTGGTTTGTCCTTCCTTGTAAGCTCTCTCAAGACAAGCTAGTGGAATTTGCCAAAATACTTGGGTGTGTCCCAAGGTAGTGGATGTAGATATTTATGATCGAACCACTCTACATCCTTGTGTTTGATCTTCTAACTCTTTACTTTCAAGTTCTTACTTTATAATTGTGCTTATATTCACATGAACTTGAATGTATGTGCTTTAATTTATTATATTTTGTTAGATCCATTGCTTGTTATATCTTCCCTTTAATTCACCTTACATATTTAATGAACATAATTGTTGTTAAGGTGATCATTTAGGAAAAGAAATTGGTAGAAAAGTTTGAGAACCTTATTCACCCCCTCATCTAAGGTTCTCCCCTTTGGGTATTGCAAAATCCCTTCGTGTATTTCAAGAATAGTACTTGAGTGTATCAGATTATTTTCAGACTTGTTCTAAGAAGCATATGATGACCACGGTTAACCGGTATGCTTAAGTTCTTTTTTTATTAAGGCATGATTTCAGTTTGGTCTATGGATAAGGTTCTCAAATAATTTAAACTTTTCTGCCACAATCTTTTCCTCAGTGATCACCTTAACAACAATTATGTTCATTAAGAATACAAGGTGAATTAAAGGATTATCACTTAGATGACTTATGCGTGTAAATGCAACACATGGGAATACAAGACAATGATTATGATCAAGCATTGTCTAGGTCAAAATGCATATATGCAAAGATTGTAAGATCAAACACACAAGTCAAGAGGACTTGCATCTAGCAAGAGATACATCAAGCTATTGAGATCTCGAATGCAAGTCATATGCCCAAGCCAACGGAAGATATAACAAGCAATTGATCTAACTTCAAATAATCAATTAACGCTCATACAATCAAGTTCATGTGAATATAAGCACAAGTATCTTGTAAGAACTTGAAAGTAAAGGGATAGAGTTAGAAGATAAAATACAAGAATGTAGAGTGGTTCGATCACAAAGATCTACATCCACTACCTTGGGACACACCCAATGATTTTGGCAACTTTCCACTAGCTTGTCTTAAGAGATTAGAGGGAAGGACAAACCAACTAATGGTTTTTTACACTCTCATGTAACCTTCCACCATTGGGAACTCTTTCTCTAACCCAGTCTACTAAGTGATGAGGTTTTATGAACACATCAACCCTACTTCTATTTCGGGTTCACCATTCACTCTAGTTCCTACGATTACAAGAAAGATCCACTCCAACTCATTGGAGACCCAAAACCACCACTCTCACAAACAATCATTGCCACTCAACCCTTTACAAAGAAAGATAATATCAACACTTGAGATTTTACATTTAAGCTCAATAAAAAGAAATCTCTCTAAGGATTGGATATTACAATGTAAGCTCTAATTCATACTTGATAATGAAAGAATATGTAGATGAAGTTCTCTCTCAAATAGAAATGTTTTGATGAATATTTCGAAGAATTTAGCTAATGAAAGTGTTTGATTTGCTTACCTAAAACTTGTATACTAAGGCCCCTCTATTGGCTTGAGCAAAGAACAAAAATCAGCCTTAAAGGCTATTTAAAGGGTCCAAAAGTTGCAAGCAAATCTAGTTACAACGACTATATTTGTGCATTGACAGGACTAGAGAGTAGGTCGTCTGAAGTGCTTCCGAAGCTAAGTTCAAAGGCTTATGTTCTCATCTCTGGTCGATCGACCTATAACATGGTCTTCCGAGATTTTATAGTCGTTTGGAGTCTTGAAACATTCAAAAGTGACAAATTACAAAAAATACTCTGGTCGACAAAACAACACATGTCGGTCGATCGGACTTCATCTAATCTTTCGAGGTCTAGGACTCGGTCGACCAGACTTCAGTCCATAAGTGGTTTTTCCACTTAGTCAACTTTCTAATGTTATCAAACTCAAGCCTAAAAGTCAACTTTCTAATGTTACCAACACTTAAAAGATGTTTTGCAAAACCATTGAAAAATAAAATCAAAGAATGAAATATGGCCTTGAAAACATGCAAGAGTATGAGCGTCATCACACTATAAACTATCATTAATAAAATAAGAATAGTCACAAGGATATACCTATAAGCATCTTGACTAATCTTTTTCTTGGTCTTCAAGTTTTCAAGATGAGTTCCTCTTTGAGCTTAGACTTGAGATTTTTTATCAACCTCTTCTTGTGATGAAGTCCTTTGTAGTCTTCTCAAGTTGTAGCATTTTGGACTTCAACACTTGATGATCTTCATTTGATTTTGCAATATCTTTCATTGTGGATTGTTAGTCTAGAGGGCAAAGTGATCAATCTTGTTTTGATGATAACAACCCATTGATAGTCCTAATTTTTGTGTGAGCATGTTATTAATGATAGGATCCTTTACAATCATACCAACATTGATGAAAATGATAAGTTAGCTCCTTGTGTACACCATAGGCATCATCATACACACATGGAAGCTACACTTTGCAAGACTCCATAGCACAAGTATGAAGTCAATTCACATGCTATGGAAGTAATTACAAAGTCATGAAGAAGGAAGATCAACATTTCAAGAGCTACTCAATCCAACAATAGTAGAATCAATTGGTAGACTCCTTGACAAGAAAAACTGTGAAGTCCAATACACTACAACTCAAGATTTCTATAGTACTTCAACACTCCAAGAAGATGTTGATCAAAGGCTTTCAAGTCAAAGCTCCTAGAAGATTTCATTTACAAGACTTGAAGACCTCCAAGAAGATTAGTCTAGTCTACGTAGGTATTATTCTTTGTGACTAATCTTCCTTTGAGAATGCTAGGCTATAGACTGTTTAAAGCTCAACTATGCATGTTTTCAAAACCTCGTGGTTTACATTGTTATATTATTTGAAAAAAGTTTTTAGAAAACTTTGTTTAAGTGTTGGTCAATGCCTAAGTTCTATAAAATGTGTTTATATCTTTACAAAACACTTAGGCATGTGCTTGAGAACATTAGGAACTTGAATAAGTGGAAACCCCATTTTAAGACTACATTCCGGTTGACCTAAGCCTACTCTCGGAACACCAGAAGAAGTCTGATTGAACGACATGTGTTGTTAGGTCGACCGAGGTTGTTTTTGTCCTTAGACAGATTTTGAATGTTTCAATGCTTCGACGACTATATTCTCTCGGACGACCTTGTTATAGGTTGATCGACTAAGCTATGCTTCGGAAGACCAGACCCCATCTTGCAGTCGACCGAGATGAAGACAGAGGGCCTTTAATCTTTACTTTGGAGGCCCCTCGGTCGACCAATTGCGTAGTCCGTTGTGACAAACTTTGCTTGTGTATTTTTGTCCTATATAAAGCTTCTAAAGCTGAATTTTCATAACTAATCAAGCCATAAGAGAGCATATGTTATACGCTTCATATACACACAAGCAAACACATTTTGAGCTTTAATATTCAAATCATTCTTTCAAAATATATCATTTTGAGTTGAGCTATAACTTCATCTATCATTCTATTCTCAAAGAATGATTAGAGCTTACAATTGTAATATCCATTCCAAGAGGGAATTTGTGTAAGAGAGATAAATTGTAAAGTCTCTTTTGGAAGAGACTAGTTACCCAATTTCTCTTTGTGAGAACTAGTTTTTTGTGAACTAGCAAAATGCTCTCGGTGAGCTTCACTCTTGGTGAGTGTTTGCAAGTCCTATATGTTAGGCAAAAGTCCTCCTTTGTTGGGGTAATTGTAAAAGTTAGAACTCACCTTGCATTTGTTGTGAAGGGTATCCATTAGTGGATGTTGAAATCCTTAGGTTTTTTCCTAAGGTAGTGGATGTAGATTTTTTGTGAATCGAACCACTATAAATCCTTGTGTTAGTTTTCTCTATCCCTGCTCCTTTACTTCATTTTTCATGTACTTGCTATAACTTGTCTGCTTGACTATATGAACATATGTGCTTAGGATAGAAAACTTACACATGCTTCCGTGCTTTATACAATTGCTTCACTTAGTCATCTAAATTGCCTTGAACATAATTAACTCACCTTGTGTGCTTAAACAACTTTCTTGTTGTTAAGGTGATCACTTAGACAAAGAAGTTTAGAAAGCTAAGTAATTTTTAAGAACGTAATTCACCCCCACTCTCTTAGGTTTAATACCCTCAAAGGGGTATTTCATGGATGACCTTTAGTCTTGTGCTATGGAGACTTGCAAAATGTAGCTCTTTATTGTTTGCAGAATGATCTTTGAAATCCACAAGAAGATCTTCCTTTGATTTTTCAATATCTTCCAATGGAATTGTGGATGACCTTTAAGCTTGTGCCATGGAGAATTTCCAAATGTAGCTTCTTCTTGTTTGTAGAATGATCTTTGATGTCCACACGAAGCTACCTTTCAATGCACGTGTGAGTGTATAATATCCTATCATTAAAACACAAGCTCACACAAACATTTGAACTTCTCAATGTCTTGTTATCATCAAAACAAGATTGATCACATTAACCCTTAGGGCTTACAATCTCCCCATTTTTCATGATTACAAAACATCGATACAAATGGGAATAATATAACAAAAGGATAAGGCAATAAAGCACATAAAAATCAAAGCATGAGATAAGGATGCATATGATCAAGGAAAGTAGATGTTTTGGAAAGAAAAAAAAAATCATTCTACTCCCCCTCTTTTAAAGAATTCTTTATCTCTCCCATTTTGCAAAGTTCTTAGCTTTCTCCTTTTGTAAAATTACTTTTCTTGGCACCTTTGAAAATCTAATTTTTCTCCCCCCTTTTGTCAAAATTTAAAAAGGTTCATCAGAGCACCAAAGAGAAAAGCACTTTCTCCTCCTTTTTGTTAAAAGTAGAGATCCAAAGGATAAAGAATGATAATATTTTAAGGAGGGATCAAGTTTAAAGCATGGAGAAGCTTGTTGGTCAATAGTAAAGAAATAAGAAAAAAGAAAGAAAAACTAAAGACCAAAAGAAAGAAATATTTAAAGCTATGTAAGCACATCATATGTAAAAGGCCATTTAAATGAAAATATGAGTGGCCAAGAGATGACGCTTATCTAAAGATGTATGCAAGATTTAAAAATATCTTTTAAGGAAGTTTTAAACTTGGTTAATTTCAAAATAGAGAGAGTACATAATGACACATAAAATCAAAGATGGTCATATGGCTAAAAAATGAATATACAACTCAAGCTAAAACATGAGGAGATGAAGGAACAAAACCTTTAAGCACAATCTCCTTTTTATCAAAATCAATGTTAGCTATAACAAGATGAGAACAAGTTATAGAACTTATTAGACAAAGATAAAATGGATGTGAAACCATGAAAGTATAAACATATGAAAGGCATATGTATCACAAACCAGAAACAAAACCATGAGGAAGTGTAAAGTTAACATTTTGGAGAACATTCCTCTTTAAGACAATCGTTAGCCAAAGAAGTATAACAACTAAAGCCATGAGCTAACCAAAGTAATCAAATGAGATCAAAATATATAAGAGAGAAAGACAACATATACATGCTCTCCCTAAATCAGTGCCCAGATAAGGAAATGCAAAAACCGAAAAGATATAAGTTTAGAGTGTACATTTTTGCAGAAACATGGCATGTTCAGTCAACCATATTTGAAGGCTGAGGTCGACCGAAATCATGGCAGAGAGCAACATAAAGACTTATTTCTTCATTCTTCACCTTTGGATGCTTTCCATAGTTTTCGATGAAGTGAGATTTCTCATTTTCTCTATGTTTGGCTAATGCATTGGCTCTGCTTCCAACATTCTTGCTTCCTCTCTCGTGTTCTTATTATAGAGAGACACACAGAAACTTCCTATATCTCTTCTTCGCCTTTTAACTGTCTCCTCTAATCATCATCCCTCAAGATCATTATCAATGGCGAGTGGATGAGAGTATTTGTTGGTGAAGTGAAATTTCTAGTTTTCTTTGAGTGTGCATATGTCTTTGCTTTTAACATCATTTCTTCTTCTCTCGTGTCCTAATAAGACATCAAGTAAAAAGCATATGCAAGAAACAACAAGTACTTATGTATCACATATAGGGAGGATAAGAGACACAAAAATAGTATGAAAGAACAAGTCTCTTCCTCAAGTAGTTGGTTAAGAATATAGTTCTAAAATGAATTCAAACCAAACTACAAAGGTGATGTTTAAAAAAATGAAAGATATAGCAAGGAAAGCACATAAACAATTAGGTTTGAAAAGGGAAGTTATGAATCAATTAAAGGTCAGCACAAACTTCCCAAAGATAGATAACCAAAAGAGATGGAGGTTTTGGAAAATTTAAAACAAGCCATCAAAACTAGTGATATTTGAAAGATGTTAACATTTAAAAACATATCACTAGGGAAGGAGGATAGGTAAAAAAGCATTTTAAAATCACCTCCTTCCTTCACAGCATGATAGAATGTGAAAGGAATGTAACATGTTACGAAAGAAATTCCAAGGAGACATGGCACCAGAGATTATAATACGCACATTTGTCATGTGGTACTTCTCCTAGGAAATTACTCACCACGAACAACCTATCAACAAACTAATCAAATGCTAAAAGTTATCAAATCAAAGAAGTTTCAAGGAAACATGACAACCAAGATAAAATTTCTTGATCCCCCAATAACTTTAAAAAAAAAAACTGCCATATGATTGTTATATTCAAAAAGCATAGTGGACTAAAAATTGAATAAATTGGGTCATGCAAATGTGCATGAATCTGTATTTTCTTTTCTTTTTATTCGAATTCTCTGCTAAGTCTTTTGTTATTGGTCTTCCAATTCTTGAGTTTAGTTTAGGAAGCCCTTTGGGGTCATTTTCATATGGAAGTTCACGATTCTGCTATTTGTTGAACTATGATGATGATTTGCATCTCAATGTGTTAAAAAATTGAAGAGTAGCAGTCTTAAAAGAATTGAAGGGAAAATATATTTTTTCACTCTTGCAAAACAAATGACTAGTACATGGGTATTTATACATGTATTCTTACAATACATTAGTTAACTACCAATCATATCATACTACACATGATTTAGGTAACCACTATACATTAGGTAGAGACTAATTAAGTACATTTCCTAAATACTAATTAGACACTTCCTAATTAATTATGTATTTCCTAATTAATTATGTAATTCTAAATAGAAACTTCCAATACTCCCCCTCAAGTTGGAGTGTGGATATCGAGAACACCCAACTTGCTAACTAGATAATTAAACTTCCTTTGACTCAAGGCTTTGGTTAACACATCGGCAAGTTGCTCATTTGTTCCCACATGACAAGTAACAAGTGTGCCATCTTGGATTTTTTCTCGAACGAAATGAAAATTGATCTCGATATGCTTAGTTCTTTCATGAAAGACTGGATTGGCTGCAATGTGGAGCGTCTATTGACTGTCACAATATTATTTAGCGGGTCCTAAAGTGACCCCAAGAGATTTGAAAAACTCTATTAACCAAACTAGCTCACTTATTGTATTGACCATAGCTCTGTATTCGGCTTCAACTGAAGATCGAGAGACAACTTGTTGCTCCTTAGATCGCCAACAAATGGGAGCATTGCATAATTGAACAAAGTAGCCCTATAACAGACCTCCTAGTTGTAGGGAAAACAGCCCAATCAGAATCATAATAAGCCACTAGTCCTGCATTGTGATTGCTTCTGGGCAGAAAAATTCTTCTTCCTGGATTGCCCTTAATATAATGAACAACTCGAATTGCAGAATCCCAATGTCTTTCCATTGGATCCTATATGAATTGACTAAGGTTATGGACTGCATAACTGATGTAGTGTCTCGTTATGGTAAGACAAAATAATCGTCCCACTAATCGACTATATCGCCCTGAATCTCTGATTATTTTCCACTATCATCTTCAGTTGTCAACTTGAGTTGTGTCTCCACTGGTGTAGAACATGGCCGTTAACTATATAAACCACATTATGTTAGAATGTCAAAAACATACTTTCTTAGACACAAAAACAGACCTTTGGGAGAATGTGCAACTTCTATGTCTAAAAAGTACTTGAGGACTCCAAGATCTTTGATTGTAAATTTGAAATTCAAGTACCTTTTTTACTTATTGGCATGTTTTAATGTCGTTTACTATAAGAATAATATCGTCAACATAAACAAGGATTACAACCAAGATGTTACCTCTCTGATAGGTGAATAAGGTAGGTTCTGTTACAGTTTTCCTAAAACCAAATTTGGAAAGCTCTAAAGTGAGTTTACCAAACCAGTTCCTTCCTGCTTGTTTCAACCCATATATGGTCTTCGTGAGCTTGCAATAAAGATTTGGCCTATGTGGAGGAAATCCAGGTGGTGGTTCCGTGTAAATATCCTCTGCGAGATCATCATGAAGGAATGCATTATTGACGTCTAACTGGAATATGCTTCAATTTTTGGAAATTATCAAAGCCAAAAGACATCGAAATGTGGTCATTTTGGCAACCGGAGCAAAAGTCTTAGTGAAATCCTCCCCCTCGACTTGAGAGTAACCTTTTACCAACATGCAAGCTTTAGGACGTTCTAGAGGACCATCAGACCTAAACTTTAATTTATAGACCCATCAATTAGAAACAGGCTTCTTTCCAGGAGGCAATGGTGCATAGTGTTAGTAGTGGCCTAGGATCATTAGCATATGTTGTACGTTTTTATATCTTTTGAGCATGTGATTGAATAGCTAATTTTTCTTATGAACATCAAATGCGTGATTTGATAGTAAAACTCATTAGTTTATGTAATTACTATTCTAGTTATCCCTAGTTTTATGTGAGCTTCTTTACAATGAAATAAAACTATTATGATGTTTGATTGATGATTATGTTTTACTAATCATGTGTAATGAATACAAAACATATCATAGATGCAATGTATTGAGATATATTGTATCAGACGTGATCAGTTAGAGACGTAATACTTCATGGTCATTAGTCATAAGTATTACTTCCTCAATACTATTTTAGAATCCTTAGACCTTATGTCTCCATTGATTCTAGCATGAATGGAGCCACGTTTTGACTCAGTCGGACGTTACTTTTAATCGAGTAATCAATACGACTGATGATCGGATGTAGCATCCTATCATGGCTTGAATGTGAGAGGCATTGTAAGGAATTGTCTCTCTCTATTATTAGAGAGAGATATCTATGGGCCCCTCGATAGGGAAGACTGTCTAAATGCATGGTCGTGCTCAAATGTATTTGATAAATTGGTTATTAAATACTATTTGTTGGAACAGTCTACTTGGAGATCGAGCATAAATACAATTAAGCTTAATAATGGTGATGACTACCATGCCTTATACTTAATTAGGATAACGCGAGACAAAGGGATTAAATAGTGGATTGATATTAGGTTCCACCGTAAATTCATTCACTTTGGGTAGTCACAATGTCCTGCTAGGGACCGCTTGTGATTTATGAACACATACTACTACTAAGTGTGTTTTCATTGCCATTGTGATATGAACGTACAGGGTCACACGCATAGACGAGCTAACGAGCTTTATGTCCAGATTCAATGAATCTAGAATGTGTCTAGGTTCATTGTATCTGACATTTATTTTTCTGAGAATAATAAAGCGTTATTATTCAAATTAGAGATAAGGGGCATTTTCGGTATAGCTGGGATTACGTGGGAGTTATTATCCGATAAAGACTCTCACTACCAGCAGAAGTCTAGGGACGTGGGAGTTAAAGACTCCCACTGCAGGGAAAGGTGGTAAGGACGTGGTAGTTGTTTTTAAACAACTTCTCACACCCTATATAAACCTCTCTTGGCCGAAACCCTAGGGGATAGTTTTTCCAGCAGCAAAATTACCAAAATCAAGAAATCGGATTTCTTGCTTTCTGTCTCTCATTTTCTCTCTAAATTCCCAAAACTCAGAAAATCAGAAGAGCTAGCACTCATTGATCATTTCGTCACGTAGATACCGGTAGGGAGTAATTCCGTAAAGGGAGGACTCAAGGTGGTCGCAACCAAGAGCCAAAGGCAGAACCTTTTCACTCAAGAAACAGATTCTTGAACCAAGAAACGTAAGTCTTTTCTTGTATTTTTCGATTCGTTTTTGTATGACCGGATCCTTCAAGGGAGGACTCATGGGTGTTTAGAACGAGTTCCTTCCTGCTTGTTTCAACCCATATATGGTCTTCTTGAGCTTGCAATAAAGATTTTGCCTATGTGCAGGAAATCCAAGTGGTGGTTCCGTGTAAATATCCTCTGCGAGATCACCATGAAGGAATGCATTATTGACGTCTAACTGGAATATGCTTCAATTTTTGGAAATTATCAAAGCCAAAAGACATCGAATTGTGGTCATTTTGGCAACCGGAGCAAAAGTCTTAGTGAAATCCTCCCCCTCGACTTGAGAGTAACCTCTTACCAACATGCGAGATTTAGGACGTTCTAGAGGACCATCAGACCTAAACTTTAATTTATAGACCCATCAATTAGAAACAGGCTTCTTTCCAAGAGGCAGTGGTGCATAGACCCAAGCGTGGTTACCCTCAAGGGTGCGTATTTCTGCTGCCATCGAATCCCGCTACATAGGAGAACGAGCGGCTTCTGCATAGATGCGAGGCTCGGTATAACGGGAGAGAGAAGCCAAGTAACATTTATAGGAAGAAGAAAAATTTTTCATAAGATAAATAATTATATAGTGGATGGAACATAACTGAAGAATCCGTTTGAGAAGGGTGAGCCAAAGAAACAACGATGTTGCAAACATAATCGCGAAGCCGAACAGAGGGTTAAGTTTCTCGTGTGGACCGTCGAAGTGGGGCACCCTGAGAAGAAACCGGACACGAATGAGAGGAGCTATTGACAGAAGCTCTTCCTTAATTGAAAAATAGGCCAGATGCATGATGTAAATGGCTGCTGGAAGGCTCTAAGCTAGGAAAATGGGTAGGACATGAGTTAAATGGAGGTGGGATGGAATAGGTGGCCTACGAGGTAAAAGGTGAGTTGGGATGGATGGAATGGATGGTTTGGAGTGAGATGGTTTCTAAATCTGGGCCGAGAAGGAGGGGAGGTCCGCCAAGCCCAATGAAGGACGAAGCTGATTCGTGGGGGTTAGTATTAGGGTCAGTTGTGGATCCGGACAAACCGACCCGCGAGCCACTAATGGAAGTTGGTCTAACCTGCATGGTTCTGAAAAGGGTTGTTCAGGAGATGGGGTGTAAGCTATGGCTGCTGAAGAAAGATGTGCTGGGCTAACTGGGGTCATCTGGTGGGGCTGGAGCTTCTGGCTTAGTTCAACTAGATGGGGCCCTGCCGGACTGGGCTCGACTGGGCTGTGCAGGGCCTGACTGAACAAATTTTGCTGGGAATCTAGGCTGGGCAGATTGTGTTGGGATGAAGGAATTTCTTCAAGGGGTGATACATCCAAAATAGGTGAAGTAATTTCCAATGAGGAATTTTCGAGAATTTTTTCAGAAGAGTGCAAAAGATTATTGGACAAGGGAGCGAATGGAAATATGTCTTCATAAATCTGAACGTCTTGAGAGACAACCAATTTCTTAGAGTTAAATCATAGACTTTCCAACCATTTAGTCTCATAGGATATCCGACAAAATACACTTGGTGGATCGCTCAGTGAATTTATCTCTCGTGAGATTGATGTTATGGGCATAACAAAGAGATCCAAAAACTCGAAGATGGTTAAATCTTGGTTGTTTTCTTAATAAGATTTTATAAGGAATTTTGTTATGTAGGATTTTACTAGGAGTGTGATTAACAAGATACACCGCGGTTAAAATACATTCTCCAAAAAAAAACGAATAGGTAGAGGAGTGTGATTAACAAGATACACCGCGGTTAAAATACATTCTCCAAAAAAAAACGAATAGGTAGATGGGCCTCAAAACGAATGGCTCATGCAACATTTAGAATGTGCCTATTTTTTTTTCTACCCACCCGTTTTGTTGAGGAGTATAGACACATGAGGTTTCGTGAAAGATACTGGTTTGGGAGAAAAAATCTCTAAGACTTAAAATTTTTGTTCCATTATCACTCATTACTCGTTTGATAACTCATTGAAACTGGGTCGAGACCATATAGTGAAAATTAATAAAGACCATTTTTGTTTCACTTTTTCCGTTAAGGTGATAAACCCAAACAGACCTAGAAAAGTCATCCACCAAACTAAAAAAAAATAATAATGTGCCTCAGTTAAAGAGGATGTTTGATATTTACCCCACAAATCACAATGTACTAGCCCAAAAGGGCGTTTCGCCCTATTACTACTAAGAGGAAAAGTTAATCTGGAATCTTTGGCACGATGACAAACATCACAAGGTAGATATTTATCGTTAGAGAGTTTTAACAAAACAGGAATATTAGATAAAATACTAAAAGATTGGTGCCAGAGTCTTTGGTGCAACAACTTACAATTTTCCTCTGAACGGACAGCCGCAATTACTTCGTCCTGGTGAATCACGCCTTCAAGACGATAGATGCCCCCACTTAGCTCACCTTCCCCAATCATCGTCTTCCGTATTAGGTCATGCAAAACACAATACTCAAAGTAGGTGACACATCATTGTAATTCCCGTGTTAATTGAGAGATAGAAATCAAATTGCACGAGAAATGTGGCATATACAAGACTTTAGCAAGACGAATATTGGAATTTAGAGTCACTGCACCGTATTGTTGTGCGCCCAAATACGTTTTCCATCAAGCAAACTCATGCTAATAGGGATTACTAAATTTTGCAAGTTCTCCAATTTATTTTTCTCGCAAGTGATGTGATGAGAGGCACTGCTATCAAGAATCCATGTGAAAGAATAAAAGGCGACATTTTTACCAATGGTATGAGATGCCGCAACTTTATTTTCTTTGAGTATTCCAGCTATTTCCTGAGCCAATTCCCTTTGCACTCTGTCCAGAGATGTGGTAGTTGTTTACTGCACCGAAATAGGCCACGTCTTGCGCTGGTCCTTGATGCACTCAATAGGTCGCGGCTTGTGTTGGTCATTGCTGCACTAAATAGGTCACGACTTGCGCTGGTCATGAGTAGCTCGCGCAATGCGCAGTGGTGTCAATGACACTTCTTGTCTCCGATATATTGGTCTAGGAGATCAATTTTGATGAATAATATTTTTTTTGGAATTTATGAAAAAAAAAGCATAAGGAATTCAATGCAATGGAGATGATTCGTTGTTAATGGTTTTCTGTGTCATATGGGGGCTAATTTACTATTTTTCTCTCATGATCGTTTTGCTCTGAAACCATAAAAGAATTGAAGGGAAAATATATATTTTCACTCTTGCAAAATAAACGACTAGTACATGGGGTATATATACATGTGTTCCTACACTATATTAGTTAACTACCAATCACATCATACTACACACGATTAGGGATGGCAATTTGACCCGTGACCCATCGATCCGCCCTGTCCCAACGTCTTTTGGGGCAGACCTGCCCCGCCCCGTAGAGAAAAGGGGGCAGATCAGACCCGCCTCGCGAACATGGCAGATCGGGCCTGATTTTCGTGTGTGTCCCGCCCCGTTTTGCCCTATCTATATTATATTATTATAATATTGTTATTACTAGATCTAATCATGTTTAATTTTCATTTTAATATACTAATTGTACTTGTTTGAGAATTGATTTGGGGATCAAATGTACTAATTATACTTGTTGTAGGATCGATTTTTATGATTTTAAAAAAAAATTAATGATTTTTATGATAAAATTAATGATTTTTTTATAAAAAAAAAGTAGGACGGGACGGGGCGAGTCCAGATCTGCCCCGCTCGGGCGCGGGCGTAACTTTTTTATCCGGGGCAGGGCGACAGTTCAACAGTGCGGGGCAGGGTTGGTAATTGAGATACCCGCCCCGATCTGCCCCCATTGCCATCCCTACGCACGATTTAGGTAACCACTATACATTAGGTAAAGACTAATTAAGTACATTTTCTAAATACTAATTAGACACTTCATAATTCATTAGATATTTCCTAATTAATTAGGTAATTCTAGATAGCAACTTCCAATAAGTCTCAAACATTCTCTTGAGGAATAAATTTTTGAGAATTCATATATTTCATGAGGAATATGTTTCATTTCATATGAACAAATCATGATAGTGTTATTTGAATTATTCTACTTTTTGAATGTTATACCTGCTAATTGATCAAAGCACAACCAATTTGCTTCTGAGATTAACAAAAAGGAAGGGAACTAATGAAACCCCTTTGGCCTTGAGAAAATATAAACAGAAATCTGTATCTAATTTGTTCAGTAAAAAATGAGATTCTTATTTCTTGTCTAATTTATGATTCTCAATTCTTATAACAATAAACCTAAACGACCAGCTAGTTGAAGCCTTGAAACGGAATGGCAGATTGCTGAACTCCAAGAGAGAGAGAAGAAAATAGATATTGCGTGTGAATATATTATGGGAAAAAATATTGGTGAGAGAGGTTAACGTTAACCAAAAGGATAGTTTGATAATTTGTAGGCAGATTGTCTTGTTATGAGGAAATCTGTTTTGACAATATCACTAGTCATTCCTTAAGTTAAGATTTTCATTATATGTTGCAAAAATTAAGTTTTTTTTAATCAAAAATATCAATATTACTCTCTTAAATAAATTTAGTGGTATACAAGTTATATTTAACATAATAATATTTGTATTTGTATTAATAAAATATTTTTTTTTCTTTTTTAATATTTGCAATATAAATGAAATCGTTATATTAAGGAATGGATGGAGTAGCACTTAAAAAAGAAAAACAAAGATAAACTAGGACCTCATTGCATTTAATTGGTGATGATGTGTAGAAATTTCCTGGAATATTTATGTCCTACAGTCACTGATCACTTGCGGTGACTTGCAAGTTATATCAAACTTCATTTATTTAACCAATCAACTTTTTTTTACGGGGGGAGAGAAGGGGAGGGGGATGCGGGGATCGAACTCAGAACTTCGGTCTTGCGTTCCACGGCATTTTCCACTGGGCCAGTGGATCCCTACTAAAAAATCAACTTCATCACTATCAATGTCAAGTGGATTTTTACTTAGCAAAAAAAAAAAAAATGTCAAGTTGATTTTGACGGCAAAATCCCTTTTAAAATACGACAAAATATTTACAATCCATAAGCAACAAAATATCTAGCATAAGAAGATAAGTTTGGCTCACGCCTCCTATGCGGGATGGCCAAATGTATCATTCCAGACGTCGTATAAAATTTTTTAACGGTTTAAATTTAGAGATAAATTTTTTTTTTTAATTATTTTTTAAGTTAGTCGTAACTTTTCTCTCTCCAGATCTGACCCGTTCAAAATCTCATCCTACGCCTCCAGTTATTTTACAAGTGCAGAAAAAGGAGTGTTCCGCATAGGAACCGGACTGATAAGTTTGAAGTGCATATACAATTTAAAAAAAAATAAAAAAAATTGATATAAAGCAAAGGCAACAATGCTAATTTATTTATATTTTAGCATAGTATGTAACTTTTTTTTTTTTTTTTTAGATATGACTAGAATAACTTTTATTTATATTTTAGGATAGTATGTAACTTGCAGTGGCGGCTAATTGCACAGTGCTCCAATTATATATATATATATATATATATATATATATATATATATATATATATATATATATATATATATATAAATAAAAAATTTGCAATATTTTTACTTAAAATGTCAAGTTGATATTTACGGCAAAATCCCTTTTAAAATACGACAAAATATTTACAATCCATAAGCAACAAAATATCTAGCATAAGAAGATAAGGATATTTTTTTTTTTTTGTATATTGAAAATTAACAATAATTTAGATTAGGATAAGGAGAAAACCAAAGAAGCAGTTGCAGTGGTTGACCAGCAATTTTCAAATAATTGAAAATTATATTAAAAGCAATCCGTTTGGTTACCCGTCTTGTAACAATTCAGCAGAAAAATCACCTTTTTTCTTTCTTTTTTTGAAAATAGCAGAAAAATCACCTATAAATGTACAAACTCTTTACTGTAATAATACATACTACTATTACAAGAAGCCAAACTGAATTCATAATTTCCCCATCCTTTTTCATATATCATATATCAGTGTCATTCATAGCTATGGCCTCTCACTCCCTATTGGCAATTATAGGATTTTTAGCCTTGAATTTACCTCTCATCTTTGCTTATGATCCTAGCCCATTAGATGATTTTTGTGTTGCTGTGCCCGATTCCTCAGCTGCGGGTAAGTCCCTTAATTAATGTAACTATATACTTATAATCCATACTTTAAAAAGGGTGAAAATCGTTTGTACCTGTATAAATTTCATTTATGTACTCTACCTTTAAGAACAATTTTTTGCCCTCTAAAAACATGAAGATGTTATCTATTCAATATAAATTTAGTTTATTAGTATACATAAAAAGGTTCCATCGCCTTAGAAAACAAAGAAGATATCTTGTGTTATGTATAGGTTACCTCTTCCTCTTTAGTTTATATCAATTAGCATCTTTATGAAATTGATCTTATATATGATACTTTTAATAAATTCGGTTGGTAAACTCATATTCTACAAGCTTTCAGTGTTGTTGAGAATCCCACATTAACTAGCTAGTGAGCAAGTTTGTTCTTTATAAGGTTGGCCGGGCAATCCTCCTTCTTTTGAGTACCTTTTGATGAATTGAGTTAGGAACAAATTCATTTTTAACATATTATCAGAGTCACATAGTTCGATGTTGGGTCCCCCATTGATATTCACGCTCCAGAGGTCCAGTCCTGCGAGTGAGGGGATGTGTTGAGAATCCAACATCGACTAGCTAGTGAGCAAGTATGTTCTTTATAAGGATTGGGCATCCTCCCCTCTCCCCCTCTCTTAAGGTATCTTTTGATGGATTGAGTAAGATTCAAGTCCATTCTTAACGAATGTGTATTTAAATCTGTTAGGGAATTAAAAGATGTGTATGAGTGTGTAACTTCAAATATCAAGAAATTGAATATTTTTGACATATCCACAAGTTCATATAAGTTTTCAGCTATCCAATGTAAAGGGATTATTATTTCAAATGATTTGAGCTATTGTTCAAAATCTATTAATTTGATGCAGTTTTTGTGAACGGGAAAATTTGCAAGAACCCTAAGCTTGTTACTACAGAAGATTTCCACCTTTCAGCAGGTTTCAACAAGCCTGGAAACACAACTGGTCCATTAGGATCAGCAGTGAATTTCGTCGATGTTAATCGATTCCCAGGTTTAAACACTCTGGGAATCACTATTGTTCGTACTGACATCGCACCTAATGGCTTTGTGCCTCCTCACACGCATCCTCGCGCCGCAGAAGTTATCTTCGTTGTTGAAGGAAACCTTTATGTTGGATTTGTAGCTTCAAATCCAGGAAGTAATATGAAGAAAAAGTTGTTTGCTAAAGTACTGAAACCAGGAGATATTTTTGTTTTCCCAATGGGACTCATTCATTTTCAACTCAACGTTGGAAAGACACCAGCAGTAGGTTTTGCAACTTTTAACAGCCAAAATGTTGGAGTTGTATCATTTGGGGAGTGATTTTTTTGCTACGGATCCATTAATTTCTCCTGAACTACTAGCCAAAGCATTTCAATTAGAAACAAAAGTGATTGATTATCTTCAGTCACGACCTTGGTTTGGACCAAATGTTGTTACTTAATTCTTGTTTTGTTTGTAATAATAATTTGACTTTATATATTATATATATAAAAGTTGCCGTCACATTACAATTATTGGATGTAGAGTTCAAATATCAACCCCAAGTTGCGGAGAAGACATCGCAAGAAGAAGATTGCAGATTAGTATAGCTTTATAGCTTTTTATCTTAAGATTTCCTAACCAACCAAGTTTTCTAGGGTGTTTATTCTGCATATCATGATTTTTTAAAATCATTGTATAACTTTTATTTTCTGTTTTTTCGTTGATTGTAATGACTTCGGCTATTTTGTGATTAATGGAAGAAAAATTTATTTAGCAAAAAAAAAATATCAACTCCAAATAAATGAATTTCAATGACTTAGTTTTCATTCTCATTTGATTTGAAACTATAAATTACTCATTGGACTTTTCGTTAAAACTTTTGCGCTATAAGTAATATCTAAAATAATCTGTATAAAAAAACATGAATACGAGTTGGAGTCGTGAAATTAGGGGCCTAGTAGGGGCGGCTCAAACGTTTTGGGCCAAATTTTAAATTAAGGCCCTATATAACCTAAAAAAAAATTGGAGCCGTGGATTTTTGGCTATATATATATATACTTAGCAAAAAATTAGGGACTCAAAATTTTTTTTTTTTTTTTTGGTATATATATATATACATACCAAAAAAAATATTTGAGGCCCCGGATATTTGGAGGCCCTGTGCGGTCGATCACTTTGAACTCTCTGTTAGCCGCCACTGAGTATTATATTAATTGCATCTGTATTTAGATGTTCCATATCAAATTACACGCGGATTAAGAAAAATATTACTCCCTCCGTCCCAAATTATCTATCCACATTTTCTTTTTAATCTGTCCCAAATTAACTGTCTACTTTCTAAATAAATGTCTCATTAATGATATTTTTTCAAATCTTACCCATTAAATGTTGGAGCGAGAAAAATAGAGAATAAAAAAGGTATAATTAAACTGGAAGCAACAATAAATCAGTCCGGCTCCTGTGCGGAACAACCAAAATTCCTTACGTGCGGAACAATGATCCGGCCGTTGATTCATTTTTCAGATGGATCGACGGCTGCGATTTAAAAGAGGGTTAAAAGGGTATATATGTAATTTCACAAAAAAAAGGAAACACGCAACTGTCACATCAGTTGGGTTACCGAGGTAAGAGAAACGACAGAAAAGGTGCCAAATGCCCACCACCATCTTCTTCCTTCTTCTATTCATTTCCTTACCAAACCCTCATATTCTCATCTATTCTCTCAGCAAAAACATCTATTCTCTCATCTTGTTTCTTCTTCTTTTTTCTGAAAAAGTGACTGTTCATCTTCTTCTCCAAAAAGCTTTACGAACTCTACTAATTTTTTTTTAAAAAAAAATGACAACATCTACATTTGAAGATACATCCAAGAGATAAAAATGGGAATTTCTCTGTTCTACAGAGAAAATAATAAAGCACGAGATTTCTACCTGTGGTCATTATAGCTCTTACTTCTGATTAAATCAAACATTGTTGGGAAATCGAGCAATGAATATACAAAAGCTCGATCTTTTGAAGAATGCTGGCTTTTTGGGGTTTACACATATCAAACTCCCCGATTTAAACGAAGAATGACTGAAATATGCCATTAAGCACTATGATGTATATGAAAGATGCATCAGACTTGAAGACGGACATAAGTTAACAATAACCGCAGAAGACGTACATAGGGTATATGGTGTCCTCTGGGGATTAAACCTATACCTTCCCATAAAGAACTTGAAAAAAGATTCCCCATAGAAAAGGGGAAGAGGTTCGTTGAGAGATTTTTGTTGATGGAGTGTTCTAATAAGGGCTATGTAGATGAGGACATAATATATGATTTTCTTACATTAGAATGAAATATTAACCCTAAGAGATGGGTAACTTTATACGGCCTGTATATCTTGAGTCGTCTTTTCATTGCGAACAACAGTGGAGTGGTTAGTCTGAGATTTGTGTTACTGTTTTAAGATTGCAAAGAATACAACTAGGCAGTCTATATTGCTAATTTTGTGCATGGGGCAATTGCTGTTTACCATCCGAAGGCGGTTGCCGGAAAGCAAACAACTTACAGGATTCCGGCAGACGTGCACTTTATAATGGTATGGTTGTTATTTATTAGTGAACACATATTTTTGTTCAATGAACACATGTTTTTGTATACTGAACACATGTTTTTGTATAGTGAACACATGTTTTTGTATTCTGTGAACACACGTTTTTGTTCAGTGAACACATGTTTTTTTTTGCAGCGAACACATGGTTTTGTCCACTGAACACATGTTTTTTTGCAGTGAACACATGGTTTTGTCCACTGAATACATTTTTTTGTATTATGTGAACACATAGTTTTTTTGCAGTGAACACATGTTTTTTGTGTTGTGAACACATGTTCTTGTCCAGTGAACACATGTTTTTGTATTATGTGAACACATGTTTTTGTGTAGTGAACACGTATTTTTTTATTAGTGAACACATGTTTTTGTGCAATGAACACATGTTATGTTATTCTGAACACTTCAATTTGTGCCTTTCAAGTGCATTCTTTGGATTTCCTAATAGGAAACCATCTAGATGTTGATGCCCTAAGTTGTGCGCTGTGGGATGCTGAAAATATGAAGAGTATGTTCAGTGTGCTGTGTTCTTCGTAAGAGAATATGTTCTCTTACCAATAACATGTGTTCTTCGTAAGAGAAAATTTGAACTATGATTCTCATTCCAATTTGTTTTCTCTCACTCAACTTTTGTCCATCTCACTGTTTTTACTGCAGATTTACATACTACCATTTATCTGATAATTTTAGCTTATTTTGTAGGATTTAGCAACCGTGCATCACCTTAGCTAGTGCCTAATTGATTAGACTACTATCCTCATAGTACAAACATTAGTTTGTGGAATTTTACTGTATAATATGAAAATATTATATAAATCAATGTCTCAATGTGAAATACTGGTCTTTTACTCACATATTTGTCTTTGAAGAATTTTCTACTCAGACATTCATTGTCGAACCGCCAACACGATGGTCTAGAACTTCATTTAAGTACATAGAACTTGGTAAGAGAACATGTGTTCGGTTAACAAAACATGTGTTCTTGTTAAGAGAACATGTGTTCTTCGTAAGAGAACATGTGTTCATGGTCAATGAACACATGTTAATGGTAAGACAAATGTGTTCATGGTAAGTATACATGTGTTCTTGTTAAGAGAACATGTGTTCTTGGTAACAGAACATGTGTTAATGGTAAGAGAACATGTGTTTTTTCAATTGCCAATATTACATTCTATTTATTAGAGTGCTAGTCGAATGGTTTCTTCATCAATAAAGGAAGGGTCTACTGTTTCTTGCTGTCTTTGCTTAATATGTTTGGCCCTTACCTTTTGTCTCTTTATCTCCACAACTCTCTTTAACCTCTTCCTTGATCTATTTGGGTCTACCCTTTTTTCAACTCTATCCGTTTAAGTTGAACTCCACTTTCAACTTTCACGCACAGGTCGGGTAAGGAAGTTGGTATTGTAACCCCATATAATCTTTAACATGGATCATGATTGGTTTACCCTGATACATAGATTAGGTAATGTTGGCCACTATTTCGTCAAGCATGAATATCTAGTTTTCCATGCGGATATGAACAGCTATCCATGCTTGAATGAATAGCTATCCAATCACCCCACGAATAGGTATTCATGCTTACCGGGAGTTATAGGTGCCCGATTGGATCTGGTATATGCGAGTAGCATATTTACACGCTTGCACAAATCATCGAATGACCGATCGACATATTCATATGCAACATCACTGCCACATACAGTTGTTACCAGTAAAACCATATTTCCACACAATTCTTGATAACGGTCGCCGTATTCTTTAGGTGCTTTGCTACCACCACTAAGACTGCCTAAGTCTACCCCGCTCTTCACATTTTTTGTCCACCTTTTCATCACGTAGTGTAATGGTAACTCTCTCAGTTTTGTGTGTACTCATCCGCAAGATCCTAGAAGTTCCATAACTCTAAGGGATGTCGGCAATGCAAACCTAGTATTTCAAACAACCGACATGTGCATTCTACAATTTCTTTTTCTGGATCAATCATAACAATCTTCTCGTCAAGCTTTGATATCGTGCCAAAAAGATAAACATTCTTGAACATAAGGTATGCATATTTACTATCACTATTTTTTGAAGGACATGGATATAACAAGTACTCCATAGACTGATGATACTGTAAACAAGAAAAAATCGAATACATGTTAGGAAACCTATCACACATGTTCTCAAAACTAGAACACCTGTTTTTAAAAAATAGAACACCTATTCTCAAAAATAGAACGCCTGTTTTCAATGACAGAATACATGTTAGAAGTTGTTGGAGTACATTTAATCTAAGGTGCGTCAATTCGATTGGGTCGGGCCGCGATTGGATTGGGCCCTTAATCGGGTTGGGCCGACCAATATGATTGGGCCGACCGACCCGTTTGGACCGACCTTATGTCTGGATTATTGATATGATTTCAGCTCTCTAAAATGGTGGTTAAAGTGGTGGAGAACATGGAGGAGTGGTTTCCTCCATGATCTCCCACTTCCCCCACTTTCTCTCCCCACTCTCTCTTGATAGACTAGGAGAAAATACAGATTTTCTCATTCATTCTAATCAGTTTTTTTCCAGCTTTTGAAGTTTAGGGAAAAGAGAGAATATTGAGAGCTTTAGAGAGAAAAGAAAAGACAGATTTTCTAGACTTGTTTTTCTGGCTATTGCTAATAGAAAAGAAGTTAGAAATCTTGTATCTTGTTCTTCTAAAAGGTCAGAGATACATACTCCATTGAAGATTGTCTTCAAAGCTTCTACAAGGCGTTGGCTAGCACCAAGCAGTAGAAGACCATCCCCGTAAGATCGAGTGGATACTGGGAGAGACGGAGCCTGCATTGTGGTGTTCCGTTCGTTGCAACTACCACCGAAAGCGTTTCGGCCTTTCTAGCACCGATAAAAGGTATTACACTATCCCGTAGTCGTAGGTTCTTACTCGCGATAGATCCTGGTAGAGGCGGGTCAGTTTTATTCCGCTGCAAACTTGTTTTTGACCCGGTTATTCCTCTTACAATGGTATCAGAGCCACTCACGAGTACCCTATAGACTTTAAGTGTTATAGTGTTTGAATATAGATTATGAATCTATGTTATGCATGCCTTAGGATTGCTAGAAATGTTGTAAATCATGTATGACATGCTTTTCCAGCTTTCTGTATGTATGTCTGTTGAGAATTTCCAGTTTTGAAGTCATTCAAAAGCTGGAAAAACTCTCAGTTTCTAGCACTTCGGTCGACCGGGACTCAGTTTCGGTCGACCGAGGCAAGACAGTAGCTAAATGGTATTTGGTTTGGATCGACCGAAGTCTTCGGTCGATCCGAGTTGGTCTTCGGTCGACCGGGCGCCTCGCTTTGGTCGACCGAGTACTCTCAAGTACTTTTTCTGGGTCGACCGAAAGCTTGGTGGCCGGTCAACCGAACCCGTGCGTAATATGAAATGTTCATTTTATCGCTTTTGTTCATTTTTCATAAAGTGTTATGTTAATTGAGCATGATGCATAGTAGTCGCCTTTACCCTCGTTGGTTATTTTATAATACGATCTCGCGTGATCGTGCCTATTTTAATATTCAAAAGTTGTAATTTTTACTCTCATTAAATCCCCTCGAATGTAACTCGAGGTTTCCTTAGAAATTTTGTAATTCTAGATTAGGAGAAGGTACAGCTAAGATGTTGAAGATTTGGAGGCAACCAACTGAAGGTCAAGACGGTGTAGAATAGATGTTTTTCATTTTACACCCTTAGATTGACTTCACGGTTTTTCCATTGGCTTGGAAAAACCGAATAGGATATGGCGATTACTATTGCATTTTATTTTATGTATTGGATGCATATGTATATAAGCATAAACTGTTTTATTTATGCTTTTCTGGTGAGATTGTTAAAAACAAAATCCCTCATTTAAAATATTAATTAGTGCCTTCCCTAAGTTTGGCCCTCGTCAAGGCCTAGATCGACATTAGTATGGGACATGCCAAAGCTGTGCATACGTGTCTATCCGGGTGAGGCGCGAAGGATAAGTTGTGATATCCGCCGGCTAAAACTTAGGGTCCTAATTAATTGGATTATCTCAATAAATGGATTGAGGATCTAGAGGCAAAAGAGTTGAGAAAAGTGTATAATGATACGCTTGAATAAATATTATTCACTCAACTAACCAAGAATTACTTAATTTGATGTAATTGGCAAACGTTGCCTACCTAAATAACTAAGTTTTGGGCGATCACCAAAGTCGACTCGTAACGAGGTGAAATATGGATCTTGGCCCGCTAGAAAGTTAACGAACTTTCCGAGTTGATATTGAGGGTTATTCACTCGAAGAAAATAGTGGGAGAAATCATTAAAAAGATAAAGACCTAATAATGATTTTTAATCGGTACTTACTTTTGTATATGCATATTTTGTTGTAGAAAATGGCAAATTCAAACCAAACACTATCATCGCGTCTCGTCCTTGAGAAGGACAAATTAGAGGGAGTTAACTTCCCTCGATCGGGTTCAGAACTTGAGAATCGCTCTCAAGCATGAAAGAAAGTCAGTATGTACTTGAACAACCAATTCTCGCTATACCGGAGGCTCGCGCTTCGGCCGCTGATAGAACCGCTTATCGAAGCATGTAAGTGATGCTTTAGATGTGTCTAGCCTCATGCTTGTCACCATGAATTCTCGAGCTTGAAGCAACATGAGGACATGGGGGCATATGAGATGCTCGGCTCACCCGAAGCAGCTATATCAGGGGCAAGCACGCCGAGAGAGATTCGATGTATCGAAATCTCTTTCAAGGCAAAATGTCCGAGGGAATGCCAGTAGGAACTCACGTTCTTAAGATGATAGGTTATGTTCGTAACCTTGAAAAACCGGGATTTCCTTTGGGACAAGAGTCGTCGACTCGATTTGATCTTGCAATCGTTGCTCGAGTCATTCAGATCAGTTCATTCGAATTATCACATGAATGAAATTGACAAGCCATCGCTCGAGTTGTTGAATATGCTAAGGACTGCCGAGAAGGAAATAGGCAAGTCCAAGCCCAACACCATACTGATGGTGCAAAAGGGCAAAGGCAAAGGTTTTGTGAAACCCAAAGGCAAACCGAAAGGTAAGCCCAAGGGCAAGCAAACCAATTTCAACAATGCACTGAAACCTAAGGGTGGTGTAGCCAAGGACTCTATCTGTCATCACTGTGGTGAGAAAGGTCACTGGAAAAGGAACTCGCAAGATCTATCTTGCAACAAAAAAGGGCTGGAAAAGGAGAAGGCAATTGTTGCTTCTGGGCTCAGTATTTATGTTATTGATGTTAATATGATTGATATCAATTTAAATACAACTACTTCGGGGTATTTGATACCGGATGTGGTTCTCACATTTGTACTAATGTGCAGGGGACTTCAAAGGAGTAGAGAGTTGGCAAAGGGTGAAGTGGAACTACGAGTAGGCAACGGAGCACGTGTTGCAGCTCCCTAGTCGTAGGGACTTAGTACTTTTACTTTGCCTTCGGGCTTGTTTTGGGTTTAGAAAACTGTTTCTATGTACCTAGCTTAATTAAGAATATTATTTCAGTTTCTTGTTTGGACAAGAAAGGTTTTGAGATTTCGATCAAAAACCAACGATTGTCGTTATTTCTGGATAATATGTTTTATGCAAGCGCCTCTTTAATTAATGGTCTACATGTTTTAGATCTTGATATGCCAATTTTAAATATAAATACGAAAAGGATTAAGACTAATGATTCTAATCCGACATACCTCTGGCATTGTCGCTTAGGCCACATAAACGAAGATCGCATATCCAAACTCCATAAAGACGGGCTATTGGAATCATTTGACTTCGAGTCTTATGATCGATGCGAATCTTGTTTGTTGGGTAAGATGACAAAGCATCACCTTTCACTAAGCTAGGTGAGAGAGTCGATGATTTATTAGGACTAATACATAGTGATGTATGTGGCCCTTTTAATATACATGCAAGGGGTGGTTACCTCTACTTCATTACCTTTACTGATGACTTCAGTAGGTATGGATATGTGTTCTTGATGAAACACAAATCCGAAGCATTTGCTAAGTTTAAAGAGTTTAACTTGAAGTAGAAACCCAACTTGGCAAGAGTATTAAGGTTCTTCGATCCGATCGAGGAGGAGAATACTTGAGTCAAGAATTCCGTGACTATCTAAAAGCTTGTGGAATCGCTTTCACAACTTTCTCCTCCGACCTACTCCACAACTGGAATGGTGTATTCGAAAGGAGGAACAGTAACCTTATTAGATATGGTTCGTTCTATGATGAGTCACACGAGCCTCGCCCAATTCCTTTTGGGGACACACACTAGAGACAACGAGCTTTAACACTTAACCGCTGCTCCATCTAAATCGGCTGCAAAGACACCATACGAGTTATGGATCGGGAAGCGTCCCCAGTTTGTCTTTCCTCAAGATTTGGGGTCGTGAAGCGCTTAGGAAACGCTCGACTTCCGATAAGTCGGCTCCAAAATCTGAAAAGTGCATATTTGTAGGTTATCCTAAGGAAACTAAAGGATACTACTTTTATATCCCTAACGAGAACAAAGTGTTTGTTGCTGCATGACGGGAGTCTTTCTAGAAAAAGAATTTGTTTCTAGAAACACAAGTGGGAGTAGTGTAGAACTTTCTCAAGTTCCGGGACTCTCAAACTAGCACTAATGATGCGATGGAAAATGAACAGACTCCACAAGTTGTTGTGCAAAGAAATGCCACAAACAAGCTAGTGCAACAAGACTAGCTCAAGAAACACAAGAATTGCGTAGGTCCGGTAGAGTTCGTCAGTCCACCTCCGAAAAAATTTGGATTTTTCATAATAGAACATGGTGATGTTATGTTTGTGGATCACGATGAACCTTCAACCTACAAACAGCAATTAATAGCCCGATTCCCGAGAAATGGCTTCAAGCCACGAGATTCGAAATGGACTCCATGTACACTAACCAAGTCCCGGATCTTGGTTGATCCACCTGAGCGGGTAACTCCCATAGGGTGCAAATGGGTTTTTAAGATTAAAACCGACATGGAAGGGAATGTACAAACGTCATAAGGGCGACTTGTCGCGAAAGGTTTCAAACAAATTCATGGTATTGACTATGATGAGACTTTTTCCCCCGTAGTTATGTTCAAGTCCATTCGGATTTTGCTTGCTATCGCAGCTTACTATGACTATGAAATCGGCAAATGGATGTCAAAACCGCTTTCCTTAATGGAAAACTTGATGAGGATGTGTATATGACACGACTCAAGGTTTTGTCACCCAGCAGAATCGCCGAAAAGTATGTAAGCTTCGGAGATCCATTTATGGACTCAAGCGAGCTTCTCAAGTCGGAACATCCGCTTTTAATGATGCCGTCCCGTGAGTTTGGCTTCATTAGAAATGAGGATGAGCCTTGTGTTTACAAAAAAGGTTAGTGGGAGCTCAATTGTATTCTCGGTTTTGTATGTAGATGACATACTACTCATTGGAAACGACATACCAACCTTAAAGTCCCAGTAAAGGCTTGGTTGAGTACGTGTTTCTCTATGAAAGACTTAAAGCGGCTTGCCTATATTACGGGGAGTCAAGATCTATAGAGATAGATCCAGGAGACTCATTGGCCTAAGTCAAAGTACATATATAGACAAGGTGCTAAAACGGTTTAGCATGCAAGAGTCTAAGAAGGGCCTTTGTCCTATGGCACATGGTACTGTTCTGTCGAACAAACAGTGTTCTAAAACGCCCGCCGAATTAGAACGCATGAAAGAGATCCCTTATGCTTCGCCATAGGATCCATCATGTACGCCATGATATGTACTCGCCCTGGATGTATCGCTTTGCTTTAAGCATTACGAGCGGATACTAGCCTAATTACGGTGAACGCCACTGGATCTCAGTCAAGAATATCCTCAAGTACTTACGAAGGACTAAGGATACATTCTTGATTTATGGAGGGGCGGATGAGCTCGTTGTAAGTGGTTACACCGATCTAGTTTCCAAACCGACAGAGATGATTTCCGATCGCAATCGGGATATGTGTTTAACTTGAATGGAGGTGCTGTGAGCTGGCGCAGTTCAAAGCAATCAACCATCGCAGATTCTACGACAGAGGCCGAGTACATAGCAGCTTGTGAAGCGACTAAGGAGGCGCTTTGGATCGAGAAATTTATTTCCGACCTCGATGTGGTTCCTAGTATTGCGAACCCGATCGACCTCTATTGTGACAACAATGGGGCTATTTCCCAATCTAAGGAACCTAGATCTCACCAGAGGTCCAAACATGTACTACGGCGATTTCACCTAATCCGCGAGATTATAGAGAGAGGTGATGTGCATATATGTAGAGTAGACTCGGCAAACAATGTCGCCGATCCACTGACGAAGCCACTGTCGCAGCAGCAGCATGATCGTCACACTAGCTCCATGGGTATCCGATATCTGGAGGGCTGATCTTTAGAGACAGTCATTAGTATGCCCTAAAGACCATTTATTGTAATTTGGGTCTTTAGTGCAAGTGGGAGATTATTGTACCGTATTAATGTAATTTTCATTTTGATGAATTAAAGGCAATTAATTCCAGTATTATTCATTATGTTTATGCGTTCTTAACAACATAAATAAATAATATGTCCTTAGAATAGTATTCATAATTGTCATGAGATACTATTCCGAAACGTCCCTAGTCGAACATTATTATGGAATCTTCGAGGACAATAATAATGTGGAAGACTAGTATGTGCAGTGATTGATATAAGATATCGGATCGTCACATGGGTATATATGATTAGAGAATCATTATACTGGATAGACCCGACATAAGAAACACACCATGGATTGTTATATAATAGTCAACGGTGTTTCTCAAAATTTTGACTGGGTTGTATAAAAGATCCTTCGACTTGAGGTCTCACAAGAGTTCTTGCATGGCTAGTGTTATGCTTTGATAATGTTAAACGCTATCCGTAACTGGGTGAGCAATAAAGGCATTTATTGGGTATATCACGAATCTTGTTCAGGATGAGTGGGATGCAGAAAGGATTTGTCCCTCCTATATAGCAGGAGCGATATCTTGGGCCCCTTGATGGAGTCTGACTAATTCATGGCCATGAACAAGTGAATCGAGATATGATATTGATGTCATTTGATTAGTCTACTCGCGAATCAAGAAACTAAAAGATTGGACAATACAAGTGTGACTTTTTCCATGACTTGTGTTCAATCTAGATATCAAGGACAAAAGGATTTAATTACAAATGTCAAATGTTGTGATTATGATAAATCACCAGATATTTATGTATTGGGGGTAATGATGCGTTGCTAGATACCTCTCATTACCTGTGACATATGATGTCACGGCCAACATCATAGATACCTCTTGGGTCGCACTCATAGATCAATTGGGATTGGGCTTGTTGGAGTACATTTAATCTAAGGTGCGTCAATTCGATTGGGTCGGGCCGCGATTGGATTGAGCCCTTAATCGGGTTGGGCCGACCAACCCATTAGGATCAATCAATTCGATTGGGCTTCGGGCCGGGCCGGGGATTGGATTGGGCCCTTAATCGGGTTGGGCCGACCAATATGATTGGGCCGACCGACCCGTTTGGACCGACCTTATGGCTGGATTATTGATATGATTTCAGCTCTCTAAAATGGTGGTTAAAGTGGTGGAGAACATGGAGGAGTGGTTTCCTCCATGATCTCCCACTTCCCCCACTTTCTCTCCCCACTCTCTCTTGATAGACTAGGAGAAAATACAGATTTTCTCATTCATTCTAATCATTTTTTTCCAGCTTTTGAAGTTTAGGGAAAAGAGAGAATATTGAGAGCTTTAGAGAGAAAAGAAAAGACAGATTTTCTAGACTTGTTTTTCTGGCTATTGCTAATAGAAAAGAAGTTAGAAATCTTGTATCTTGTTCTTCTAAAAGGTCAGAGATACATACTCCATTGAAGAGTGTCTTCAAAGCTTCTACAAGGCGTTGGCTAGCACCAAGCAGTAGAAGACCATCCCCGTAAGATCGAGTGGATACTGGGAGAGACGGAGCCTGCATTGTGGTGTTCCGTTCGTTGCAACTACCACCGAAAGCGTTTCGGCCTTTCTAGCACCGATAAAAGGTATTACACTATCCCGTAGTCGTAGGTTCTTACTCGTGATAGATCCTGGTAGAGGCGGGTCAGTTTTATTCCGCTGCAAGCTTTGATATCGTGCCAAAAAAGATAAACATTCTTGAACATAAGGTATGCATATTTACTATCACTGTTTTTTGAAAGACATGGATATAACAAGTACTCCATAGACTGATGATACTGTAAACAAGAAAAAATCGAATACATGTTAGGAAACCTATCACACATGTTCTCAAAACTAGAACACCTGTTTTTAAAAATAGAACACCTATTCTCATAAATAGAACGCCTGTTTTCAATGACAGAATACATGTTAGAAGTATTATAATACATGTTCCTGCCACATTGCGAATACATTAGGAGTATAATGCGTGCCAACACTATTAGCCAAATGGCTATGTGGAGTATTGTTGTTCGGTAACTTGTTCATAGCTTCAAAGTTGCGTTGAAATTCAGTAGTTCGTCTATCGTTCAACATCCTGTTGAAGTGAGTGAAGAACTGAACAATATTGTGGTCATCCTTGAGATATCCTCTAAGGACAGTGTTGTTGGACTCACTCAACTGTGTTGATCGAATGCCAGCGGTGAAATGTTTGTTAACCCATGCGGATGACAATTGTTCTAAAAACCCATGAATCCTTTTGACCCAAGAATGCACTACATCTTTTTTGTTAGATTTATCCTTAATAACACACTCCTTCTTGAGCTTTACCCACACGTAGTCAAACTCATTTTCATCATCAACATTATACATTGCATTAAAAAAATGCTCTCTGACTTCTGCCGTCCACATGGAGCTCAAGTTCTGTACAGCATTTTCCTTAATGTGCCATGTGCACAAGCCATTGAATGGATTAGGGAACTCAGACTTTATTGTTGCCGCCATTGCAGCGTCCTGGTCAGTAAAAAAAAATGAGGGGCTTTCCCGGACATGCATTTCAGAAATGACTTGAAAAGCCATTTGATCGAAGGGATTGTCTCATCATACAGTAGTGCAGCCCTTAATATGCACGACTTGTGATGGTTGAAACCAACAAAGAGCGCTGAAACGAAAGTGTTTTCAGTTATTTAAAAAGAACAGTGCGATAGAACATGTTTTCTCTATCAGCGAACATGTGTTCCCTGACAAAGAACAGGTGTTCTATTTCATCGAACATGTGTTCCCTGACAGAGAACACATGTTCGCTGACAGATAACATGTGTTCCCTGACAGAAAGAGAACCGGTGTTCTCAGGAACATGTTGTCTGAACAACTTATCATAATGCGTTTAGGTCTGAAATTGTTGTTGGTCCTGTATGTTGTATCAAAGGTCACTGCATCGCCAAAGTAACCATAGTCCATCTTCATTAAACCATCTGCCCAAAATATATTAGCAATTTTCTCCTTACAGTCCATTTTCAATATCATAGTAAAACGAAGGATTTATATATGCCTCACGATGGAAATGCTTAAGTAAGGTTGTTCCTTCCCCGAGTTCCATGGACTTTTGACGTCTCCTACACAGGTGATTCTTTAAATCAACCTTTATAAAGCCGAGATTGTCATTTCCACCGGCTTGCTATGACATTATAGTGTATGAAGACTTAAGTGGAACCCCAGCACTATCATTTATCTCAGCAATAATTTCATGAAGATTGGTCACATGGAGATTCGATCTTATCAAGTGAGCAAAGTTTTTGGGGTGAAGAGGATGGTTATGCTCCTTAACCCAATCACTAACTACAAATACACGCCTCAGTTGATTAAATTTCACAACTAGTTTGGCCATACAACCAGTCTGCTCCTCAGCCCGTTTACGCGTCAGAAATTTCCTTACCTCGACGTGTGTTTATGGGCATTTGTCTTTGTTCTTGGGGTCATGTATATTTCCTTTCCTGTATCCCTCTTTATTCCAAACATATTTCAAATAACCCACCTGATCTTTATCTCCGCGTAAGGTCTTACTATAATTTTTCCTATCACCAAACCCTAAATTATGCACATAATCCAAGTAAAGATCTCTGAACTCATTTTCTGTATTGAAGTCCTTTGCCTTCAGATCAATTGTGATGTAATAGTCAGCATTGCTTGTACAAAACAGATGTTCAGTAGACAAAAATATGTGTTCACTGCACAAAAATAGGTGTTCACTGAACAAAAACATGTTATATGTCTTACCATCATGCTCTGTATTGTCAGGTGTGTGTGCATTCTGCTCTGCATTGCCTGCACAAAACATGTGTTCAGTCGACAAAACATGTGTTCAATGCTCAAAAACATGTGTTCACTGCACAAAAACATGTGTTCACTACACAAAAACATGTGATGACTGAACAAAAACAGGTTGTATGTCTTACCATCCTGCTCTGTATTGTCAAATGTCTGTCCATTATGCTCATACTGTTCATCTTCCAATCCCTCCAACCCTGCGTCTATTTCATGGTAAACTTTAGATAAGAGGTGAAAAAAAACACAAGAAACAACATGATTCAGCAGTGTCATTTATAAAACAACTCACCATTTTTCTGATTCATCACAAAGAACAACTATTTTCTTCGATATTTTAGTGGTTCTAGTATCATCATTATCACTATCGCCATTATCACTATCGCTAGTTACTAAAATCAAATCGTTTGGGAATTTCCTTTTGCCTAGGTCTCCAAATAAACCATTATCTTGATGAGAACTTGTGTGACCATCGTAAGGGACATAGTTCTTCTCAAGAAAATCTATGAATCTTTTCCATTCAACATTACTTGCATTTTCTTCTACATTTTTTTCATAAGTTTCCATTTGATAGGATGAGAGATGAAGAAAATCGGATGATCTTGGGTTCAGCATAGGAGCCGAGACGACAATAAGGGTCATATTTTATATTTTACTATATTCTATTATAGAATTTGATGAAACCTTATTTCTCGTACAAAATACAAAGTGGACGAATAATTTGGACGAAGAGAATAGTAGTTACTAGTTATGTTTGTCTCTTTAGTTAAATGACCAAAAAATCATCTGGAAACTTTGGATGTAATAAATGTTATTCTTGTTGAATTAAAAAATATAAGGGTAATGTTGGAAAAAAATAATAAATGTTATCTTGAAATTATAAGAGTATAACTAATTTAGAATGAGAGAAGTATATTATAGGACTAATTTGGAACCGATAAGTAATAGATATTGTTTTCATTAATTTGTGAGTCCTATTCTGCGTAAACTGCATATGAGGTTAGAAAATCACTATATTTTCTTGAGCCCCACTCCACAAATAATAGTTTTTTTTTCTTGAAAATGAAAGTGTTATTCACAAATAATAACTCTAATTCCTTTATGTCCTTTAGTATTTGTAATAGATTTTTAACTAATCTTCAGTAATATATCTTCTATTTAACAAAAAAAAAAACTCTAATTCCTTCATTAGATACTAGGCAAATAGGAAATTCATATTGGAGTAGCCTCAAAGTTGAATTAACAATGTATACTATTTTATCACCAACCCAGGTGCTACAGGTGAGCAAATTCGGGTTTTTGCCGAATTCCGACCAAATTCGAATTGAATTTGGTAATTTGGTTTCGGCAATTCGTTTTGAATTCGGTAATTCGGGCGTGACCAAATTCGAATTTGGGTGAAATTGGGGCGATTTCGGTCAGACCAATTTTGAATTCGGTCTGACCGAATTCGAATTGGATTTTTTTAAATAAATTAATAATAATATTATATAATAAATATATACAGCTCATAACTGAATCTGTTCCAATTCGACCAATTCAGTCGAAACCGAATTCCGAATTCACCAATTCGGTCAATTCGAATTCGGTCGGTTTGTTGAGGTATGAAAAAATGAAAAAATTGAATTCAAATGACCAAATTGGCCAATTCGAATTCGGTGCTCACCCCTACCCGGAGCTACTTACTAAAGAAAAATGCAAAAAAAATGAAATTTCTCTCACAACTTCAGTCATAGGTGCAGTAGAATATGGTTGCCTCGGCCGCCGCTAGATTTCTGCTTATAGCTGCGTCACTAGAATATGGTGATCAGCACATTCTTATTTATAGCTGCTTGCCAGCGAAATTGCAGCGGTCAATGTGTGTGCAGGACATTGTCACCTTATAAAGATTAATTGTATTTGTACTCGATCTCCAGTTAGGCTGTTCCAACAAATAATATTTAATAACCACTTTATTAAATATATTTGAGCACGGTCATGCATATTTAAACCGTCTTCCCGAGTGGCCCATGAATATCTCTATCGAATAAGAGAGGGAAAAATCCCTTACAATGTCTCTCACATTCAAGTCATGATATAATACTATATCCGATCATCAGTCATATTAATCACTCGATTAAAAGTGACATTCGACTGAGTCAAAACATAACTATGTTCATGCTGGAAACAATGAAGACATAAGGTCTAAGGATTCCAAATAGTATTGAGAAAGAAATATCTATGACTTAAATAACCATGTAGTATTACCTTTTTTGTCGGATCACATCCGATACTATATATTCCAATATGTATCTATGATATGATTTGTATCCATTACACATAATCAGTGAAACATGACCATCAATCAAACATCATACTACTTTATTCATAAAACTAGGGACAATTAAAATAGTAATTATATAAGCTAATGAGTTTTACTATCAAATCACAAATTTGATATTCAAAAGCAAAATTCACTATTTAAATAAATGCTCAAAATAGAAAAACGTACAACATATGTTCATGGTCCTAGGGCACTACTAACAATCTCTCACTTGCCCTAGGTCCAATCATACATAACCATTAACCCCATTAACCTAGTATGACTCTCATGTTTAGGTTGCGGGAGTGGCTTAGTCAATGGATCTGCAATGTTGTCGTCTGTATGAACTTTGCAAATTTTTACGTTTCTTCTATCAATAATCTTTTGAATGAGATGAAAACACCTGAGAATGTGTTTAGATTGTTGGTGAAATCTAGGTTCCTTAGCTTGTGAAATGACACCAGTATTATCACAATAAAGGTCCACTGGGTTCACAATGCTAGGGATGACACCTAGTCCACCAACAAATTTCCTAATCCAAACAGCTTCTTTTGCTGCATCAGAAGTAGACACATACTCAGCTTCAGTTGTAGAATCGGTCACAGTTTCTTGCTTTGAACACTTTCTCTAACCTAGTCTGCTAAGTGATGAGGTTTTATGAACACATCAACCCTACTTCTATTTCAGGTTCACCATTCACTCTAGTTCCTACGATTACACGAAAGATCCACTCCAACTCATTGGAGACCCAAAATCACCACTCTCACAAACAATCATTGCCACTCAACCCTTTACAAAGAAAGATAATATCAACACTTGAGATTTTACATTTAAGCTCAATAAAAAGAAATCTATGTAAGGATTGGATATTACAATGTAAGCTCTAATTCATACTTGACAATGAAAGAATATGTAGATGAAGCTCTCTCTCAAATAGAAATGTTTTGATGAATGATTCGAAGAATTTAGCTAATGAAAGGGTTTGATTTGCTTGCCTAAAACTTGTATACTAAGGCCCCTCTATTGGCTTGAGCAAAGAACAAAAATCAGCCTTAAAGGGTCCAAAAGTTGCAAGCAAATCTAGTTACAAAGACTATATTTGTGCATTGACAGGACTAGAGAGTAGGTCGTCCGAAGTGCTTCCAAAGTTAAGTTCAAAGGCTTATGTTCTCATCTCGGTCGATTGACCTATAACATGTTCTTCCGAGATTTTATAGTCGTTGGAGTCTTGAAACATTCAACAAAGTACAAAAAACACTCTGGTCGACCAAACAACACATCTCGGTCGACCGGACTTCATCCAATCTTTCGAGGTCTAGGACTTGGTTGACCAGACTTCAGTCCATAAGTGGTTTTTCCACTTAGTCAACTTTCTAATGTTATCAAACTCATGCCTAAGTGTTTTTGCAAGATATTTAAACATTTTAAAAATCTTAGGCAATAACCAACACTTAAAAGATGTTTTGCAAAACCATTGAAAAATAAAATCAAAGAATGAAATATGGTCTTGAAAACATGCAAGAGTATGAGCGTCATCATACTATAAACTATCAATTAATAAAATAAGATTAGTCACAAGGATATACCTATAAGCATCTTGACTAATCTTTTTCTTGGTCTTCAAGTTTTCAAGATGAGTTCCTCTTTTGAGCTTGGACTTGAGATTTTTTATCAACCTCTTCTTGTGATGAAGTCCTTTGTAGTCTTCTCAAGTTGTAGCATTTTGGACTTCAACACTTGTTGATCTTCCTTTGATTTTTGCAATATCTTTCATTGTGGATGGTTAGTCTAGAGGGCAAAGTGATCAATCTTGTTTTGATGATAACAACCCATTGATAGTCCTAATTTTTGTGTGAGCATGTTATTAATGATAGGATCCTTTACAATCATACCAAAATTGATGAAAATGACAAGTTAGCTCCTTGTGTACACCATAGGCATCATCATACACACATGGAAGCTACACTTTGCAAAACTTCATAGCACAAGCATGAAGTCAATTCACATGCTATGGAAGTAATTGCAATGTCATGAAGAAGGAAGATCAACATTTCAAGAGCTACTCAATCCAACAATAGTAGAATCAATTGGTAGACTCCTTGACAAGAAGAAGTGTGAAGTCCAATACACTACAACTCAAGATTGCTATAGTAATTCAACACTCCAAGAAGATGTTGATCAAAGACTTCAAGTCAAAGCTCCTAGAAGATTTCATTTACAAGACTTGAAGACCTCTAAGAAGATTAGTCTAGTCTACATAGATATTATTCTTTGTGACTAATCTTCCTTTGAGAATGCTAGGATATATACTGTTTAAAGCTCAACTATGCATGTTTTCATAACCTCATGGTTTACATTGTTATATTATTTGAAAAAGTTTTTGAAAACTTTGTTTAAGTGTTGGTCAATGCCTAAGTTCTTTAAAATATGTTTATATCTTTACAAAACACTTAGGCATGTGCTTGAGAACATTAGGAACTTGACTAAGTGGAAACTCCCATTTTAAGACTACATTCCAGTTGACCTAGGCCTAGTCTCGGAACACCATAAGAAGTCTGATTGAACGACATGTGTTGTTAGGTCGACCGATGTTGTTTTTGTCCTTAGGCAGATTTTGAATGCTTCAATGCTCCGACAACTGTATTCTCTCGAATGACCTTGCTATAGGTTGGTCGACTGGGCTATGCTTCGGAAGACCAGATCCCATCTTGCAGTCGACTGAGATGAAGACAGAGGGCCTTTAATCTTTACTTTGGAGGCCCACCAACTGCGTAGTCCGTTGTGACCAACTTTGCTTTTGTATTTTTGTCCTATATAAAGCTTCTAAAGCTGAATTTTCATAACTAATCAAGCCATAAGAGAGCATATGTTATACACTTCATATACACACAAGCAAACACATTTTGAGCTTTAATATTCAAATCATTCTTTCAAAATATATCATTTTGAGTTGAGCTATAACTTCATCTATCATTCTATTCTCAAAGAGTGATTAGAGCTTACAATTGTAATATCCATTCCAAGAGGGAATTTGTGTAAGAGAGCTAAATTGTAAAGTCTCTTTTGGAATAGACTAGTTACCCAATTTCTCTTTGTGAGAACTAGTTTTTTGTGAACTAGCAAAATGCTCTTTGTGAGCTTCACTCTTGGTGAGTGTTTACAAGTCCTATATGTTAGGCAAAAGTCCTCCTTTGTTGGGGCAATTGTAAAAGTTAGAACTCACCTTGAATTTGTTGTGAAAGGTATCCATTAGTGGATGTTGAAATCTTTAGGTTCTTCCTAAGGTAGTGGATGTAGATTTTTTGTGAATCGAACCACTATAAATCCTTGGGTTAGTTTCCTCTATCCCTACTCCTTTACTTCTTTTTTCATATACTTGCTATAACTTGTCTGCTTGACTATATGAACATATGTGCTTAGGATAGAAAACTTACACATGCTTCCTTGTTTTATACAATTGCTTCACTTAGTCATCTAAGTTGCCTTGAACATAATTAACTCACCTTGTGTGCTTAAACAACTTTCTTGTTGTTAAGGTGATCACTTAGGCAAAGAAGTTTAGAAAATCTAAGTTGTTTTTAAGAACCTAATTCACCCCCACCCTCTTAGGTTCAATACCCTCAAAGGGGTATTTCATGGATGACCTTTAGTCTTGTGCTATGGAGACATGCAAAATGTAGCTTCTTTCTTGTTTGCATAATGATCTTTGAAATCCACAAGAAAATCTTCCTTTGATTTTGCAATATCTTCCAATGGAATTGTGGATGACCTTTAAGCTTGTGCCATGGAGAATTTCCAAATGTAGCTTCTTCTTGTTGTAGAATGATCTTTGATATCCACACGAAGCTACATTTCAATGCACGTGTGAGTGTATAATATCCTATCATTAAAACACAAGATCACACAAACATTAGAACTTCTCAATGTCTTGTTATCATCAAAACAAGATTGATCACATTAGCCCTTAGGGCTTACAATCTCCCCATTTTTCATGATTACAAAACATCGATACAAACGGGAATAATATAACAAAAGGATAAGGCAATAAAGCACATAAAAATCAAAGCATGAGATAAGGATGCATATGATCAAGGCAAGTAGATGTTTTGGAATGAAAAAAAAATCATTCTACTCCCCCTCTTTTAAAGAATTCCTTATCTCTCCCATTTTGCAAAGTTCTTAACTTTCTCCTTTTGTAAAATTACTTTTCCTGGCACCTTTGAAAATCTAATTTTTCTCCCCCTTTTTGTCAAAATTAAAAAAGTTTCATCAGAGCGCCAAAGAGAAAAGTACTTTCTCCTCCTTTTTGTTAAAAGTAGAGATCCAAAGGATAAAGCATGATAATATCTTAAGGAGGGGATCGAGTTTAAAGCATGGAGAAGCTTGTTGGTCAATAGTAAAGAAATGAGCAAAAAGAAAGCAAAACTAAAGACCAAAAGAAAGAAATATTTAAAGCTATGTAAGCACATCATTTGTAAAAGGCCATTTAAATGAAAATATGAGTGGCCAAGAGATGATGCTTATCTAAAGATGTATGCAAGATTTAAAAATATCTTTTAAGGAAGTTTTAAGCTTGGTTAATTTCAAAATAGAGAGAGTACATAATGACACATAAAATCAAAGATGGACATATGGCTAAAAAATGAATATACAACTCAAGCTAAAACATGAGGAGATGAAGGAACAAAACCTTTAAGCACAATCTCCCCTTTTATCAAAATCAATGTTAGCTATAACAAGATGAGAACAAGTTATAGAACTTATCTAACAAAGATAAAATGGATGTGATACCATGAAAGTATAAACATATGAAAGGCATATGTATCACAAACCAGAAGCAAAACCATGAGGAAGTGTAAAGTTAACATTTTGGAGAACATTCCTCTTTAAGACAATGGTTAGCCAAAGAAGTATAACAACTAAAGCCATGAGCTAACCAAAGTAATCAAATGCGATCAAAATATATAAGAGAGAAAGACAACATATACATGCTCTCCCTAAATCAGTGCCCAGATAAGGAAATGCAAAAACTGAAAAGATATAAGTTTAGAGTGTACATTTTGCAGAAGCATGGCATGTTCAGTCAACCATATTTGAAGGTTGCGGTCGACCGAAATAATGGCAGAGAGCAACATAAAGACTTATTTCTTCATTCTTCACCTTTGGATGCTTTCCATAGTTTTCGATGAAGTGAGATTTCTCATTTTCTCTGTGTTTGGCTAATGCATTGGCTCTGCTTCCAACATTCTTGCTTCTTCTCTCGTGTTCTTATTATAGAGAGACACACAGAAACTTCCTATCTCTCTTCTTCGCCTTTTAACTGTCTCCTCTAATCATCATCCCTCAAGATCATCATCAATGGCGAGTGGATGAGAGTATTTGTTGGTGAAGTGAGATTTCTAGTTTTCTTTGAGTGTGCATATGTCTTTGCTTTTAACATCATTTCTTCTTTTCTCGTGTCCTAATAAGACATCAAGTAAAAAGCATATGCAAGAAACAACAAGTACTTATGTATCACCTATAGGGAGGATAAGAGACTCAAAAATAGTATGAAAGAACAAGTCTCTTCCTCAAGTAGTTGGTTAAGAATATGTTCTAAAATGAATTCAAACCAAACTACAAAGGTGATGTTTAAAAAAATGAAAGATATAGCAAGGAAAGCACATAAACAATTAGGTTTGAAAAGGGAAGTTATGAATCAATTAAAGGTCAGCACAAACTTCTCAAAGATAGATAACCAAAAGAGATGGAGGTTTTGGAAAATTTAAAACAAGCCATCAAAACTAGTGATATTTGAAAGATGTTAACATTTAAAAACATATCACTAGGGAATGAGGATAGGTAAAAAAGTATTTTAAAAGCACCTCCTTCCTTCACAGCATGATAGAATGTGAAAGGAATGTAACATGTTATGAAAGAAATTCCAAGGAGACATGGCACCAGAGATTATAATAAGCACATTTGTCATGTAGTACTTCTCCTAGGAAATTACTCACCACGTACAACCTATCAACAAACTAATCAAATGCTAAGAGTTATCAAATCAAAGGAGTTTCAAGGAAACATGACAACCAAGATAAAATTTCCTGATCCCCCAATAACTTTAAAAAACAAAACTGCCATATGATTGTTATATTCAGAAAGCTAGTGGACTGAAAATGGAATAAATTGGGTCATGCAAATGTGCATGAATCTGTATTTTCTTTTCTTTTTATCCGAATTCTCTGCTAAGTCTTTTGTTACTGGTCTTCCAATTCTTGAGTTTAGTTTAGGAAGCCCTTTGGGGTCATTTTCATATGGATGTTCACGATTATGCTATTTGTTGAACTATGATGATGATTTGCATCTCAATGTGTTAAAAAATTGTAGAGTAGCAGTCTTAAAAGAATTGAAGGGAAAATATATATTTTCACTCTTGCAAAATAAATGACTAGTACATAGGTATTTATACATGTATTCTTACAATACATTAGTTAACTACCAATCATATCATACTACACATGATTTAGGTAACCACTATACATTAGGTAGAAATTAATTAAGTACATTTCCTAAATACTAATTAGACACTTCCTAATTAATTAGGTATTTCCTAATTAATTATGTAATTCTAAATAGAAACTTCCAATACTCCCCCTCAAGTTGGAGTGTGGATATCGAGAACACCCAACTTGCTAACTAGATAATTAAACTTCCTCTGACTCAAGACTTTGGTTAACACATCGGCAAGTTGCTCATTTGTTCCCACATGACAAGTAACAAGTGTCTCAACTTGGATTTTTTCCCGAATGAAATGACAATTGATCTCGATATGCTTAGTTATTTCATGAAAGATTGGATTGGCTGCAATGTGGAGCATCTATTGTGTTAGTAGTGCCCTATGACCATTAGCATATGTTGTACGTTTTATTTCTTTTGAGCATGTCTCTGAATAGTTAATTTTGCTTTTGAACATCAAATGTGTGATTTGATAGTAAAACTCATTAGCTTATGCAATTACTATTCTAGTTGTCCCTAGTTTTATGTAATGTTCTTTACAATGAAATAAAACTAGTATGATGTATGATTGATGATCATGTTATACTGATCATGTGTAATGGATACAAATCATATCATAGATGGAATATATAGGGATACATTGTATTGGACGTGATCCGTTAGAGAAGTAATAATTTATGGTCCTTAGTCATAAGTATTACTTTCTCAGTACTATTTTGGAATCCTTAGACCTTATGTCTCCATTGATTCTAGCATGAATGTAGCCACATTTTGACTCAGTCAGACGTTACTTTTAATCGAGTAATCAATACGACTGATGATCGGATGTAGTGTCCTATCATGGCTTGAATGTGAGAGACATTGTAAGGAATTTGTCCCTCTCTGTTAAAGAGAGATATCCATGGGCCCCTCGATAAGGAAAAACTGTTTAAATGCATGGTCGTGCTCAAATGTATTTTATAAAGTGGTTATCAAATACTATTTGTTGGAACAGTCTACCCGGAGATCGAACATAAATACAATTAAGCTTAATAATGGTGATGACTACCATGCCTTATGCTTAATTAGGATATCGCGAGACAAAGGGATTAAATAGTGGATTGATATTAGGTTCCACCGTAAATTCATTCACTTTGGGTACTTACAATGTCCTGCTAGGGACCGCTTGTGATTTATGAACACATACTACTACTAAGTGTGTTTTCATTGCCATTGTGAGATGAACCTACATGGTCACACGCATAGACGAGCTAACAAGCTTCATGTCAAGATTCAATGAATCTAGAATGTGTCTAGGTTCATTGTATCTGACATTCACTTTTCTGAGAATGATAAAGAGTTATTATTCGAATTAGAGATAAGGGGCATTTTCGGTATAGGTGGAATTACGTGGGAGTTATTATTCGATAAAGACTCCCACTACCAGCAGAAGTCTAGAGGACGTGGGAGTTGAGGACTCCCACTGCCGAGAGGAGTTGAGGATGTGAGAGTTGGTTATGAGAACAAACTCTCAAACCTTATATAATGATCTCTTGGCCGAAACCCTAGCCTATCAATTTTTCAGCCGTAAAAATCACCAACTCTCTGAAATCTAATTTTCAGTTTTCGGTCTCCCTTTTCTCTCAGAATTCCGAAACTCAGAAAGACGTAGAGCTAGCACTCGCTGCCCGTCTCGTCGCGTGTATACCGGTAGAGGGATATTCCGTAAAGGGAATTCCGTTGGTGGCAACAAAGTATCCAAGAAACGTCATCCTCCATTCAAGAAGTAGCTTCTTGAACCCGAAATTGTAAGTCTTTTCTTGCTGTTTTTCGATTCGTTTTGTATGAGCGGATCCTTCAGGGGAGGACTCATGGGTGTTTGGAACGAGTTTCCGCCCATGAATCCCTTCAGAATAAAGTGTAAGAAAATAATTGTGTCAATCTATTTTTTAAATGTATATTGAAAAATTGACAATAGTTTATATTAGGATAAGGAGAAAACCAAAGAAGCAGTTGCAGTGGTTGACCAGCTATTTTCAAATAATTGAAAATTATATTAAAAGCAATCCGTTTGGTTACCTGTCTTGTAACAGTCAGCAGAAAAATCACTTTTTTTTTTTTTTTTTTTGAAAATAGCAGAAAAATCACTTATAAATGTACAAACTCTTTGACTGTAATAATACATACTACTATTACAAGAAGCCAAACTGAATTCATAATTTCCCCATCCTTTTTCATATATCATATATCAGTGTCATTCATAGCTATGGCCTCTCACTCCCTATTGGCAATTATAGGATTTTTAGCCTTGAATTTACCACTCATCTTTGCTTATGATCCTAGCCCATTAGATGATTTTTGTGTTGCTGTGCCCGATTCCTCAGCTGCGGGTAAGTCCCTTAATTAATGTAACTATATACTTATAATCCATACTTTAAAAAGGGTGAAAATCGTTTGTACCCGTGTATGTTTTCATTTATGTACTCTACCTTTAAAAATTGTCATTTGAACATTTATTTTAATTATATATACATATGGTGAATTGTGAGTGATTGAATATAAGAATGAGAAATATACGGGAACAGACAATTTTTTGCCCTCTAAAAACATGAAGATGTTATCTATTCAATATAAATTTAGTTTATTAGTATACATAAAAAGGTTCCATCGCCTTAGAAAACAAAGAAGATATCTTGTGTTATGTATAGGTTACCTCTTCCTCTTTAGTTTATATCAATTAACATCTTTATGAAATTGATCTCATATATGATATTTTCAATAAATTCGACTGGTAAACTCATATTCTATAAGCTTTCAATGTTGTTGAGAATCCCAAATTGACTGGTTAGTGAGCAAGTTTGTTCTTTATAAGAATTGGACAATCCTCCTTCTCTTAATTACCTTTTGATGGATTGAGTTAGACACTAGCTAGTTCATTTTTAAGATGTTATCAGAGCCACCTAGTTCGATGTTGGGTCCCCATTGATATTCACGCTGCAGATGTCTAGCCCTGTGCGTGAGGGGGTGTTGAGAATCCCAAGTCCATTTTTAACAAATGTCGATTTAAATCTGTTGGGGAATTAAAAAGTGTGTATGAGTTTGTGTAACTTCAAAAATCAAGAAATTGAATATTTTTGACATATCCACAAGTTCATATAAGTTTTCAGCAATTCTATGTAAAGGGATTATTATTTCAAATGATTTGAGCTATTATTCAAAATCTATTGATTTGATGCAGTTTTTGTGAACGGGAAAATTTGCAAGAACCCTAAGCTTGTTACTACAGAAGATTTCCACCTTTCAGCAGGTTTCAACAAGCCTGGAAACACAACTGGTCCATTAGGATCAGCAGTGAATCCGGTCGATGTTAATCGATTCCCAGGTTTAAACACTATGGGAATCACTATTGTTCGTGCTGACATCGCACCTAATGGCTTTGTGCCTCCTCACACGCATCCTCGCGCCACAGAAGTTATCTTCGCTCTTGAAGGAAACCTTTATGTTGGATTTGTAGCATCAAATCCAGGAAGTAATATGAAGAAAAAGTTGTTTGCTAAAGTACTGAAACCAGGAGATATTTTTGTTTTCCCAATGGGACTCATTCATTTTCAACTCAACGTTGGAAAGACACCAGCAGTAGGTTTTGCAACTTTTAACAGCCAAAATGTTGGAGTTGTATCATTTGGGAGTGATTTTTTTGCTACGGATCCATTAATTTCTCCTGAACTACTAGCCAAAGCATTTCAATTAGAAACAAAAGTGATTGATTATCTTCAGTCACGACCTTGGTTTGGACCAAATGTTGTTACTTAATTCTTCTTTACTTTGTAATAATAATTTGACTTTATATATTATATATATAAAAGTTGCCGTCACATTACAATTATTGGATGTCTGTTTTATATTGCAGGATGTAGACAGTGGCGGAGCCACAGTAGGACCCGGTGAGGGCACAGTTTTTTCCAAAAAAAAAATTTAAGTTTTAATTTTGTTTTTGTAACACCTCGTCTCGTTAACATTGTTTATTGTACTCATTTTGAATCACTTTACGATTTAAAATTAAATTTTATTTTTTACTTTTTTTATTTTTTTTATTTTTTTTAGTTTTAATTTTGTTTTTGTAACACCTCGTCTCGTGAACATTGTTTATTGTACCCATTTTGAATCACTTTACGATTTAAAATTAAATTATTTAGTTTGTGAATTATAGGAATGACACCACTTATATTTTAACAATTTTGCTCTTGATTTGGTAACAAACTTAAGTGTAAGAAGACTAAAACATAAAATTACTAATAAAAAATTCACAATGGGCTCTCTTGTTAACTATAAAAAGTTCACAATATGAAGCAAGGTTTATGAAGCATTGATTAGTAGAGTGAAAATGGTGAACAAAATGTGAATAACTCTAGTATATAAGATTTCACTAAAAAAAAATTGTCTCCGCCAATATTTAAATGCTTTTATGAATTTATTTTGTCAATATTAATTGTGCTCCCACCAAAGAAAAATTTCTGACTCTGCCACTGGATGTAGAGCTCAAATATCAACTCCAAATAAATGAATTTCAATGACTTTTAGTTTTCATTCTCATTTGATTTGAAACTATAAATAAATCATTTGACTTTTCGTTAAAACTTTTGCGCTATACGTAATATCTAAAATAATCTTTATAAAAAAACATGAATACTGAGCTGGAGTCGTGAAATTAGGGGCCTAGTATTATATTAACGGGGCCACTATAGGGGCACCCCTACTCCAGTTAACACCCCTCCCACATTTTTTTAGTTTTCTTTCTCTCTCCTCTCAATTTTTCCTCTCAAAACCTCTAAAGCCTTTGCTGCTGCTGTCGCCGCCAGAAATATCCGCCGCCGTTCACCGGATTCCGGCCAAATTTTTTTTTATCATTTTTGAGATAATCGGATTAGATCCACCACAAAATATCAATTTAAAAAAAAAGTGGAGGAAAAAAAAATTCCGACAAGATTCCGGCTTAATGGACTCCGACGATTGTGGTTATTTAAAAGACATTGATTTCGAGAGGTAATACTTAACAATATGTTTCTTATTGTTTTAATAATATTTATTTTTTTCGGGTAAAAAAAGCATGTGTAAATTGAAAAAGAGTGAAAAAAACTCACTGGACCGGAGAAAACAGCACTAAAAATCGATGTCTGCAGAAACAGCCATCATGGGGTGGGTGAGGTGGGTGACGACTCCCAATGATGACTTCATCATGGGGTGGTGAGTGACGTCACCCCATGATGACGTCATCATGGGGCAATTTTATGATTTTTTTTAAGGGGCGGATTTATACACGGTAAATTACTCTCCCGCGTGTCCGTTTACACGCGATTTTTACAGTGCCTAAGAGTTATTAATATTAGTATTTTGTGTAGTTTTTATTTTCTAACAAATTTTTTGTTTTGTATTTATTGTAGGTTCAAAGTTCAGACGGACCCAATAGTGATCTAGAAGAATTTCCTGATAATGAGGAAAATTGGCCTGATACGGGGGAATATTTTAGTCCCTATACTGAATTTGATTTTCAAACCAAGGAAGAGTTAGTCTAATTTGTAAGAACAACGGGGGATAGAAAATAAAGTATATATTGTGATTGGTTGGTCAAGACAGGGACAAGATTATAGTGTACCTAAAGTGTATTTACGGTGTGAGCGTTCTGGTACGTACATTGGGGCACCAATTGGCGAGGGCGGTGAAGGGAGGAAAGCTAACCGGACAAGGAGGACTAAGAAGATAAATTGCCCATTCAAGATAGTAGGGAAAAAGACTAAAGCGGAGTCATGGAGATTTCAGGTTAGCCAAGGCAAACATAACCACTTCTTGGGAATTTATCAGTTTGGTCATGCTGCGGCGCAGCGGTTGGATGACGACCAATTTAATTTGGTTGAACAGTTAAGTAAGTGCAACGTCGGGGCGAACGAAATATACAACACATTGAAATTGGAAAATCCTAATTTTTATGGCAGTAAGTCTACAATATTTAATGCAAGGGCAAAACTCAGGAGACTTGATAAAAATGGTAGGACTAAATTACAAGATCTGATGTATCGTGTTACTGAAGCTGGCTATGTTGTCGAGTGTCGCCGTTATGTAAATAGCGGGAGTGACGGGACGGGTGCAAGCGAATCTCAAGCCTATGTTGACTTATTATTTGCTCATCCGGACTACAAATTAAATAATAAAATATGCAATAAATAAACAAAAAGTGCAAGAAAAATGTCACTGCCTGGTGACGTGGCATTCTCTCGTTCCACGCGCCGCCACGCGCCAAACCCAGGCAGTTTCACGCTTTCACGCGCCCCACGCTCCCACGCGTTCCCACGCGCCTTACGCGGGTCTCCTCTTACACGCGCCTCACGTGCCAGACCATCTCCTTTCCCATTTTCTTCACGGGCCGCCTCCTGTGGTCTTTTTTTAAAAAATATTCAGTCCATTTTTGAGGTTTTTTATGCCATAAACCCCGGGATCTAGTCTAATTTTAAGTGAATTACATAATATATGTGTTTTGTTATTGATAATGATTTAGATCTACCTATTTTTAAGTAAATTTTCAAAATTTTAAAAAGTAAAACTTACATTGTGTTAAGTTGTGATAATATTTTGACGTTGGATCTAGAGACAAAGTTGAAGAGACCGACGTTTGCAACAAGATGGTGTACTCCAAAAAAATTCCGGCGATGCTCCGGCGGAGGCAGAGTGAGGCGGTGGCAGATGGGGGTGGTTGAGACTTGAGAGTTTTTGAAGAAAGAATAGAGAGGAAAGAGAAAGAAATGGAAAAAATGGGGAAGGGGGGGTGTCAACTTAATGTAATGGGGGTGGGTGGGTAGTCATCCCCTATATTAATTGCATCCGTATTTAGATGTTCCATATCAAATTACACGCGGATTAAGAAAAATATTACTCCCTCCGTCCCAAATTATCTATCCACATTTTCTTTTTAATATGTCCCAAATTAACTGTCCACTTTCTAAATAAATGTCTCATTAATGATGATTTTTTCAAATCTTACCCCTTACATTAAATGTTGGAGCGAGAAAAATAGAGAATAAAAAAGGTATAATTAAACTGGAAGCAACAATAAATCAGTCTAGCTCCTGTGCGGAACAGCCAAAATTTCACGTTCGGAACAATGATTCGGCCGTTGATTCATTTTTCAGATGGATCGACGGCTGCGATTTAAAAGAGGGTTAAAATGGTATATATTTAATTTCACAAAAAAAAAGGAAACACGCAACCATCACATTGGTTGGGTTACCGAGGTAAGAGAAACAGCATAAAAGGAGCCAAACGCCCACCACCATCTTCTTCCTTCTTCCTTCTTCTATTCATTTCCTTACCAAAACCCTCATATTCTCACCTATTCTCTCAGCAAAAACATCTATTCTCTCATCTTGTTTCTTTTACTTTTTCTGAAAAAGTGATTGTTCATCTTCTTCTCCAAAAATCTTTACGAATTCTACCAATATTTTTTTAAAAAAATGACAACATCTACACTTGAAGATACATCCAAGAGATAAAAATGGGAATTTCTCTGTTCTACAGAGAAAATAATATCTTTAAATCAAACATTGTTGGGAAATCGAGCAATGAATATTCAAAAGCTCGATCTTTTGAAGAATGCTGGCTTTTTGGGGTTTACACATATCAAACTCCCCAATTTAAACGAAGAATGGTTGAAATATGCCATTAAGTACTAAGATGCATATGAAAGATGCATCAGACTTGAAGACGGACATAAGTTAACTATAACCGCAGAAGACGTACATAGGGTATGTGGTGTGCCTCTGGGGATTAAACCTATACCTTCCCATAAAGAACTTGAAAAAAGATTCCCCACAGAAAAGGTGAAGAGGTTCGCTGAGAGATTTTGTTGATGGGGTGTTCTAATAAGGGCTATGTAGATGAGGACATAATATATGATTTTCTTACATTAGAATGAAATATTAACCCTAAGAGATGGGTAACTTTATACGGCATGTATATCTTGAGTCGTCTTTTCATTGCGAACAATAGTGGAGTGGTTAGTCCGAGATTTGTGTTACTGTTTTAACATTACAAAGAATACAACTAGGAAGTCTATATTGCTAATTTTGTGCATGGGGCACTTGATGTTTACCATCCGAAGGTGGTTGCCGGAAAGCAAACAACTTATAGGATTCCGGTAGACGTGCACTTTATAATGGTATAGTTGTTATTTATTAGTGAACACATGTTTTTGTTCAATGAACACATGTTTTTGTGCAATGAACACATGTTTTGTATACTGAACACATGTTCTTGTATAGTGAACACATGTTTTTCTGCATTGAACACATGTTTATGTATTCTGTGAACACACGTTTTTGTTCAGTGAACACATTTTTTTTGCAGTGAACACATGGTTTTGTCCACTGAACACATGTTTTTGTTTTCTGTGAACACATGTTTTTGTACAATGAGCACATGTTTTTTTTTTTGCAGTGAACACATGGTTTTGTCCACTGAATACATTTTTTGCAGTGAACACATGTTCTTATCCAGTGAGCACATGTTTTTGTATTATGTGAACACATATTTTTTGCAGTGAACACATGTTTTTGTGTAGTGAACACATGTTTTTGATTAGTAAACACTTGTTTTTGTGCAATGAACACATGTTCTGTTATTCTGAACACTTCAATTTGTGCCTTTCAAGTGCATTCTTTGGATTTCCTAACAGGAAACCATCTAGATGTGGATGCCCTAAGTTGTGCGCTGTGGGATGCTAAAAATAGGAAGAGTATGTTCAGTGTGTTGTGTTCTTCTTAAGAGAACATGTTCTCTTACCAATAACATGTGTTCTTCGTAAGAGAACTTTGAACTATGATTCTCATTCCAATTTGTTTTCTCTCCCTCAACTTTTGTCCATCTCATTGTTTTTACTGCAGATTTACATACTACCGTTTATCTGATAATTTTAGCTTATTTTGTAGGATTTAGCAACCGTCCATCACCTTAGCTAGTGCCTAATTGATTAGACTACTATCCTCATAGTACGAACATTAGTTTGTGGAATTTTACTGTATAATCTGAAAATATTATATAAATCAATGTCTCAATGTGAAATACTGATCTTTCACTCACATATTTGTCTTTGAAGAATTTACTACTCAGACATTCACTGTCGAACCGCCAACACGGTGGTCTAGAACTTCATTTAAGGACATAGAACTTGGTAAGAGAACATGTTCTCTTTGTGTTCTTCGTAAGAGAACATGCCAATAACATGTGTTCTTGTTAACAGAGCATGTGTTCTTCGTAAGAGAACACGTGTTCATGGTCAGTGAACACATGTTAATGGTAAGACAAATGTGTTCATGGTAAGTATACATGTGTTCTTGTTAAGAGAACATGTGTTCTTGGTAACAGAACATGTGTTCATGGTAAGAGAACATGTATTTTTTCAATTGCCAATATTACGTTCTATTTATTAGAATGCTAGTCGAATGGTTTCTTCATCAATAAAGGAAGGGTCTACTGTTACTTGCTGTCTTTGCTTAATATGTTTGGCCCTTACCTTTTGTCTCTTTATCTCCACAACTCTCTTTAACCTCTTCGTTGTTCTATTTGGGTCTGCCCTTTTTTCAACTCTATCCGTTTAGGTTGAACTCCACTTTCAAATTTCACGCACAGTGTCGGGTAATGTCTGCATATTAAATAGATAATGAAGTTGGTATTGTAACCCCATATAATCTTTAACATGGATCACGATTGGTTTACCCTGATACTTAGATTAGGTAATGTGGGCCACTATTTTGTCAAGAATGAATATCTAGTTTTCCATACGGATATGAACAACTATCCATGCTTGAATGAATAGTTATCCAATCACCCCACGAATAGGTATTCATGCTTACCGGGAGTTATAGGTGCCCGATTGGATCTGGTATTTGCGAGTAGCATATTTACACGCTTGCACAAATCATCGAATGACCGATCAACATATTCATATGCAACATCACTGCCACATACAGTTGTTACCAGTAAAACCATCTTTCCACACATTTCTTGATAACGTTCGCCATATTCTTTAGGTTCTTTGCTACCACCACTAAGACTGCCTAAGTCTACCCCCAGCTCTTCACATTTTTTGTCCACCTTTTCATCACGTAGTGTGATGGCAACTCTCTCAGTTTTGTGTGTACTCCTTCGCAAGATCCTAGAAGTTCCATAACTATAAGGGCATGTTGGCAATGCAAACCTAGTATTTCAAACAATCGACATGTGCATTCTATAATTTCTTTTTTTGGATCAATCATAACAATCTTCTCGTCAAGCTTTGATATCATGCCAAAAAGATAAACATTCTTGAACATAAGGTATGCATATTTACTACCACTGTTTTTTGAAGGACATGGATATAACAAGTACTCCATAGACTGATGATACTGCAAACAAGCAAAAATCGAATACATGTTAGGAAACCTATCACACATGTTCTCAAAACTAGAACACTTGTTTTTAAAAATAGAACACTTGTTCTCATAAATAGAACACCTGTTTTCAATGACATAATATCTGTTAGGAGTATTATAATACCTGTTCCTACGAATACATTAGGAGTATAATGCGTGCCAGCACTATTAGCCAAAGGGCTATGTGGAGTATTGTTGTTCGGCAACTTGTTCATAGCTTCAAAGTTGCGTTGAAATTCAGCAGTTCGTCTATCATTCAACATCCTATTAAAGTGAGTGAAGAACTAGACAATATTGTGGTCAGCCTTGAGATATCTTCTAAGGACAGTGTTGTTGGACTCACTCAGCTGTGTTGATCGAATGCCAGCAGTGAAATGTTTCTTAACCAATGCGGATGACCATTGTTCTAAAATCCCATGAATCCTTTTGACCCAAGAATGCACTACATCTTTTTTGTTAGATTTATCCTTAATAACACACTTCTTCTAGAGCTTTACCCACACGTAGTCAAACTCATTTTCATCATCAACAGTATACATTACATTAAAAAAATGCTCTCTGACTTCTGCCGTCCACATGGAGCTCAAGTTCTTTACAGCATTTTCCTTAATGTGTCATGTGCACAAGCCATTGAATGAATTAGAGAACTCGGACTTTATTGTTGCCGCCATTGCAGCGTCCTGGTCGGTAAAAAAAGATTGAGGGGCTTTACCGGACATGCATTTCAGAAATGACTTGAAAAGCCATTTGATCGAAAGGATTGTCTCATCATACAGTAGTGCAGCCCTAAATATGCACGACTCATGGTGATGGTTGAAACCAACAAATAGCGCTGAAAGGAAAGTGTTTTAAGTTATTTAAAAAGAACAATGCGAAAGAACATGTTTTCTCTATCAGCGAACATGTGGTCTCTATCAGCGAACATGTGTTCCCTGACAGAGAACATGTGTTCTATTTCATCGAACATGTGTTCGTTGACAGAGAATGATGCGAAACCGTTGTACGAATACCAAGGTTCGGTTTAAAGGTCCGATATTTCTCTATCTCGAACAGTTTATGGGGGAATATAAACATTTATCCGAATGACCTCTCTAAGCTTCATGGCTGGTACCGTATCAGAGAACATGTGTTTCCTGACAGAGAACACATGTTCGCTGATAGAGAACACATGTTCGCTGGCAGAGAACATGTGTTCCCTGACATAAAGCGAATCGGTGTTCTCAGGAACATATTGTCTGAACAACTTATCATAATACCTATAGGTCTGAAATTGTTGTTGGTCCTGTATGTTGTATCAAAGGTCACTGCATATCCAAAGTAACCATAGTCCATCTTCATTAAACCATATGCCCAAAATATATTAGCAATTTTCTCCTCGAATTCCATTTTCAATATCATAGTAAAACGAAGGATTTATATATGCCTCACGACGGAAATGCTTAAGTAGGGTTGTTCCTTCCCCGAGTTCCATGGACTTTTGACGTTTCCTATACAGGTGATTCTTTAAATCAACCTTAAATAAAGCCGAGATTGTCATTTCTACTGGCTTGCTATGACATTATAGTGTATGAAGACTTAAGTGGAACCCCAGCACTATTATTCATCTCAGCAACAATTTCATGAAGATTGGTCACATGACGATTCGATCTTATCAAGTGAGCAAAGTTTTTGGGGTGAAGAGGATGATTATGCTCCTTAACCCAATCACTAACTACAAATACACGCCTCAGTTGATTAAATTTTAGAACTAGTTTGGCCGTACAACCAGACTGCGTCGAAAATTTCCTTACCTTGATGTGTGTTTCTGGGCCTTTGTCATTGTTCTTGGGGTCATGTATACTTCCTTTCCTGTATCCCTCTTTATTACAAACATATTTCAAGTAACCCACCTGATCTTTATCTCCGCGTAAGGTCTTAGTATAATTTTTCCTAACACCAGACCCTAAATTATGCGCATAATCCAGGTAAAGATCTCTGAACTCATTTTTTGTATTGAACTCCTTTGTCTTCAGATCAATTGTGCTGTAATAGTCAGCATTGCTTGTACAAAACAGATGTTCAGTAGACAAAAATATGTGTTCATTGCACAAAAATAGGTGTTCACTAAACAAAAATAGGTTATATGTCTTACCATCCTGCTCTGTATTGTCAGGTGTGTGTGCATTCTGCTCTGCATTGCCTGCACAAAACATGTGTTCAGTAGACAAAAACATGTGTTCACTGCACACAAACATGTGATGACTGAACAAAAACAAGTTATATATCTTACCATCCTGCTCTGTATTGTCAAATGTCTGTCCATTATGTTCATACTGTTCATCTTACAATCCCTCCAGCCCTGCGTCTATTTCATGGTAAACTTTAGATAAGGGGTGAAATAAAACACAAGAAACAACATGATTCAGCATTGTCATTTATAAAACAACTCACCATTTTCTGATTCATCACAAAGAACAACGGTTTTCTTCGATATTTTAGTGGTTCTAGTATCATCATTATCATTATCGCTAGTTACTAAAATCAAATCGTTTGGGAATTTCCTTTTGCCTATGTCTCAAAATAAATCGTTATCTTGATGAGAACTTGTGTGGCCATCGTAAGGGACACCATTCTTTTCAAGAAAAACTCTGAATCTTTTCCATTCAACATTACTTGCATTTTCTTGACAATTTTTTCATAAGTTTCCATTTGATAGGATGAGAGATGAAGAAAATCGGATGAAAAGTGAATGAAGCCTTGAGAGAAGGAAAGTGATGAAAAGAGATAGATGAAAAGGGAGATATTTTAGAGATCCTCAATGATCTTCTTCCAATTAAAAGTAAGAAAGAGAAAAGGGGCAATTTAAAATTTCGTTTTTCCACCCAAAAAAAGAGCACATCTTTTATCCTTTAATACCACTGTTTTTGTTACAGCCGTTGGATCAAAAGTACAAGATCCAACGGCCCTCGTCGTGGCCCGCACGTGCGGATCATCTTGGGTTCAACATAGGAGCCGAGACGACAATAAATAGGGTCATATTTTATATTTTACTATATTCTATTATAGAATTTGATGAAACCTTAATTCTCGTACAAAATACAAAGTGAACGAATAATTTGGACGAAGAGAATAGTAGTTACTAGTTATGTTTGTATCTTTAGTTAAATGACCAAAAAATCATCTGGAAACTTTGGATGTCAAAGTTGAATTAACAATGTATACTATTTTATCACCAACCCAGGAGCTACAGATGAGCAAATTCGGTTTTTCTGAATTCCGACCAAATTTGAATTGAATTTGGTAATTTGGTTTCGGTAATTATGTTTGAATTCAGTAATTCGGACGTGACCGAATTCGAATTGGGTTAATTGGGGCGATTTCGATCATACCAATTTTGAATTCGGTCTGACCGAATTCGAATTGGATTTTTTAAATAAATTAATAATAATATTATATAATAAATATATATAGTATTATAATAATATTATATAATAAATATATACATCTCGTAACTAAATCTGCTCCAATTCAGCCAAGTCGGTCGAAACTGAATTCCGAATTCACCAATTCGGTCAATTCGAATTCGGTTTCAAATTCTGAGGTCTAAAAAAATGAAAAAACCGAATTCAAATGACCAAATTGGCGAATTCGAATTCGGTGCTCACCCCTACCAGGAGCTACTTACTAAAGAAAAATGCCAAAAAAAAAAAAAAATGAAATTTCTCTCACAACTTCAGTCATTGATAGGTGCAGTAGAATATGGTTGCCTCGGCAGCCGCTAGATTTCTGCTTATAGCTGCGTCACTAGAATATGGTGATCAGCACATGCTTATAGCTGCTTGCCAGCGAAATTGCAGCGGTCAATGTGTGTGCAGGATTAAAAGTTTAGATGCAAATTAATATAGTCTAAGGTTTCGTTCAAAAGATGTATATAAAGGCAGTGAGAGTTTATCTCGAATACAAAATCATACGTAATGCCAAGTCTTTTTTGTAATGTAAGTTTTTACCGCATAATAACTCCCACTAAAATCAGAAACCAAAATCATTATCCCATCAAAAAATAAATGTCAGAAACAATCAATTTAGACACTTTTTAGATTCATTGAATCTGGACACAATTCTCGTTAACATGTCTATGTGTGTGACCATGTATGTTCATTTTACACTGGTGATGAAAACATACTTAGTAGAGTATGTATATATCCATAAATCACAAGAGGTCTCAAACAAGGCATTGTGACTGCCCATAGTAAATAAAAAATCGGTGGAATGATTATCTAATCTCAATCTACTATTTAATCCTTTTGTCACATGATTTCTTAATTAAGCATAAGGCATGAACATTGTCACTCTTATAAAGATTAATTGTATTTGTACTCAATCTCCAATTAGACTGTTCCAACAAATAATATTTAATAACCACTTTATTAAATATATTTGAGCACGGCCATGCATATTTAAACCGTCTTCCCGAGTGGCCCATGAATATCTCTCTCGAATAAGAGAGGGAAAAATCCCTTACAATGTCTCTCACATTCAAGTCATGATAGAATACTACATCCGATCATCAGTCATATTAATCACTCGATTAAAAGTGACATTCGACTGAGTCAAAACATAACTCTATTCATGTTGGAAACAATGAAGACATAAGGTCTAAGGATTCCAAATAGTATTGAGGAAGAAATACTTATGACTTAAGTAACCATGTAGTATTACCTTTTTTGTCGGATCACATCCGATACTATATATTCCAATATGTATCTATGATATGATTTGTATCCATTACACATGATCAGTGAAACATGACCATCAATCAAACATCATACTACTTTATTCATAAAAATAGGGACAAATAAAATAGTAATTATATAAGCTAATGAGTTTTACTATCAAATCACATATTTGATATTCAAAAGCAAAATTCACTATTTAAATAAATGCTCAAAATAGAAAACGTACAACATATGTTCATGGTCCTAGGGCACTACTAACAATCTCTCACTTGCCCTAGGTCTAATCATACATAACCATTAACCCCATTGACCTAGTATGACTCTCGTGTTTAGGTTGTGGGAGTGTCATAGTCAATGGATCTGCAATGTTGTCGTCTGTATGAACTTTGCAAATTTTTACGTCTCTTCTGTCAATAATCTTTTGAATGAGATGGAAACACCTAAGAATGTGTTTGGATTGTTGATGAGATCTAGGTTCCTTATCTTGTGAAATGACACCAGTTTTATCACAATAAAGGTCCACTGGGTTCACAATGATAGGGATAACACCTAGTCCATCAACAAATTTCCTAATCCAAACAGCTTCTTTTGCTGCATCAGAAGCAGACACATACTCAACTTCAGTTGTAGAATCGATCATAGTTTCCTGCTTTGAACTCTTGCAGCTCACAGCACCTCCATTCAAACAAAACACAAAACAAGACTGTGATCTAAAATCATCTACGTTGTTTGGAAACTTGCGTGTGTAACCATTTACAACTAAAGATCATTTTTTACCTCCGTAAACTAAAAACATATATTGTCATTCTTAAGTACTTAAGAATGCTCTTGACAGTAGTCCAATGTGACTCTCCATGGTTAGATTGAAATTTGTTACTCATACTCAATGCAAATGAGACATCCGGACGAGTGCAAAACATGGCATAAATAATAGACCCAATGGATGATGCATATGGTATCTTACTCATGCGCTCTTAGTCTTTCTTCGTGGAAGGTCCTTGAGTTCTGTTGAGTTTCATGCCGCGTGACATGGGCAAGAATTCCCTTTTGGAATCTTGCAATTTGAACTGTTTCAGTACTTTGTTAATGTATCCAATATGACTTAGGCCATTCATTCTATTGGATCTATCTTTATAGATCCTTATTCCTAAAATGTAGGTAGCTTCGCCTAAGTCTTTCATGGAAAAGAAATTCCCCAACCAAATTTTTACACTTTGTAATGTGGGGATGTCATTCCCAATAAGTAAGATGTCATCTACATAAAGAACAAGGAACACTATTGCATTATTAGTTACTTTCTTATAGACACAATGCTCATCTTCGTTTTTTATGAAACCAAATTCTTTAATTGCTTCATTAAAAGCGACGATTCTAGCTTCGAGATGATTGTTTCAATCCATAAATGGACATTTGAAGCTTACACACTTTGTTAGGATTCGATGGATGAACAAAGCCCTCAAGTTCTCATATGCACATCCTCGGGGAGGTTTCCATTAAGAAACGCAGTTTTAATATCCATTTGCCAAATTTCATAGTCATAATATGCAGCCATGACAAGTAAAACCTTAATAGTTTTATCATAACGACATTAGAAAAGGCTTTATCATAGTCTATACCATGAATTTGTCTATAACCTTTAACTACTAGTCAAGATTTAAAAGGGTGTACACATTACCATCCATATCGGTTTTCTTTTTTAAACACCATTTATTACCAATGATCTTACAACCTTCGGGTGGGTCAACCAAAGTCCACACTATCATACATGGATTGCATCTCATACTTCATAGCTTCTTGCTACTTGGTAGACTCAGAACTATGAATTGCCTCTTTGTAGGAAGTGGGTTCAGTTTGATCAATCAATTCAATATAATGTTCATCAGTTACGAGAAATTCGTATCTTTCAAGCTGTTGATGAACCCGACTTGACCTCATGGGGCTTTGTGTCAAAGATTCAAGCTCACTATCAGCACGTGAGCTTACTTGAGGTTCCAAAGTTAGTGCAGATGTTGTTTGTGGATCTTGAATTTTTCAAGATGGATCTTACTCCCACTATCCTTTTTGGAAATAAATTCCCTTTCAGGAATACTCCATTTCGAGCAATAAACACTTTATTCTTTGATGCAAGATAGAAGTAATATACTTTAGTTTCCTTAGGATATCCCACAAACAAACACTTGTCAGATTTAGTGGTGAGTTTATCAGATAATAATCGTTTTACATAAGCTTCGCATCACCAAATCTTGAGAAATGATAGACTAGGTCGTTTCCCACTCCATATCTCATATGGAGTCTTTTGAACTGCTTTAGAATTTAATATAAATGCAGCAGTTTCTAGGGCGTAACCCCAAAAAGAAATTGGAATATTAGTTTGAATCATCATAGATCGAACCATATCTAATAACGTGTGATTTTTTCGTTCTAGGACAATTCCACAACCTCTAAGATGTTCGTCAAACTCTTGGTTAAGGTATTCACCACCTCGATCTGATCGAAGTATTTTAATACTTTTTCCAAGTTGATTTTGTACTTCATTTTGAAATTCTTTGAATCTTCCAAAATATTCAGATTTATGTTTCATTAGATAGACATAGCCATATCTACTAAAATCATCTGTAAAATGTAATGAAGTACTGAAAACCTCCTCTAGCACTAGTATTTATCGGTCCACATACATCAGTATGTACGAGGCCTAACAAATAAGAAGCTCTCTCACTTTGTCCATTAAAATGAGCTTTAGTCATTTTGCCTAATAAACAAGAATCACATGTTTCATAAGACTAAGTCAACTGATTTCAAAATCCCATTTTGATGGAGTTTTGATATGCATTCTCGTTGATATGACCCAAACGACAATACCAAAAAGTATGTTTGATTTAAAACATGTGCACTTACAGATAATATATGTGGTCATATCATAAATAACGGGAGCCCAAAGTTTCTCAAGATATCCCTTCATCTTTAAAACATGTGCACTTTCAGAAGTTTCATGGGCCGTCTTGCAACTATTCAACGCCTTTGTACTGAGAAACCTTTCTTGACGGGCTTGCTCTTGAAACATTTCCTTGAGTTGTCCTATCATTTGGAAAGCTTCAACCTCATCAAACTGTTTTTGAAGTCCAGAGCTCATTGTGGCTAGCATAAGGCAAGTCACATCATTAGAGTCATCTACATGATGTTGAAATTTACATTTGATATAAGTGCTCCAATTGGATTAGGCCGACCAATACTCGATTGGTCAAACCGATCTGGTTGAACCGGTCTGTTGAACTGAATTTGATTTGTTGAACCGGGTCTGGTTTGCTGAACAAAAAAACCGATCCAAGAATCAGTCAAAACCGGACATGTGAGAGACATGTGAGGGGTTGTGTGTAGTGTGGGTTATGAGATATTAATGAAAGGGGAAGTGGAAGTAGTACGTGAATTAATTTTCATCCCACTACTTCATTTGCTCTTATTATTATTCAAATGTTGAATTAATTCCCTCTCCCAAATATACTATGGCTTCCGATTTCTAAAGTAGGAAATCAGCCCCAAAATACACAACTCCATGAACATCAAAAGTTAGAAGATAAATCAGATTTTTCATTCTTCATTTTTCCGGTTTTTCTTGAACCTATATTCTTAATTTTTGAAGATTATCTTCAGCCTTAGGAGCTCTCTAACTAGCATTAAAGACGTCAAGAACAAGTTCAAGTTGATAGTGTGGATATCGCTAGAGACAGGAGCCGATAAAGATCGATTTTTGTTGGTGATTTCGTAGCAAACACAAAACATAAATTGTTTCTGTCATCCCGTAAACTAAAGGTAATTATCATATTTCAAAGATCATTGGTTCTTACTCATGAATGATCATTTTAGAAACAGATTCCGCTTTTACTTTCTGATGCACTTCGTTTAAGAATCCGAATTTCTTTCTTTCAGTGGTATCAGAGCCAATCCCGAGTACACAATCGTTCTTTTATGTGTTACTCATTTTTAGTAGATGTTTAATGCATACAATAGGATGTTTGTATCTTTCTACAGCCTCTAGGATTATGTTTTAGTGTTAAACTAGTCCTAGAACGAAGCTAGTATTTTTTTGGGCTGATTGACCAAAAAATGTTCTCGGTCAACCGAGGTGGCCTATTTTTACACTGTTTTGGATACTTCCTTTATTGTGGTCGATCGGATTATGGCCTTGGTTGACCGGAGAAGGGAAGACAATGTATATTTGTGTTTTATTAGCATGATTGTCATGTTATTTGAGCATGGTGCATAGTAATAGCTCTATACCAAGTCTTTTTTATTATAATACGGCATGTGTGTCGTGTCTTCTCTATTAAAATTCCGATTGTAATTTATCTCTCGAATGTAACTCGTGATTTATTTTCCTATTATGTAAAGCATAGTATAGGATTTATTATGTAAATTGCAAAAGTATAATGGAGTCAATCCTACGGAGAAAATCATTTGGAGGCGGAAGACAATAGATTAGATTTGTTTTTCACATTAGACAGACTTTGGATTTTACATTGGCTTGGAAAATGAGCATAGGGGGCTATTACTATTAACGGTTTTATTTACTGTCTTGATGCATGAGATGCATGTTTTATAGTTTTATAGAATGAGATGCATGATTTTTAGTCGTATAAACGGTTTATACAAACATTTGGTGAGATCATTTAAAATTAAAATTCCTCAATTTTAATTATATTAAGTCTATGCCTTCCTCGATTTGGCCCTCCTCAAGGCCTAAATCGACAGTAATGTAGAATTGGGAGGCAATATGCACCTGCCTATCCGGGTGAGGCGCGAAAGATAAGTTAGTGATATCCGTCGACGCAAATCTTGGGTCATACTTAACTGAATTATCTCAATAAATGGATTGAGGATCTGGAGGCAAAAGAGTTGAGATGTGCATTTGGATGTACTAAGAATAATTGTTATTTAATCAACTAACCAAGAATTACATAATTATGCAATTATCAAATGTTGCTTACCTAAATAGCCATATCTCGAGCTGTGTAGCCAAAGATGTCTCGGGATTGGTGATATATGAATCTTGGCTTACTAGAAAGATTTTTGAACTTTCCGAATGAATACTTGAGGGTTATTCATTTGAAGAAAATAATGAGTGAATCATTAATTAAAGACCTAGTAATGATTTTAAAATAAGATACTAAAACTTTGGAAAATCTTTATTATAGATATAATGGCAAATGCAAATGTTTCAAACTTGCTATCGTTGCGATCTGTCCTTGTGAAGGACAAACTTGAGGGAGGAAACTTCCTCGACTGGTACAGGAATTTGAGAATTGTTCTCAAACACGAGAAAAAACTTTATGTTCTCGAAGAACCTATTCCTGATCCACCAATTGCGTGGTCTACGGCCGCTGAAAGAACTGCTTATCGTAAGCATTTAGATGACGCATTGTATGTGTTAAGTTTAATGTTGGTTGCCATGACCTCTAAGCTTCAAAAGCAACACGGGGAAATTGGTGCGTTAGACATGATTAATCATCTAAAGCAACTATTTCAGGGTCAGACTCGCCAGGAGAGATTTGACGTGTCAAAATCTCTATTTCAGTGCAAGATGGCTAAGGGAACTCCAGTCGAAACTCACGTTCTGAAAATGATAGGTTATATTGAGAACCTAGGCAGACTGGGATTTCCTCGTGGCCAAGAGTTATAAACTGACTATATTATACCATCGTTGTCCGAATCATACAGTCAGGTAGTATTAAAATACAACATAAATGATATAGACAAACCACTTACTGAATTGTTGAATCTGTTAAAGACCGTCGAGAAGGAAATAGGCAAGTCCAAATCCATACTGATGGTTAATAACGTAGGCAGAGGTGTTGGTAAGCCTAAAGGCAAGCCTGATGGAAAACCTAAGGGCAAACCTAACCAATTCGGGAAAGCACTGAAAGCCAAGGGAGATGTGGCTAAGGATGATACTTGTCACCATTGTGGTGAGCGAGGACATTGGAAAAGAAACTGTAAGAACTATCTTGCATGGGAAAAACTTGGAAATTGGGTAAATGTTGCTTCTGGCTCCGGTTTTTTTTGTTATAGAAGTAAATTAGTCTACTACTACTTCCTCTAGGATATTAGATATCGGATGTGTTTCTCACATTTGTATGAATGTGCATGGGACTGCAAATGAGTGGGGAGCTGACAAAAGGCGAAGTAGACCTACGCGTTGGCAATGGAGCAAGAGTTGTTACCTTAGCTGTATGAACTTATGAAATTACTTTTCCCTCTGGGATTGTCCTAGATTTAGAGAATTATCTCTGTGTACCTACTTTAACGAAAAATATTATTTCAATTTCCTGTTTGGCCAAGATGAGTTTTGATATTAATATTAAAAACTAACGAATGTCGTTATCATTGAATAATATTTTTTATTTTAATGCAACCTTGGTGAATGTTTATATTTGTTAGACCTCAATTCACCGGTCTATAACATAAATACGAAAAGGATTAAGAATATTGATTCAAATCTTACATACCTCTAGCATTGTCTCTTAGGTCATATAAACGAGAACCGCATTTCCAAACTCCATAAAGATGGATTGTTGGAGTCATTTGATTTTGAATATTATGATACATGTGAACCTTGTTTATTGGGTAAGATGGTTGCTTCTCCTTTTACTAGAACTAGAGAATGAGCAAATGATTTATTGGAACTAATAAATAGTGATGTATGTGGTCCGTTCAATATCCATGCAAATGGTGGTTATCTATATTTCATTACTTTTACTGACAATTACAGTCGTTTTGGATACGTGTTTCTTATGAAACACAAGTTTGAAGCCTTTGAAAAGTTCAAAGAGTATAAGAATGAAGTAGAAAATCAGCTTGGCAAAAGTATAAATATTCTTCGATTCAATCAATGTAGGGAATACTTAAGTCAAGAATTCTGTGATTATCTAAAAGTATGTGGAATTGTTTCACAACTTTCTCCACTGGCTACTCCACAATGCAATGGTGTATCCAAAATGAGAAATCAAACTCTATTAGATATGGTTTGATCTATGATGAGTCACATGAGCCTTCCAAACTCCTTTTGGGGACATTCTTTAGAAGCAGCATCTTTAACACTAAACAGAGTTCCATCAAAATCTGTTGAAAAGGCACCATATGAGAAACGTCATAGTATGTCTTTCATTAAGATTTGGGGTTGTGAGGCGTTTGTGAAACGTCTAACTTTGTACAAACTCAGTCTCAAGTCGATCAAGTACATATTTGTTGGGTATCCTAAGGAAAGTAAAGGATTCTACTTCTACATACATAACAAGAACAAAGTGTTTGTTGCTCGAAAAGAAGTTTTTCTGGAGAAAAGCGTTTCTTTCTGGGAAAACTAGTGGGAGCCAAGTGGAGCTTAGTGAAGTTCCAAAACTTACTGAAGTTTCAGAACTTACTAAAGTTCAACCAAGCACTAGTGATCAGATGGAATATGAAAAAACTTCACAAGCTGTTGTGCAGCCAGATCAGGAAACACAAGAATTGCGTAGGTCAGGTAGAACTCATAGATCACAAGAGAAATTTGGATTTCACGTAAGAGAACATGGTGATGTTATGTTTATTGATCATGATGAGTCTACAACTTACAAACAAGCAATTACTAGTCAAGATTCTGAGAAATGGCTTGAAGGCACGAGATCTGAAATGGATTCCATGTACACTAACCAATTATGGATCTTGGTTGATCCACCCGAGGGGGTGACCCCAATAGGGTGCAAATGGGTTTCTAAATTAAAAAACGACATGGAATGGAACATTCAAACGTACAAGGGGTGACTTGTCGCGAAAGGTTTTAAACAAATTAATGGTATTGACTATGATGAAACCATTTTCCCTATAGTTGTGTTCAAATCTATTCAGATCTTGCTTGCAATAGCTGCATACTATGATTATGAGATCTGGCAAATGGATGTCAAAACAACTTTCCTTAACGGAAACCTTGAAGGGGACGTGTATATGATACATCCCAGAGGTTTTGTCAATCCAAATAATGCCAATAAAGTATGTAAGCTAATAAGTCAATTTTTGGACTAAAGCAAGCTTCTAGAAGCTGAAATCGATGTTTTAACGAAGCCGTGCGCGAATTTGGTTTTATCAATAATGTTGACGAAGCTTGTGTTTATAAGAAATTTAGTAGAAACTCGGTTTTATTCCTAATTTTGTATGTGGATGACATACTACTTATAGGGAATGACATTCCAACCTTGGAATCTGAGGAAACCCAAGCGGGGGGGTGAATTGGGTTTTAACTAATCTTGTAAACTTTTTCGAAGCTTTGCAATGCAAGTGTAAGTTTGTGCAAGATAAGCAAATGCAAAGTAAAACCCAATAACAAGACAAAGGATTTATAGTGGTTCGACTCACTCAGAATCTACATCCACTACCTTGAGCCGCACCCAAGGATTTTAAACAACTTCACTAAGAAGAATGTTTACACTTGTGGCTAACTCACTAAGAGTTTTACAACACAACCACAACTCAAAACTCACAAAGAGCTTGCCCACACAAAGTAGGACTTTTACAATTGCCCACACTAAGTAGGACTTAAACAAATGACCCTATCACTAAGAAAGGGAATGAGATAGGTTAAGTACAAAGTTTGATCACTCTTCTAAGTGAAAGATATACCTTTGAAGCACAAACAATTTCAGCTCTTTGAACATATGAAGTTCACTCTTTGTCTTGCATTTGAAATAACACCTTTGAGTGATTTAGATCATGGCAATGAAGTGCATTTTCTTTGTAGGTGTTTTGGCTTGATGAGAAATCAATGAGAATATGTTTTGCAAGCCTCTAAAAGTGTTAGAGTCATTCTAAAGCTTTGGAGTATATATACATATCAAAATATGGCTGAAAAACGACTCTTTAACGGTCAAATAACGGCTAGTTCCCGCAGAGTTCGGTTGACCGAACTCTGAAGCTCGGATGACCAAGCACTACCTCGGTCGACCGAGATGCCACATAGGTCGACCGACCTTGATCTGTCCAACTCTCTGTCTTGCCTCGGTTGATCCGAGGTAAGGTCGGTTGAACCGACTTCTGAGCTGATTTTTCATTCATTTTGAAATCTTTTGAAGTCTTTTGAAGTCTAAAATGTTTTCCTAAAAGGTAACAAGTAAGAACACTTGGAAAACCATTTTAAAGGACTTAGACTTATAAAACAAAGGCTTTTAAGAAATGAACACATTTAAGAATCCTTTTAAAACCTTAGCCTTTTGAAAACGTGTTTGTGTGAATGCAAGACTAAAGTGTAGAGCTTATGTTCATGAGAGCTTTGGTTAGAGCTATATAAGATAACGACTAATAACGGCAAAGCTAATCTAACCAAACCTAAGTCTTCAATCTTCAATCTTGAAAGATAAGCCTTGAATATAACTTTGAATCTTGATACCAGTGGCTTGATTGAAGTACTTAGAGCTTCCATAATGAGTTCCGATATTCTATCACAAAGATTAAGATCATTAGACACAACATTAAAAGTTTGTCCAATATCAAAAACTGAGTTTGTTCGCCCTTAGGGCTTACAGAATCTGTAAAGGTCTGGTTGGGGCAATGTTTCTCTATGAAGGACTTAGGTGAAGCAATCTCCATCTTAGGGGTCAAGATCTATAAAGATAGACCACGGAGACTCCTTGGCTAAGTCAGAGTACATATATAGACAAAGTGCTAAATCGGTTTAGCATGCAAGAGTCCAAAAAGGGTATTTGTCTTATAGCACTTGGTACGGTTCTTTCAAGACAACGGTGTGCTAAGACACTGGATGAGAAATAATGCATGGGGTGAGATTTCATATGCTTCAGCAAATGGATATTTCATGTATGCCATGTTATGTACTCGCCCAAATGTCTTGTATGCTTTCAGTATAACGAGCATATACAAGTCTACATACTGTGAGCATCACTGGATAGTCGTCAAGAATATCTTAAAGTACTTACGAAGGACCAATGATACGTTCTTAATCAATGGTGAGGAAGACGAGCTCATTGTAAGTGGTTACACTGATGCTAGTTTTCAAACCGATGGAGACGACTTTTGATCGCAGTCGGGTTATGTATTCTACAACAAAAGCTAAGTATATAACTGCATTAGATGCTGCTAATGCTAAGGAAGCAGTTTGGATCCGGAAGTTCATTGTTGAACTTTGAGTGGTACCTAGCATTTCGAATGCGATTGATCTATATTGTGACAACAATTGGGCCATATCTCAGTCAAAGGAACCACGATCTTACCAAAGGACCAAAAATATACTTAGACGATATCACGTACTCCGAGGATTATTGGTAGAGGTGAAGTAAAGATTTGCAAAGTACATACAGACGATAATATCGCCGATCCACTGACGAAACCGCTGACACATCAACAACATGATCGTCGTACTTGTAGCATGGGTTTTAGATACCAAGTGAACTGGTCTTAGAGATAGTTCTTATTTATAGTATGCATTAAAAGGAAAGGTTGTTGTCTTTAGTGCAAGTGGGAGATGTATCTATTTTTTCATTGTGATGAAATATTAAAGATAAAATTTCATTATTATGTTGTATTACTACTGTGCAATTGTATTAAACATAATAATGTCCTTTAAGTAGTATTGTATTTGTTACATTGAACTATTCTAAATGTCCATAATCGATCATTATTATGGAATGCCAAGTATAATAATAATGTGGGTGACTAGCATGTGTCGTGATTAATATTGGATATCTAATCAACACATGAGTATATGATAACTGGACTGACCCGCTATAAAAAACACTTCATGGATTGTTATATGAATGTCAGTAGTGTTTCTTATTATAATGATTCTGTTTGTATATGAATCATTCACTTGAAATCACACAAGATTTCCTACATGGCCATTGGTATGCTTTGATGGTGTCAAACGTCGTCTGTAACTAGATGAGCTATAAAGGCATTTGTTTGTGTATTTATGAACAAAGTGTAGGATGAGGTGTGATAGATACAGGATTTGTCCCTCCTATATAACATGAGTGATATCTTGGGCCCCTTGATGGAGTGACTAATTCATTACCATTAACAAGTGAATTAATATGAGATATTAATGTCATTTGATTAATCTACTCGCGAATAAAAAAACTAATTGATTGAACTATACAAGCGTGACATTATCTATGACTTGTGTTCAATCTAGATATCGAGGACAAAAGGATTAGTACAAAAGGTCATAACAGTGATTCTTGGGAGTAATGATGTGTTACTAGATACCTCTTGTTACTGTCGACAATTGTTGTCACGACCAACATGGAAAATACCTAATGGGTCGCACACTATGATCAATTGGACTTTGCTTGTTGGAATTTACATTTTATATAGGTGCTCCAATTGGATTGGGCAGTTAATTAGATTGTACCGACCAATACTCGAATGGTCAAACCGATCTGGTTGAACTGGATCCGGTCTGTTGAACCGGATCTGGTTTGCGGAATAGAAAAACAGTCCAAGAACCGGTCAAAACTGGAAATGTGAGAGACATGTGAATGGTTCTGTGCAGTGGGGGTTATGGCAGATTAATGAAGGGGAAGTGGAAGTAGTGTGTGAATTAATTTTCACCCCACTACTTCATTTGCTCATATTATTATTCAATTGTTGAATTAATTCCCTCTCCCTAATATACTATGGCTGCCGATTTCTAGAGTAGGAAATCAGCCCCAAAATACACAACTCCAAGAACATCAAAAGTTAGAAGAAAAATCATATTTTTTCGTTCTTCATTTTTCCGATTTTTCTTGAACTTATATTCTTAATTTTTTAATATTTTCTTCAGCCTTGGGAGCTCTCTGACTAGCATTAGAGACATCAAGAACAAGTTCAAGTTGATCGTGTGGATACCGCTAGAGGCAGGAGTCGATAAAGATCGATTGTTGTTGGTGATTCTGTAACAAACACAAAACATAAACTGTTTATGCCACCCCGTAAACTAAAGGTAATTATCATATTTAAAAGATCATTGGTTCTTACTCATGAATTATCATGTTAGAAACAGATTCCGCTTTTACTTTCTGATGCACTTCATTTAAGAATCAGGATTTCTTTCTTTCACATGCTTCTTCCAAGCATCTTTCTCAGTTCTAGAGGCGTTTGCAGGCTGTTTTGGAATATTAATCTCAAGCACATACATATTTATTTCTTGCTTAGGGACAATCCTTAAGTTACGGGGTCAATCAAGGAAATTGGACCCTCTATGTTTTTCTTTTTCAAGAACATATCACAATGAATTGTGTGAAGTGTTTGTTGTCATTATCTACATAAAATTTTGCAAAGTCATTAAATATTTTGAAGCAAAAACTTTCCAAAAATTTTTCAACACTTGATGAGTAGTGGAAACAAACATTTTTCAATAATTATAAGTAAGCTTTGGCTTATTACCCATAATTAAAGTAAATCAAACTATGGGATTGACATCTGCATGTCCCGACTATGTCTCATATGATGCCCTAGGCCCAAAACTATTTTGATAGCCAAGTTAAGTCGAACCATATATAAGCTTATAGAAATCACTATTTTCCCATCTCATTTTATACCTAGATAACCATTTATCTCTTGCTTTGGCAAAGAAAAAATATGATGATACAAGCTTCAAAAGTACTTAAAAATGGTAGGCATTTTAAGTCTTAATTAAAATCAATTTTATTTGATGAGTTTGTTTGTTTGACCCCTTTAGACAAGAATTAAGCATCACATGCAAAAGACAATATAAATAAATGTAAACGTGAGATAGCATGGCCTAATACTATGATGACTTCCACGAGCCTTGTGGAAGTCATCAAAGGTCAATCTAGAAAATATTTGTCGCATGAATATGATGTTCGATTCAGCGTTCTTCCAGTCTTATTACATAATTGTATGGATATTCCCAGCCTCCATATAAAGTAATATAACTATTCTAATAAATCAATTACAATTTTACAAGATTGAAAAACTACTCCCATGCCGTATTATAAAATATATAACCCAATAAATGTAAAAACAGAAAAGTATAGTAGGTCATTCTATTCCCCATGCTATAACTCACATAAAACATATCATAAGTAAGCAATAAGTAGCAATACAGAGTCTTAGGTCGCGCCCCCTTAACGGGGTCCTAGGTACAGCGCCCCCAGGCGGGGGCATTGAATGTGAAAGACAATGTAATGGAATTGTCCATCTCTTATTAGAGAGAGATATACATGGGCACCTCGATAGGGAACACTATTTAAATATGCATGGACATGCTCAAATATATTTAATAAAGTGATTATTAAATATTATTTGTTGGAACAGTCTGTCTGGGGATCGAGTACATATACAATTAAGCTTTATAAGAGTGACAACGTCCATGTCTTATGCTTAATTAAAATACCGTGTGACGAAAGGATAAAATAGTAGATTGAGAATGGGTAATCGGTCCACCGATTTTTTCATTTATTCTGAGTAGTCACCATTGCCTTGCTAGGGACCGCTTGTGACTTATGGATACATATTCTACTAAGAATGTTTTCATTACCAGTGTGAAATGAAGCTACATGGTCACACGTGAAGGGATTCATGGGCGGAAACTCGTTCCAAACACCTATGAGTCCTCCCCTGAAGGATCCGCTCATACAAAACGAATCGGAAAAACAAGAAAAAGACTTACGTTTCTTGGCTCAAGAATTTGATTCTTGAATGAAAGATTCTGTCTTTATGCTCTTAGTAACGATCACCTTGAGTCTTCCCTTACGGAATTACTCCCTACCGGTATCCACGCGACGAAACGGGCAGCGAGTGCTGGCTCTGAGTTTTTTGCTGAGTTTCGGGAATTAGGGAGAAAGGGAGGCAGAAAACAGTTTTTTGGATTTCTTGGTATTTCGGCTGAAAATTGTCTAACCCTAGGGTTTCGTCCAAGAGAGCTTTTATAGGGAGTGAGAGGTTGTTTCCAGAACAAATCCCACGTCCGCTCCACCTCTTCTGGCAGTGGGAGTCTTTAACTCCCACGTCCCCTAGACTTCTGCTGGTAGTGGGAGTCCTTATCGGATAATAACTCCCACGTAATCCCAGCTATACCGAAAATGCCCCTTATCTCTAATTCGAATAATAACGCTTTATTATTCTAAAAAAAAATGTCAGATACAATGAACCTAGACACATTCTAGATTCATTGAATCTGGACATGAAGCTCGTTAGCTCGTCTATGCGTGTGACCCTGTAGGTTCATATCACAGTGGCAATGAAAACACACTTAGTAGTAGTGTGAGTTCATAAATCACAAGCGGTCCCTAGCAGCACAGTGTGACTACCCAAAGTGAATGAATATACAACAAAACCTAATATCAATCCACTATTTAATCCATTTGTCTCGCGGTATCCTAATTAAGCATAAGGCATGGTAGTCGTCACCCTTATTAAGCTTAATTGCATTTATGCTCGATCCCCGGGTAAACTGTTCCAACAAATAGTATTTGATAACCACTTTTTCAAATATATTTGAGCACGGCCATGCATTTAAACAGTTTTTCCCTATCGAGGGGCCCATGGATATCTCTCTCTAATAAGAGATGGACAAATTCCTTACAATGCCTCTCACATTCAAGCCATGATAGGACACTACATCCGATTATCAGTCGTATTGATTACTCGATTAAAAGCAACGTACGACTGAGTCAAAACGTGGCTCCATTCATGCTAGAATCAATGGAGACATAAGGTCTAAGGATTCTAAAATAGTATTGAGGAAGTAATACTTATGACTAAGGACCATGAAGTATTACTTCTCCAACGGATCACGTCCGATACGATATATCTCAATACATTGCATCTATGATATGATTTGTACTTATTACACATGATTAGTAAAACATAATCATCAATCAAACATCATACTAGTTTTATTTCATTGTAAAGTAGATTACATAAAACTAGGGACAACTAGAATAGTAATTACATAAGCAAATGAGTTTTACTATCAAATCACGCATTTGATGTTCATAAGCAAAATTAACTATTCAGATGAAATGCTCAAAAAGATATAAAACGTACAACATATGATAATGGTCCTAAGGGCACTACTAACAACAAGTATAGACGAGTTGACGAGCATTCTGTCGAGATTCAATGAATCTAGAAAGTGACTAAGTTCATTGTATCTGACATTATTTTCTAGGAATAATAAATGTTATTATTCGAATTAGAATAACTGATGGGATAAATATTTCAGTTTCTGATTTTTGTTGGGATTACATGGGAGTTATAATGTGATAAAAACTCCCACTACACCAAAATGAGTTGGCATTACATGGGAGTTTGTATTCGAGATAAACTCTCACTGCCTTTATATAGATCTTTTGAACGAAAACCTAACACAAGGTTTTTCAACCGCACCAAAAGTCTCCTACTACCAAAATATTCCGCCATCCATTATCTCAGTTTTCAAAACTCATAAAATCCAAGAGTTAGCACTCGTTACTCGTGTCTTCGCGGTGATATCGGCAGAGAACGAATCTGTAAGGGATTGTTTTTTGGTGGTTGGTGTGTTTTTGCAGAGATACGTTCAGGTGATTGCTGAATCAAACCCAAGAAGCATCTAATTGTAAGCTTCGTTTCATTCTTTATTCGGTTCTTATGGTATGAACGGATTATTCCGGGGTGATTCGTTGGTTTTTAGTTTGTGTGTTTCTGCCTACGAATTCCAACAATTACTGCACTAGTTTTGGCCATATCGTTCATTCTTCAGGTGGAGTCATTTGGATCTAACATGATCGAATCATTTAGATTCAAAAATTGTCATCGACCTATGGCATCGGGATTAACCAGACTTAACGTTTTTCTCTCTCTTTATTTTTACTTTAGTCATCGTCCCTCTCTCTTCACTCTAAGGTCCCTCTTTCTTTCTCTCATACTCTCTCTCTCTCAACTGTAATTCTATTCCTTTCTTCAATCACATTAACTTGAAAATGATAGAAGTTAAAATTAAATTTCTAAAATTTTCTTTTTGAAATTAGGAACACAAATAAATTTTAATTAAATCTAATGACTCCACTTTCATATCAAACACAAGAATATAATCTCTATGGCATATTTGATTGAGATCTGACTCAAAAGAAGTAGACTGGGATTTCGTGAAAACAATCGGGAAGAGAGGCAAAATATTGGAGAAAGCTGTGTCGAAGAAGAAACAAATGGTGACCAATTGAATCTATGTTGGAAAAAAAATCAGCACCCATCTTCCTTATAAATCCCAGAATTGATTCGCATTTTCATGTCCAAATTCTACCATAAACTACTCTGGAATAATACAAGGGTAGGGAATGGAGGAAAGAAAAAGAAGGGAGAAGAGAAAGAAGACGATGGACTTGAAGAGAAGAGAGATAATTTGGTAACGGATTAACGTCAATTGACAAAAATAGTTATATGTTTGGAGATATGGAAAATTGGTCATTATTGTCCCTAAACAATTTATGAATCAGGCGTAAGGTCCCAAAATATGTTTTTTGGACATTAAAATCCTCAAACAATTTACAATTGGTGTCTAAGGTCCTTATGTCTAAAAAGTGACGGTTAAAGTAATTTTCAAAAAAAAAAAAATTTAAGTCAAAATAAAAACTTGAGGGGTAATATGGTACTTTGCACCCTTACCTCTTCTTCAACCCATACCCTCCCATCCCCCCCCCCCGGATCTCTCTATCTTTCTTCTTCGCGATTGGTGGTGATGAATACAGGTTTGCCATTTTTGGAGCTTGCTTGTCATTCTTGTTTTCTGAATAGAAGTACAGAATATAAAAATTAAACCAATGCAGAACAAAATCAACCCAAGAACATCAAAATATAAAATTTGCATAAATAAAATTAACCCAAGAACATCAAAAATTTGGGATAGTTGTTGAAGAAGATTTCTTTTTGCTAAATAAGCTATTGAAAAATATGGAGAGACCCAAAATTTACCCAAGAACACCATCACTCCAGCTTGATCATCTTCTGTTCTTGAACTAATCCCTCCATCATCATCACTATCACTGGATTAGCAAAAATAAATCTCAAATTACACTATTCAAAAGCATTGATGATCTATAATTTCTCCAAATTATACGATCCAAGAATCAAGAAAGACCCAAATTAAGAAAATTGAAGAAACAACAGTTTTAGTAACAAAAAATTCTAGAAATCAAAATTGCATAAACAAAAATGCAAGCAAAGAAGAAAACGAGCAAGATGAAGAAGTGGTGCCCGGTGGGGTGTCGGTGGTGGGGGTATGAGTAGGAACCTGTAATATTCCCCAAGGATTTACACTAACTCAGACAAATAGAATACTCAAACCAAAATCAGAAGATCACCAACAGTCAGCTAACTCAAGATTGAAATAGATATAAAATGTAATCAAGAATCAGGTCTCCACCTTAACATAAGAAATCGACTAGGATCACTGTCCCCAGATCTAATCTAATGGGCTAACTAAATAACTAGCTAACTGAGAGATAAGAACACAAACTCGAGCTTTGCCACTGAACTCCTCAAGCTGAATCCACTGTTGCCAAGAAGACCTTCACCTGGAATCAAGGATGATTCAGGTTAGTAACCAGAGAAAGAGATGGATAAGAGGATAGAAACTGATTAGAAGTTGAATGAAGCTTAAAGTATCCTGGTTACCTTCCTCCCTAGACTGGCTCCTGGTATTAGTCATAACTCACAGGTCAAGAGGATCGAATGCTCTGATACCACTTGTAATTGTTAGAGGAATAACTGGGTCTAAACAGGTTATGCAGCGGAAATAAAACGACCCACCTCTAATAGGATCTTTCACGAGTAAGAACCTTAGACTATGGTGTAAGCCCTAAGGGCGAACAAACTCAGTTTTTGATAATGGACAAACATTTGATGTTGTGTCTAATGATCTCAATCTTTGTGATAGAATATCGGAAGTCAAAATGGAAGCTCTAAGTACTTCAATCAAGCCATGATCAAGATTCAAAGTTATACTTAAAGGCGCATCTCGTCGAGATTGAAGATTGAAGACTTAGGTTTGGTTAGGATAGCTTTGTCTTTATAAGTCGTTATCTTATAAGCTCTAACCAATGCTCTTATGAACATAAACGTACAACACTCTAGTCTTGCATGATCATAAACACGTTTTCAAAAGGCTAAGTTTCAAAAGGATTCTTATATGTGTTCTTATCTTAAAAGCCTTTGTTTTCAAAGTCTAAGTCCTTTAAAATGGTTTTCCAAATGTTCTTACTTGTTACCTTTTGGGAAAACCTTTTAGACTTCAAAAGATTTCAAAGCTAGTTAAAAATCAACATCTCTCATACTCAGGAAAGTCGGATCAACCGAGCTTTCCTCGGATCAACCGAACCGAAACAGAGAGTTGTAGCTCTTGGAAAAAGGTGGGTTCGGTCGACCTAAGGGTCAGGTTCGGTCGACCGAGTTAGGGACGGCTCAACCGAGCTAGGGTCGGCTCAACCGAGATCTTCAAAGGCTCATCCGAGCTTGTCCTCTGATCATCCGAGGTATTTTTCGGTCAACCGACCTCTGCGAATACTAGCCGTTATATGACCGTTGCAGAGTCGTTTTTTCAGCATATTTTGAAATGTATATACACTCTAAAGCTGAAAATGACTCTAAGACTTGCACATACAATATACATTGTACTTCAAAGGTATATATTTCTCACTTAATAGAATGAACAATGTTTCTCTTTAACCATCTTATTCCCTTTCTTAGTGATAGGGTTATTCTTGTATAAGTCCTACTTTGTGTGGGCAATTTACTCTTAGTGAGTTGGTGTATTGTGGTTGAGTTGTAAAACTCTTAGTGAGTTATCCACAAGTGTAATATTCTTCTTAGTGAAGTTGTTGAAAATCCTTGGGTGTGGCTCAAGGTAGTGGATGTAGATTCTAAGTGAATCGAACCACTATAAATCCTTTGTCTTGTGATTGGGTTTCATTTTGCTCTTGTTCATCTTGCTCAAACTTACACTAGCCTTGCTTAGATTTGGATAAGTTTGCAAGATTAGTTAAAACCCAATTCACCCCCTCCCCCTCTTGTGTTTTACATATGGGATAGTATTATACCTTTCGAAGTGCGGAAATCGTTTGAAACGGTTTCAATTGTCACGAACGGAACACCACCAACGCAGGCTCCGCCTCTCCAAATATCCACTCGATCTTCCGGGGATGGTCCTCTACCGCTTGGTGCTAGCCAACGCCTCGTAGAAGTCTTGAAGACACTCTTCAAGATGGAGTATATATATATGGTGGATATAGGACCTTTCGAAGAACAAGAAACAGTTTTCTTACTTCTTTTCTATTAGCCAAAGCTAGAAAACAAGTATGTAGAAAAGCTGTTTTTTCTTTCTATTTAATCTCTATTGAATGCTCTCTATTTTTCTCTCTATCCTTAGCTTTCAAAAGATGGAGAATAATCACTTAGAATGCTAGGAAAAATCAGCATTTTTCTTAGTCATTTAAGGGATAGTGGGGAGAGAGAGAAAGGGGAAAGTGGGATATCATGGAGGAAACCACTCCTCCACATTCTCCACCACTTCAACCACCTTCTAAGAGAATAATAGCTGAAAATATATCCCATTTTTTCAGCCATAAGGTCGGTCCAAATGGGTTGGTCGGCCCAACCCGATTAAGGGCCCAAACCAATCCCGGCCCGACCCGACCCGGCCCGGCCCAATTGAATTGGCGCACCTTAGATTAAATGTACTCCAACAAGCCCAATCCAGTTGATCTATGAGTGCGACCCAAGAGGTATCTATGATGTTGGCCGTGACATCATATGTCACAGGTAATGAGAGGTATCTAGCAACGCATCATTACCCCCAATTCATAAATATCTGGTGACTATCATAATCACATCATTTGACATTTGTATTTAAATCCTTTTGTCCTTGATATCTAGATTGAACACAAGTCATGGAAAAAAGTCACACTTGTATTGTCCAATCTTTTAGTTTCTTGATTCGCGAGTAGACTAATCAAATGACATCAATATCATATACTGATTCATTTGTTCATGGCCATGAATTAGTCGACTCCATCAAAGGGGCCCAAGATATCGCCTCCCGCTATATAGGAGGGACAAATCCTTTCGCATCCCATTCATCCCGAACAAGATTCGTGATATACCCAATAAATTCCTTTATTGCTCACCCCTGTTACTGGATAGCGTTTAACATTATCAAAGCATAACACTAGCCATGCAAGAACTTTTGTGAGACCTCAAGTCGAAGGATCTCAAATACAACCTAGTCAAAAATTGAGAAACACCGTTGACTATTATATAACAACCCATGGTGTGTTTCTCATGTCGGGTCTGCTCCAAAGATAGTGATTCTCTAATCATATATACCCATGTGACGATCCGATATCTTATATCAATCATCGCACATACTAGTCTTACGCATTATTATTGTCCTCAAGATTCCATAATAATGTTCGACTAGTGGACGCTTTCGTAATCATAACAATTATGAATACTATTCTAAGGACATATTATTTTATTATGTTTTTTAAGAACGCGTAAACATAAAAATAATACTGGAATTTATGCCTTTTTATTCATCAAAATGAAAATTACATAAATACGATACAATAATCTCCCACTTGCACTAAAGACCCAAAATCATCTACTGATTGGTCTTTAAGGGCATACTAATGACTGTCTTTAAAGATCTCTTTAAAGATCAGCCCTCCAGATATCGGATACCCATGGAGCTAGTGTGACGATCATGCTGCTGCTGCGACAATGGCTTCGTCAGTGGATCGGCGACATTGTTTGCCGAATCTACTCTACATATATGCACATCACCTCTTTCTATAATCTCGCGGATTAGGTGAAAACGCCGTAATACATGTTTGGACCTCTGGTGAGATCTAGGTTCCCTAGATTGTGAAATAGCCCCATTGTTGTCACAATAGAGGTCTATCGGGTTCGCAATACTAGGAACCACATCGAGGTCTGAAATAAATTTCCCGATCCAAATCGCCTCCTTAGTCGCTTCAAAAGTCGCTATGTACTCACTCTGTCGTAGAATCTGCGATGGTCGATTGCTTTGAATCGCGCTACCACAAAGCACCTCCATTCAAGTTAAACACATATCCCGATTGCGATCGGAAATTATCTTTGTCGATTTGGAAACTAGCATCGGTGTAACCACTTACAACGAGCTCATCCGCCCTTCCATAAATCAAGAATGTATCCTTAGTCCTTCGCAAGTACTTGAGGATATTCTTGATCGAGATCCGATGACGTTCACCGTAATTAGATCGGGTATTTGCTCGTAAGGCTTAAGGCAAACGAGACATCCGGGTGAGTACATAACATGGCGTACATGATGGATCCTATGGCGTAAGCATAAGGGATCTCTTTCATGCGTTCTAATTCGGCGAGCGTTTTAGAACACTGTTTGTTCGACAGAACAGTACCATGTGCCATAGGACAAAGGCCCTTCTTAGACTCTTGCATGCTAAACCGCTTTAGCACCTTGTCTATCTATGTACTCTTACTTAGGCCAATGAGTCTCCGGGATCTATCTCTATAGATCTTGACTCCCAGAATATAGCTGGCATCGCCTAAGTCTTTCATAGAGAAACACGTACTCAACCAAGCCTTGACAGACTTTAAGGTTGGTATGTCGTTTCCAATGAGTAGTATGTCATCTACATACAAAAACAGGAATACGATTGAGCTCCCACTAACCTTCTGGTAAACACAAGGCTCATCCTCATTTCTAATGAAGCCAAACTCACTGGACGGCATCATTAAAAGCGGATGTTCCAGCTTCGAGAAGCCTCGCTTGAGTCCATAAATGGATCTCCGAAGCTTACATACTTTTCCAAACGATTCTCCGGAGTGACAAAACCTTCGGTCGTGTCATATACACATCCTCTTCAAGTTTTCCATTAAGGAAAGCGACTTTGACATCCATTTGCCAAGATTTTATAGTGATAGTAAGCTGCAATAGCAAGCAAAATCCGAATGGACTTGAACATAACTACAGGGGAAAAGGTCTCGTCATAGTCAATACCATGAATTTGTTTGAAACCTTTCACGACCAGTCGCCCCTTGTACGTTTGTACATTCCCTTCCATGTCGGTTTTAATCTTAAAAACCCATTTGCACCCTATGGGAGTTACCCCTTCAGGTGGATCAACCAAGATCCAGACTTGGTTTGTGTACATGGAGTCCATTTCAGATCTCATGGCCTCAAGCCATTTCTCAGAATCTGGGCTATTAATTGCCTGTTTGTAGGTTGAAGGTTCATCGTGATCCACAAACATAACATCACCATGTTCTGTTATGAAAAAACCAAATTTTTCCGGAGGTGGACGACGAACTCTACCAGACCTACGCAATTCTTGTGTTTCTTGAACTGGTGCTGGCTGCACAACAACTTGTGGAGTCTGTTCAATTTCCATCTCATCATTAGTGCTAGTTTGAGAGTCTGGAACTTCAGTAAGTTCTACGCTACTCCCACTTGTGTTTCTAGAAACAAATTCTTTTTCTAGAAAGACTCCCGTGCGAGCAACAAACACTTTGTTTTCGTTAGGGATATAAAAGTAGTATCATTTAGTTTCCTTAGGATAACCTACAAATATGCACTTTTTCAGATTTTGGAGCTAGCTTATCAGAAGCTGAGCGTTTTACAAAAGCTTCACAGCCCCAAATCTTGAGCAAAGACAAACTGGGTCGCTTCCCAGTCCATAACTCGTATGGTGTCTTTGTAACTGATTTAGATGGAACGCGGTTAAGTGTTAAAGCTGCTGTCTCTAGTGCGTGTCCCCAAAAAGAATTGGGCAGGCTCGTGTGACTCATCATAGAACGAACCATATCTAATAAGGTTCTGTTCCTCCTTTCAGATACACCATTCCATTGTGGAGTAGCTGGAGGAGAAAGTTGTGAAACTATTCCACAATCCTTTAGATAGTCACAGAATTCTTGACTCAAGTATTCTCCTCCTCGATCAGATCAAAGAACCTTAATACCCTTGCCAAGTTGGTTTTCTACTTCTAGTTTAAACTCTTTAAACTTAGCAAATGCTTCGGATTTGTGTTTCATCAAGAACACATATCCATACCTACTGAAGTCATCAGTAAAGGTAATGAAGTAGATGTAACCACCCCTTGCATGTATATTAAAAGGGCCACATACATCACTATGTATTAGTCCTAATAAAGCATCGGCTTTCTCACCTAGCTTAGTGAAAGGTGATGCCGTCATCTTACCCAACAAACAAGATTCGCATCGATCATAAGACATGAAGTCAAATGATCCCAACAACCCATCTTTATGGAGCTTGGATATGCGGTCTTCGTTTATGTGGCCTAAGCGACAATGCTAGAGGTATGTCGGATTAGAATCATTAGTCTTAATCCTTTTTGTATTTATATTTAAAATTGGCATATCAAGGTCTAAAATATATAGACCATTAATCAAAGAGGCGCTTGTATAAAAAATATTATACAAAAATAACGACAATCGTTGGTTTTTTATTGAAATCTCAAAACCTTTCTTGTCCAAACAAGAAATTGAAATAATATTCTTAGTTAAACTTGGTACATAGAAACAGTTTTCTAAACCCAAAACAAGCCCTGTAGGCAAAGTAAAAGTACAAGTCCCTACAGTCTAGTGGTCGCAACACATGCTCCGTTGCCAACTCGTAGTTCCACTTCACCCTTTGCCAACTCTCTACTCCTGCAGCTCCCCGCACATTAGTACAAATGTGACAACCACATCCCAGTATCAAGTACCCAAGAAGTAGTTGTATTTAAATTGATATCAATCACATTAATATCAACAACATAAATACCCGAGCCCAAAGCAACATTTCGTTTGTCTCATTTTCCACACTTTTTTCCCTGCAATATAGCTTTTGCGGTTCCTTTTCCAGTGACCCTTTTCACCACAAATGAATGACAGATAGAGTCCTTGGCTATACCACCCTTAGATTTCAGTGCATTGTTGAAAGTAGTTTGCTTGCCCTTGGGCTTACCTTTCGGTTTGCCTTTGGATTTCACAAAACCTTTGCCTTTGCCCTTTTGCACCATCAGTACGGTGATGGGCTTAGACTTGCTTATTTCCTTCTCGGCAGTCCTCGAGCATGTTCAACAACTCGAGTAATGGCTTGTCAATTTCATTCATGTGATAATTCGTAATGAACCGGGCTCGAATGACTCGAGCAACGATTGCAAGATCAAATCGGTCGACGGCTCTTGCCCCCAAAGGAAATCCCAGTTTTTCAAGGTTCTGAACATAACCTATCATCTTAAGAACGTGAGTTCCTACTGGCATTCCTTCAGACATTTTGCATTGAAAAAGAGATTTTGATACGTCGAATCTCTCTCGGGCGTGCTTGTCCCCGATATAGTTGCTTCGAGTGAGCCAAACGATCTCATAAGCCCCCCATGTCCTCATGTTGCTTCAAGCTCGAGTTCATGGTGACAAGCATGAGGCTAGACACATCTAAAGCATCACTACAATGCTTCGATAAGCACTTCTTTCAGCGGTCGAGCGCGAGCCTCCAGTGTATCGGGAATAGGTCATTATAGAACATACAGACTTTTCTTTCATGCTTGAGAACGATTCTCAAGTTCTCGAACCCGATCGAGGAAGTTAACTCCCTCTAATTTGTCCTTCTCAAGGACAGAACGCAGTGATAGTGTTTGGTTTGAATTTGCCATTTTTCTATAACAAAATACATATGCGAAGTAAGTATCGATAAAATCATTATTAGGTATTTTATCTTTTTAATGATTTCTCCCACTATTTTCTTCGAGTGAATAACCCTCATTATCAACTCGTAAAGTTCGTTAACTTTCTAGCGGGCCAAGATCCATATTTCACCTCGTTCGAGTCGACTTTGGTCGATCGCCCAAAACTTAGTTATTTAGGTAGGCAACGTTTGCCAATTACATCAAATTATGTAATTCTTGGTTAGTTGAGTGAATAAAATTTATTCAAGCGTATCATTATACACTTTTCTCAACTCTTTTGCCTCTAGATCCTCAATCCATTTATTGAGATAATCCGAGTTAACTAGGACCCCTAAGTTTTTTGCCGGGAGGATATCACAAATTATCCTTCGCGCCTCACTCCCGGGATAGACATGTATGTACAGCTTTGGCATGTCCCATACTAATGTCGATCTAGGCCTTGACGAGGGCCAAACTTAGGAAGGCACTAATTAATATTTAATTGAGGGGTTTTGTTTTTTAACAATCTCACCCGAAAAAGCATAAATAAAACAGTTTATGCTTATATACATATGCATCCAATACATAAAAGTAAAAATGCAATAGTAATCGCCATATCCTATTCGGTTTTTCCAAGCCAATGGAAAAACCGTGAAGTCAATCTAAGGGTGTGTAAAGAAAAATTCTATTTTACACCGTCTTGACCTTCAGGTGGTTGTCTCCAAATCATCATCATTGATGTACCTTCTCCTAATCTAGAATTACATAATTCTAAGGAAACCTCGAGTTACATTCGAGGGGATTTGATGAGAAGAGAATTGCAACTTTTGATAAAAAGAGATAGGCACGATACGCTGATCGTATTTATAAAATAAACCAACAGGGTAAAGGCGATTACTATGCATCATGCTCAACTAACATAACAATTTATGAAAAATGAGCAACCAGCAAAATGAACATTTCATATTTTGTTTTAGTTCGGTGGACCGGCCACCATGCTCGGTCGTCCGAACAAAGTACTGAGAGTACTCGGTTGACCGAACAGACATTGCGGTCGACCGAACAAAGTACTGAGAGTACTCGGTTGACCAAAACAGGCATTTCGGTTGACCAAAATTCTCGACTCTCATACATAAAAATTGATGCAAAAACATGTCATACATGATATACAACATTTCTAGCAATCCTAAGGCATGCAAAATATAGATTCATAATCCATATTAAAATACTATAGCACATTAAGTCTATAGGGTACTCGTGAGTGGCTCTGATACCACTGTTAGAGGAATAATCGGGTCTAAACAGGTTATGCAACGGAAATAAAACGACCCGCCTCTAATAGAATCTTTCACGAGTAAGAACCTTAGAGTATGGGATAGTATTATACCTTTCGAAGTGCGGAAATCGTTTGAAACGGTTTCAGTTGTCACGAACAGAACACCACCAACGCAGGCTCCGCCTCTCCCAATATCCACTCGATCTTCCGGGGATGGTCCTCTACCGCTTGGTGCTAGCCAACGCCTTGTAGAAGTTTTGAAGACACTCTTCAAGATGGAGTATATATATATATGGTGGATATAGGACCTTTCGAAGAACAAGAAACACTTTTCTTACTTCTTTTCTATTAGCCAAAGCTAGAAAACAAGTATATAGAAAAGCTGTCTTTTCTTTCTATTCAATCTCTATTGAATGCTCTCTATTTTTCTCTCTATCCTTAGCTTTCAAAAGCTGGAGAATAATCACTTAGAATGCTAGGAAAAATCAGCATTTTTCTTAGTCATTCAAGGGATAGTTGGGAGAGAGAAAGGGTAAAGTGGGAGATCATGGAGGAAACCACTCCTCCACATTCTCCACCACTTCAACCACCTTCTAAGAGAATAATAGCTGAAAATATATCCCATTTTTTCAGCCATAAGGTCGGCCCAACCCGATTAAGGGCCCAATCCAATCCCGGCCCGGCTCGGCCCAATCGAATTGGCGCACCTTAGATTAAATGTACGCCAACAGTAATATCCCCCAAGGATTTACACTAACTAAGACAGATAGAATACTCAAACCAAAATCAGAAAATCACCAACAGTCAACTAACTCAAGATTGAAATAGATATAAAATGTAATCAAGAGTCATGTCTCCACCTTAACATAAGAAATAGACTAGGATCACTGTCCCCAGATCTAATCTAATGGGGCTAACTAAATAACTAGCTAATTGAGAGATAAGAACACAAACTCGAGCTTTGCCACTGAACTCCTCAAGCTGAATCCATTGTTGCCAAGAAGACCTTCACTTGGAATCAAGGATGATTCAGGTTAGTAACCAGAGAAAGTGATGGATAAGAGGATAGAAAGTGATTAGAAGTTGAAGGAAGCTTACATGATAAGAATTGAAGGCAGCAACCAACAATGGATATATTTTTCTAGATAACCTTCCCCATCAAGAAACCTTCTATTTATATTAGGGGTGAGATTCCCCAAATTGATCGAGTCCATCCAGCTCAGCCTTGTCTGACACCTAGGGAGAATCAATTATTGATTCTTTGTCCTTGCAACAACTCAGAGTTGTTCCTCAATTTCCTCAAGTAGCTCGAAATGGGTTGCTTTTATAGCAGTAGTAAAACGATGCCGTAATGGCTTATGGAAAGCAATTAAATAGGACGATGTCGTTTAGTCTTTAATTAGTTAATTAAATCCAGCAGCCCTAATTCCCCTTTTCTCTCTCAGCCAATTTTTCCTCCTTATTTTATTTTAAAACTTCTCTGCAAAACCAGTCCATGACAGAACCCTCTTCACCTTCCCAAAAAACTCAGAACCAAAAATGGTAAGTGGATTGCTAATTTCTTGAGATGCAAAAAATGGACTTGTCTAGATTCATTTTTCCCAGGAGCTGCCGACCGGATGGAGAAGAAGACAGGCGGTGGGGTGTGTCTCGGGGTGGGGGATGCCGGGGGACGTGAGAGATGGGGTAAAGGGGGTACATGGGTTGTCGGTGGTGGGGTTTGGATTGGAGTATTTTAATTATGATATACCAATTTTGCCCCTACAAGTATTTTGGTTGACCCGATTAAAATTTTGAATTAACAGTTGACTAACACTTTTATTGACAGAAGGACCTTAGACACCAATTGTAAATTGTTTGAGGATTTTCATGTCCAGAAAACATATTTTGGGACCTTACACATGATTCATAAATTGTTTAGGGACAATAATGACCAATTTTCCTTAGAGATATCGGCATATGTTAAATTATGATAGGAGACATAGACGAGGACAAAGTTTTGGAACAGAGGATTCCCAACCTTTAAAAAGTGCTTGGTGTTGATTAAAATACATCAAAATAAATATGAAGTTCCAAAATTGCCCTTTAATTTTGGGATTTTTTTTATATGGATCAGGTCCACATTGATCATGTGGTGCAAAATTTGCCACATCAATACAGAATTATCTCTCTACTCATTCTGTAGTGATGTGACCAATTCTGGACCACATGGTCCAATAGACCTGTTTCATATCAGAATTATCATTAATTCTGGCTGCAGTTAGGAATTAACGTTGAAAAATGACTGAAGGTCAAGAATCGCAACAAATCAATAGTTCAAGGTCAACTAGTGTGTTGTTTTTATTTTAGGGTCAAAATTCAAAATCTTAAGTTTACGGTCAAACAGAGCTACTAACCCTTCTTTTTTTTCTTTTTGAAGGAATAACGTCCCGGCTCTTATGTTGAACCAAATTTGTTCTGCACGTGCGGGGCACGCTGAGGGTCGTTGGATCTTCAACTTTTGATCCAACGGCTGTATCAAAAGGAGGGGTATTTAGGGATAAAAGATGTGTTTCTCTTTTTTGCGGGAAAAAAATTTGGAATTCCCCCCATTTTCTCTTCTTATTTTTTAATTGGAAGAAGATAAATGAGGATCCCTAAAATATCTCTCATTTCAACTCTCAATTTTCACCATATTTCAAAAAAATTTCAGTCCGATTTTCTTCATCTCTGAACCGATTTTCATCCGAACTTCTTGTTCTCTCATCCTATCAAATGAAAATAAGTGAAACAAATGTAGAAGAAAATGCAAGTAAGGTTGAATGGGAAAGATTCAAAGATTTTCTTCAGAAGAACGGTGTCTCTTACGATGGCCACACAAGTTCTCATCAAGATAATGGTTTACAAAAGTACTTGTTCCATATTTAATGTAATATTCAAGGTAACAAATTAACTGCCGAACAATAAAATTACAACCATCTTCAATTTCCTTTGTTAGACTGGTACCGTTGTGCTTTCTTCATAATTTATGCTGTAATTTTGTTGAGTGGGTGTCCCAAAATGCGAGCCACCAGCTTCTTCCTCAAAGCAAATATATGTGACGCAATCGTCCACGTTGAAAAATATGTTTGAGCAATATGCCCAACCCAATGCTCCATCGCATTGCATACACAAACCCCACAACAGTTTTTGTCATCAGAAAGTTGGATGGGAACATGGCTTTTTTTATTTTAAAACATTTGAAGTAGTACTTCATCTTTAATTTATTCCTCAGCCAGGCCCCTATATGAGCTAATACAACTTGTCCCAGAGGAACGTACTTGGCCTTGTTAACCTCGTATTCGACAACTAAGCTATTAAGAATATACAATTCTTTAGCTTTAATATCAACCACATATACCCAGAAGTGGCTGCTGTAAACGATGGGGAGAAAGAAATGATTGGGAAAAAAGAGTTAGTAATAAAAAATTCTTAAAACATTTGAAAAAAAACAAGTGTTTTTGGAAAGAGAACATGTGTTCTTGTTAATAGAACATGTGTTCTAGTTAAGAGAACATATGTTCTAGTTAAGTGAACACAATTCCTTGGAAAGATAACAGGTATTAATTGTCAGAGAAAATGTGCTGTTTGACAAGAAAAATGTATCCTTACCAATTCAACACTTGTCGGATCCCAGATGCCCTGTTCCTTTGGCAAATAATGAAGACCTGCAATCACTTGTTGTTCGACGAATTCAGATACTTTTGGTAAAGGGTTACCAGTCATTTCTCCTTCACATATACCTGCTGCAGAAATGTACAAAAGACAAATAGAATTCAAAATTAGTTATCATTTATTTATTTATTTCATAAACAGTTTTCTATAGCGAGCCCTCAGACATACCGTTATAAAAGTTGTAAAACAAAATTTCTTCATTTTCCCATTTGTAGCCTGAATTTCTTCAACATTTAGGATGTGGGCAAATTCATTAATCACATCATCGACAAGTTCTTCCCCTGGGCATACAAGTCCCCATATCCTTCATCATCAACAGTCCGCACTCAAAATCAAACATAACAAGATTTCTGAAATACAAAACATATTTTCAAAAAACAATAACATGTGTTCACTGCACAATAACATGTGTTCAGAACACACGAACATGTGTTCACTTCAAGCATATCTTTCTCGCTCCAAGCATAATCAACCAACGCAATCTCATTCTCCATCAGACTTACATCATCTTTGGTTTGTGTAATGAACGGAGAATTGAGTATTAACCTGTTGGGCTTCACTTGCCTCTTGCGCCCTTGACCAATTGTGCAGTGCCGGGGCCAACCGAACTGCTGTCCAATTCTGACCGAACATCAATCGGATTCATGGCAACACCAATTGTTGGTGTCTCTTCAATTTGTTTTACATGATTTGGGGAAAGGGTTTCCAAAATTTGCTTAACGAAGTCCCCTTCCCCCCAACTCTTCATTCACCTCACTTCTCACAAGCTCTGCAGGAGCCTCCTCTATCTCAATTCTCCAACATCTGCAGGCTCCTCAAAGATCTCACTCAGCACAGCTTGTGCAAGAGTATCTGCTATCACATCCTCTGAATCAAATAATGTTTTAATTAGTCAACATGTGTTCAGAATACAAAAAAAGGTGGTCTGAACACAAGAACATGTGTTCAGAATACAAGAACATGTGTTCTGAGAATAAGAACGCATGTTCTGGCTGGCATAACAAATATACTCAAATTGAAAACACATTTTCTTATAAAAAAAACTTAATGTATGAGCTTACTTCCTTGTAAAAGTCGAGTACCTCATGAATAACTGCGTCGGCACCTTTCATAACCATAAATTGGGCTAAGCCGGTTTCTTCGTCAGTGAATTCAGTTTCATTTAAAATCTGCACATCAACCCTCCTTCCCTTCCCGCTTGTACTTCCGTCAACTCAACATCCATATCTTTCCCAGCATCATCACCACTCTCATCATCACTTAACTAATACCTCCACATCTTCTGGGGTTGTCTACCCTTATTCACATTCTCAGGCCACTGCCCAAGCGGCGTGTCGTCGTCAGATTCCTCCAACTGATCCTCATTTACAAAACCCCTCAATTGATTAATTTCCTAGTTTATTTCAACCAGCAAACTTCGCCTTTTGGAAATTTCCTGGTTCAACCTTCTTCTTTGAGCCAAAAGTTCTCTTAACTTTGTTTTTTTCGGCGCTGTTCACTACTGACCAGAAGAATAGCTTCCCCAGCATTATCGAAATTTCCGTCGGGGAAAAGCAGACTAAACATACTCTTCATATTTCCAAAATCCCAAAGTGCACAACTTAGGGCATCAACCTGTAGATGGTTTCCTGTAAGGAAATCCAAAGAATGCACCTGAAAGGAACAATCTGAAGTGTAAATAATAACAGAACAGATGTTCACTAATCAAAAATATGTGTTTAGTAATCAAGAACATGTGTTCAGAATACAAGAACACATGTTCACTGGACAAGAACATGTGTTCACTTAACAAGAACACATGTTCTCTTTTCAAGAACCCATGTTCTCTTTAAAAGAACATATGTTCTCTTTTAGAGAACACATGAGAACACATGTTCTCTTTAAAAGAACCCATGTTCTCTTTAAAAGAACATATGTTCTCTTCTCTTTTAGAGAACACATGTTATGTTTCAAAGAACATGTGCTCACTGCAAAAAAGCATGTGTTCACTGCACATAAACATGTGCTAACAGAATACAAAAACATGTGTTCAGTAATCAAGAACATGTGTTCATGAGACAAGAACATGTGTTCACGAGATAAAAATATGTGTTCATTGCACAAAAACATGTGTTCACACAATAAATAACAACCATACCATTACAAAGTGCATGTCTGCTAGAATCCTGTAAGTTACTTGCGTTCCGGCAACCGCATTTGGATGGTAAAAAGTAAGTACCGAATGCACAAAATTAACAATAAAGACTGCCCAGTTGTAGTCTTTGCAATCTTAAAAAGCATGCATATCTCAGACTAACCATTCCACTGTTGTTGGCTACGAAAAGATGACTCAATATGTGTAGTCCGTACAAAGTGGCCCATCTCTCAGAATTCATATATGCTTATAATCTAAGCAAATCATATACTATTTCATCATTTACATATCCCTTATTGGAACATTCAATCTCCAAAATTTTCTCAGCAATTCTATGGGGAATTATTTTTCAAGTACTTTATGAGAAGGTACAGGTTTAAGCCCCATACGGACACCATAAACCCTGTGCATGTCTTCTGCAGTTATGGTTAATGCATGGCCGTCTCCAAGCCTGATGCATCTAAAAGATGCATCATAGTTCTTAATGGCATATTTCAGCCATTTTTCGTTTAAACCTGAGAGCTTCAGCTGTGTAAACCCCAAAAATTTGGCATTCTTCAAAAGATTGAGCTTTCTTACATTCATTGCTCGATTTCCCAGAAATATTTGATTTAAAGATATGATATTCTCTATAGAACAGAGAAATTCCCTTTTCTTTCTCTTTGTTGTATCTTGAGATGTAGATGGTAGAGTTGTCATCGCTTTTTAAAGATTTTTGGAGAAGAAGAAGAAACAAGATGAAGAATATGTGTTTTGCAGTGAAGAATATGTGTTCTTGCAGAGAGAATACGAGTTTTTGGTACAAAAATTAAAGGAAGAAAGAAGAAGAAGAAGGTAGAAAGCGCCTTTTTGGCCTTTTAAGCCGTTTTCTCCCCTCTTCGGTAACCCAACCGATGTGACGGTTGCGTGTTCATTTTTTTTTATTTGTGAAATTACATATGTACCCTTTTAATCCTCTTTTAAATCGCAACCGTCGATCCATTTGGAAAACGAATCAACATCCGGATCAGTGTTCCGCACGTGCAGAATTTGTCCTGTTCCGCATAGGAGCCGGACTGAAGGAATACGCGGTCTTCCCAACTCTATGCAATAACTTGTTTATTATTAAGTGATATCAGAAAGTAATGTAGACTCTAGTTCTTATTTCATAATTTGTCAATCTATGAACAAAATTGTTTTAGTGGAAAATTAATCCGATTGATCAGGGTTTTATAGTTTGTTAATGGTTAACTTTTTATTCATAAAAAACAAAGGATTTTTTTTTCTAAGTATGAAAAAAAAAATTACAAAAGAGTTAGGGATTATATACTTTTATTATTATTATTTTATCGGAAAAAAAAGACGAAAAAGGAAAACGGAAGTCACCATTCCTAGAATAATTTTTGGGCAGAAATTAAAAGCTCCCTTGATTTTCGGTGTAACATAGCTTTGGCAAAACAGTAGCCGAATATCCTCGGACTCAGGCAATCACTCAGACATCCTCATATGAATTTGCTGTTTAAATAGGATTTTCTGTTTTCACTATTATTCTTCTGTTTGAGAGTCAATGCAAGCAATTCCCAGATGGCGAAACCTTTTGATTTTCAAGAACACAATGATTCAATCAGCAGCAGCATCTACTTCCAATACCCAATTGGCTGAGTTCCATTCTACAAGAACTAGTAATAACAAGTGGGAAAACAAATGGAATTCTGTGAGTTTCGTTTTGATATCCCTTTTGCCCCCTTTTGTTGTTTGAAAAAAAGAAAGACTCCATCTTTATTATACTTTTGGATTGTTTCTTAATCAACTTTGGATTGTTCTTAGTATTTTTATGAGATGCCCAATTTGAAAGAATGACTGTTTGTTAGGTTGGGTGTGTGGAATTGAACTATATTATGGTCTGGATTGAAAACAATTTGTTTGGATACTAAAGGCCATACCTGGTTGGATTAATTCATATTTTGAATGTCACTTCAAACCTGTTTGGTTTTTGGAAGAATTGTTATTATTAAGATTTAAACTTGTTAAGTTGTATGCTTTATTTACTGATTTAATGTTACACTTTATGATTGCTGGAAAATAAGTGTCTTTTCTCTCAAATTTCTTTATTATGAATTAGCTGTTGTTAATTTTAAATAAATCAAGCAGGTATTCATTGTTTTTTAACTTTACCCTTATCCTTTATTTCTATATTATAACACATTAATTGGTTATTCAATTTTCAAGAATGTTAAAATATCTTTGTGCTCTATTTAATAACTTTCTGAATCCATGTGCCACAACCTTATACCATGTTTATTTGAGGCCGGAGGGAGTAGTTTTTTACTGATTTTACTGAACTACTTCCTTTATTAGAAACATGATGAATCCTTATGTATATTGTAGTTTTTACAAATATTTTTGCATTCTTTTGTTCCGAAGAAACTTTGTTGAATTGGTATGTTGAAGGAACTCTTTACTCGTTTTAAATTTTCCAATTGTTTCTAAGCTGGATTTTTTTTACCATAACTTCTATACCTGCAGGAAATAAAAGCTGGCCAACAACCATCTAAGGTGGATCACTAATCTTACTTTAATCGTTCTAGTTTTGTGTATAGACCTTGTTAACTTATGATTATCCCTTACGCCGTGCCACAGATTCTCTCTCTCAGCCCTGGCCAACAAAAGCAGTTCTGCTCCGTATACGTCGATGCAAATATTTTAACATTGTTATTTGTCTCGTCTTGATGATGAGAGCTTGTCTTTAGTGCCCGATGCAAAAGATCTCAAATGTTCTTAAACGTTTTTGAAACTATATTTAAACTCATAAATTTAATTGGTAGTACTTCATTTTCAATTTACCATCATCGGATTAGGTTTGCAGTCCTTGTAAAGTAGAAAGTTTCTTTTTACTTTCTTGATGTTACTATTGCACCTTTTTAGCATCTTGACGCCTGTGAAACCATTATAATGTATTATTTTCGAAAAAGATTTATCTAATACGAAACTTATCTATATGATTTTATGTTGTATTTTCTTAAGTCTCTGGGTTTTCATTGTACTTGAATGAAGAATCTCCTCTACTGGGGCAGCTTTATAATTCTCCTGCTTGTTCCTTCATATTTTTCAGTTAACACCTTTACTTAACATGGTTTTGTGACACTCTTAAAATCTCATTTAGGTGACGCTCTTAAAACATACAAAAATTAGGTGACACCGACCTTTTATGGTATATAAGGGTTAGCGTGTTAATTCAAAGCACTTCAAGTCACCTAGAAATTCGGTGTTGCGTTCTGTCTTTTGCATATGGAACTTCGGTGTCTTATTAGTTTTATTCTTTTAGGTGAGGTTTCAAAGTTTCAGTTAAGATGTGAAAAATTGAAAACGCCCTACGTCTCCTCGTAAAACATCTTTATCCCCAGTCTTACATTCTTGTTCAATTATCTCATGAAAATGAAGCTTAGCGCTCTCTCTTTATAATCGGCCTTTAAACTTTCTCCCGCTGCATGCATCAAATTTCAGACCTACTTGTATGTGCTCTCTCACATACAAGTAGATGTTGTAAGTAATGTCTGATAACTCATAATGGAGAGAAATAATTGAAGATGATATAAGATTTATTCTAGAAGAAACTAACAATAATGTCGAGTTATTTCTTGTATTCCAGAACTCTGGACTGTCAAATGCCAGATAACTCTTAGAATTCATGTTATGATGATGCAAGCATTTGCTCTTTATATTATTGTGATACATGGTGAAATTGAACACTCTTCTTGAAAGGTTTTTTTCTTTCACTGGCCTCGCTTGCTTATACTGATTACTGATGTTTTCCAGTTTCATTATGAAATTCTTTATTTTCTTTGCTGAAATTACCATTTAACTTTTCTTTCACCTTGTTACTATCAACAGTCCTATATAAGATACAAAGTTCGTCAAAAGCGTGCTGATACAAAGAAAGCTCTGAAAAATCTTCTCTTTAATAATGGATGCTCTAGATTTACATTTGAGGTAAAGATCATGCAATGATTCATGGGCCACTTGCTCTCTTTTTCTTTTAGTTATTTCTTTTTATTGTACTAGTTATTCTGCTAAACTAGTATATCTGCAATCATTTGGATTTTATATGTCAGTTCTCTTTAGTTTTGGCTTGTGCCAAGTATTTATGCTTTTCCATTTCTTTGAACATTGAGACACTGCTTTAAGATAGGATATGCAGTTCTGGTTACGCGGTGGTTCTCTTGTTATGTGGTAAAGGCCAGCAGCATTTATGCATCTTTTCCCTATTCCAGCCCTTACGATAATCTACTTAGATCTTTCTTAAGGCACATTTCCAATTGTCTGTGCCTCTTGTGATCATCAAGGATTCTGCAATATCAGTCTGATTCACATCAAACCGAACACAGCCCAGAACTTATGCGATGTTCTAGCTTCACTTTTTAGCTTGTAGGTCCATTGCTTTGTTAGTATTTGTGTGGATAACCACTCCGGTTTTAATTTCGAAAAAACTCCTGCTTTTGAATCTAATTTTCGCGAATTGTTGACTACTTACTGGATAAGTTGCTTCCTATTCCTAGTATTCACGTATTTTTTACTGCTTTAGACGTCTGAATTACCATCTTTTCAGTCTTAGCTCTATGTCGACATCAACAGTCTCCAACTACTTGTTCAATGGCCCTGTAATGCGGTATCCATATTGCCATGCAAACCTTAGTGAGTCCTACCAAATTTCCTTACCATTCGTTGGTGTGGCTGTTTAAGATTGTCGCAAGTCCTTTCTGATATCTTCTCAGTTTCCTTGTTGTTAGTCCAAATATAAGGCAACATTGTGTTATAGTCTTGGTGTATGACTCCGGAGTAACTTGCCTCCACTGTGAATTGTGGTAGCAGGGTATAATCCGCCAAACAAAAATAGATAAGGTATATGAAAAGCAAAAAGATAAGTGAAATTATAAATCGATAAGAGAAAATAGTTGGGTGTCATATATGGCTAAAAACCCGTGCAGAATATCATATACTATAAATACAAAAGGGTCGAGGGACACTGTTCTCAAGCATTCTGAAACATTTGTCTCATCTTTATAGTTTATTTTCTACATTATGGATGTTTTAAGGTATCCTCCCTAATGGTTGAATACCTCTTTCTCGTTCTATGATGTAATCAGGAGGCCATACCAACACCAGATACATCATGGAATGAAGATGAAGAAGATCATTTTGAAAATAAAGACCAGTCAAAATCTTCTCATGCTGCCCGTCGAGCAGCTAAAGCTCAACATAAAAGAATGAAGCGTGAGTTTAATTCCAGTTACCTCAAATCTCTTTCTGTTTAAGTTTCTTCTGGTCAAGCCCATTTACTTATCTTTTTTCCTTCTCCTTCCCAATGCACAAATAAAATCAAGTAAAATTGTCTTGTCGTCATTTCACTCAAATGCTTGAAAATGAATAATCTATTTATTAACATCCAGGAACTGTTTATTTTTTATTCAGACTTACACCCTTTTAGTTCTATCAGGACACTAATTAGAACTGGCAATTGGAGCAATTAAAATCACGTTGCTTATTTGTCGAGTATGATAAGTGTTTAACATGTTGAAATTGTGAATCCTTCAAAAAGTTGACAGTTACTGTATATACTTCACTTGGTATTTCCTTCGGTTTATTTTCATTTTTGTTACTTCAGATGCAGAAAGTTTTTTCAAATGAGATTATATCATTATCTTGATTTTTTAAAAATCCACGCCTAATAGATGGATGCAAAGACCTGCTAAATGAGTCATTTCTAGAAGATAACTAAACTCCTTTTTATTTTGTTCAGGTAAGTCAAAGAAAAAGAAGTTATATGAAGAGATGGATTCCCCCGACAATGTATTCCGTGAAACATTTAGGCACAGAGGGTGCACATGGTCATACTGGTCTGCGAGAAATTTCCTTTACGAGAGTTCAACGACTGGATTTGATTGGAAAGAACATCCAAATAAGAGTTACAGAAAACAGAAAGAATCAGATATTGAAAGTGAAAGCGAGTCCGATGATGAGAAATGTACTGCAGGCATGTATTCTGAGAGAAAACTTCTAGGTTTGCCTACAGAAGGTCCTTTGAAGATTGAGGATGTTAAAAAAGCGTGAGTTCTTCAAGACCTATGGACCTTTTCTTTTATTCCAACTTGCCAAATAACATTCTATGTCGATTTCTGAACCTAAATACATGGACTAAGGAAATTTATTAATGCAGCTTTCACTTATCGGCTTTGAAATGGCATCCTGATAAGCATCAAGGCCCTTCGCAGGTTAGTTTGTTTCTCATACTTTCTACATTTGTTTTTTCCTTTGAAATAATACATGTTGTTTTGTCAGCTACATTTGTTATTTATTTCTTTCTTTTTTGTGTTAGAGCGCGATTCAAATTTTACATGCTCATTGTTTGGAATAGGTTTCCTCTTCGTCTTTTCAACAAGATACAGATCCTAAACCAACCTTTTCATTTGGGCACCACTTTTGCCACATTTTCCACAAACTCACTTTGGGTCCCATCTCCTCTCACAAACAATTAACTTTTTCAATCTCTGAGATATAAATTCTCAAATAAAAAACCAATCCAAATAGGAGCAATTGTGATCAATTCTGAAACGATAGAATTCAGTTTTTGTGCCACCATATCTTACATTTTTTCTTCACTCTGCGGTGATATAAATGACGAGAGAGAATAGGCAACTTAGCTCGTGAAGCGCTGGTAAGCTTAAGGAAATCTATTGTTCTGGTAAGCTATGCAATCATATTTGGCCTATACTAGAACAAGATGAGAAAGTTACACAAGAGAAGGTCGAGTACCCTAACTAATAAATAAAACCATGGAACATAAAGATGCCACATTCATTATCCTTTTCATTTGAAACTTGATTAGAAGAACTTAGCAGAAGCTGTTATCCTTGAAAAGGGATATTATTAATAAACCATGCATTATCCTCATTGATTTCCCTTCAGGGAATGATCTAGTTGCGTATATTAACAATTTGGCTCTCTAGTAGAGAAAGAAATACAACAACATTGTGAAATTAGTATTTGATTCAGCAAAGTTCTTCCAGAGGAGTCTTTAATTCGTTATATTATTTTGGGAAATGTACTATCTATTAGGTACAACAATTCAAAAAAAAAATCCATTTATTTTCTTAGTGCTTGTCTTTAAGGTTTGGAATTCTTAACGGAGAAATCTCATTCGCGCAGGGAATGGCAGAAGAGAAGTTTAAACTTTGCGTCGATGCCTACAAGTTATTATGTAGATCTTTATCGACTGCTTAAATTGAATACTATCGCTGATTCGTTCTCAAAGTTCTGGAGATTGTAGGTTGGTTTTTCATTTTTACTTTTCGCTCTTCACTAAAAGTAGGAAAAGAGAAAACAAATATAGGCTTCACAAGATGCAAGAAAGGGCCTATAGATATAACCGTTATTCTGGTTTCACGTATTTGTTTACCAAATTCTTCGCATTTTTTCTGCAAACACAATTCTCTTGATGAAATTCCTAATAAAATAAATATTTATCGCAATCATACATGATACTTGATTTGTTATTTAGTGCCTGATGCCATTCCAGTGAGAATATGAACTTGATCTCTAACTGTCGTCTGCTTGTACCTTGTATATGAAAATGCAATGCATAACGCAGAGTCTGAATTGATTGTTTATAGTAAAATACTGGGTTTATTACACTTTAGTACCCCCTAGGTCTTGGGGTTGGCACACTCTGAATTCTTCATTTCGAGATACTCGGTAGAGCTTTCTTGTTAATATATTGAAGATTTACACTATGCGGTTGATTGTCTGTGTTATTCTGCTAGTGCTATTGTCCAGATCATGGGCATACCTAGTTCGATTTTTATATCTCCCCCTCAGGTCTGAATTGATTGTTTATAGTAAAATACTGGGTTTATTACACTTTAGTACCCCCTAGGTCTTGGGGTCGGCACACTCTGAATTCTTCATTTCGAGATACTCGGTAGAGCTTTCTTGTTAATATATTGAAGCTTTACACTATGCGGTTGATTGTCTGTGTTATTCTGCTAGTGCTATTGTCCAGATCATGGGCATACCTAGTTCGATTTTTATATCTCCCCCTCAGGTACAATGAGTTAGTTCACGACTGCAGTGTCTTTTTTTTTATTTTTTTTAACTATATTGGAATTTGGAATTGTGATAAGAGTTTTGTTTGGAACCAAACTTTCTTAGGCTGTGGAAAAATTAAAATGGATATGAGAGGGGATGCAGATTCATAAGAAATTTGGGCCCGGTTGGCCGGTTTAAAGATGAAACATTGTCTAATAGGAGTTTTAGGGATGTGTTGGTATTCAACTTAGAACTCTTCCTTTATGACTAGCAGTTGTAAGGGTTACTGATATTTGGCACAAGGCTGTCCTTATCTATTTGGTTCCAGGCAAAACTTATTTATGTTAACAACAGCAAAGTATTAATCCTAAGTAATTGGGGTCGGTTATATGAATCAATATAAGATTTATTGTGTGGTCATTCGCATTAATACATTCCCTTTATTTCCTTCTATCAAACACCATATCTTCACCCAAGTCTAACATATCAATATAATTTTTTATAACTTCGGTCCAAACCTTCTTCGGCCTCCCCTGTATCTTACAACTTCATGCCTCCATCCTTTAAGTTTTCGAATCGGAGCGTCACTCATTGTTCTTTTTATGTGTCCAAACCACCGCAAGCGATTTTCCCTCAATATATGCAACTCCTATTTTCTCTCGGATAATCTCACTTCTCACTCTATCCTTTCTAGTATACCCACCCATCTATCGCAACATACGCATTTCTGTTACACTCATCTTCTGAATATGACATCCTTTCACAGTCCACACTTCTATATCATACAACAACGCGAGTCTAACAGTTGTTCTATAAAATTTCCCCTTCAGTCTCAAGACACTCGTTGCACCCTTCTATTTCAACCGACCAGTTTTAACTCGATGCGCCACATCTCATCAATCTTTCTGAATGATAAAACCCAAATACCGAACATAATTATTCGTCATGATACTTTTGTCATCCAAACCAATTACACTCTGCTATCTATTTCAGTCGGTACTAAACTTATACTCCAACTACTCAGTTTTACTTCTACTAATTCTGAAGCCTTTAGATTCCAATGATTGTCTTCATACCTCCAACTTAGCGTTAACAACTACTCTAGTCTCATCGGTTAGAACAATACCGTCAGCAAATAACATACATCATGGTACGGAGTCTTGTATATGACGAGTCACTTCATGCATAATCAACACAGAGAAACAGATTAAGTCTTGAGTCTTGATGTACACCAATTATAATACGAAACTCCTCTGCCATCCCGGAACAAATGCTAACTTTCGTACGGGTCTCTTTATACATCAAACATATTTTGGCGTCGGGTTATTTTATCAGACGATTGAGATTAATTGTGCAGGAATAGTTGTCTGCATGGTGTTGAGTGGGGGTTTTAAATTTCCTTGGTTCGGATTAAATTTCCTAATGATACGCAATGTGGAACTGTTCATATTTTGTATTTTTCAGACTATATAGGTAATGTTCATATAAATTGATTTGATTAATGAATATTTGTGGTTCTTGTCTAGAGTAGGAGCTTTGATTCTTCTGTGGTGCTAGCAGCTGCAGGGGTTGGCATTGTTTGGCGGAGATGACAACATCGTGAACTGCGAATATGAGTTCTATTTCTTTTTAAAAAAAATTAAAATTCTATTTTATTTGTTGCGGACTATAAACAAATTGAATATGAACCTAACATTTGACAATTCGAAAAAAAAACGGACCAAGTACGATTTAGTTCATTTTAAGATAGTGCGCGACGGACTTGGACCGAAAAGGACTAATCTGTTTTACCGTGCTAGTGCCTACATATCTTTCGTTTCTCTCTTATTTGTTGTGCCTGTTTAGATTGATTTGTTAGGATGCAATGGGATACTATTTTATTTCCACAATGTAAGATTTTAGGCTCTGAATTTATATCTTCTTTCATAAACAATTTGGTAATAATTTCTTCTTTTCTTATTTTAAATAAAAGTTCTAAGTCACCATTTCTTAGTAGTATCCAAATTCTATGTAAATGCATCTTCGAAATTTAAATTCAAAGAAAATCATGTATGGATAGTGACGTGGCCTTGATATAAACTACCTTGGATTCTCTGTGGCTGCCGAGTATTTTATCTTTTTTTATTCTTTTTTCTTAACCCTAGTGTCCTTGTTCAAAAACGAAAAATAACACAACTGTTCAAATTTTTGTTTGAAAAAATTGAGTCACAACGTTCCATCTTCTTATTTTTCTAAATCTAGTTTGGAATTTAAATCACGTAATGCTACTCAAATAAGATCAACCGGAGTTGTATATGTGACATTAACTTATAAGGAGTTGATTTCTAAACTTAGTAAATTTCAGACCTCCACATATAAGTGAATGCAAGACTTGTATAGCATTGTTCGTAGTAGATTTGTCAATTGAGTCATCTTGAAACTAATTTGTTGTTAAAAGATTGGATAATTTTTTGTTTCGAAAAGCAAAATTCTCGGGTATAAGGAAGTCAAATTGTAAAGTTTCAAATTCGAAATTTACTTTTTGGAGGAAAAAAATTGAAATTTCGAATTCTGCAATCTCACTACTATGTGTTAGCATATTAAAAAAAGGTAGCATATACAGTAAAAACATCTATACATTAATACTCTATATAAGAATAACCTCCTCATAGTAATAAAAAATTATGATGCCAACTCGGGACCACTTATAAATAAGAATACACTCTACATTGGAATATTCTATTTTTTCTAAGGATCATCCTTAAGAAAATTTACCTCCACATAGTAATAAAATAACATTAAATATTTAAATATATTTATATATCCATATAAAATATTCATAATTATTTAACTATGTTACATTAAATTTAAGATTATATGAATTTTTGATTATCTTGGATATTGCTGGTTGCGATAAATTAAGCTTATGGGTATCTTCTAACAAATTTGCAAGATCTTTTTGCTTCCAATCAGAGTTGGTTTCTTCATTTTGCGCAACTCGACACGAATACTTTCAGTGATTTGAGTTCGTTTGTTTTTAGGTGTAATGACTTGCTTGAAGTAGAAAATGTATGATTTTAAATGATAATGAAATTTATGATTATACTAGGCATTTATATATGTATAATAAAAGAAAATAAACGAAAAGACTTTTCAAAGTTACGAATAAATTAGTGAATATTTTAAATACATAAATGATGTACATGAATTAATATTCTAAATCTAATATATACAATGTACATAAATGATGTACGTACATTTGTTTTTTTTAAACTCATAAATCTTATATATCTTTTAAATTCATGTTTTTAAAATATGAAGGTACACGTTTTCAAGTGTTGTATAATGTATATTAGTTATTTTTTAAAATTAATAATTTTGATATGTAAATCTCTATTTAAGAATAACCTTCTTATAATAATATTTATCTCTGGTTCCGAAAGTATTACTTTATAGAGGTTTTACTGTATAAGTATATATATTTCTACTATGTAATTTAAGTGAAAAAAATTCAGATCTTGTACGAAGGCTTCGGCCCCCATTCAGATCTTGACTGGGTGTTTCCTTTTCCAATTTTATTTAGGTGTTTACTATGATGGTGTTCTATTTAGGGGCGTGTCTGGGGTGGGGCGGCCCTATGGGACATGGCCCACCTCTCCTCTCACATAAATTCATATAGGACCCGCCTAAAAATATCTTACAGGTGGATCCTGCAGGAAATTATGTGAGAGGGGAGGTGGGCCATGTCCCATAGGACCGGTCCACCTTGAATTTTTCCTCTATTTAGGTTTCTTCGTTTAGTTCTCCTTGAAAAAAAATTTCAAGCTAAATTTGGTATGGGCTCTCATCTCAGCTTTTTACATTTTTTTTGGGACAATATATAAGAGGATTGATATACTAATGTTTTGATAGATTATTGAAATTTAGTCTCTCTTGCCAGTGGTGTTTACGGACGGAGAGGAGATGTTGCGAAGATCTATACTATTTTTACTTTTAATTTTCTAGTATTTAGTAATTTTCTCCTGTCACTAGATGTGAAATTTTATCCGTTATCATAATTTTTCAAACCGTTTTGTTACCTTTATTTTTCTGTCTGTAGGTTATCTATTGGTTGTAATTGCTCCGACTAAATTTTGATTAATGAATAATTTTTATTATAATTTTTTTAAAAAAAATTAGAAAAGAAGGGGAAGAAAAAAAATTAAATAAACCTACATTATCATCTCTGGTAGTAGAAATAAATACATGATAAATAAAATAACATAAATTACAGCAACGAGCAAGCAATTTAACAAAATATCATTACCCCCATCTAAATCTCCATTAGATCCTACCTACTTGAATAATAAAATTTTCACAAACTACCAAAAGGAAAAATCAAAGAATTTCTTCTTAAAATTAAAATCCTAAAAATTTCACCAAGAAATCTGTCTTCCTTCATTAAACTAGAAAAAAAAGTAGAAAAAAGATAGATCCCTAAGCTAAAAACAAAGAAGAACAACAGAGGATGAGACCATGAACCCATAAATCAAGATCAAGAATCCAAAATGCAAAGCCCAATTCCTCTTAAATTTCCCAAAATAACTCTCTGGTGGTTCTTGATAAGATATTTCAAACTCATCTCCATATTCATCCACAACACCATCGCCGCCGCAGCCGCTGCTCAGCTTCATTTTCAGCTGCCGGAGTCTTTCAGTGGCCAATCCAAGAGTCAACTTATGGCATCTTCTCTGATACTTAAACCCATTAATACATCTAAGAGTCTGAGCCACAGAAACATAGAAGATTAAATGAGCTAAAGAAAGCAATCCAATGGGTACCCAACAATGTCTACATTGAAGCCTTGGAGATTGAACTTGGGCCAAGAAAATCACGCCCAAGAAAAGGAAAAAAAGCTGAAAAAAGCTTCCAAAGCTCCTTCTTTTGGATATCTACTGCCCTTTTCTTCTCAAGGGTCTTCTCGAAATGGAGTTGGATTATGGTGTTTAGTGCTTGTAATGCTGTATCTCTTGGTATCAGATTGTGGTGATGGTGGTGGTGGCTTGTGGGTTCATAGTCCGCCATTGGAGGGTGTGATTTGGGTAACTTTTGTGGTGGTGGAAGTCTTAATGGTGGTGGAAGTGGATAGAAAATGGAGATAAACAATGGGAAAAAATACAGAGAGAGACAGATTGGAATGATATAATACTGGTATTCTAACGGTAGGGATGTGGGGTCTCTGGTGCATTGGTAGTGGTGGAAACAGTGAGGATTGATGAGCGTGACAGTAGTAGTATTTGTACTGTTTTTTTTTTTTTTTTGGGTAATAACACATCAAAAACTTCTATTAACCAAAATCAGAAACTGAAGGCAAAGCCTCCACCAATTCATTACATACCATTATAGAAAAAGAAGTCCTATTGGCATCCCCTGTCACTAATTGACTAACAAAAGAGAGAATAAAATAAAAAACAGTAAATGCAAGGGAAGAACACGATGCTCCATATTTTGCTAACCCATCTGCACACGCATTTGCTTACCTGTAAACATGAATAACGCTACTCTCTGGTATCTTCTCCAACAATTCCCTGCAATCATAGATAATAGTAGATATAGGGTGTATATCAATATTTGTGTGAAGTAAAAGATTAATAACTACTCTAGCATCAAGTTCAACCACGAGTTTTTGAATATTCAAATTAATTGCTAGGTTCAGTCCGTCTCTCAAGGCCCATAGTTCCGCTATCGTGTTCGGGCAGAATCCAATATTCCTGACGAAGCCCAAGACCCAATCTCCATTACAATTTCTTATCAAACCACCACAACCTCCTCTGCCTGGATTGCCAAAAGAGGATCCATCAACATTTAGTTTATTCCAATCCCGAATAGGCTTTTTCCAAGAAACGGCGATGTTCTTCTTTTCTGTATTACTTCTCCCATTAGAACCCACTGCAAAAATGCTCTGTGGCCCTCCTTAAAGCCTCAAGCATTCCATCTTTGGCTTGTTGGGTTCAAATAGATTTTTATTTCAGTTGTTCCAAAATGCCCAACAGCCATATGCAAACATTGTACCCCATTCAATATTGTTGTAGTGGGAATAACTAGTATTCCCACATCCATTTCTCAGCCATTCTTCAAACCCTAGATCACCAATTTTTGGTATTCCTCTGTCCGGCTCCATGTTGACCCAGAATTCCTTCGCCTTACTGCACTTACGCAAAACATGCTCAATTGTCTCATCTTCCAAATTACAATGATGGCAGCTAGGCGTATTAATGATATGCCTTTTGTACAATTGATCTCTCGTTGGCACAATATCATGGTTATGATTGCAATTGACTCTCCAAATCCAATTCCACTGTTTCCTAGTCACCATCTCATCTTCATCATATTTATGGATAATTTCATATGTTGCTTTGGAGCTAAAATCGCCATTTGATGTTCTCTTCCAACGCCTATGATCTGGTACAGCAGCCCTCTCTCTCCTCCAAATGGCTCGGATGACATTGATTATTTTCAAAGGTAAGCAAAATGATAGTTTATCAAATTTCCAATTCCCATTTTGACCATAAAGCTTCTGTAACTTCATATCTTCTTCTCCCTTGTTCAAAGGACCAAGAATCTGACTTCTCAATGAACCATTCCCAATCCAGTCATCCTGCCACACTTTTATTTTTCCCCTATGCCCAGTATCCATGCTACGCACTTGTTAAAGAGTTTTGATCCAACCTTCACATCTTTCAAATTAACAGATCCTTACCTCCCCTTTGATTTCCATACCCAAGTTGTTTCCCTCTTTGAAGTACTATTTTTTTAAGATCCAAGCCCATTTGCTATTACTCTCCTTGTTAATTCTCCAAACAAGTTTAGCTAGACCCACCTGCTTAATATGAAGTGCCTTCCTAATCCCCAAACCACCCAAATGTTTAGGTTTAGAAATCCTATATCATCTAACAAGGTGGAGTTTCTTCTTATTCTCGCAATTTCCCCAAAGGAAGGATCTTTGTTGCTTGTCAATTTTTTCACAAATCGAGACCGGAATAGGAAAACACTGCGAGTAGTAAGACAAGATTTGTGAGGAAGCCGATTGGATGATAGTGCGCCGACTAGCTAGAGAAAGGAGGTTGGCCTTCCACCCCGATAGTTTTTTAGGAATCTTATCAAGAATAAATTGGAAATCCCTATTTCTAGGTCTTTTATGAAAAATAGGGAAGCCCAAATATTTTCCTAGATTATCAGTATGTCATATATGCAGCATGTTCTCAATATCTTGGATTTTTCCCGAGGCACAAAACTTAGATTTAGACAAGTTGATTTTCTGTCCGGATCTATCACAAAAGTCATCCAGTACCTTTCTCATCTCAATAATAGAATCTTCATTAGCCTGGCAAAACAATATAACATCATCGGCGAAAAGCGAATGAGATAGCGAAGGCCCTCGTTTCCCTACTCTAATCCGTTTCCATCTCTTAAGTCTTACCGAATTTTCAATACTCAAGGATAGATATTCCATACATATGACAAACAAGTAAGGTGTTAAAATGTCACCTTGACGGATACCTCGGTATGGGAAGAACCATTCAGTTGCTTGACCATTAATCAGAATATCCATTTTTGTAGAACACACACAGTTCATGATTAACTGAATAAGCTTTTTGGGAAGTTTGAAGAAATAAAGTGCATCCTTAATAAAATCCCATTCGAGGCGATCGTAAGCTTTTTCCAAGTCAAGTTTGACAGCAATCGCTCATTTTTTCCCCGTTTTCTTGATAATGGAATACACTGCCTCTTGCACCATAATAACATTATCCGCACATCTCCTCCCAGGAATGAAACTGCCCTGATGAGGAGAAATGATATCTTGGAGGATGGGCCTGATCCTATTAACTAGAATTTTTGAGACAATCTTATACAGAGTGTTACACAAGCTAATAGGTCTAAATTGACCCACATTCGCCGGGTTTGTCACTTTCGGAATTAGACAAAGGAAAGTCGCATTATCCTCCGTAGAGATACTATCCAAGTTAAAGCAATTATGAACAAACTTAGTGACACTTGGTTGTAAAATGTCCCAAAACTTATGGAAGAATACCGGATGTAACCCATCCGATCCCGGACTTTTAAAAGGTTTAACCCCCCCCACACACACACACACACACAACGCTCCCTTAATCTCCTGGTTAGATGGTTGCTCCTGAAGGCAAGAGTAGTCTATAGGGATATCCGGATTCCAAACAAAATGGAAAGAATTCGGCTTGATTTTGCATGCTACCTTATTAGACTCATAAAGTGATTGGAAATGTATACTGGCCGTATTCCTCACTTTATCCACTTCAAATTCCCATTCACCAGAGGAATTCTTAAGGGAAAGAATCCTATTGCATTTTCTATTATTGATGGAAATAGTTTTGAGATATTTAATATTAAGATCATTCCACACTAACCAATCCATTCTCGATTTGACCGCCCAAATATGTTTTTCCTCTATATACACCTGATCCAAGCGAGTCAACAGTATTTTTCTTTATTAAGCAACAAATGTGAAGGATTCAATTCAATAGCTTTTTGAGTGTGTTCAATATGAGTGATAAGCTTTTTCTTCGGAAAAATGGCATATTTTGTCCTTTTTGTACTTCTACATTTTCGTTAAGATTCTCTTCGTTTAATTTTGACTTTTAAGATCCTATACGTATTTTTGATCTGTCAATAAAGGACTTCCATTCAATTTTTGGTCAAAGTCGCGTTAACCCAATCACATGCTTTGCACGTGAGACACACTTTAAGGGTATTTCAGACATTTCAACATATTTCCAACAAGAAAATTTTGTGTACTCAATTGTTAAATAAAATAACTATGTATACCCAATTTAAATTAACCAACAAAATATATTCTAAATTCATCTTCTTCCCCCTCTATCTTCATCCACCCTTCACCCTCCTCCACCGCCACCGCCACCAACTAGTTAACCCAATGATTTTTGAATTATCCATTTCAACAATCCCAATTCACTCTCTTCAAATCGCCAATTTGTTATCCCAACTTTCATTTTCTTCCTCTTCAATAAAATCCCAAATATTTAAACACCATTTCAAAGGTTCAAACCAATGTCAATGCTCACAACATACCAGAACTCACAAATCGTATATCCTAAAACATTCCCCCAATTTGTTTTCCAGTACATCAACAAAACACTTATATAATGAATACCAAATTCAGATAACCAACTATAACACAATATTCATAACCAAATTCATTTTTTCGATTAAATATTGCAAAAAAAAAAAAATGGATACAAGAGATTATTCTTCTTCAAGAATTGGAGAGTAATTTTACAGTTGGTCAAAATCATGTCAATAGTGCTAGTAGTGACATTGAGGATTATTGTAATAGTGAAATCAATGAAGGGTTCCTTTAAATATCTTGTTCTTCCCCAACAGAAATAAAAAAAAATAGAAAATGCTAGTAATAATAATAATAGATAGTGGGTTTGGGTGGTTCTGTTCTAGGGTCAAAGGGTCTACGGGAAATGATAGGGAAAATGAGAATTTGGGGAAGAAAATGGATTTTTTTTAATCATTAAAACAATTCTGAATACGGCGGTGGTGGTGGTGGATGAAGATAGAGGGGGAAAAGTGATGAATTTAGAATATTTTTTGGTTAATTTAATTGGGTATACGTAGTTATTTTATTTAACAATTGAGTACACAAAATTTTCTTGTTGGAAATATGTTGAAATGTCCGAAATACCCTTAAAGTGTGTCTCGCATGCAAGACAGGCGCCTGGGTTAACGGGACTTTGACAGAAAATTGAACGGAAGTCCTTTATTGGCATATCAAAAATACGTACAGAATCTTAAAAATCAAAATTAAACGAAGAGGATCTTAACGAAAATGTAGAAACACGAAAATGACAAAATAGGATATTTTGCCCTTTTTCTTCCTATGATAAACATTTCCAAAAACCAATTTGTTCCATTCCTTAATCCTTTCCCTAAACAAATCCTCCCCAGTAACAAAAGAAACCCCACTATCATTCCAAGCTTGCTTAACCACCTCATTCAGCCCCGGGTGGGTAAGCCACACAAGTTCGAATCGAAACGGCTTATGAAGAGGTTTATGATTATTCGGTTCCAACTCAAGGAGAATAGAGCAATGGTCCGACCTAGTTCTAACAAGGTTAAACAAGGTCGCCTTTTTAAAACAATCTCTCCAATCAGGATTAGCTAGGGCTCTATCACTACGTTGAAAGATAAGCACACCCTCAATTCTTTTATTACTCCAAGTAAACCGATTTCCCTCATGGCCAAGATCCATCAAATTACAGTCGCCAATCATGCTCTTAAAAGTATTAATCCGGTTAATATTAGCCATACGACCCCCAAACTTCTCAGATTGAATCAAAACTTCGTTAAAGTCACCCATCAACAACCAAGGCAATTCATGACTATTAGCAAGATTTCTAAGATGATTCCAAAATTCAAGTCTAGTAGCTTGATCAGGGCTAGCATATATTGCACTAAAAAGCCATAATTGGTTTGAATTTCTCACATTGACAACTGCGTGAACAGCCTGCAAATTCTTTGTGACGATGTTGAGTTCCACTTCTGCCTCGTTCCATAACAGCCACACTCCACCTTTGAACCCTTCTGGAATCTGCTCTTTCCGAGTTGGTGAATGGTAATCTTCTACAAATGTTCTCTCCCGTAACACCACCCACTTTAGTTTCCAAGAGAGCCACAATGCTAGGTTTGTGAGTATTAATTAACTCCATGATATTGTCATGGAATTTTGGATGTGTCGCCCCCTAACGTTCCATACTAGTATTTTGATCATTGGGGAAACTGCTGTGTTGTATGGAATGGGCAGAATATCCCTCGGAATCCATCCCGGGGAGTAGTGAGGCATACCTCTGTTGACTGAAGGCCGGTATCAGATGAACATTGTAGCTGAAATTGTCCCTGGTCTCCAATCTTTCTATGGCTATCCTTACATTCTTGACCACCCCGTTTATTGGTTGAATTAGCATTGGAATGCTTCTTTGATTTTGAATTTCCATCCTTAAAGGATGTAGACTTAGCTTGTAAGAAGTCACCACTATCTCTGCCACTCAATTTTCCCCCTTTGTGTCTTGAGCTTCCCTTCTCATGGCAGTTTGACTTGTCTCCCGATTTCCGTCTGCCTCTGCCCCATTCTTGCCATCGTCGATCTCCATCTCGGATTCACCGTCTGATTGGTCCAATTTGTCTCCCTCCGCTGTTCGGAATGGTAATTATCCACTAGCCCCTGGTTCCTCATTCTTCTCGGAGGTCTTTCTATTTCTTCCACCAGAGTAGCCGTCTCCTCGTTGCTGCACTGTCTTCGTCGACCACAGTAGTATTTGTATTGTGGTACTGATAGTAATGAAGTGATAATTCAGAAAGAAAAACAAAATACACACACACACACACAAATATATATATATATATATATACACACACACACACTATTGAATGATAAGACATGCTATTAGACAAATCAGCCCGGATTCTATACGAAACAACATTTTTTTTCCGCACATGAGGATCGCATGAATGATTAGGCAAATCATGTCTTGAGTCTCAGAACAGGTGTCCTGCAGAACATGTGTCCCGTTTTAAATCAATATTAACCATCAAAATTTTAATCCAACAAACGAAGATAAATTCCGCACATGCAGAACTTATCCCATTCCGCACTGGAACCGCTGCGGAGACAAATAAGTCTTTTGTTTGCATGTTGTGACCATTAGATATTGAATAAGACTAGAATTTTTCTTATGGTGCAGACATGTATTTCTATTAACAATTACAAGTAGACTTGGTTGTTAGATAATTTGATCAAACAGCTTAAATTATAGATTGATTATTCTTCAATTATTCATAAACTATTGTAATCTTATTGTCTATCTTCATCACAAGTCCAGACTATAGGAGAAGGAGGAAGATGGGTTTATTTTAGTAGCTTACACTGCATTGTAAGACTCGGATAGATTAAATTGCGAACCGGAGAGGAATTTGGTTCAAGTAAAACCAAAAGGCAGAGAAAAATATATGGCAAAAAATCAGTTCAATTGTGGTTTTTTTTTCTTTTTTATGCTCTCCATTAAAAGATTTTTTTTTATCATAATGACCATGTTTTTGTTATTGTAGTTTTTTTTAAGAAAGATAAATTCATGAAATCTTTCTTTGTCCGACGTGGCCTAGGGTTTGTACACTCAGACAAAGACGGATTCCCGAATCTGTCTATCCGTCTTTCATTAAAGATGGTTTCTCATAATCTGTTTATGCCCTTTTATTTTTTTAGTGTTTCCCTTTGAGATTTTGAAGGGAATTGAAGTGTTTTTTGTTGATAGTTAGTGATAGTTGTAGTAAGTTTGGATTTTTAGGCATTTTAGGTTGGTTGTTAGGGTTTGTTACCGGGAATAGACAAAATTAATTTCGCATAACCGGGAGTTTGAAAACCAAATTTCATTAAAGAAATCACATTGAAAAAAATACAAGGCTTTATAAACGCCAAGCGCCAAGAACATCTAGCCTACACTTATAATCAAATTTCGTAAGGTGCTGGATGAAATTCTACAGAGTTAACGGGGTTCAATCCCTTTGCCTCAATAAAATCAAATCACCCACCAAAATAGTAATCATTTCTACTTTTCTCACACGGAGTGACCTTCTGTTCCCGCGGAAATCTCGCAAGTGTAAGACCTCGGGCATACCGAGCTCTTGCTCAACACGCCACTTTATGTTGTTACCACATATCCACTATAGACATGAAAAACATTTAGAAAACAAAAGAGATAGTAAGTGTTATACAATACTATATATGTAGAATAACAACATACAACTTTACTATTGAGGTCCCTATAGACAACTAATACCACAAAACCATAGCGATAAAATGCCCATCATAGGGGTTGATCTTTCGCACTTCAAGTAACCGGTCGCAGAAGTAGTAGGTTGTCGAGCGAGGGTATGAAATGTATCGTATGAATAGATTGCACATTGTTTTCAGCCTCAAATTGTTGTAAATCGCAGTCGAAGTAATACTGACCATGTTCTTCAGTTAGGTAAACACAACATTGATTACCAATGATGTCCTTTAGATAGAAACTACCTGGTACCTCGAGCGCAGTTTCCTCCAGCCACTTTATGAACCTTGATGATATATTCTATACAAAAAAATTTGTAAGCGAAGTGTGAACATATAACAAAGGAAAAAAAAATAGGATCTTTCTCTAACTTGAAAATAGTTCACGTGAATGCCTCAGTGAGACCTCAAGGCAGCATGAGCACCAAGCAACACTAGTAGAGGACTTTAATAGAATTCAACACACAATAGCTCAAGACAGCATGAGCATCAAGCAACCCTGGCAGAAAAATTCTAATGGATGATGAAATAGCACAACAAAGGAACTAACTTGTTGATACACTAACTAAACTAATCAAATAGTCCACTTTGAAAAGCTTTGATTCTCGAAATAACCATGAAAGGTAAAACCTCACATTATATTCCAAAAATATATTGTATATAAACTTAATAATAATGTTGATAAAATCTCCTTTATATAGATAAAGATTTCAGCCAAGTCCTATTACAAATCCTAATTAGATTTGGACTCTTGACGAAATAACAAGTATAGTAAACTAACAAAACAAATACTAACTAGTCAAATCCTAATCGGATTTGGATTCTAACTAAATAACAAGTATAGTAAGTAACTAAGCAGGAAGCAAATATGGAATAACATAGCATATGAGTAAGCGATAAAGCAATTAATCAAGTAGTACATGTAAAATAAGGGCAAGTGTGGCATGGTATGATATAACATGTAAGAAGAACACACATAACCGGTAACGATAACATATAAAGCGATAAATAAACAAGTACATCCTAATACATGGTCTCTACTCATCTCATACCTCACATTAAATGTTCTTGTTATCCTAAGTTCATTCCATATTTTTAATCACTAAGCTTCGTCCGCGGTAAGGCAGTATCTACTGTCCAACTGCGGACGAATGCGAGGACGATACCTTCGTCCGTCAACCTGTGAAAAACAGAAAAGCAAGTGCAAAACTTGTATACAAGTGTACTATCTTGCACCAAATCAATCCCAACCCAAAATACAAGTTAAAAGACTCGAAATCAAGTATCAAATAGGACCAAAACAAGAACAACGAGTAAAAAATACTAACTAACCATACTCTTCATGTCCAAGGACTTACACAACCGAATGTACGAAAGGCACCGTGCTCTGTCCAAACGGTACGCACGCTTATACACTTGCTTAGACACTACGAGCATAGCTACCGTTGTGACATGACTTCCCACAACTCGAGCTCAGGTATCTAGTCACGACTATACTACAATAACTGTAACGACCCTAGTTATAGTCCAAACTAGGAAGGCTCAAATAGTTCATACACATTGGACTCCCTGAACGAACGAGTTCACGCTTTAAAGACTCATCCTACATTATATCATCATCCAACACCTTGGACTCCACAAAACCGTTACAGTCCAAATGATTTTCCCTCATCAGGTGAAGGTCCTTGAAGTGCCACACGTATCACATGATCTCCCGGGATCAACACATTCACACCTCATCGTGCTCACGTTTATACCTTTGAAACGAGTCCTGTCATTTAGTAGATTCTAGACACGAGCTCAAAATAGGGCGATGACTCAGTCGACCAAAACCACATAGGACTAAAGACGCTGGGACCAATTAGGACAACCAAAGTATTAACAATCAATTAAGACGGCAGAAACGATAACCGAATAAGCAAGTTCAATAATAAACAATTACGATATGCGAATCAAAATAATGGTTGATAATTATATATAACGAAATTAGATAAACAGTCAAAGCAATTCATATTATATCATTAGGTAAACATAATCAATTGCAATGTTGAACAAAATGATAACACGAAATGTGCAATTGGTTCGAAAACCCAACAGTTTATGCAATAATTCACGTATAATCAATCCCTAAACAATCACGAATCAGTACCCAATATATATAACAATCAGGGCAGAATATAACAAAATATGGGGTCTTTACCTCGAACAAAAGTAATTAAACACACGAACCCGAAATCTGCATTGCTCTGTCTCGCTCTCGGTGCGATAAATATCTATCCCGAACTCCGAATCCCGATCCGTCTGCGCTTAGTCGAAGATAACTCGAACTCCGTCGAATTGGTATATCGTGCGTCGAAAACGGACGAATAACGCTCCCTCAGTGATCTCTCAAAGTTCTGCCCAGAATCTCGCAAACTCTCAAAATCTCTCTCTGTTTGCTTGCGGCTCAAGAGCCGCCTAACTTTTCCTTTTATTCTCTTGTGCACTATATCCCCTGATTTCCCCTTAATCTGATCCCACTTTCTATTTCTTGTTTCTTTTTACTTTTATTATATTTATGGCACTCTTGCAATTCTATTAGGATTCCTGTTTAATTTCAATTCCAATTTCACATCTAGTTAACTAATACTGTCAAACAGATCGAAAGTCCTCTGACAGTCTGTAAACCGCATTAAATGGACTGGATATGAACTCAAAAATAAAAATTCCTATAAATGCGGGTATTTTGTACCCGTATCCGTTTGGATTTGGACTTCGCAGACCGGACCCGTATTAATCCGTAGATTAGTCTGTGAAATAAAAATATAAAAAGGGACCAAAATAGGGTTTATCTGCAGTTCAGTCCTCAATATACATATATTGTATTTGTTTTATGTTTTGACCGTGACTACTGCATGATTTGTTTCGTTAAGTTTATCATAGCATAAAGTGTTTACCTTGCTTATTGCCTAAAGAATTTTATCCCCATAATGTTGTGTGTGCTGTAAAGAATCTAGAAAATACCTGACCTCAATAGAAATCCTATTGTTTTGCTTGAGTTATATTTGTCTTGTTTTCTCTTGTTCAGTAAGTTCAGTAATTTAGTTGTTGTATAGAACTATGACCTTGTAATTTTTGGATTGACTTATATAAATTACTGTATCTTATTTGTTATTGTCATCCTTTCATAAATAGGTGAATACATAGAGGGCAATGCGCCATGCAACCCGGAAGCGACTTCCAATAGTGATTTTCATAAATAAGGTTCTTTTTTGGATGAAATTGTCAAAAAAGGAGAAAGTCCACGGATCGGTCCGTAGTCTGTGGACTATAAGTAGATTGGGTATGGACTTACCATTCTGAGGTCCGCAAAAAAAAAAATGGACTAAGTCCGGTCCGGTCCATTTAAAGTCCGGTCCGATCCGTTTGACAGTGCTATAGTTATCTTATTCGTACGAAACGCCCCTCAACAAAACGTACACAAAAATGTAACATGTAGCATGTTATAAAAATTAAATAGACATGTAGACACTCAATTGCATGAAATAAATTACACCTAAACAATAAGTCACACAAAAATTAATTATACGTAAGCAAAAAGTTAAGGGTATGACAGCGATAAATTATTTACATATCGCAGTGATAAAATATATAATATTTTTTCATAAAATGGATCTTATCTTTCATTTTCTTTTTCATTATTCACTCACTTCAAGTGATGTTATATACTTTGAGAATAAATTCGATGAGTGATATGTATGCATCAGTGTTCTAACATTAATTTTCTTGATATTGCTAGTACATGAGCATATTCGAGGCATAAGAGATCTAATATTTTCGATATTGTGATATCATCTAGTATGAATAAATATGATAGATTCATACCTAAATAGAAATAATTGCATTTGAATAACAATCACCTTTCACCTTTTGGTAGTTGTATATTTCTTTTAGAAATTTACCAGTAATGTACAAAATTTAAGATATGAAGAAAAAAAGAATAGAAGACGAATAATAACAATAATCCACAAATAGATTTGAAACATTTACCGGGTGAATGAAACCAATGAATTTGCAATCAGCAGTCAATAGTTAATGGTTCAAATTTGTTCTAAATTTTGACTTTTGCAAATGAAAATCCACATTGAATTTTTCTATTCAATAGAAAGTGAGAGAAATTGGCTATTTTGAGATAGTTATTCCAAATGCTCGACAAATTTGGAAAAAAACCCCGTAAGTTATTTGTATTCCTCAAAAACCTCCGCCCACATCACCATCTATTTATTTCCTATTTAAATATTTTAAAAAGTATTCAATTGATCCACCTTGTTTCAACAAATAATCGTCTGTACCCGACTGTGTACCTATTCTTGTGCCCCACCAATCACAATTTACTATGCGTATATATAACTAAAAAAAATTGATCACATAACGAATTTTTATTAGTTAAACACATAAATGGGTACACAGACGGGTATAGACGATTTTCAGTGGCGGCTAACAGGGAGTTCAAAGTGATCGACCGCACAGGGACTCTAAAAATCTGGGGCCTCAAATATATATATATTTTTTTGTATATATATATACAAAAAAATAAAAAAATAAAAACGTGGGGCCCCTAATTTTTTGCTAAGTATATATATACATAGCCAAAAATCCGGGGCCCCAAAATTTTTTGTTTAGGTTATATAGGGTCTTAATTTAAATTTGCACAGGGCCCCAAAACGTTTGAGCCGCCCCTGACGATTTTCTCCCCTTGTTTCAATACTTAGTTTTCCTTGGACTCCGAATGGGATGCCTCCAAAAGACAAACCATCTTCTAGTGACCTCATTAACAAAACAAGCGGAGCTTTTCATAATAAGATTCTTCGATTTCAAATCTTCGAGAAATGATGGCCGAGAAAAGTTACAAGTTTGGCTATTTCGGGACAGAGACACAATTACTATATTTAAATATATATCAGTAATCTCATGAGCTCCAAAATCAAGTTTAAACAATATTTGATTTCCAAGTAAAAATAAAAACTTGAGTGAACTTAATTCAAATCTACAATCACAAGGTACATACTACATAGTCCAGTGGGGTTATGGTATGCCCACGACCGTGAGGTAGTGGGTTTGATACCCTCCTCACACAAAGGGCATGTTTTAATTTTCGTTTCTTGGGTTCTCTCTTGTGTGAGACACTTATATTCCCCTACATGAGTCTTCTAATCTTCCTCCTCTGCGAGTCACTTATATTCCCCTCATGGAGCAGCCTGCCGGTCTTCTAATTTACCTCATTTGTGAGGCTCTTCTATATATATATATAATTTCCGCTCCTACATGGGCTCCCTCCTCTAGTGAGGTCAAAAAAAAAAAAATTCAAATCTACAAAAAGATACCATTTAAATGGTCAAAATATTACCTAGCCCTAACGCCAACGAACAACCCAACCACGAGCAATTATTTTCAAAACAAATCCAGCTCATGCTTGAATCAATTAAAAACAATATAGAACTGATCTTGGAATTTATACACAACCCACACATGGTGAGGTTAATCTTATTTATTAATACTTAAGTAGCTTCAGACTGATCTTCGAATTAGATTTTTTAAAAACACGTCAGAATCATCAATTTGTAAAAAATTGATAAACTTACTTCTCATGAAGAAGTTTCATATCTTTATATTTAGGTTATTGTTCACGGTCCAGATGTCCAGCCCTGGCCGTGAGGGGTGTGTTGAAATCCCACATCGACTAGCTAGTGAGCAAATTTGTTCTTTATAAGGATTGGGACAATCCTCCCCCTCTTGAGGTACCTTTTGAGGGAATGAGTTAGGCCCAAGCCCATTTTCTACAGGATCTTCTAACTAGAACAACATCAAATAGCTCAAGGTAAAGACTAATATTGATAACTTCTTGTAAATTTGATAAAATGATGTAACGAAATAAGGATTGTAGAGTTAAAATAACAATAAACAAGATATATAAAGTAACAGAAAGACAACAAATAAGGAGAATACTTCTAGTGTTTTATTCATGATTTCCATATATATATATATAGGAAAATGATCTTTGGCTAAGCCCAATTGACTAAAAATTGACTAAATTGGGTCAAAATTGATCAACAGGACAAAAATGCTCATGGAGTGCTTTTTTTTTAAAAATTAAAAAAAAACCCCCAAAAAGTAAAAAAAACAGCCAAATAGTCGTTGCTACTTTTGAGGCATTGTCAGGTGCTTTTAAGTTGGATTGCGGCTACGGTGCGGAACATTAAATGTTCTGCACCGTGCAGAACAAATGGTGGCTGTCGGATCAAGAATTTAACGGATGAGATTATTTGGGTGAGATAATTAAAAAATATTTAACTCCCACCATCCCAAATGATCTCAGTCGTCAGATTCTTTGTCCGACGGTCACAATTTGTTTCGGATAAAAAACCTAAGAAAGAAACACATTCAAGAGGAGTGATTGTGACCATTGATGAAGAACTCGTAAACGGTCCGGATTTTTCTCTAGGGTTAATCCGGATCGCTGACGTGGCCAAAAATATTTGTCAATTAACAACCCTAAGTCCACATATTATACATATTTAGATACCCTAAGTCCCTATAAAAATATTATTTGCAAGCATAAGTACATAAATCATATTACTTTTAGGTCTCTAATGTTATAAAATTTTAAAAATTAAACCCGCATAGTATATTTCCATTTCATATATTGACCCACAAGTTTCTAATTAAATCTTTTAAATTCATAATTTGACTCAAAAATCATGAAATTAACTTTTTAGAAATCCCTTTTCTCTCTCTTCTCTCTCTTCCCCCTCTTCCTCCTGCGGCCTTTTTTCCCCTTTCTGCTTCTGGCCAGATTTGGCCATTGGCTCCGGCCAATGGTCGAATCTTGGTCAGTGATCTGCTTTTGTTCACTTTTGGTGTCTTCACCCTATGCCGTAAATCGTGATGGAATTTTTTCAAGGCATTCTTATTCAAGATTCAAGACTCAGATGCAAGATCTACTTCATATCCTTTCAGATCTGAAGTTTTCCTCTAAACCCGGAGTTGTTCTGGGCCCTGCATCAGTTTTCTTCATCTTTCCGAGACAATCTATGGGACGGTTGATACGCCCATGGTCTCGTAGATTGTTGATTTCTAAGAAAGGTGTTGGAACTGAGCTTGCTACTGCTGTTCAAGGATTTTGGAGACGATGTTGCGAAGAATTTTATTATGTATTTATTTTTTTCTACTGTTTGTAGTGTGTACCCGGTCCAGGGTGCGGACTTTTATCTGTTATCATGGTGTTCTAGAACACCATTGTATAACTTTTATTTTCCTTGTATCTCGTTTTTATCTTTGATTGTAATGGCTTCGGCTATTTTATGATTAATGATAATTTCTTTATTTAGCAAAAAAAAAACTTTTTAGAAATTATAATTAGACCCCTAACTAATAACATATTCATAGTAATCATCATATAATGGAATATATATAACCTTGGAAGTTTACTAATAAGTGATTGACGTATATAGTAGTATAACGAACTTTGCATGTGTACGATTAGAGTTTCATAGGACGAATAGACTATAAACCATCTTATAACATTGAAATTGATTTACATTGTTAGCTTGTTAAGAGTAAATGTTAGGATATATAGTTCTCCTTATATAGAATTATAATGAATTTATATTACTAATAAATGATCGTCTTATATAGAAGTATAACGAACTTTACATGTTTACTTTAACGAATTTATAATACTAATAAGTGATCTCCTTATATAGAACTATAACGAACTTTACATGTTTACTTTAACGAATTTATAGTACTAATAAGTGATCGTCTTATATAAAATTATAACGAACTTACATGCTTACTTTAACAAATTCATAATATTTCACTAAGAGAATTTTTTAATAAGATTTATATATTATTTCTTGCTAAGATTTATATATTATTTCTTACTAAAAAAGAGAGTTATATATTAAAAAAAATGGAAGCATTAATGTTTACTTTAAGAATTTCATAGTAATAAGATTTATGTTTCTTGCTAAAAAAGAGAGTTATATATTACTCCTTCTCTAACAAAATTACAATCTATCCATTAATTATTCGTTGATAGGAGTAATAATTAAATGAAAAATGGTAAAAAAAAAAAAAAAAAAAGAAGGAAAATGGCCAAAATTGCCTTCTCCTTCACCGCCACCGCCATGGAACTTGCTCTCACCTCAACTCTGCGGCAACTTCCCCAACCGGGCTCCTCTCAAAATCTTGATTTATCTAGTTTTCTCACTAGAAAGTTGAACAGAAAAATCCCAAATGTTCAACTTTCAAGAACAAGAAAAAGGATTATATTAGACAGGATACCGTTCAGATCTAAGGCAGAATTTATGAGCTAAATGAAATTGCTTCTCAGAACTTAGATTATGCTCCTGCTCGCAGAAGGTCGTTCAAATCTGAGACAAGATATCGTTCAGATCTGAGGCAGAATTTATTCGCAAAAAAAACAACATTGAAAAAGATTCTAATAATAAAGCCACAAAACATCAAGATCAACGAGGACACAAATTGCACACTCTCCTTTAATAGAATTTGATTTCATAGTCTAATTTGTCTCTTGCAAGGAACTTAACAAAACATTGCAAGTAGAATAGCCTAACTTCTGCAGTTTCATCAAATCAAAGATAGCTTCGACCACCTCATTTTCAATATCATCCTGAATTGCAAGCCCAATTGGCGAAAAAATGAGATCGTAATATGCCGGCGGCGGTCGTAAAAAAGCTTCGTGGTGTGATCGGAGTAAGTGAGAGAGATTACTCAGAAAAAGCTTTGGTGGATGTGTCAATGTAGGGTGTCAGTGTAGGGGGTAGAGATGGGTAGGAAAAATATAAAAATAAATAAATATATTCATATATAGACAGAATGGTATATTAGACATTTCAACTCTTCAATTTGGGTTTTTAGCCATTTAATTGCTAAAGTCTTAAATTACCTAAAGACTGTCTATATGCATCATCTATATATATATATATATATATATATATATATATATATATATATATATATATAGAAGTCACCAAAGCAGACGAATCAGTAATAATTGAATGTCCAGTTCCCTGTTTATTTTATAGAAGAAGTGAACATTATATATATATCTATTTAAAAGTCACCAAAGCAGACGAATTAGTCATAATTGAATGGCCAGTTCCCTGTTTATTTTATAGAAGAAGTGAACATTCAAATTTAGACGGAGGAGAGTAGTATTATTTTCTTCCAAAAGTATTTATGCTAAAGATGCTATCTCCAATTCACCATTTAAAGATACTCGAAAGATCTAATTTCTCAATTTTAAGGGGGCTACGAGATGTCTGAAGAAGGAAGGGTGCATCCTGATTGTATGAATCCATCAAATCTATATCATGAATGTAGTGACTATTGTTTAAAAATTATTGTCGAAGCCAAGTAAAACTGAAACAAGAGTTTTAAAAGCTAATGTGACAAGTCTTCATCCCAATCCAATTACCACTTCTGATGATGGTGAAGATTTTTTTCATAATGACAAAAATGATCTTAATGTGCACTAATATTCTTGAATTATGGTTATGAAAAATCATTTGTACTCAAGTATAGTATTGTTTCAATGATTTTCATTTATAGTTTAACTAATACCAAATGTTATTGTTGTTGTGATAAAAAGTAATATATGTAGGGATTCATGGGCAGAAACTCGTTCTAAACACACATGAGTCCTCCCCTGAAAGATCCGCTCATACAAAAACGAATCGAAAAATACAAGAAAAGACTTACGTTTCTTGGTTCAAGAATCTGTTTCTTGAGTGAAAAGGTTCTGTCTTTGGCTCTCGGTTGCAAACCACCTTGAGTCCTCCCTTGCGGAATTACTCTCTACCGGTATTCACACGACAAAACGATCAACGAGTGTTAGATCTTCTGATTTACTGAGTTTCGGGAATTAGAGAGAAAAGGAGAGACAGAAAGCAAGAAATCTGATTTCTTAGTTTTGGTAATTTTGCGGCTGGAAAAACTTGCCCCTAGAGTTTAGGCCAAGAGAGGTTTATATAGGGTGTGAGAAGTTGTTTAAAAAACAACTCCCACGTCCTTACCACCTCTCCCGGCAGTGGGAGTATTTAACTCCCACGTCCCCTAGACTTCTGCTGGTAGTGGGAGTCTTTATCGGATAATAACTCCCACGTAATCCCAGCTATACTGAAAATGACCCTTATCTCTAATTCGATTAATAACGCTTTATTATTCTCAGAAAAATGAATGTCAGATACAATGAACCTAGACACATTCTAGATTCATTGAATGTGGACATGAAGCTCGTTAGCTCGTCTATGCGTGTGACCCTGTAGGTTCATATCACAATGGCAATGAAGACACTTAGTAGTATTATGTGTTCATAAATCACAAGCGGTCCCTAGCAGGACATTGTGACTACCCAAAGTGAATGAATTTACGGTGGAACCTAATATCAATCCACTATTTAATCCCTTTGTCTCGCGATATCCTAATTAAGCATAAGGCATGATAGTCGTCACCCTTATTAAGCTTAATTGTATTTATGCTCGATCTCCAGATAGACTGTTCCAACAAATAGTATTTAATAACCACTTTATCAAATACATTTGAGCACGACCATGCATTTAGACAGTCTTCCCTATCGAGGGGCCCATGGATATCTCGCTCTAATAATATAGAGGGGCAAATTCCTTACAATGCCTCTCACATTCAAGCCATGATATGACGCTACATCCGATCATCAGTCGTATTGATTATTCGATTAAAAGTAACGTCCGACTGAGTCAAAACGTGGCTCCATTCATGCTAGAATCAATAGAGACATAAGGTCTGAGGATTCTAAAATAGTATTGAGGAAGTAATACTTATGACTAAGGACCATGAAGTATTATTTTTCTAACGGATGACGTCCGATACAATATATCTCAATACATTGCATCTATGATATGATTTGTATTCATTACACATGATTAGCAAAACATAATCATCAATCAAGCATCATACTAATTTTATTTCATTGTAAAGAAGCTTACATAAAACTAGGGACAACTAGAATAGTAATTACATAAACTAATGAGTTTTACTATCGAATCACGCATTTGATGTTCATAATTACATGCTCAAAAGATATAAAACGTACAACATATGCTAATGGTCCTAGGTCACTACTAACAATATATATAACTGCTTAATGGAACAATTAGATTCTTGGAGAATCTAGAGCAGTATTAAATCTAAAGATGATACAAAACATTTATTCGTAAAATTGTGAGGTAAACTTCAAATTCGATCTTATTTTGATTTAATGTGTTAGAAAGTGTCATCAGAGAAATGAAACAAGAACTTTCCCATAAAATAAGTATATATCATTCGAAGATTTCTTTTCTTTTAAATCAAAACAAACTTAGTTAGATGAAACTAAGAGTTTGGTGTTGCTTGTTGTATATCTAGGGTGTAGTCCTAATCTAAGTCTCTAAGTGTTATTTTGCTAGCACTTATCTTCCTTATGATGGACTAGAAACACGATCAAATATGGAATCATGTTAAACTATTATGGATGTACGTACTTCTATGAAGTTCTTACATTTGGCGATTGCATATTTTGTATCAGGTCAACTAGACATAATATACAAAAATCACTCTATAGATGCATAAATTTGAGAAATATAATTTGGTGATGATAATAAATTAGTAATTATAGCTATTTTTTCAACTGTGTTAGTTGAGAGAAATTATAGTCTTGAATCTTGATAGACATGATTAGCTTTGGAGTATGAGATTTTTTTAATGACAAGCGTTATTAGAATCTTATTAAAGTGGGTTTGAAGAATTATAACGAGTTATTCAAGGAAAGAACATTTAAGAATTATTTATTCGAATGTGAGGGTCAGCTATAGTAGTGATTTTTGTACCTGAGATGAAAAGGTTAAATCATATGGAACTTTGAGAGAAAGAGATGATAAGTTGATAATAACTCTAAGGTCGTAGAGAATATCTAGGAGGAATTGTTATTAGCATCATATTAAATTTAATTTAAATGTTTTAGATGAAATGCTTTTAAGTTATGGAGGAAAATAATTCTTATAAGTTCGATTTTCTAAAATTATGGGGGTGTTTACTATAATTTAAGATAAAGAATATATGTTCAAAAATTAGTTATTGAATTGTGCATTCCGTCGGATAGTAGTGCATATAATTGTATAATCTTAACAATATGAAGTTAATAGTTGAAAATACAAGTGATAAATTTTCCTAGTGCTACCTATTTTGAGGATACATGGAGGACATATATTAATATTCTATATTTTCTCATGATAATGATGTAGTGAAATAAGAAATAAAGAGAAGTAATATAATTAAGAAGGTAACGAATTTTTTAGATGTAGTTAAGAGATCCCCAAACTTATTAAGTTTAAGATATACACTTTCTGGAAATAGTCTTTCAATGATGAGTATCTGAGCGTAAGTGAATAGTCAAGAAATATTAAACCTCGAGGATAGCATAAGCTGCTTACTCATATGGGGATTTAGTAATATGTATACAAATAGAACATTTATAAGGGTTTAAGATCAGATATCAGGAAATAAAGAATCTAAGAGATCATCCTTGATTATGGTTTTAACACTATCTGTCATGATATGCCAACGTATGTTATTCTTCATCATTGTTGATAATATTTGATTTTGGGACAAAATAAACATATAGTTATAGAATTTAAGAGAATATATTTAGATAAATTGTTTTGGAGAAATTGTGGAGAAAATTTGGATTCTTGACAATAAAGTTCTTTGAAATGATTGAAGAAGTACTCACTTTATGAGCTCCTGAAGGGAGACAAGCGCCAAAACTGGGATCTTAAGGCTCTCGCTCTTGGCCCGACCAGATGTTGAATCTTCACCATCAGGACTTGAGATATTTATAACCACTAAACTGAATCATACCAGAGGAAAATACAACTTAAACACACATGCTATAAAGGATTATTACTACTTACCCTTATTCCCACTCGAACAATTTGCCCGAGCAACAACCCTCTTCCCTGAAGGTCCGGGTAACGCCACTCCCGACCTGATACACGTCCGCAAGACCCCTGAAGATGGTAGAGCGTTAGTCAAATATTCCAACATACCGTCAGGAGGATTGTCACCTAGCAAATGGAAGAGGAACTATAAGTTGATTTTAACTCATTACAAAGAGTAAGGCATGAATAAAAAATTAGTAAAGTATGGCACACCTGTCTCGTCCGGGTTATCCTTAATAACAGGGGTATGTGCCCGAGAAGGGTTAGCACTTCAGGAAAACTGGTCAGCCTTGGCGGTACTTGGTTTTGCGGTCTGAATTTTGCCAATGAGGGTATCGACCATAGACCCATACATGCAACACGAAAGAAGATATTAACAACCCGGATATATACGTGCATCTACGTACGGTAATAAGGTGAAACGACAGAGGCACTAACGTAATGCGGTATAATCAAATGAGCGTTGATGTATGAAGTCCCATAGAACCGGACTCCGTGACTCCCTCACAATCATCTCGAGTGCGTATATATTCAAGGTAACTAAACTCTCTAGATCAACATTTGAATTAACTAGGGGGTTTGGGAACTCAGTGAACATATTCCACTATCGGGTAAATCTCACAGGGGCCGGACGAACAAAAAAGAAGTTATCCTTCCAACCTTTAAAAGATGATGGCTCGTGAGATATTAGTTTCTCATCTGAGGTCAAAACTTTATGCTTATGGGTAAACCAACCCAACCCTTTCCTTATCCCCGAAGGCGCATCCTCTCTTACTTTAGTCATGGAGACTATTTCAAAGAAAAGACTAAAAAGCTCTAAGCTAATGGACACCCCGAAGGCCTCGGACAAAAGGATAAAACAGTTGACAAACCTAACAAGATTAGGGCCCAGTTGACTAAGACTTATGTCATAAAAGCTACTCAAGTCTAAAGAAATCCTATGAGCCGCGAAGTTGTTCAAAATACATGACGGCACATCCCCGAGGAGGATAACAAGCTCTCTCCCCGGAGAGATGGAATTATATATTCTACATTGGGAGTAATGGGAGCATCATTCTTAAGTCTTGAACTCATCTAAGACAGACGAAATCGTAGATACCTCACATTCATCTAAGCTTCTCCAGTTGCTTCATGTCTTTGCTGGATAGGTTACAACTTATGGAGTCCTTACTTGGTGAGACATCCCACTTCCCATTTTCCTGCGCACATGTTTCCAGGAAACCTAATGGTGACATTTTTTGAGATTATCTCTATATCACCAACAACATCTCTCTCTCTCTCTCTCTCTCAACAAGGGGCTCAGGTTGTGGATTATTATCTGATGGTACAGATCCTTTAGGAGTCATCGTCCTCTTGACAAAAACAACAAACTACAAGCAATGACGAGAGGATTTGCGATGAAAACCCTTGACAACACCAGTTCGAAGTTCAGAAACAAAAAGAGGTCGAAGACAGTTTCTGAGGGGCTAATGAATATCTCCGCTACCTTAAGAAAACTAAAAAATAGATATGTTAAAATAAAATGACGGTTGGAAATGAGTAACTGATCGGAGAAAGGACAAAGAAGATGAACATTTGCAAACAAAGTTCCAAAAGGTGAACTCTTTTGCCTACACATTATCATCTATTTATAGGACAATTAAAAATAACTATTGTGCGGTCATTTATGATACACGTGGACGATACATATTCACCGAAGATGAAACAATTCATCATCAAGAAATTATACAGAAACACGTCTTATCAGGAAAACCTCCGGGTGATATTTATTAGTTAAATCAGAGTAAGCAAAACTGGCTCTTGAGATTCTCGACGATCTCTACGGTTATTACAATAAGTATTCCCCGGATCATTATCACTCACAGGCATACCCGAGGATACGTACATGATCAAGAAGTTATCATTTCATTATTTACTCGAATGCGGACATGTGTATATATTCCGTCCAACAGAAGATTAGGAGTTTTGGACATTCCTTCCCGAGGATATCTAACATACAAAACATGTGTAACTCATGTTGACCCAAGGTTCAAGGTCTGGCGGATTCTTGATCTCGCGGTTATTAATTCAAAGATCTCAGCTTCGGACCCTTTCACCCGAGGTCTTGAGGGGCTTATGGTGGGTTACGGCCAAAAATCTACTGATGGAACCCGAGTTGGACCCGATTCGGTGGACCCGCGTAAATATTTGTCATGTGCTAAATTAGACATGTACAATTTATATCAACTACTATAAATAAGTTTAACTCCTTTTCGGGTTTGCGATTCCCTATTCCATATCCGACTACAACACTTTTATAGCAAGTGTACTTTTAATATGTAACTATTATACTCATGAGATTTATCTAATATAAATATCAGATATCAATTACTGATTTCATTCATTACAAGTTACTTGCTTATCAGGCATTAAATTCTTTCTCCGTGTCTCTTTCTCTCTAAAAAATCTAACTTTAGCATCGGGGAGTGGTTGGGAACATCCCCACCACCATTTCTTGTGAAATTCGTTTACTTGTTTAAAGGGCGGAGATTCGAAATCGAAACCCGTTTGTCTGGTACGCATCATTACCCTTATTTTATTAGACCTTCAAATCTAAAAATAATTTTATTTTAAAATTTCAAAATGATTTTTTAGTCCTTAACGTAAAAAATAAGACAAAATTAACAACTTTCCTTATCACCGTAAAATCTCCATGCGACAAGTAAATTAGAAAGGAAAGAGTATCTATTAACATTTTTTTATTGAAATTCCAATGTAAGATTTCAGTTTTGCATTCGCATCTTTAAACTGAAACTCCTAACTTTTTTTCTTTAGATTATTTGAACACCTTAAACAATGTATGATACTTTGAACTTCAGATTTTCCTTTTCTTTATCTTTTAAGCTAAATCCTTGCATTCTTGTCTATTTAAATTTAGATTTCATTTGAAAAGTTTTAATTTGAGGATTATATAGCAAACTCTCTATTCGTTCCTAAATTGTATGTCCACCTTCTATACGAAATGAACAAAGAAACAAGACAATCAATTTTGTCAGGGAGAGTAATTTGTAAAAAAAATGCCAAAAACTCCAAAATGAGAATTTTTTAATATTGAAAATATAACTTATCTAATGTGTATCCGAATTCACAACCATTTTCCCGACTTTTAAAAAGAAAACCAATTTTTTTTCATTTGAGGTTGGCCTCTCCTCCCATAAACTCTCTTTTTTAGTCTCAAAAACAATTTTTTTTACCTAGAGCAAGCCAATCAAAATATTCGAATAGAAAATTATTAACCAACCAGCAGGCAGACTTCAATAAGCATAAAATGCTACTTTCAACTTTTATCACAGGACAGTCGATCCTTTTCTTTTCTCCCCCTCTTTTCTCTCTTCTCTCTCTCCTCCTACTCTTCCAAATCTTGATCATTTTATTCCTTTTATATTACTCTATTTTGTACTACGAATCATATGAAATATTTTTCAGAGTTTTTTTCTACAAAATTCAAAACACAGTAGTTAAATAAGTCTCACATCTTCACAGATCTATACTTTTTTTTTTATGTTTCTACGAGAATTTATTCAATCCGCACTAAATCTGGGCCTTTTATCAACTTTTTATATTTTCCCGAAGTAATTTGTAAAACGGTTTACGCTCATGGTCCTATAAATTATCGACCCTAAGAGAAGATGTTGAAGGTGATATTCTCCTATACCTGTTGATTAAGGATTGCGATGAAAATGTTTTGAAAGAGAAGATTATGTATTTATTTAGTTGGCTAGTTTTTCTAGTTGTTTTTCCTAACCATCCAAGTTTTATTGGGGGTGTCTTTTGTCTGTTATCGTGATTTTTTAAATTAATTGTATAATTTTTACTTTCTGTATTTTCAGATTTTCCTTTGATTGTAATGCCTTCGATTATTTGTGATTAATGAAAATTAAATTTATTAAAAAAAAAAAACTTTTATCACAGTTATGAAATTCTTGGCTTACAGAAATCACATAAACTTGATAAAAAAAAGTTTTTTCTCTGCAACTTAGTGCTCCGACTATGTCGGCTACCTTACCTAGAGATCTAGGTTTTTCTACGCCGTCTTTGTGCGTGCGTCTCGGACGATGAGTTTCATCATCCGTCTGAATCTTATGGCGTTGAAATCGCGTGAAGCGATGATATATCAACATGCCATCTATATGTTATTGCCTGAAGAGGAAGTCCGACGAGGATTGAATCTTTGTTGAATCGCCGAATTGTAGATGCTCCAGTAATGGAGTACAAACCGGGAAGAAGGGTTTTTGTGCTGGAACAAGTCATGCTTGTTGCAGGAAAAAAAATGGAAGAATTGAATTGTTGGGTTTTGGACTGCTTGATATGGAGTGGGTGACTGTCAATGGAAACTTTGGATTGTTTGAAGATTTGGCGTCGCTGGAATTAGTGTCCGGCCGACGTTTGAATTTTTATTATATTTTTAGATTCAAAGCGAGGGGGGTAATGGAGATATCGAACTCAACACGGGAATGGCCATCTAAAAGTAGCCGAGTTGCATCTTCAGAGTCGAGAGAAAAATAGCTTCGGGGAAGCACGGAGAGCTGCAGGAGAATAATGATATTACCGGCCTTTTCCGATCTCCGATCCGGGGGTTGGCAAACAGTGGAATTTCAGGCCGTACCGGATTGGGTTGCAGTTGACGGTGACCGGCCGGGAAGGATGACTGCGGGTGTGAAAGGGGATAACCTAGAGGGTTCTCAAATTCTAAGCAAGCCTGGGTATGTTTTTTATGCGACTAAGGGTGTTTCTGATGGGTTTGGTGATGGGCTTGCAACTTCTGGGCAGGCCCAAGCCCTTGACAGGATTCTCCATGGAGCTACTGCTGGGCTAATGGAATTTGGCGAGCCCGAAGTAGCAAATGATATCAGTGGGCTTGAATTTGGCCCGGTAGCAGCCACTCCAATTAATTCTGGTTTGGACTACTTCGGCCCAAATAACGTGGACTTGGGGCAGTGACAGTGAGGGTTTTTTAGCCTATATTTTTTAAATTAAAGCTGAACCCTCAAATTTCCCCCTAAATTGGAATCATAAGCCTGCACAACTGGTTAACGATCTTGATGATTTATTTATGGATTATCTAATTATTATTGAAGAATTATTTCTTTCGAGGGCTCCTGTCGTTAATCAGGGTAAGGTGGAGGTCGCATGTCGGCCCCGCCAAGGCCTATGAGTTGTATGATTTGAAATTGTCCGGTACTGAACAACTCTTAGACAATTCAAATTTTAGTATGCCTCAAAATGACTCACTTTTCTGGTAGTTTTTTATTTTTCATAATAAATGTTTTTGTAAACTTCATGTTTAATATCATGGTAGTATTAGGAATTAATTAATGTTTTAGATTAGGTTTTAATTCTAATTTTTATGTTAGCAATTAATGTGGTCTGTTGTATCAAATTTTGAGAACCTTCTTTCAAGATAGAGTTTTTTTTGCAACATGATTTCGAATGGAGGGTCATAACTGGACATTCTGTTCGTATCTGGCGTGGTCGCTGTCCAACTATTTTACACGGTTTTCAGCTGATTTCCCCTCCTAATTTTACGTGTTTTGAAAGTTTGCGGGTAAGAACTCTGGAAGTTGTGAAAGGCATCTGGTTTGTGCGTGACCTCGGTTTTGCTCTTGCTTTTTTGGTAGTAGCGTATGGTTATACGGTTATAGATTTTTGTAACTATAAGACACTTATTCTTTAATTTTTTCTATAACTGCGAGTCTTGTAATATTTTGGCTCATTGGTTAGCTGGACTTCTCTCATATAGTTCCTAATATCTATTAATGATATTATTTAAAAAGAAAAAAAAGAAATCACACAAACTTAGATTCAAAAGTACTCTATAACACGTGTTACATGGGAAAAAAATACAAAAAGCTACTCATATTCATTTCTTTCCCTATATACCCCAAAAGGGAAATTTTTCAATATATATCTAAATCAGAGCAAGAGAAATGACGAAATATACATATATCTAAAATGATAATATTACAATTTGAATTAATTTGAGTACCAAATCAAACACTCAAAAAAAAAAAAATGTAACTCGCACCAAATTACAGTGAAAATGAACTCATAAAACTGTTCCACAATTCAACTATACGAGGAAAAGCTTCATAAAGTTGTCCCCTAACTGACTCTCACAGATGCCACTGAAGAAGGGTTGTTAGCAACAAGCTCATAACCATTTCCATTGTCATCTTCATTTTCCTCTTCATCTTCATCTTCTTCAGCCTCGTTTTCACGGTTTTGATCCACATTCGCCCTTGGACCGTCTTCTGCCAATGACTGTGACTGCTGCTGCTGATCGCGGTTTATCATTTGCATTAAGATGTCTTCAGGCCTTAAATTAGCACCAGGACAATCTGGATTTTTTTCAATTCTGTTGGACTTCTTTTCGTAGATTGAATCGAGCAAATGAAAATAAGGACATGTTTTTGAACTTTCAGGCCTCTTTTTCTGGCTTTCTTTTACCCTTTTGTAATACTTATTTATATTCTCCCATTTCTCCTTGCATCTCTTGGCATTTCTATCACAACCAATCTTCTTCATGGCTGATGAAACCTCTTCCCACAGAGGCCCTTTAAGGCCATTGTCCTGAAATTGCATGCCTATATTGGTTCTAAGCGTAATCAAAGCTTCAACCTCTGCTTTAGGCCATCTTGATGCACTTGACTGATCGAAATTCACGCCTTCATTTTCATCTTTCTCAATGGCTTTCTCTAATACATTTTCTGATCTGGTGAAGTTATTCTCCACTATAGTATCTCGTTTATCAATACTCTCCGGCAAAGCATTTGGAGTTTGCAGTTTTTGTTCATCAATCTGTTTTCTCGGCTCAGGAGCTGGCATCTCTGTAAATTGCACTGGGATTGTTTGGTCAGAGATCTTTTGCAAGAAAGCCATCACAGCAGAATCTTTGGCAGCTGCAATTGCTCGTTCATGAGCTAAAATCTCTTGTTCTTTCCTTATTCTATCCATCTGTTGTTTCTTCCATGTTTCCTCCCTCGTAATCCTTTCCCTCTCACATCTCTCTAATGCATCCAGGAGCTGATTCTGTAGATTTGCTTGCTTCTCCAATACTTCTTTCATCAGTTTCTCAAAATAATCCGCCAATTTTCTCTTTTTCTTAACACTCCCCTCGGAATCGCTCCCTGAAGAGGAGGTGGTCGATGTAGATGGAGTCACAACATCCATACTCAGGTTTTGGGTAGGACGAGACACAACAAAATCAAGGTTGTCATTTATGGGTTTTATCACCATAGGCTGAGTTGCTGATCTTGTCTCCACAGAATAAGATTGAATTCGGTTCAGAGAAGGCAAGGGAAGAGAGGTTTGGTTGTCAAACATCTCTAATTGCTCAAAAAACCTATAACTTTTGCCATTTTGTCGTCCAGATCGACAATCTTTGGTTCTTTTATGATACTTAAATATGTTCTCAAACTTCTCCTTGCATTTTCTTGCGTTTCTGTGATATCCAAGCTCACTTAATTTCCTGACCAGTACCACCAAAAACTTCATTAATTTATTTGAATTTCCATTTTAACTTCTCAGTCATATTTAATCAAATAGTACAAGAATATCCTATCACAGAGCAATTTTCCAAACAAAATTGTCCAAAAAACATAGACCAAGAATAACCCATTAATAATAAGAACAAACACCAATTAAAATCTCCAGTAAGAAAATCAAACCCAGATAATAAAAATTTACAGAATCCCATCTGAAATTCAATTCGCAGCGACAGTAAAATTATTCAGTTCATGCAAGATCAGAGTCAATCAGATTGTTGAATTTGCATCTTTCAAACAACACCAAAAAATTGAGAAATCTTGTAGAAAATAGACTTGGGCCTAACTCATTCCCTCAAAAGTTCGAATTAGGTGACTCTGATACCACGTAAAAAATGGACTTGACCCTAACTCATTGCCTCAAAAGGTACCTTTAGCGGCAGGATTGTACAATCCAAGAATAAATTTACTCACTAACTAGTCGATGTGAGATTTTAACAAATCTTGAAAAGAAACAGAGCTTTAAAGTTAAAATTAGAAAGAAAAAAAAATTTCCTTAAAAAAAATTAATCTATTATCAATCTTACCTTGAAACTTCATCCCAAAGAGGAGCTTTAAGAGTAGAGTCACGAAATGCAAGGTCCATATCAGACCTTATCTTCAGCAAAGCTAAAGTCTCTTCACGAGGCCATCTATTACCACCTTCACCTCTCCCTCTCTCTTCTTCTTCTCCTCCACCACCACCACCATTATTTTCCAACCCAGCCGCCATCTCCTCCGCCGCAGAAGAAGCTGCGCCACCGTTCCCATCTCCACCACCTCTGGAATTATCCAACAACACTGAACTTTCCCCCACCATTTCAGTTAAAATAAACAGTAAAAATTTGATGTTTTCCTTGTGGATTTTTTTTTCGAAATTTAAGGTTTTTACAGATTCTCACGGATTCAACAAATTCCCACAAATTTTCTTTTATTGTTTTTAAATATTCTTTTACTCAAGAGGTGGAGTAACAAAAAAAAAAAGGTGGTAATTTATTAGGGCTCGTTTGTGTGGGTGTGGTGAAAGGGATAAGAGTCAAGAACCGCAAGGAACACGTGTGGGGTCAGGGTAGATAGGCATGATGATTTGTCAAGAATTGGTTGGATGTTGTGGAAATTATTGAAAACTTAATCTTTGACTTTGATGCAATTAAATTTTGACGGCAAGACAAAATTGATGGGGGGTGGAGTCTAAGGAAAACAACTTTATTACTCCGGGCTGTAAACGAGTTGTAACCACTTGGGTTTCGGTTTGTTATAGGGGAAAAAAAACAACTACATGGGATTCGGGTGCATTTATGATCACTTATGTAATTATGTTCAATGGTGGTAATCAAATTCGCTTTTATTGAATTACCTATCGAATTTAATAATTCGGATGTTTTTAATTTCTATTTGGTTGAAAATTAGACGAAATTGATTTGTCTATTATTGAATTCGGTCTGACCGAATTTGAATTCATTTTTTAATAATTTATTAATTATACTATATAGTGAAAATATAAACTAAATATACCCAAAAAATTGTTGTTTTGGTGATTTTGCTATTAATTTTCTATTTAAATATGGTTGGATCAAACAATGACGAATTTATTGTTTTTATTATTTTATGATTTGTTTTGATTTTGTATTTGTATTGGTGTTCAATTGGGTTTTTTTTTTTGTGAAATCGACCAATTCGACAAAACCGAAATTCGAATTCCCCAATTCGGTCAACTCGAATTCGGTAATTCCGAATTCGAATCCGAATTAGGTCGGTTTTTTTGTTTCTAAAAATTGAAAAAATCGAATTTAAATGAACGAGTTTGCGAATTCGAATTCTGGTACTCACCCCTACTGTTGAATTTTTTTTTAAAAACTTTACTTTTTAATTATTAAAACAGATTAAATAAAAAGTCAATTTAAATAAATAAAAGCTGTTTCATACTTCCCTCAGGAAAAAAAAACAAGAAAAAGAAGCAGGACAATTTTGCGCTAGGTTAGGATGAAAATCGAATATTGTCCAAATGCATTCTTTTATTATTTGAGCTTGGGATCATATTCGTACTTATTTGCTTGATTTTATGCAAAAAATATCAAAGTTTGATTCGTTAAAATTTTAAAAGAAGCAATATAAAAATTTCGATAGTGTTAGAGTTAGAAATGTTTGATCAACTCGACTTGAATTCGTTCTCGTTTATTAAATAAAGTCAAATGATAAATAAATTTATAATTTATTATTCTGATTACTTTTAACAATAAATAAGTATATAAAACATAATATATTTATGAGTAATGTTTTAAAAATGACTAGTAAAAAAAGTATTATATAACTATTAATTTAATATTTTAAAATAGAGTGAATGACCATTTTTGGACCTTAACAATTTTTGTTTTTCAGTTTGTAGACAAACTATTTTTTGATACATTTTTTAACTTTAACAAATTACGGGACTCCCGTTATATATTTTATCACCATTCCGGGACAAAATCGCCACGTGACAAACACATCTCGATCTGACTAGGGTTAAAACCGTCCATACATATTTAATTTATTGAGTGAATTGCCCTTTTTGGACCTTAACAATTTTTTCTTTTCGATTTGTAGACATAAACTATTTTTTTGTACTTTTTTTACTTTAACAAAAATACGGGACTCCCGCTATAGATTTTATCACTATTCTATGAAAAAACAGGCATGTGACCAACACGTGCCGATTTGTCTAGGGGGTAAAACCGTCAATACACATTAAATTTTTTATTCTATATATCAAATACCCTAAATTCTACATTATTCTTGACTTCCTCCTAGCACCCGTCTCTCCCCATCTATCTAACCTAGTCAAACTCAGTCAAACTCAATTCACCAAAAGTAATCTCAACATATGAAGCTAATATAGTCCATCTACTTCTTATTTACTCCAAACTAGAGCTCTGCTAGTTCCAATACCAGGTTTAGGGCTTATTTTTCTCAAAAAATGAGTTCCATTTCGAGCTCAAGTAGGCATAGTGCAAGATGCAAGAAAGATTGTAGATATCTTAGGGTTGTTTCTATGTATACATCTCAGACCAAATACAACCCTGGAAGGAGATTCATTACCTGTCTTAAATCTTGGGTAAGAATTATTGCTTAATTCATTGTTAGGTGGCTTGATTTCGGGTTACAATTTACTTTTATTTAATATGGTATTTTAATTTTAAGGAGGGAGGATGTGATTTTTTCGAGTGGATCGACAATCCAACTTCTACTCAATCGAGAAATATATTACCTAGGTTGTTGGCACGTTTAGAGAACAAAAAGGGTGAAATACAAATGTTGAAAGAAGAGTTGCAAGTGAAAGATGACAAAGTGAAATTTTTGGAGGACTCTTAACTCTTCTTTAAGCATTTGTATTTCACCATTTTTATTTTCCTAGTGCTTCATATGTTTGGATTACTTTTGGTGAATTGTCTTTGATTAAGTTAGAGAGATGGGAGAGACGGGTGGTAGGAGGAAGACAAGAAAAATATAGGATTTAAGGGGGTTATAGACGGTTTTACCCCTAGCCAAATCAGCATGTGTTGGTCACGTGTCGATTTTTGCCCGAAATAGTGAAAACAATCTATAACGGGAGTTTCATAATTTTTTAAAGTCCAAAAAAGTACCCAAAAAATAGTTTATGTCTACAAACGGAAAAGCAAAAATTGTTAAGCTCCAAAAGGGCCATTCACTCTAAATTAAATGCGTAAGGACGGTTTTACCCCGAACCAAATCGGCACGTATTGGTTACATAGAGATTTTTGCCCGAAATAGTGAATAAAATATATAACGGGAGTCCTGTAATTTGTTAAAGTCCAAAAATGTACAAACCGAAAAACAAAAATTGTTAAGGTAAAACAATGTCCATTCACTCTTTAAAATAATTAGCAAAATTAGTCTAGTTACTATTAATTCTATCCGAGTGCTGTCCTTTTTTATTTTTTATTTTATTTATATCCTATATTAGTATCGTCACCTCCTCTATGTTGGTTTCCAAAAAAATAATTGTACGAGTTGGGCATGCGACTAAAATTTGAAGGGCAAATATCCAGGAAGTTTTCATTTGATTTGACACATTTGCCTCTTGAACCGAGTGTAGAGATGTTTCCACCCTAGATTTGCAAAAGGCACAGAATGGGCTATCAAGACAATTCATGTTGAATAGCAAGCTACTATTTGGGACTCGGTCGTGCCGTAATTGCCAAAGTAGGAAGTTGTATCTTTGCAGGCCCTTAACCTACCATATATTCTTCCATTTATCCGCCTCATTTCCCTGAGTCTTCCAGCAAATTTTCTCATAAACGTGATTCAAGGCAAATTCGGAGGCACCACTACCTTTCCAATTTAGTGATTGAGCATCAGTCGGTTATATATGAAGAAGGTCAAAGGGACCACAATCGATCCCTTCTTGCAAAATTTGTCTAACTCGGAGATGACTTCGCCAAACAAACGGTACATTATTATTCTTAGCTTGATACTGGAACAAATTTCTATACCCCATAGAATATTTTCCCAGAGCTTATGAAACTCTTGTAGCATCTGTCATCCCAGTTTCACCAGTAGAGCACTATTGACATATCTCAATCTCTTAATACTAAGGCCCCATCCTTAATGGGTTTATAATAGTATTTGAAGCTATCGTGTGCATTTTTTGTCAATGGTCCTCCTCATCCCAAAAAAATTTCGATTAATTCGCTCCAAGTCCTCAAGAGTGCTCATGGACAACGCGGTCGGTTGCATGTAATAGGTTGGAATGGTTGACATAACTACCTTAATAAGAATACTATGGACATGAGTTTACCCTTCCATCCGCTCAGCTTTTTTCGGACCTTATCCTCTATGCTTCCAAAGGTATTCTTAGTAATTCTTTTATCCAAGACCGCTACCCCAATGTATTTCCTGAGGTCGGATGTGAGAGGTATTCTGCATTTTGAGCTAATTCTTCTCGCCACTGTTTGATCCGTATTTCTCGACACAAAGAGTTTAGATGGATGCATGTTTACCTTCGGTCCTGATTTCTCACCGAACCGAAATAAAATCTTTTCCATCAAAGACGCTTGGGATTCACTAGCTTCCCAAATAGAAATAGACATCTACATACACAAACTCAATGGTTTTTAGGCTTTTTTCTGTACCTGCTTCTCAATCTCAAAGGCCAAAAATTTCATACACATGACAAACATACATGTAAGGTGACAGAGGATCACCTTGCCTTAGTCCCCGTTGTGGTGAGAAACCCTCCAACTTTTCCCTGTTCCAAAGTACCGAAAATGTAGCAGACGAAATGCAAAACATGATAAGAGCCTGTAGTTCCGGACTGAACCCAACCTTCTATAGAACTTCATTGAGGAAACTCCAGCAAATGCGATCATAGGCCTTCTCCAGATCATTTTAACCTCTATACAAACTTTTTTGCCTATTTTCTTTCTCATACTGTGGATGGCTTCTTACATAATAACAATGTTGTCCACCTCTTGCCGTCTTGGAATGAAGCTACATTGGTTTTCCCCTACAAGCTTCCCCACTAACGGTTTTAGCCAATTATCAACGACTTTGGCGATACACTTTACCACCACGTTGCATAAGGAGATGGGGAGAAATTGTGAGATCCATTCTTGAACAGCATGCTTTGGGATTAGAGTAATCAAAGTTTCATTCATATGAGTTGGAAAGCGACATTTCAAAAAAACCTCCTTGACAAAATTTACAACATCACCTCCCGCAATTTGCCAAAATTTCTGAAAGAAAATCATAGGGAGTCCATCTGGTCCCGACGCCTTAAAAACACCCATTTGTTTTATTGTTTGCTCAATCTCTTTAGCTAAAATTGGTCTATTCAGCAGCCTTTTTTCCGAATGGCTCAGTGAAGGGAAAGAAAAGTCTTTTAACCCCGAGGAGATAACATGTTATGCAACATAAAGCTTCCTATAATAGGTTATGTTCAACTTATTGAAACTCTCCTAATCTTCCATCCACTCCCCTTGTTTGTTTTTCAGTCGAGAAATTTTGCTCATTTGCCTCCTAATTGCCGCATGGTATGGAAAAACTTAGTGTTGTTTTCACCTTCAACCAACCATTGCACACAAGACTTCTGTAGCCACGACAACTCCTCTTTCAACAAGATACTATTGAACTCTTAAATTAACCTCTTTTCAACTTTTAGCAAATAACTATTCACCCTTCTCCCATTTTTTTGAATGCCTTGAAGTCTAGCCAGGCACTGCTTTTTTTCTCCCACCCATACTGCGAAAGCCATCTCTACTCCACCATTGAACTCTTCCATACAATTCATAATGTTGATATGTAGCCCCTCTGTATGAGGCTTCCAAACCATGATAAGAAAATCTTCAAACCCTTCATGCTGAATCCAAGCCAATTGAAAACGAAAGACTTTAGAGGGAATAGAAATATTTTCATTGTTCTCACAAATAATTAAAATGTGGTGTTGATCAGAGTGAGTTTTAGGCAAGTGATGTACCTCAGTGGTGCTCTTTGTTCGTTGCCAACTAATGTTTCCTCATACTTGGTCAATTCGCTCCAAGATTGTCTTCCCATCTTCTTTGTCATTATTCCATGTGTATGCTGGCCCTTGGAACCCCATATCAATTAGCCCGCAATGATCTAGAATATCTCAAACTCTCCAAGCTCTATTTCTCCACCTCTGGTTCCCATATTATTTATCATTCTCGCATAACACCTGATTAAAATCCTCAATCCAAAGCCACAGAGATTTGATGACTGAACCAATCTCCCCATGGTCATCCCAAAATCCCTCTCTAACCGAGGCTATAGAAGATGCATATAACATAGATAAAATCCAATTAACCTTCCCCGCTTTAGACACCAACAGATTGAGCATCAGGCTTGTATAAGAAAGTGCCTCAAAATTAATCGCTGTAATATCCCAAAAATACCATATACCGCACGAAAAAATCACTCGCCTCAAAAGCGGCCAGATTCGTAGAACAAAATTTCCTCAGAATGCTCGAGACTTTGGGTTCTAGCAGCACAAGAATGTCTGGACGGTGTCTTCTTACCAAATCCTTAAGTTGCGGAAGAAATCAGATGATGCAGCACCTCGACAATTCCAACTTATAATTCTAATAGTCATCAAATGATCATATGAGACTGACCTCTAAGATCATAATCAATACTTTCCACTTCATAAGAAGTCGGTTGTCGACTTTCAACAATTTGAAAAATCTCAGAAAAAATCTCCTTCGATGGTTCCATCTTCACATCAATCCTGTCGCTGTAATCAAATGGTTGGTGCTTAGGATTCACATTTTGTAGCTCCGTATCCGTTTAAGAGGTTGCCGTAACTGGAATCTCCACATGGTTAACTCCTGTTTGATACCCGTGGGATAATGGTGTGAAAGAGGCTAACTAACCCTCTGGAAAATGAACTGGTTACAAATTTATTCCCCTAGGGCCAACTTGCGATTGTTGGATTGGAGGGAGCCGAGTCATTTCCTCATTGGGTCATTGCCCATTATGTTTTCAAACACTCAGCCCATGATCCACTCTTATATTATCTCTATTCTATTGGGTTCATTTGGGCTTAGTACCTATCTTTGTGTTTTACCCAGCCGGCCCAATTGAATTTCGGCCCACTTAGCTCAAAATGACTCCTTCTTAGCAGCTCCCTAAACCTGCAACTTGTTTCTTCAGTACTCACATCGAGATATCCTCTAAATCATTCCCTCACACTATCAAGAATATTAAACCGAGATCCTTGACTTTGATCTCATATTTCATTCCCTTTTTGTTGTCAATAAGACCATCCATTTTGCCATGGGTTTCCGAATACCTCGGGTAGATATTGCGCTTGATTTTTTACCACAAACGCCGGTACCTAACTGATTCATTCGAATCTAACCTCCTTGATTTGCAGGCCCATCGGAATGGGGTTGTGGGAGAGCTTGAGCCACTAGTGGTTTTCGTCTCCGGGCGGATGTGACGAGCATCCACGACCTGTATATGCAATCGTTGACCACCCTTTTTTCTGTTTCCTTATTCGTCTCTTCAGGCTCTTGACCAAAATTTTCTCTGAATGCTCGAGACTTTAGGTTCTAGCAGCACAAGACTGTCTGGACGGTGTCGTTTTACCAAATCGCTTAAGTTGCGAAAGAAATCAGATTATGTATAGCATCTCGCCAATTCCAACTTATAATTTTAATCGTCATCAAATGATCATATGAGACTGACCTCCAAGATCACAATTAATACTTTCCACTTCATACGAAGTCAGTTGTTGACTTTCTACAATTTGAACAATCTCTGCAAAATTCTCCTTCGATGGTTCCATCTCCACATCAATCATGTCACTGTATTCTGATAGTTGGTGCTTAGGATTCACATTTTGTAGTTGCGTATCCGTTTAAGAGGTTACCATCACTCGGATCTCCACATGGTTATTTCCAGTTTGATACCTGTTGGATAATGATGCGGAAGAGGACAACGACCCACTAGAAATTCAACTGGTTGCAAATTTATTCCTCTAGGGCCAGCTTGTGATTGTTGGATTGGAGGGAGCCTAGTCATTTCCTCATTGGTTCGTTGCCAATTATGTTTCCAATCACTCAGCCCACTATCCACTCTTATATTACCTCTATTTTGTTGGGTTCCTTTGGGCTTAATCCTAATCTTTGGTTTTTACCCCCACCGGCCCAATTGAATTTCGGCCTACTTAGCTCAAAATGACTCCTTCTTCGCAGCACCCTAAACTTGCAACTTGTTCCTTTAGTACTAGCACCGAGATTTTCTCCCAATCATCCCCTCACACTAACAAGAATACTAAACCGAGATCCTTTACTTTGATCCCCTATTTCATTCTCTTTCTGTGGTGAATAAGACCGTCCATTTCGCCATTGGTTTCCGAAAACGTCGGGTGGATCTTGCGCTTGATTTTTTACCACAAAAGACGGCACCTAACTAATTCATTCGAATCTAACCTCCCTGATTTGCAGGCGCATCAGAATGAGATTGTTGGAGAGCTTGAGCCACTGGTGGTCTTCATATCATGCCGGATATGGCGAGCATCCACGACTTAAATATGCAATCGTTGACCGCCCTTTTTTCCGTTTCCTTTTTCGTCTCTTCAGCCACTAGACCATAATTTTCTCAAAATGTTTGAGACTTCGGGTTCTAGCAGAACGATAATGTTTGGACGATGTCATTTTACCAAATCGCTTAAGTTGCGAAAGAAAACAGATGATGCAGCACCGCGGCAATTCCTAGTTATAATTTTAATAGTCATCAAATGATCATATGAGACTGACCTCCAAGATCACAATCAATACATTCCACTTCATATGCGGTCGCTTGTTGACTCCTTATTCGCAGCTCCTTAAACCTGCAACTTGTTCCTTCAGTACTCGCACCGAGATCTCCTCCAAATCAACCCCTCACACTATCAAGAATATTAAACCGAGATCCTTGACTTTGATCCCGTACTTCATTCTTTTTCCGTTGTGAATAAGACTGTCCATTTCACCATGGGTTTCCAAAAACGTCAGTCGGATTTTGCGCTTGATTTTTTACCACAAAAGCCGGCACCTATATAATTCATTCGAATCTAACATCTCTGATTTGAAGGCGCATCGGAATGGGGTTGTTGGAGAATTTGAGCCACTAATGGTCTTCGTCTCCGGCCGGATGTGACGAGCATCCACGAACTATATATGTAATCGTTGACCGCCCTTTTTTTCATTTCCTTATTCGTTTCTTCAGCAACTAGACAAAAATTTCTTCAAAATGCTCGAGACTTTGGGTTCTAGTTGTTCAAGAATGTATGGACGTTGTCGTTTTACCAAATTGTTTAAGTTGCGAAAGAAATAAGATGATGCAGCACCTCGGCAATTCCAACTTATAATTTTAATAGTCATCAAATGGTCATATGAGACTGACAGACTGACCTCTAAGATCACAATCAATACTTTGCACTTCATATGAAGTCGGTTGTTGACTTTCAACAATTTGAAAAATCTCAAATCTCTTTAAAATTCTCCTTCGATGGTTCCATCTTCACATGAATCCTCTCGCTGTAATCAAATGGTTGGTGCTTAGGATTCACATTTTGTAGCTCCATCTGTTTAAGAGGTTGCCGTCACTGGAATCTCCACGTGGTTAACTCCAGTTTGATAACCGTGGGATAATGGTGTGACAGAGACCAACTGGCCCACTGAAAATGAATTGGTTGCAAATTTATTCCACTAGGGCCAGCTTGCGATTGTTGGATTGGAGGGAGCCCAGTCATTTCCTCATTGGGTCATTGCCCATTATATTTTCAAACACTCATCCCATTATCCACTTTTCTATTATCTCTATTTTGTTGGGTTCCCTTAGGCTTAGTCCCTATCTTTGTTTTTTACCCCACCGGCCCAATTGAATTTCGGCCCACTTAGCTCAAAATGACTCCTTCTTAGCAGCTCCCTAAACCTGCAACTTGTTCCTTCAATACTCGCACCGAGATCTCTTCCAAATCATCCCCTCGCACTATCAAGAATATTAAACCTAGATCCTTGACTTTGATCCCATATTTCATTCCCTTTTCTTTGTGAATAAGACCGTCCACTTCGCCATGGGTTTTCGGGCGGATCTTGCGCTTGATTTTTTACCACAAACTCCGACACCGAACTTATTCATTCGAATCTAACCTCTATGATTTGAAGGCGCATCAAAATGTGGTTGTGGGAAAGCTTCAGCCACATGTGGTCTTCGTCTCCGGGCGGATGTGACGAGCATCCACGGCCTATATATGCAATCGTTCACCCCCCCTTTTTCCGTTTCCTTATTCGTCTCTTCAGCCACTAAACCTAAATTTCCTCTGAATGCTCGAGACTGTGGGTTCTAGCAGCACAAGAATGTCTGGACCGTATCGTTTTACCAAATCGCTTAACTTGCGAAAAAAATCAGAGGATGTAGCACGTCGGCGCTTCCAACTTATAATTTTAATAGTCATCAAATGATCATATGAGACTGACCTCTAAGATCACAATCAATACTTTCCTCTTAATATGAAGTCGGTTGTTAACTTTCAACAATTTGAACAATCTTTGTAAAATTCTCCTTTGATGGTTCCATCTCCATATCAATATTGTCACTGTAATCAGATGGTTGGTGCTTATAATTGGCTTTTTTTAGCTCAGTATCTGTTTAAGAGGTTAACTCCAATTTCATACTCGTGGGATAATGGTGCGAAAGAGGGCAGCTAACCCACTGGAAAATTAATTGGTTGAAAATTCATTCCACTTAGGGCAGGCTGTGTTTGTTGGATTGGAGGGAGCCCAGACATTTTCTCATTGGGCCGTTAGCCATTATGTTTCCAAACACTCAGCCCAATATCCACTATTCTATTACCTCTATTATATTGGGTTCCCTTCGGCTTAGTCCCTATCTTTGTTTTTTACCCTACCGGCCCAATTGAATTTCGACCCACTTAGCTGAAAATGACTCCTTCTTCGCAGCTCCCTAAACCTGCAACTTGTTCTTCAGTACTCGCACCGAGATCTCCTCAATGTTAGCCTTGAGGGCAAACGAACTCGTTTTTGATGATGGACAAACACTTGATGTTTGCGTCTAATGTTTTTATCTATGTGATAGAATATTGGAACTCAATATGGAAGCTCTAAGTACTTCAATCAAGCCTTGATCAAGCTTCAAAGATTTCATTCAAGACACATTCGTCAAGCTTGAAGATTGAAGACTTAGGTTGGTTAGATTAGCTTTGTTGAAAATGGTATTTATCCTTAAGCTCTAACCAACGCTCTCTCGACATAAGCTCTTCACTATAGTCTTGCATTGCATGTTTTCATAAACACGTTTTTGAAAGGCTAAGTTTCAAATAGTGTTCGTATTTCAAAAGCCTTTGATTTCAAAGTATAAGTCTTGTAAAATGGTTTTCCAAAGTGCTCTTACTTGTTACATATTAAGAAAACATTTTAGACTTCAAAAGATTTCAAAACGTGTGAAAAATATGCTCGTGAAGGTCGGTCAACCGAACTAAGGTCGGATCAACCGACCGAAACCGAGAGTTTCAAATATGAGGTCGGTCGACCTAATGGGTACTTCGGTCGACCAAGTGATGCTCGGTCAACCGAAGCTTGGCTAGTGGATCCGAGTGTCCAGCTTCGGTCAACCGAACTCGCTTTTAAACTAGCCGCTTTTCGACCAGTTAAAGAGTCGCTTTTTCAATGAGATTTCAAATTGTATAAATACTCCAAAGCTTTAGAATGACTCTAACAATTTGAGAGACTTGCAAAACATATTCTTATTGATTCCTTATCAAGTCTAAACACCTTGAAAGCAAATGCACTTCATTGTCATGATCTAAATGCATTCAAAGGTGAATTTGCAAAGCAAGACAAAGAGTGAGCTTATTATGTTCAAAGAGCCAACAAGATGAGCTTCAAATGTAATTATCTTTTCACTTAGAAGAGTGAACAACTTTGTACTCTAAACCTTTCATCTTATCCCCTTTCTTAGTGATAGGGGTTATTGTTGTATAAGTCCTACTTAGTGTGGGCAATTGTTTATAGTGGTTGTTTGTAAAACTCTTGGTGAGTTAGCCACTAGTGTAAAGTCCTACTTTGTGTGGGCACATTCTTCTTAGTGAAGTTGGTGAAATCCTTGGGTGCGGCTCAAGGTAGTGGATGTAGATTCTTAGTGAATCGAACCACTCTAAATCTCTTGTCTTGTGATTTGCATTGGGTTTTGCTTTAGCTTTTGTTAAACTTGCACTATCATTGTTTAAATTGGAAATAGTTTGCAAGATTTATTAGAAACCCAATTCACCCCCCTCTTGGGTTACTTCAATTGGTATCAGAGCCCGGTCTTCATTATTAGCTTAACCGCTTGAAGCAAAGATTAATGGCCGGTAATTCCGCTTTAGCTTACCAAGAGGGGACTTCCACCGATAGACCACCACTTTATGATGGAAATCATTTTGATGCTTGGAAGGATCGATTCAAGATATATGTGTGCTCCATTGATTTCTCTTTATGGCATATAATTGAAGAAGGTCCATATGTACCCAAGAAGATGGTGGAAGGTGTTCAAACTCCAAAGAAGGACAATGAGCTAAATGAAGTTGAGTTCAAGATGATGACTCAAAATTACAAGGCAATGAATATTCTTAGTTGTGCCTTGAGTCCGGGAGGAGTACAACCGTGTCCTTGGAAGCAAATCCGCCCACTCCATGTGGAAAACGCTGAAGATACTCTTGAAGGATCAAGCTCTTCAAGTGACAACGGTGATGATGAATACGCCAACTTGTGCTTCATGGCTTTTGGTAATGAGGTACATCCTTCTCCCTCTATTTCAACTTCTTATGATGATGATGAGGAGGATGATGCTAATGTGCTTTTAATTGATATGTATGATCAATTGAAAAAATGTGCAAAGCAAAACCATGAAATGAAGCATAAAATTGAATATTTGCTTGAAGAAAAGGCCAAGTTGGTTGATGAAAATAAAAAAGTTGTGTGATGATGTTAATTGCTTGAAATGTGAAAATGATGATCTTATTACTACTTGCAATTCATCTTCATTACAACACATAGAAGCTTGTGTTAAAGTGTCATCTTTAGAAAACAAGCTTGTTGAATTTGATCTTTTGGAAAACAAAGTTAAAAACCTTACTCTTCTTGTTGAAAACTTTTCAAAGGGTAAGAAAAATCTTGATCAAATTCTTGGCATGCAATGTGCTTCAAATGATAAACATGGCCTTGGTTATATTGCAAATCATGTCGATATTGCTAGCTCTTCTCTTATTCATAAGAATCATGTTGTAAATGCTAGTATGTCACATAGGCCAAATAGAAATAATGTGCATGCTCACAATTCTTCTAAGCCACACATTCATTGCACATATTGTGGAAAACATGGTCATACTTGTGATAGATGCCATGTTAAGAAGAAGATTGAAAGGGGAGTTAAAACAATTTGGAAAGTGAAGTTTAATTCTACTAACCCCCATGGACCCAAACAAAAGTGGGTACCAAAAGCTACTCTTCCCTTGATCTCATAGGTTCTTATAAGTTAGATGTATGCCACCAAGCTTCAATGGACTTGATTCAAAAAGAAGTGGCATTGGGGAGAAGTAAAAGGAGATGTGCCAAAAGAAGAAATTCAAAAGCACTCCTCAACACTTGGTTTCTCAAAGCTCAAATGACAATCAATTGGAGAACCAAGTTGGTTATATAATAAGAGCAAAGCATCAAGTGATGACAAGAGCCAAAGTGTCAATCCAATGTCTTCATCACTTGGTAAGAAAGCAAAGGTATCAAAATCACCTTCTCATAACACTTTGTTTAATGAGTTAAGTGTTTTTGATATATATACATGCTTGCTCTTATATAAATGTTGCATCTCACATGCTTAAATTCAATAATTATATAGATGACCCTTAGCATGCTCTTGTTTATTCATGTCTATTGAGCTAAGGTATCTATGAGATGTAGCATATGCAACTTGATTGATTCTTGTTTTGTTATGTCATATTCATTTAAGAATCTATCTAGTTGTTTTGGTTTTTGATAACCATGATCCTTATGCATATTTGTGTTACTTGAGATTTTGAGCTAATCTTGATGGACCTTTGAAAAGGTACCAAATTAGTTCTCAAGAATTCCTTGTAGGTAACAAAGAGTTCTAACACTTCAAGAAGAAGATATGAACTACAAGGAAGGCACAAATGAGCTAAGACTCCAAGAAAAGAGTCAAATGCCAAGGATCACACGAGATGCCTCAATGGACTTGTTGATAAATAAGATCTACCAAAATGGTAAGAAGTCCAAGCTCAAAGAGCGTTGAGGTACAAGGCTTAACTCATCCTTTGATTAGTGGTCATTATGTTGTTTTTTTGATCCTTATGAGCTATAACATTCCTATATGTTGAGTTTAGTTAAATGGCTAAGAAGTATTTGCTCATTCAATTTTCAACTTGCATGATCACTTTGTGGATTGTTAGTGCAAGTAGTTTAGGATATACTTCTAGTCTTTGTAAGACAAAGAGAGTTTGTGCATTTTTGCTAATGGTTTATGTACATCATATTTTGCTTGTCAAAATGCTTATTGTTCATTCCTAACTTGACAAGAATGATGGCTTAAAAGCATAAACTTGTCTTTTTAAACTCTCTTGTTTATGTGCATGGGTTCTTTTATCTTGATAATGTGTTTTGTGCTATCTCTAGACCTTATTATGCTTAGAGTACAAACACTATCACAATTGGTAACTAGATCTTCTAGAATGCACATATTTTATCTCTTTGGTGCTTGAACTTCATTTACATATGCTTAACATGATGCGCTTGATTTTTTATCGCTTTTTGAGTATCATGTTAAGAAGTTGCATCATTAAGAGATATAGGGGGAGTCTTCATATGTTTTTATCTTATACCCCCTTAAATGTGATGTATTCTCAATTTTTCATATTTTACGTCATCACATCACTTATTGGCTTGGTTTTCAACTTTCTTATCTTATAGCCAATTTGTGTTAGTTATTTTGGGAGTTATACATGTTATACATGTTCATATTCTACATGTGTTTTCCCTAAATAACTATGAGATCATATACTTTGTTATTGGTATTATTCTTTTGTGATCTCATTTAAGCTTTTGGTTAGTCTTGCTTCTAGAGTGTTATACTCATTTAGCTAACCATTAACTTATTAGAGGAATGTACTACAATTGGTATCTTACACTTCCTCTAAATTTTTTTTTGGTTGTGATACATATGCTTAACTTTTATGTTTTAACAATTGGTATCACATCCCACTCTTGTTAGCTATATTTTCAATTTGTTTTTCATCTTAAAGAGCTAACATGTTTTGTTTGATAAACGGGGAGATTGTTCTTTAAGGTTTATTCCTCATCTCCTTTGTTTTAGCTTAGGTTGATATTCTTTTTGAGCCATATATGACCATCTTTTGATTTATGTGTTATTATGGACTCCTCTTTGTTTAGAAATCAACCAAGCTTATTCTTGATCAATCCTTTCTCAAAATGATTTATGATCTTTAAGATTGATTTTTTTAAACCATTACGGATTCTCATTTGTTTTTAAAAGTTTTTCTTCAATTGATATCAGTTTTGTTTTCAATTGGTATTAAATTTTTTCAATTGGTATCATTTTTTTTTAAAGGGAGAATTCGTGATATTTCATCAAGCTTCTCCAATATTAATCTTTACTTTTCGCTAAATGCTTTTCTTATTGGCGCTCGATAGCCCTTTTTGATGTTGACAAAAAGAGGGAGAATTTTTAGTGTTGCAAATGTGCCATGAGAAGTATTTTACAAAAAGGAGAAAGCTTAGAACTTTGCAAAATGGGAGAGATAAGGGATTCTCTAAAATAGGGGGAGTAGAATAATTTGTTATCTACTTGTCTAGATCCTTAATATCCTTATCTCATGCATTCATGTTTATATACTTTAAAGAGTTATCTTTTGTATATTATTCCCATTTGCATCAATGTTTTGTCATCATCAAAAAGGGGGAGATTGTTAGCCCTAAGGGCAAAGTTACTCTATGTTGTTTTTGATGATAACAAACCATTGAGAGTTCTAATGTTTGTGTGAGCAATGTTCTTTATTATAGGATCCTTAGCACTCACATCGACATTGATGAAAATGGTAAGTTAGCTTCTTGTGTAAACTAAGGTATGTATAATACACACAAGAAAGCTACTTGATGGAAGGAAGGAGGCAAGGAGGTTGGTTGGGAAATAGGGCTCTTCTAAGAGTCCCTAGATGCATTTGGCAAAAAAGAAGTTATCATGCTAGTATTTTAGTCTTCATTGGTTTTATCTTGAAAGCACTAGTCTTTGCTCTTATTTGTTATAAGATCTTTTTGCCATGCTTCATCATGCTTCCTTGTACTTAATATTGTCCATATCCTATCTAATTACATCAAAGTTTGACATAATCAAAAAGGGGGAGATTGTTAGCCTTGAGGGCAAACGAACTCGTTTTTGATGATGGACAAACACTTGATGTTTGCGTCTAATGTTTTTATCTATGTGATAGAATATTGGAACTCAATATGGAAGCTCTAAGTACTTCAATCAAGCCTTGATCAAGCTTCAAAGATTTCATTCAAGACACATTCGTCAAGCTTGAAGATTGAAGACTTAGGTTGGTTAGATTAGCTTTGTTGAAAATGGTATTTATCCTTAAGCTCTAACCAACGCTCTCTTGGACATAAGCTCTTCACTATAGTCTTGCATTGCATGTTTTCATAAACACGTTTTTTGAAAGGCTAAGTTTCAAATAGTGTTCGTATTTCAAAAGCCTTTGATTTCAAAGTATAAGTCTTGTAAAATGGTTTTCCAAAGTGCTCTTACTTGTTACATATTAAGAAAACATTTTAGACTTCAAAAGATTTCAAAACGTGTGAAAAATATGCTCGGGAAGGTCGGTCAATCGAACTAAGGCTCGGATCAACCGACCGTAAACCGAGAGTTTCAAATATGAGGTCGGGTCGACCTAATGGGTACTTCGGTCGATCAAGTGATGCTCGGTCAACCGAAGCTTGGCTAGTGGATCCGAGTGTCCAGCTTCGGTCAACCGAACTCGCTTTTAAACTAGCCGCTTTTCGATCAGTTAAAGAGTCGCTTTTTCAAATGAGATTTCAAATTGTATAAATACTCCAAAGCTTTAGAATGACTCTAACAATTTGAGAGACTTGCAAAACATATTCTTATTGATTCCTTATCAAGTCTAAACACCTTGAAAGCAAATGCACTTCATTGTCATGATCTAAATGCATTCAAAGGTGAATTTGCAAAGCAAGACAAAGAGTGAGCTTATTATGTTCAAAGAGCCAACAAGATGAGCTTCAAATGTAATTATCTTTCACTTAGAAGAGTGAACAACTTTGTACTCTAAACCTTTCATCTTATCCCCTTTCTTAGTGATAGGGTTATTGTTGTATAAGTCCTACTTAGTGTGGGCAATTGTTTATAGTGGTTGTTTGTAAAACTCTTGGTGAGTTAGCCACTAGTGTAAAGTCCTACTTTGTGTGGGCACATTCTTCTTAGTGAAGTTGGTGAAATCCTTGGGTGCGGCTCAAGGTAGTGGATGTAGATTCTTAGTGAATCGAACCACTCTAAATCTCTTGTCTTGTGATTTGCATTGGGTTTTGCTTTAGCTTTTGTTAAACTTGCACTATCATTGTTTAAATTGGAAATAGTTTGCAAGATTTATTAGAAACCCAATTCACCCCCCTCTTGGGTTACTTCACTCAAAATCATCCCCTCACACTATCAAGAATATTAAACCGAGATCCTTGACTTTGATCTCGTGTTTCATTCCCTTTCCGTTGTGAATAAGACAGTCCAATTCGCCATGGGTTTCCGAAAACGTCAAGCGGATCTTGCGCTTGATTTTTTACCACAAAAGCCGGCACCTAACTGATTCAATCGAATCTAACCTCCCAGATTTGCAAGAGCATCGAAATGAGATTGTTGGAGAGCTTGAGTCACTGGTGGTCTTCGTGACCGGCCGGATGTGCCGAGCATCCACGACCTATATAAGCAATCGTTGATCGCCCTTTTTCCGCTTGCTTATTCGTCTCTTCAGCCACGAGACCAAAATTTCCTTAGAATGCTCGAGACTTTGGGTTCTTGTAGCACAAGAATGTCTGGATGGGTTCGTTTTACCAAATCGTTTAAGTTGCGAAAGAAATCAGATGATGCAACACCTCAGCAATTTCAACTTATAATTTTAATAGTCATCAAATGATCACATGAGACTGACCTCCAAGAACACAATAAATACTTTGCACTTCATATGAAGTCGGTTGTTGACTTTCAACAATTTGAACAATCTCTGTAAAATTCGCCTTGGATGGTTCCATCTTCACATCAATCATGTCGCTGTAATCAGATGGTGGTGCTTAAGATTCGCATTTTGTAGCTCCGTATTTGTTTAAGAGGTTACTGTTAGTGGGATCTCCATATAGTTAACTCCGGTTCGATACCCATGGGATAAAAATGCGAAAGAGGTCAGCCGATCCACTGGAAAAGGAATTGGTTGTAAATTTATTTAACTTGGGCCAACTTGCGTTTGTTGGGATTGAAGGGAGCCCTGTCACTCAGCCCACTATCTACTCTTCTATTACCTCTATTCTGTTGGGTTCCCTCGGGCTTAGTCCCTATCTTTGTTTTTTATCCCACCAACCCAATTGAATTTTGGCCCACTTAGCTCAAAGTGACTTCTTCTTAGCAGCTCCTTAAACCTTCAACTTGTTCCTTCAGTACTCGCACCGAGATCTCCTCCTAATCATCCCATCATACTATCAAGAATATCAAATTGAGATCCTTGACTTTGATCTCGTATTTCATTCCCTTTCCGTTGTGAATAAGACTGTCCATTTTGCCATGGGTTTCCGAAAACGTCAGGCAGATCTTGCTCATGATTTTTTTTACCACAAAAGTCGGGACCTAATATGATTCATTCGAATCTAAACTCCCTGATTTTTCAGGCGCATTGGAATGTGGTTGTTAGAAAGATTGAGCCACTAGTGGCCTTCGTGTCTGGCCGGATGTGACGAGCATCTACTACCTATATATGCAATCGTTGATCGCCCTTTTTTCGTTTCCTTATTCGTCTCTTCAGCAACTAGACCAAAATTTCCACATAATGCACGAGACTTTGGGTTCTAGCAGCACAAGAATGTCTGGACGGTGTCATTTTACCAAATCGTTTAAGTTGCGAAAGAAATCAGATGAAGCAGCACCTCAACAATTCCAGCTTATAATTTTAAAATTCATCAAATGATCATATGAGACTGACCTCCAAGATCCCAATCAATACTTTCCACTTCATATGAAGTCGTTTGTTGACCTTCAACAATTTGAAAAGTTTATGTAAAATTCTCCTTCGATGCTTTCATCTCCACATCAATCTTGTCGCTGTAATTAGATGGTTTGTGCTTAGGATTCACATTTTGTAACACCGTATTCATTTGAGAGTTTACCGTCATAAGGATCTCCACATGGTTAAGTCCAGTTTGATACCCGTGGGATAATGGTGCGAAAGAGGGCAGTTGACCCACTGGAAAATGAATTGGCTGTAAATTTATTTCACTTGGGCCATCCTGCATTTGTTGGATTGGAGGGAGCCCATTCATTTCTTCATTGGGTCGTTGCCCATTATGTTTCCAAACACTCAGCCCACTATCCACTCTTCTATTACCTCTATTCTGCTGGGTTCCTTTGGGCTTAGTCCCTATCTTTGTTTTTTACCCCACCGACCCAATTGAATTTCGGCCCACTTAGCTAAAAATGACTCCTTCTTTGCAGCTCCTTAAACCGGGAACTTGTTCCTTCAGTACTCGCACCGAGATCTCCTCCAAATCATCCCTCACACTATCAAGAATATTAAACCGAGATACTTGACTATGATCCCGTATTTCATTACACTTCCGTTGTGAATAATATCATCCATTTCGACTTGGGTTTCCGAAAACGTCGGGCGGATCTTGCTTTTGATTTTTTTACCACAAAAGCCGGCACCTAACTGATTCATTCTAATCCAACTTCCCTGATTTCCATGCGCATCAGAATAAAGTTGGAGAGCTTGAGCCACTGGTGGTCTTCTTGTCCTGCCGGATGTGACGAGTTTCCAAGACCTATATATCCAATCTTTTACCGCCCTTTTTCAGTTTCCGTATTCGTCTCTTCAGCCACTAGATCAAAATTTTCTCAAAATGCTCAAAACATTGGGTTCTAGCAACACAAGAATGTCTGATCAGGGACGTTTTACAAAATCGCTTAAGTTGCGAAAGAAATCAGATGATGCAGCCCCTTAGAAATTCCAATTTATAATTTTAATAGTCATCAAATGATCATATGAGACTGGCCTCCAAGATCAAAATCAATATTTTCCACATCATATGAAGTCGGTTGCCGACTTTCAACAATTTGAACAATCTCTGTAAAATTCTCCTTCGATGGTTCCATCTCCACATCAATCATGTCACTGTAATCAAATGGTTGGTGCTTAGGATTCCGTCATTGGAATCTCTACATGGTTAACACCAGTTTCATACTCATGGGATAATGGTGCGAAAGAGGGCAGTTGACCTACTGAAAAATGAATTGTCTGTAAATTTATTCCACTTGGGCCAGCCTGCATTTATTGGATTGGAGGGAGCCCATTCATTTCTTCATTGGGTCGTTGCCCATTACGTTTCCAAACACCCAGCCCACTATCCACTCTTTTATTACCTCTATTCTACTGGGTTCCTTTGGGCTTAGTCCCTATCTTTATTTTTTACCCAACCAACCCAATTGAATTTCAGCCCACTTAGCTAAAAATGACTCATTCTTTGCAGCTCCTTAAACCGGCACCTTGTTCCTTCAGTACTCGCAGCGAAATCTCCTCCAAATCATCCCTCACACTATCAAGAATATTAAACCGAGATACTTGACTATGATCCCCTATTTCATTACACTTCCGTTGTGAATAAGATAGTCCATTTCGACATGGGTTTCCGAAAACGTCGGGTGGACCTTGCTTTTGATTTTTTTACCACAAAAGCTGGCACCTAACTGATTCATTCTAATCCAACTTCCCTGATTTGCATGTGCGTCAGAATAAAGTTGGAGAGCTTGAGCCACTGGTGGTCTTCGTGTCCTGCCGGATGTGACGAGTATCCACGACCTATATATGCAATCTTTTCCCGCCCTTTTTCCGTATCCGTATTCGTCTCTTCTGCCACTAGATCAAAATTTTCTCAGAATGCTCGAAACTTTGGGTTCTAGTAGTACAAGAATGTCTGGACGAGGACGTTTTACAAAATCGCTTAAGTTGCGAAAGAACCCAGATGATGCAGGCCCTTGGAAATTCCAATTTATAATTTTAATAGTCATCAAATGATCATATGAGACTGGCCTCCAAGATCAAAATCAATACTTTCCACTTCATATGAAGTTGGTTGTTGACTTTCAACAATTTGAACAATCTCTGTAAAATTCTCCTTCGATGGTTCCATCTCCACATCAATCATGTCACTTTAATCAAATGGTTGGTGTTTAGGATTCTGTCATTGGAATCTCCACATGGTTAACACCAGTTTGATACTCATGGGATAATGGTGCGAAAGGGGGCAGTTGACCCACTGGAAAATGAATTGGTTGCAAAGTTATTCTACTTGGGCCAGCCTGCGTTTGTTAGATTAGAGAGAGCCCAGTCATTTCCTCATTGGGCGGATCTTGCGTTTGATTTTTTACCACAAAAGTCGGCACCTATCTGATTCATTCGAATCTAACCTCCTAGCTTGAGCCACTAGTGGTCTTCGTGTCCGACTGAAGGTGACGTGCATCCACGACCTATATATGTAATCGTTGACAGCGCTTTTTCCGCTTCCTTATTCATCTCTTCAGTCACTAGAACAAAATTTTCTCAGAATGCTCGAGACTTTGGTTTCTAGCAGCACATGAATGTTTGGACGGGTTCGTTTTACCAAATCGCTAAAGTTGCGTAAGAAATCAGATGATGTAACACCTCGGCGATTCCAACTTATAATTTTAATAGTCATCAAATGATCATATGAGGCTGACCTCTAAGATCACAATCAATAATTTCCACTTCATATGAAGTTGGTTGTTAACTTTCAACAATTTGAACAATATCTGTAAAATTCTCCTTCGATGGTTCCATCCTCGTAGCTGTAATAGGATGGTTGGTGCTTATGTTTGACATTTTGTAGCTCCGTATCCTTTTAAGATGTTACCGTCTTTGGGATCTCCAAATGGTTAACTCTAGTTTGCTACTCGTGGGATAATGGAGCGAAAAAGGGCAGCTGGCCCACTGGAAAATGAATTGGTTGCAAATTTATTCCACTTGGACCAGCCTGCGTTTGTTGGATTGGAGGGAGCCCAGTCATTTCCTCATTGGGCCGTTGCCCATTATGTTTCCAAACACTCAGCCCACTATCCACTCTTATATTAACTCTATTTTGTTGGGTTCCCTTGGTTTTAGTCCCTATCTTTATTTTTTACCCCACCAGCCCAATTGAATTTAGGCCCACATAGCTCAAAATAACTCTTTCTTTGCACCTACCTAAACCGACAACATTTTTCTTCAGTACTCGCACCGAGATCTCCTCCAAATCATCCCCTCACACTATCAAGAATATTAAACCAAGATCCTTGACTTTGATCCCGTATTTCATTCCATTTTCGTTGTGAATAAGACCTTCCAGTACTCGCACCTAGATCTCCTCCAACTTTTTCCTTCAGTACTCGCACCGAGATTGCTATGGGTTTTCGAAAATGTTGGGCGGATCTTGCGCTTGATTTTTTTACCACAAAAGCCGGCACCTAACTTATTAATTAGAATCTAACCTCCCTGATTTGCAGGCGCATTGGAATGGGGTTGTTAGAGAGCTTGAGCCACTGATGGTCTTCGTGTCCGGACGGATGTGACGTGCATCCACGACCTATATATCTAATCGTTGACCTCCCTTTTTCCTTTTACTTATTCTTCTCTTCAGCCACTAGACTAACACCAGTATCACCGAGTAAGGTTTTAAAATAGTCGGCCACTCGATGTCAATATTGGCCACAGTCGAAGCACACAAGGTGCATGCCTTTATACTCAATGGCAATGGTGAGACCCAACACTTTTATTTTTAGAACGAGCGGTTTGTTGAGACCAATTTCAACACATATGCTAGTGAATTTCCCTCGCGAAACTGTAAGTGGTATTAGGTCCAATCTAACTTCCTGACCAATGTGATAACCTACCCTCTTTTTTCTAACCTTAGAGAGCTATAATAAGACAATAGTTCTATAAAGCCTCCTAATGATTTCTCTTTCACATAAAAAACTCTTTTGTATTTTAATATGTGCCTCATTTTTATAAGTAGAACTAAAACTAAATTTGTATATAAAAGGGAGTGGATCATTGTATAATACATATATCCTAGGAGTAAGTTTCCCCTTCTCTTTTTATGTATTATTAGACAAAAGTATTGTTATTTTCTTGATTTTTTAAAACATCATCCAAGTCCAAACCTAAGATGCAAAATTGCCTTTATATATTATTTACCAATTTTATTTATACATTTTTTGAGTTTTGTTGTGGTGCCGAGAGTCATTTTTCTCGGCACCAACAAAATCGAAATTATCTAATTATTGGGAGACAACTAGCAAATTGTAACACGTTGTAGCAGGTAAACATTTTTCTGATGATGTGTCTCCATCTTGTGATGCCACGTGAACAAATATGTTGAATAGGTTACCGGCACAGTTGATAGCCACATATTTTGACAAAAAAATAGTTATTGACTTTTCATATTTTGTAATTATTATGAGTATTTTGGTAAGTTTCAAAACAAAAATTGTAAATTTGACTATAAATTAGTAAATTTTAAATTTAACCATTCAACTTCACATTCTTATTATTTTTTACTTCGAGGTAACTATTTTCACCTTGAATCGTAGTGCTTACAAACTGGCAAATGTCCCACAAAAATATGAAAATATCCATGATAAAAACAAGTAAGTGTTATCAACTAATTAGTGATTTGGTATTAAAATAAAACTTACCATTCAATTAAGAAAATTTATCAAATTTAACGTGAAACTTATTATTTTTATCTCGAATATTACCAACTTATAAAATGGTAAGTTTCATAATATCAATGATAATTTTGATTAATTAATTGGTAACTTTATATAAAAATAAATTGTACCACTTAAGTGGTAAAACTTACTAGTTTTAATGTAAATTTTACTCTTCTAACTCAAATCTTCCCAATTTATAGAGTGATAAGTATTGTAATAGAATTGATAAATTTAAATAATTAAATTGTAACTTATTACATGCTAAATATTTCTATTTAATTTGTAACAATTACAATTTTTAATACAAAGATTCAATTTTTTCTTTTTTAATACAAAGGTTTTCGATTCACAAGGTTTACTTTTGAGTCGTTACTAAAGGGACATCAAACTCCTTCCAATTGGGTCTAATCATGTAGTCATGTAGGTCGTGTATTTTTTTTCTATCATTCCTTACAAAAACTTTTTTCGTTCTAATGAAAGTCTTCTCTAGTAATTTACGAAGTAGTCCTGCATAACTTTCCCTTTATATTGCTGAAAACCATTGCAATGCTGTCGAAAATCACTGTGTAAACCAATTATTGGAACTTTCACTAAATCATCTACAACAAAAGATAAAGAAAAATATTTTACACAGTAAAATAAATATAAAAATAGTTTGATGATTATTATAATGATTTTCCGAAGGAATCATATCACTCGCCGGATAAATTCACTTTTCATAGTTGAGGAATACTAGTGTAGTTAGTAGCACTTCCAACCAAAATAATAGGTCTTGTACTCGACATTCTACCTCAATAATAATAATTAAAATTTGAAAAATAAGCTCACTTTTGATTGTCACATGACAAGCATGTGACATATTTACGATATTTTGGTCCATGAACTTAATATAAATCTAGCATGTATTTACATAGAGTTTAATTCTCAAATTCAAACTTTTGGAAATCCTCGCCAATGACTAATTTAACTTCCTCAAAACTGAAGGCCAAAAAAATCAACTCAAAATATATCCAATCTCACTCTAATTGTTGTTCATATAAAATCTAAGTAAAAAATATTAAGTAATATGTATGGGTGGAAGTGAGTTGAGGTAATTCGTGAATAGTTTACTATTCAATCGATAGCTGGCTGGACGAACTCAATTCATGAGCAATATATCAGTCAAGATTTTTGGCTAGTCTAAAGTATCAATCGAGCTTGAGCTAAATAGAATTCGAATAATTTGACTCGTGAGCTGACTCAATATAGTAGACAATAACGACTAAGTTGAGGAAAACGACTCCTAGTATAAAAAAATAAGAAAAATCTAATATCTTTTAGTCGTTTTCTTAAGTTCTCACAAATTCAAATTTCCTTAGATGAGTTTTCGATTCTCATCCTAGAAAAAAAGTCTCATTGATTATCACCACATATTTTTCTATAAAAACTTCCTATGTTTATCCGTACCAAAGGACTAAGAGCATCTACAATGGTAGCATAATAATGCTTGGAGCACTTTTGTGGGCTCAAAATGCAGCATCAATTTAAAGCGAAGTTAAGTGTATGCTCCAATAGTAACTAACTCATTTACCCCTTAAAAAAGAATAATAATAAAAAAAGAATGAAACACTTGAAACAAAAAAAAAAATTAAAAATGGAGTTGGCAATGTTAAGCATTATGCCTCACCGAGACGTAATGTCTAGTGAAACGTAACGCTCTGCATTTCTTCTCATATGCATAATCCATGAAGCATAATGCAACATGGACTCATTAGAGATGCTCTAAAGGTTCACAAAAAATAATAATATTAAATATTTGTATTAGAATTTGTAAGTTTTACTAATTAAATAGAAAGATTTAGCATATAGTAAGTAAGCTACGAATTAATTATTTAAATTTACCAATTCTATTATAAAACTTATAACTCTGTAAAATGGTAAAGTTTGAGTCAGAAGAGTAAATTTACATTACAACTGGAAAGTTTTACCACTTAATTGGTAATTTATTTTAATATTAAGTTACCAATTAATTAATAGAATTTAGAGAAAATCGCTATATATATGTACACCAACTATTTCTGCTTTTCTCTAAATAGCACAAAGATAACATTAGAGCCTACATGTACATGAACTATTTATGGGTACTCTCTGTTCATCAAAATAAGGATTTAGGCGAATTTTCGGGCAAAATAGCCTGGCTCAGACTTCAAGGGTAAAAGAGTCAGTTTACTAAAAAAATAGTTACACAATATAATACCGACACGACCCACCCGATTTGACCGACCCATAGATGATTTTGATGAAGGGGATTCCTGAGGAATCCTCCACCATCCTTCACAACCCTCTCCGACAACCACCCTACATCTTCTTCAACAAGCTCCGCCCTACCCCCTACCACACCACCACCCCCATCAGCCCAACCGCTTATTATGCACGTGTTATTCGGGGAAAAAATATTGATCTAGCATTACCTAGTACTTCTTGAAAAAAAAAAGAAATGAAGACTTGATTATGGGAAAAAATTCTGGAACAAATAGATTTAAATTCTTGATATGGAGAAAAAAGGAGGGGAAAAGGCTACTGTATCTTCTCGAAAATCAGGGGATAAAGAGCAACAGTCTGGTGCTTCACGTCAGCTGGGGAAATAAACTGCGAAATAGGGTGTACCGACGGACCACCCACACACGATCACGCACCCAAAAGTCTCGCAGGCTGCTACACAAGTGACGTCATTTATGACATCATCACAGTTGCCCCTAGCAGCACAAATGGAGCAGCCACACCGGATTGGAGCCTCAAAACTAGCGAAGCTCCAGTCGTTGATTGTCTCCCAGAAGGTTGTACCAGGATTGGTGTGGCGGTCCTTGTTGGGCTTCTTTGGGGGGCACCACCTCCAGAATTGAACCCTCTAAATCACTGTCAACGGTTTTCTTTTTTAGAAATTGGGTTGATTATTGGAGGTTTTAAAGGATCTTGAAATTCTTGAGCTTGAAGAAGACATATAATTGGGTTGATTATTTGAAGGGAAATTCTAACCAAATACTACATAAAATGAAAAGGATGAAGAGATTATTGTAGAAAATGCAAATTTTTTTTTATGAAGAACAAGGTAGAATTTGATGAAAATGGTATGAAGAAGACGAAGATTAGGTTTAGTTGTATTTTGGGAGAGAACCAGCCATATTTTTGACGTTTTTGCCCTTCTGCTTAGAGCCATGTGCGCGGCACATGGCATTTTTATTCAAAATTTTCGCCTGAATCCTTATTTTGACAAACAGAGAGTACCCATAAATAGTTTATGTACATGTAGACTCTAATTTTATCTTTGTGCTATTTAGAGAAAATAAAAAATAGTTGTTGTACATATATAGTGATTTTCTCATAGAATTTATTACTCATATTATGAAACTTACGATTTTATAAGTTGGTAACATTCGAGTTAAAAATAATAAGTTTAATGATAAATTTGATAAGTTTTCTTAATTGAATGGTAATTTTTATTTTTATACCAAACTAATAATTAGTTGATAAAACATACTAGTTTTATTATGGATCTTACCACATTTTGTAGGGAAACTAGGTCTTATGTCTGCTCGTTGGGCATATTGTTTAAACAATTGTTATATTATTATTTATTTATTTAACTTATTATTTCGAGTTAGAAGTACTTAAGGTCACTACACCGATATTCATTGATATGAAACTTTTAATTATTAAAAGAAACCATCTTTACAAAATTACACCGATGAAGGATTAAATATGCTCATATAAGTTAATGTCTCTAAAACAAATATGATAATTATAATTATTAAACAAAATATTTTCATTTTGATAATTTTTTAAATGCTACTATTTTGACAAAGATTAGCATCAATGATTTTTAAAAACAAATGAAAAAATAGTACTGCACAAACATTTTACAATAATAATAAAAAAGTGATTCTGAATTGAGTAATTAAAATAATATCAAAAATATCAAATGATCATAACTTTTTGTACATCCTAGCCGACATTGGAGAAATCTTAATAACTTCCTTTTAAAAAAATAAAAAATGGATACAAAAAATATTCACCTTACCCTAATCTCTTATCATTTTTCCTTCTTTTCCTCTTCCGGTCACCGTCGTCGCTCCCCTTCAGCCACAAATCCACATTGCCAACGCTCTATTTTCTCACCCTCCACCTCGCCGTCATCGCCTTCCTTCTTAGTCAACCCACCACCACAAACCTCCTGATGTTCATTTTCCCTACAATTTGCCCCAAATCCACCTTTTCCCTTTCTCCTTTACCACCCACCAACCATTTATGCTAAATCCATCGCTACTCCACTTCACTGTTCTTTTCATCATAAAAGATTTTTTTTTCTTTTCAGAATCGCCACTATGCCGCGGCTCCCCTCACTTTGTTGTTCATCAGCAAAGTAAATACTTTTTTTCTTGGGGATGAATAGAAACCATTTTTTTTTTTTTGGAAACTTGCAATCAAAGAAAAAAATCAAATTGAATGTGATGAAAAAGTCTACTATGAGATGTTCAAGACGTATGATTGATCACCAATTGCCTTGCCTAGAACAACTTTTCTTCTGAAATTCATTGGAAAGAAACATTATTCACAATTAAAGTTTTTTTTTTATTCGGGGAGGGGGGTGTCAAACCTGGGACCTCACAGTCCCAGGCAGAGTGCTCGGCTGCCAATCTCTTGACAAGTTTTTATTTATTTATTTATAAAGAAAAACAACTTTACTTGTATTGCAGTAATTTCTTACTTCTTATGGTTTGTCTTTGGAATGAATGTGGAAAACCTGCAACCAAACCAAACTGATTCGAATTAAAATTTAAGTGGTAAAAAAACATAAAAGAATGAAGGAATGAATTTTTCATATTTTTCAATTTTAGAAATACAATGGCTTTTCAATTTTTCTTTGTGTTTGTGTTGATTGGTTGAAGAAATGACTTTGAAAGTGGTTGATGTGAACTTAAAATTAAATGACTTTTGATTTTCATGACTTTTTAATGTGATCTAAAATCATTGAACTTCTTCATTAAAAAAAAAAAAACCATTGAACTTCTTCATTAAAAAAAACTCATTCAACTTCTTCATTAAAGAAAAACCAGTGAACTTCTTCATTAAAAAAGAAAATCATTGAACTTCTTCATATTAAAAAAAAATCATTGAACTTCTTCATTAAAGAAAAACCAGTGAACTTCTTCATTAAAAAAGAAAATCATTGAACTTCTTCATATTAAAAAAAAATCATTGAACTTCTTCATTAAAAAAAACACATTCAACTTCTTCATTAAAAAAGAAAACCATTAAACTTCTTCATTAAAAAACCCATTGAACTTCTTCATTTAAAAAAAAACATTGAACCTTTTTGTTTTCTACATGAATATCTCAAAGCATTTAGATGTATTATAACTATCTACTTTGTGGAATACATTTAATTGCCATGTACAGGGAATTGTAAGAGTTTCTTAAATTCAATTCATTTATGTGTTACATATTTTTTCTATTATCTATAATTATACATAAAATTTATAGTATCATTTATGAGGTAAACTATTCATCTTCTAACATTGGCATTGATCTACTTTATTGAATACATTTAATTTCCATTAATAGAGAATTGTAAGAGTTTTTTAAATTCAATTCTATTATGTTACATATTTTTTCTATAATTTATAAATATGTAACTTTAGAATGAAGATGAAGATTATAGTTAAACTATTCATCTTCATAGTAACTTTAGAATTAAGATGAAGATTATAGTTAAACTATTCATCTTCATAATAACTTTAGAATTAAGATGAAGATTATAACTCATGAAACAATATTTTTAGAAGAAAATTAATGACAAAGTTGCCACATGAAAGCTTATGATTGAAGCACATCTCATAATATGCCACATGTCACATGTCACATCATGAAACTTCTATCTCAACTTGACCTTACTTTATATATTATAGATTTACCATTTTGTAAAGTAGTAATATTCAAGATGAAAATGGTTACCTTTAAGCTAAAATAATAAGATTGTGATGTTGAATAGTAAGATTTAAAATTTATCAATTTATAGTCAAATTTACTATTTTATTTTGAAACTTACCAAAATATTCATAAAAAGTCAATAATCATTTTCTGGTCAAAATTTGTGAATACAGGCACAATCGGTAACATGTCCAGCATATTTGTTCACGTGGCAACACCATGTGGAGACACATCATCTGACAAAATGTTTACCTGCTACAACATGTTGCAATTTGCCAACTGGTTCCCTATAATTGGATGATTTCTATTCTTTTGGTGCCGAGAAAAATGACTTTCAGTACCACATCAAAACTCTCTCTCACACACACACACACACACACACACACACATATATATATAATGAAGAGGATAACTTTATGTTAAATAATAGCTATTGTGAAAAATATATCTATGAATGGAACATAGATAATTTTACTCAAAAACAGATTTTTAGTCATATGCATAGGATGCTGATGTATTCTACTGTTTGTAAAAATGAAGGTAATAGTGACCTTAATATTGCAGATGTATAGCTGCAGTGATTTACAGGCCAACTAAAAGGCTGGTGGGATAATTATTTAAAACTTGAAACTAAGGATATATATATATATATATATATATATATATATATATATATATTTTAAATCTTTTATCAAGATCTTATAACTTAAGTTTTTGGGTGATGGTGTATTCAATCATAAATTCAATATTCTAACATTTTGCTTACAGATTTGTCATATACTCTACAATAGAGATCATTCTTTATTTGTTAAAGACATAATTAAAATTGTGATAAGTGTCCAAATTTTTAAAAAATTGCCACACATCTTATTTTCCTTCATAGAATTTCTCAATTTCTTGTTGGCTTTACATTCTTTTAAATAAAGAAATAATTTTAAGATACTTATTTCAATATTACGTGTATTAGATAAATGAGAATAATTTTTATTAGAGATATCGTAAATCCTATCATTTTGTAAACCATGAAAAAGTTTAGAGATTGACGGTCGAGATCATAAATAAACTCTTTTTTTTTTTTTTCCTTCTTAGTGATATCTAATCAACTATTTACTCTACATTACTTTTGATCAAATAACAAATATTTCCATTCTTCAATTTTAATAGTATTCTCGGGGACATTAGTGTTTATAGAGGTGGCAGATAAAGAAATAGAGGATACTGTGGTACACAATGATTTGTGCGAGTGATTTAAACTTTTATCATATAAATAAAACAAAAGAGTTAATAGCTATTTATAACACTAAACTATTTACGAATTTCTCTTTATAGTACTAAACTATTTTTTTTATCTAAATATGTCACTCAACTATTTACGTTTATTAAAAAATATACAACCACCCATTTTTTGGGTGTTTTAGCACAGTGATGTCACGTGAAGTTGCTTGCAACATGAACAAAGCGAAAAGGAAAAGAAATATTGGAAACGTCCGGGCCATAACTCGCTTAATTTGATGCACTCGTTTGCCCTCGCAACAACAAATTAGCAGCTTATCGCCCGATGTTTCCAATATTTCTTTTCCTTTTCGTCGTTGTTCATGTTCCGAAGCAACTCACGTGACATCGCTGGCCGGAAAACATCCAAAAAATGGTTGGTTGTATATTTTTTTATAAACGTAAATAGTTAAGTGACATATTTAGATAAAAAAAATAGTTTAGCACTATAAAGAAAAATACGTAAATAGTTTAGTAATATAAATAGTTATTAAATCTAAAACAAAATATACATACAAACTTAAAAAAATAATGCAGTGGAGTCAACCGAATTAATTGCGATTTTGGTCATCAACGTTTTTACAAACCGCCAGTTTCATCACTTTTGAATTTTTTTTTAACTTTTTGGGTCACCAACATATTTACAAACCGCCAAAATCATCATTCCGTCTAAAATTTATACAAAAACCGTCAAAATGGATGACTTTCTATGAGCAGTGCTTCATCTTCTTCATTGTTCAAGGGAAAAATTGGAAAAACCCAAAAGCAAGAACACCATTTTCAAAAATCAAAGCCCAAAAACAAGTTGAAGTTGAAGAAAACCCTAAATTGAGTGAAGAAAATCCTAAGTCCCATCATTTTCAAAAATCAAGAACACCATTTTCAAAAATCAAAGCCACGCCATTTTCAAAAATCAAAGCCCAAAAGCAAGTTGAAGTTGAAGAAAACCCCAAATCCTAAAATTTTTGGTGTTCTTGCTGTTTTTGCTCAAAAAGACTCGCTTTTTTGGATGAACTTGAAGATTTGGAAGCTCTCATCAAGGATTTAACTTCTCTATGATGTTGGGATGAGGCTACATAGGTTGATTTTGGAGTTATTTGCTGGGTTTTTGCGATTTTTGAACTTAATAAGGGTTTCTGGTTTTCCTGGCAGAACTGAGCCGCGCACACTCTTTTGCGATTTCCCGTTGATTCGGTAAGAGATTTGTGCTCAAACTTTACAGTTAGATTCGTACTTTAACTGTGAACAAGAACATGTGCTTGAATTTCGGTGTAATTGTTTGTAGAGACTGGGCTTTTGGTTTAAATGTCTCAGTTTTCCGCAACAATTTTTCTGGCAGACTTTTGGTTCTTGGGTTTTAGTCGATTTTTGGTTGATTGGTTATGAGTTTGAGGCTATAAATTTGCAGTAACCTTCCTAACTTAACTATGAACATGTGTATATGATTGGATTGAAGTGAAATGGTTTGTAGAGAGTGGGTTTTTCTTTGGAAATTCTCAGCTTTTCTCACTGTTTTTTCTGGCAGCTTGTATGTTCATAGTTTTAAGTGATTTTATGGTTGATTCTAGGGGAGTTTGATGCTCTATTTCTATATCCTGATTTTTCTTCTCATTGTGAACATGTATTTGAGGCTAAATTCTGATTCAAGGTTGGAAGAACCTGGGTTTTTGTTGGGTTTTGGCAGTGTGGGGAAAATGGTGTTCTTTGCTTTTGAGTTTTTCCAATTTTCGCCCTTGAACAATGAAGAAGATGAAGCACTGCTCATGGAAAGTCATCCATTTTGACGATTTTTGTATAAATTTTAGACGGAATGATGATTTTGGCGGTTTGTAAATATGTTGGTGACCCAAAAAGTTAAAAAAATTCAAAAGATATGAAATTGACGGTTTGTAAAAACGTTGATGACCAAAATGGCAATTAATTCGGAGTCAACCATTTAACCCCGCTGCACCATACTTGATCCGTCATTGTATCATAGTCGTCCTTTGAGGGGATGAAGAGGCATCATCCAATTATAGAGCTGTCTTATCATCAGTAGAAGATTGTAGTTTGGAATTCAATTACGTAATGTAAATCTAAACGTGTCATTTTCATCATTTTACCAAATTGTTTCTTTACCGCATCTTTTATCTTTATGGTTGTATAGTGTCCTACACGGTATAGTGACTGTGACCGCCCAATTTGTTAGATTTCTTTACCTCAATTTTCTTTTTTGATCACAAGATCCTCACTTTCAGTGTGATGACTGACTGCATTCACGACCAGGTCACGGCTAATAAGAGGGGTGTGAGTGAGCTGACGCATACAGCGCTCCCCAAAAATCCGGGGCTCCAATTTTTGTATATATATATAATATACTTAGAAAAAATTCGGGGCCTCAAAATTTTTTTTAAGGCCTTCATTTAAAATTTGGCATAGAGCCCCGAAAAAGTTTGAGCTGCCCCTGCCCACGACCTTGAGTTGGTGGGTTCGAAACCCTTCCCGCGCATAGAGTATACTTTAAATTGTCTCTATTTATAGGGTTATCTATTCCTGCTCTTATGAGGTCCTATTCTCTCCCCTCTTGGAGTGTACACCTCGTTGGGCTTCAAAAAAAATATTTCTTTTTTGAATATGATGAGCAAGTTTATTCGAACTCAAACTCTTCACTTAGTTTTACTTAGCAAAAAAAAACTCTTCACTTAGTGCTGAGAAAATTCGCAGGTCAAGCTCGAAGGATCTGGATTCTGGATCCAGTTTTATACATAGCGGATATTTCCCACTTGCAATTAGCTTAGGTGTAAACAAGTTTAGTTAAAATTTAAAGCTGTAAATGAAGCAGTTACAAGCCGTGACGGATCCGGGATTTAGGGACAGTGGGGGCACTCATCTAAGGACGTAGTTAGGAAAAAAACTAATTTTTTTTTCTATAAAAAATTCGACGTTTCTGAAAATATTGAGAGGAGGGAAGGGGGAGTCCACATTGAGGATTTGGAGGGTGAACGCCCCCGCAACATTTTAAAAAATGGCACATTTTTTTTATGAGAACAATACTAAAAAGAGAATCTTTTACGTTAGGTGACGCCTGCCGCAAAAAGTAACTTTGTCGACGAAAAAACACTTGCGTCGGTCATGCGACAACAATTGAAGGGTCGCATGGAAAGACGCCACAAAAACTTTGCGACGGAAAGCGTCTGACGCAATTAGTTTTTTTGTACGGGAATTTTTTATAATTGCGACACTTTTTCCTCGACATGAAAACTTAGCAAAAACGACTACTTTTTGCATCACTTATAATTTCCGATGCCACAACCGACATAAAAATAATTTATTCGGCACCTTATATACTGTCGAAAATAGTTTTTCATTGACACAAATATTATAATAAAATTTAAGAAAAGAGGGGGAGTAGAATGCTTTTTCAAGCCATCTACATGCCTTGATCATTTGCATCCTTATATCATGCTTTGATTTTTTTTGTGCTTAATTGCCTAAATTCTTTTGTTAATTTATTCCCATTTGCATCAATATTTTGTCATCATAAAAAATGGGGAGATTGTAAGTCCCTAAGTGTTAATGTGATCAATCTAGTTTTGATGACAACAAACCATTGAGTAGTTCTATCTAATATTTGTGTGAGCTTGTGTTTTATTGATAAGGATATTTCACTCACACTTACATTGATGAAAATGGTAAGTTAGCTTCTATGGACATCAAAGATTTCATCATCCAACATCGAAGAAGCTACAAATTGCAAGACTCCATGACACAAACTTGAAGTACAACTACAAAGTCTTGGAAGTAGTTGCAATGTCAAGAAGAAGAAAGATCATGTTAAGAGCTACTCAATCCAACATTGAAGTATCAACAAGTAGGATCTTAACCAAAGAAGTGATGAAGTCCAATACACTACAACATTGAAGATTGCTATAAGACTTCACCACTCAAAGAGGTTGATCAAAGGTCTCAAGCCAAGCTCAAAGGTTTCTACACATCTTGAAGACTTGAAAACCTTGAAGATTAGTCTAGTCTTAATAGGTACATCCTTGTGACTAATCTTCCTTTGAGAATACTAGGATATAGTATGTTTAAGCTCATTACTCTTGCATGTTTTCAAAACCACATATTTACTTTGATTCAATCTTTGAAAACTTATATAAGTGTTGGTTAATGCCTAAGATCTTTAAAATGTTTAAATATCTATGAAAAACACTTAGACATGAGTTTGAACACATTAGAAATGTGACCAAGTGGAAAAACCACTTTTGGACTGAAGTCCGGTCAACCTGACCTTGGTTCGGGCGACCTGATGAAGTCCAGTCGACCGATATGTGTTGTCCTGTTAGCCGAGGTTGGTTTTTGTCCTTAGTCAATTTTGAATGTTCCAAGACTCCAACGACTATATTCACTCGGATGACATTGCTTTAGGTCATTCGACCTTGCATATGCTCTGGACGACCGAACCACTTCATACGGTCGACCGAGATAAGTCCAGAAGCCTTTATTATTTACTTCGGAAGCACTCTGGATGACCTACCAGCTATTGCGGTCGACCGGAGCTATCATTTCAAGGAAAAAATATAGTCGTTGTAACTCGAATTGCTTATGATTTTTTGCCCCTATATAAAGCTTCTAAAGCTGATTTTTTCACAACTAACCAAGCCATAAGAGGGAATTTGATATACACTTTCTAAACAAGCAATCAAACACTTTCAAGAGCTTTAAATCTTCATCATCATCAAAATACATAGTTTTGAGTAAGAGCTTAATATTCATATACTCTTCTATCCTCCGACTTGATTTGAGCTATTCACTTGTATATCCAATTCATTGACGGATTATTTGTAAGAGAGCTTAAATTAAAAAGTCTCATTTGTAGAGGCTCTTTCCCTTTCTCTTTGTGAGACTAGCTCTTTGTGAGCTTCACACTTTGTAAGTGTAGTCCTCTTTGTGAGGTATCTCTTCGTGAGGTTGGCTCTTTGTAAGCATAGTTCTTTGTGAGCTAGAAAAATGGTCTTAGTGAGTGGAGTCCTTTTTGTGAGGCAAGTAAGGTCTTTTGTGGGCTAGGCTCTTTGTGAGCAAAAGAAGTGGTTAAGGGTAAAACTCTTTGTGAGTTGTCCACTTATGTAAAATGTTGATCCCACCTTACATTTGTTGTGAAGGGTAATTTTAGTGAATATTGACAAAATCCTTAGGTGTGTCCTAAGGTAGTGGACGTATATCCTTGTGATCGAACCACTCTAAATCATCATGTTTGTTTTCTCTAACTCTACTCTTTACTTTCAAGTTCTTATATTACTCATTGTACTTATATTCCGTATGAACTTGATTGTATGAACTTTAAATGTTTATCTTGAGTTATATGTTTTACTTGGATTATAGATTGCTTTATTTTTGTCATATGACTTATGGTGTTTGATATTATAAGCTTTGCATATAAGACACTTAACGTATTCTTTCTGATCATATTCATAGTCTTGTGTTCCTATGTGTTGCATATAACACCTAAGTCATCTAAGTTGCCACAACATTTAACTCACCTTATATGCTTAATCAACATACTTGTTGTTAAGGTGATCACTTAGGCAAAGAAGTTTTATAAAAGCTAAAAAAAAAAATTTAACCTAATTCACCCCTCTTAGGTTCAACCCTATTGAGTATTTCAATTGGTATCAGAGACTAGTCTCATTTTTGTTAGGTTTAGCACCCTAGGAGGATCCATGGCTTCATGCCTTTCTACTTCTTCCATAGATGACCATTCCCCATCTAGACCACCTCTATTTGATGGCTCCAACTTTACTTGTTGGGAATATATGTTTAAACTCTTTTTGTCATATAATGATTTCACCTTGATGAGCATTATAGAAGAAGTTCCATTTGTTCCTTCAATTATAGTACAATATGTCAAGATTCCAAAGACAAGAAGAGACTTCAATGAAGAAGATTGCTCAAAGATGACACTCAACTTCAAGGACATTAATGTGCTTTGTTGTGCACTTAATGAAGAAGCCCTCAACAAAGTACATGAAAGTGAGGATGATCACTCTATGTTATATATGCTTGAAGCATCCTACAAAAGAGAAGTCGAAGTGGAAGAGAGAAATGTGGTAGTTCAAGAATTGGAGATTCAATCCATTCAAGGAATTGAGGACATCTCAATCACAACTCAAGCAATTATCAATGAGTGTGATAAAGGAGAACTACAAAGTCCTTCCTCAATAAACTTTAAAGATATCACTTATCTAAAGCCCTCACAAGATGAGATTGAGGAAAAGATGGAGAAAACACAAGATGGTGATCTTCAAAGAGAAATAGTTCTTTGTGCCCCTAATTCTAAGAAAGTTCGTTCCAGTTCCCACATCAGGCCCAGGGGTACCGGTTGATCTCAGGACGGGAGTGAATTTCTTTTCGGCAGCTATAGGCATTGTAGGTGTAGTGTAAGAACCCTATTCCTGTATCATCATCATCGAATATTACCTCTTCTTAACTAGTTCGCATCGGCCCTCATGAACTCAGTCTCAATGTTAAGGCTCATTTGGTAAGCCTCCCTAAAAGTGTTAGGAGGATTACTTGAACGTCTCCCTCTGATTCTTGTCAACAACCCCATAACAAATCTCTGTGTTCTTATCTCCGGATCTTGAATTATAGTAACAACATACTTCCATAGTGCATTGAAATGCCCATCATATTCAAATACTAACATTCTTTCTGTTTGATTCAGTTCGAAGAACTGATTTTGTGTTTCCATCTTGAATGATTTAGGAAAGTATTGGTCCAAGAATGCATCCCTAAACTGCACCTAGGTGATTGGTTGTCCCCCTTGTTTATATATAGGGGCAACACCACTCCACCATTATGTCGCCCTACCAGTAAGCGATGCAACAACCACATCATCCTTTACACCTTCAAGTACCCTCATGATTCTCAAGGTCTGTTCATTCTCCTTCAACAACTCCTCACTTTGATCTGCACTCATGGTACCATCAAACGATATCATCCTCATATTTTTCAACCTTTCGTAATAAGTTCCTGGGTCCACTTCTATCCTCAGTACCTTAGCTGGTTCCATATTCTGATTATGTTAATTCTGCAATACCTGTGTCAAATTCTGTTGATTCTGTACTACCTGTATCAGTAGGTTCATTGCATCCCCAATGTCCGTGGGTCTTCCAAGATTGACTGGTGATGGTACAAATTCAGCCGTTTGTTTCATTACCCGTAGCCGGTTGCTGACTTGAGGAACCCATATACTGTTGACTGTTTTGCTTAGGACCCTGACGACCCAAAGTAGCAATAAGAATGTTTAAGTCATCAACGTTGTCCTGGTTTCGGTCCATCTTTTCCCAAGATACCCAACAATATATAAGGTAATCAATAAACTTACATAGTGTGCTTAACAAGTTAAGTACATAACATGACATATCATATATATCATAACAACATAGCACAGTAACAATAATATAACAAAATAGTTAACAATAGTGTATGAAGCGATAAATAAACAGGTACAACTTATGCCAGAGTCCCTACCCATCTAACATCTCACATGTTATCTACCAAGTCCATCATATGTTCATTCCAAGTTTAAGCCCTAAGGTTCAACCTGCTCTGATACCACTTATGTCCACCCCGTACCCGGGTGATGACCTGGCAGTACCTCATATGCCAATGAGACACAAAACCCAGATCAGAGATGATAAAATACATTATATCATTATCATCAGATTCGTAAATAAATCCAACATTAAAGTGAAAGGACTAGTCATTACTAAGTGCTGTTACATATTAAAAGTTCAAAGAAATAAATTAACGTTCACTATTACAGATTCCTTAGAGATCCCTCATCATAATTCTCGTCCCAAGATTCCACATACTCATCCTCCGATACTTTCATCATCTGCAAGTAAGGAAAAGTAAAAGCATGAGCTATGAAGCCCAGTAAGCATCAACACCATTGGGATGAAAGGTCAAACAAGACACAAGATCGTTTTCCGACTTCCTAAAATCATTGAAAACATAACATAACTTTACATAACTTTAAATAACCTTTTAAACACGTAGAATACACCTTACATAACTTACAAAAGACTTAGCTTTGAAATCGGACCAAATGGAAGTAAAAATGGATCAAAAGAGAGACATGTATAAAAATTGGGTTGTGGCGGTCATCCGAACAATTCAACATTTCATCTAATGCAATAAATATATTTTTTAATCCCTCCAACAGTTTTTTCAGAACCTTAACATAAACATTTAATGAGTTTTCAGTACAGATAAGGTAAGAGTGAAGATCCTTACTTAAAATTATAAGCAAGCAAATACAAGTGCAGAAATTCCAGAAAATCAGCAACTTCAAAAGTGAATTATCGTTTACTGGAAACTCGAAATATATAACCGTTAGTGACCAGTTGGACAAAACGGAGTTCATTTACTAATTCAATTGGACAAAACTCCCACATCACCCTTTATGTTCCAAATTATCCTTCTTCTTTATTTTCTCTGTTCTTTCTAACCTCTTTTCTCTAACCTCTCCCTTCTCTACATCTCTAGCAAAAACCACTCCCAACTCCCTCTAACTCCCTTACAAAAACAACCCTTAAAGTTTCTAACTCATGCATTTAAGTCCCTACACTAGTCAACCACTACAAATCGGCCTCAACACAAAATAAGCAATCATAACAATTAAAATAGCATGCAATACACATAGGCTCAAAAAGTTTCGGGTATCACATATAATTTGTCTTTTCTTCCTTTCAACCGAAATAGTTAATCTGGGGAATTTAGAGTCCGCAAGAACCTCTAGTGGCTGTTCTTTTTGTATCTCCATTTCCTACTGATAAGCTTCATCTTCCCCAATTTGGTGAAAGATTTGGTGCATCTTTCCTCTGAATCCAGGGTTTCAGATCACGTTTGAGGAATGAATGAGAGGAAAGGAAAAGTATCACAACTTAAAATAAATTCATTACATATTCCAAATTTTAAGCATTAATATATTCATTCATTAAGTTCATCTAGATTTCTTTTTAAGGAAACAAGAACGTATAATTAAAAAATGTATGTTCAATGTATCACTCTTGCTTCTTGTAGAGGGAATAAATAAAATTATAGCTTCCGTTCGAGAGGTCTAAAATATTTTATTTAGAAAAAAAAAGTAGATCTTCAATTTAATTTTCCTCCGAAACACTTGTTCTGAATTGACTTGAACAAGAAGATAGACAGAAAAAACACTTTGGCCATAGTAACACAAGTCATTCTCAAATTCATATAAATTTTTCTTTTAATTTTTGCAATAAAATTGTTGACAAACTCTGAAGTTTCGTTGAATCTTGATGAAGATCACTATTAGAAATTAAAGGAGATTTAAGATTCATGTAGCATATTATATGAATATATCCATAACACAATATAAGATCTTCTAATAATTTTCTTTCTCCCCAAAATGTTTGATCATTTCTAAAAAAATTAAATATTATTTTCCGGAAGTTATCATAACCAACAAAAAATATAATTTCCCATTCTCTACTTGGTAGAATAAATTAAGATCAGTGACCCCTTTGATAATAGACCAACCGAATACCTCATCTGAAGACTCCACAATCGGTGCTTCTTCCTCCTCCATGGAAGAAGCACATATTCTTCTTTTTCCATTTAAATCCTCTAAAAAGAACCGCTCCCCAAAATTCATCTAAGCATCTAACAATCCAGGAAAGGTACCAGTCAATAGGTACTCGTATCATCACTTTAATCAGTCCCACCATACTCATTGCTTAGCTAATACTCCCCCCAACCCATCCCCACCCACGACCCATCCCTCCCAGAGTAAAATTCACAACAATGCAGAAAAGTTGTCACATTCCTGAGTCTTACAAACACATTATATTAGATATAACAATTTGCACAAAATCAATTGGCACAACGGACTAAAAAATACATTAGATGTAATCTATAGTTATATTATTATTTACAGAGCTGCATGGCACAGTCACCAGGTGAAACACTAGAAGTTAGTTATATACAATTTCACAATTTTACGAATTCATATACACATTTCACTCCTTCAACGCCGTGCTAGTTAGAAAAAGTATAAAAACCCTTCCTCATAAGATAATATATATGTTCAGCAGTACTCATCATATCCACAAGATAAAAACTGGACTAGGAACTCGAGTTGTATAGCATATTCCCAGAGCCTATAACAATACTCTGTACAATTTATATAGCTTTGCAAACTTAATATACGTTATAGGTGGTAAAAGATGTACCGGGAAGGGCTATGGTGGCTTTGTTTGGGACTTACCGCCTTGCTTAAGCAGTGCATTTTTCATTTCTCTGTATTCACGGAGCTCTTCTAGTGCATCGGCTGTAGTCTTGGGAGTCAGTCCAGAAGATGCAAAATTTACGGAAGCAGATGACTGAGAATCCTGACGTCCTGTGTTCTGATTAGGACCAGCAAAGCAGTTTTCTAAACTCGTGGAATCACCTAAGTCTTGATGAAGAGGGGCTGCTTTCTTCAACATACGAACAAGTGCACCAACAGCGGCATCTTTCGATCTTCTAACACTGAAATCTTCTGGAGGTTCATTTTGTCCACAAGAAGGATGTCCAGGTTGATCAAATGAACCAAGTCTGCTTAAAAGTTGCATTGTTTCAGTTTTCATTAGATACAAGCAGAAATAGTGCAATAGAACTACGAATAGATTTAACAACTAGTCAAAAGGCAATTAGAAGGCCCGTGAAATTTCAGCGACTAAAAGCAAATAGAAACAAAATGATGAACCGACTAGGAATAAATGTGAATGTACTCTGGTTAATTCAATAGTAAAAAGGACTGCCATTTACATGTCTTACAGAATGTGGTTCGTGACAAGTTCTTTTACATGTATTGATCTGTCGGGAAGATATCAATTTTCTTCTAGTGTAACTAAAACGAAGAATTTACATACACTAATAAGTCAAATGCAATAATACATTAGCCACATCATATGATCGATGATAATTCTTACGCAGTGAAATGCATGTTTAATATAATGAAGTAATATTGTGGCCAGGCATCGTGATTTTTCTGTCATATTTCTTAAGAAGATAAAAGGATCAACATGTGCAATAAAAAAAATAGTATCCCAGCTTGAAAAACTACTTTGACATTATCCAACACGGTTCTACCCGGGCAAGTAAAAGGAAGTACACATCATAAGAAAACAAGGATGAACATTTCAGATGCACACTTCGTCAATATTTCCAAGATTAATGAACGCATGGTCGACCTCATAAAAGCAGCAGTAGGGTCATATGGTTTGGTCCTCGCAGAACTTAAAACAGCAAATCTTAACAGGACATGTATAAACTTGTCTGCTTTAATATCATCTACGTGTATAAACTTGTCAAGTACCCTCAGAAACCTATAGATAACTTTTATACAGAATACTTCAATTTTTTAAGAGCAAGGAAATTCCAACAAGAAGAAAAGAACATAACATTTTTTTTTAATTTATTGTTACCATACCCAACTACCACAATAAGTAGTCTCCAATTTTAAAAATAGCAGTATAAGTTTAAAACAAGCTGATGTAGTTCCTCCCAGAATGAAAGGCGGAAACATATACCGACCAAATCCCGAAGCAGTATTACGTTTTCACAAAAGGCATGGAGATCAGCAGCAGAGATGCAAGGGAGTTACAATGATAAGACAATTAAGAAGCATATTCGACAGTAAGTATCAACCAACACGCCAGTTAAAAGTTTTTCACATTTTAGAGCCATTTGTATTTGTAGAATAGAAAACTAGAGAGAGAAAGGAAAATATAGGCGGAATTGAGATGTTTGAGTGAGAGAAAAAGCTCTCATCTAGTATATTTATAGTATACCAGTTACCCTATTTACAACGATCATATAATTATGAGAATCCCACTGATTACTAAATCTCACTAATTGAGCTATACAATAAATAGGAGAATCAATACAAGATACAATCAATCAATCATAATGAAAATCAATTCATCAATCAACACTCCCCTCAAGCTGAAGTATACAAATCGTACTCCAAGCTTGTTGCACAAGTACTCCACTCTTGGTACTCTAAGGGGCTTTTTCTTATTTCCCGGAACTGCAGAAACTCCATAAATTCCTTCTCAAGAATGTTGTTCAATGCCATTAAATTGGACAAAAAATACATGTCTGATTTGAGAAGAAGAGAAACAATTTTTGATAATGAACTTCATTCACAGATACCGGAATGAACTTCGGTATCAATTGAGAACAAGATCTGAACAAACCAGAATGAACTTCGGATTGTAGAAAGAAATATAAGACACGATAGACCGGGATGAACTTCGGCCTAAAGATCTGAGCAAAACCGGGATGAACTTCAGTTTAGATTAGAAATATTTGTCACGATAGACCAGAATGAACTTCGGCCTAAAGATTTAAGCAAAACCGGGATGAACTTCGGTTTTAAAAATATTCTCACTCCCCTAGTGGATGCGGAGCTATACCATGTAGAATAGAAAACTAGAGAGAGAAAGGAGAAGATAGGCGGACTTGAGAATGTTTGAGTGAGAGAAAATGCTCTCATCTTTGGTATATTATAGTATACCAGTTACCATATTTACAACGATCCTATAATTATGAGAATCCCACTGATTACTAAATCTCACTAATTGAGCTATACAGTAAATAAGAGAATCAATACAAGGTACAATCAATCAATTCATCAATCAACAGTATTGATGTCCTGTTTTAAACATAATGACTTAACAAGTACTTATACTCTCATTTAAAGTCACTAATTTCCATACCAAACAGCATCCCATACTTAAATCATATTTGTCTTAGAAAAAATCAAGTGCACTCATTGATCTCTTCATCCATTTTACCCATGCAGCTCCTTACCTGTGTAACTTGTTTCTATCGGTTCTATATTGAGATCTACAACCATGAAATGGATAAAGGAAAAGGGTAACGGGGAAGAGGCATGCACGAGCAAGACCACTGGCTACTATAAATAATCCTTAGACACAGCGTTATCAATAGTGGCACTATAGCGGAGCGGAGCGGCAATATGCCTCTACAGACTCATCCATAGCGGAGCGCATAGTGTTGTGGGAATAGCGGCTTCTATTGCGGCTAAAATAACGGCACTATTTGGATAAGAGCTTAAAAACCCCGTTTTGCCCTTTACAATAGTAAAAACCTTGTGGGTAAATTGGGGATTTCTTTAATTTAATGGCTTTTGGTATCTTTTTATCTTGGATTTAATGACTTATGTTTTTTTATCTTGGTTTTAATGATTTTGGTTATGACATTGTTTTCCTTGTTGTCTTGAATTTTTCTTAATTATTTATATTAAATTTCAAATAGTGCCGCTACCGCTATCCCACTATAGCGTTTTTAGGGTCGACCGCTGCGCGACACGATCTGGCATTGACAACACTGCTTAGGCACAAACACCAAAACTTCATTGTAGAGGAAGCTCTGACAGTTCATTTTCACTGTTCTGTTTATTGATGGCCACCAAACATGTAAGAATTAATGAACATATCAAACATTTTTAATCCATATACATTCAAGCAAATTGCTTCTTTTCCTTAAGGATATTATCCAAAGATATAATCAATCTCCAAGAATGCACGGCATCATATTATTTGACACAATACCCAAAGCCCCAAGTCAGTTTGCCACTTGAAATCTTCACCAACACCACCCAATAAATAATCACTCGTGAGATACATAAACATGAATCTACGATTGAGCTATATAGCAAGTTGCCTCTCTCTATATGTTCATACAGCAACCTTCTCAAAATATCGCCATAAATGACGTGCATGTTTACAACTTTTGTGGTATCAACTCATGATGATTTAGGAACAAATAGTAGCATGCTGCATACGAAACAGCAATAAATACTAATTGATTCTGGCTGCAAACACAAACAGTGTTTATTTCGGAACTGCATGTCAACAGCAGATAGATCATTCTTGAATTATACATATCTAGGTATAGATTTCATGGATTCTAGCACCTAATTCCCAGTAATCATGTATTCATGTTTTGACTCCTGAAGGTGCAAGATAATCATGACATATTTTGTTTAATGCGCAACACGGCAAACAAATCTACCTAGTAGTAACACGTATCGGCAAAAAACTGTTCATTGCAACATCCAAGATGGTTGGACATGGGCTACCCTTGAATCTCTTTGACTATTAAGGTTTTAATAAAGGAAAATAAGGCACCTATAGCTTGGAAAGCAGCAATAAAGAAGGAGATTTCTCCTGTTTTTTTCAGTTATCTTAAGAAGGTCTTATACTAAGACAGTAAGACTATGAAATTCTGGGCTCCTCTTGAAGATTGATAAGGTCTTGAGTTACCCTTTTCCCATTAACAATGTCGTCAAGTTTACATTCTAATTTTTTCCACATGCTCATTATTCTATTCAGAGATGGTAAAATGAAGACTGTCCCTAAGCATCAAGTCGGATCCCCTTCACTTTCAGTTGAAAATAACATCAAAAGTATCAGAAATATGTCGAAAGCCTTTAGCAGCTATGTTTTCTCCAACAATTATGCAGGATTGTTTAGCTAATAATATAATAATATAAAATAGTTGTACGAGATTTAACTTCTATTTAATGGTCTTCAAAACAAGCATTCATGTGCAAAACAAAGTTTACAAAAGTTGATGGGCAAAACAAAGAATAGAAAAGACTAACAAGAGTATCCAAGCTGGTTTAGTCCATGAAAATCTGCTTTATCAGCTCAGACAAACAAATTTCAAGTTAATCTTCAGTTCTGTTATTTTCTATATCCTCCCCCCAAATCATGCCTTAAATAAATTTAGGTATAACGAAGTATCAACAAAGTAACTACTGCAGAGGAGCCAACTCCACATGATAAACTATAGACTTCTGTTCTTCTTTACATTCCCCTCTTCAACCATACCCTAAATTGATTGAAGTATAATGATGTACAAAAATAAGTAACTACTGAAGAGGTGCCCAGTCCACTTTATATATATATATATATATATATATATATATATATATATATAATATTTTTGATTGAACAGTAAAAATCAAATATATCATTAACCAATAAAATGTAGTACATTTGGTAGGAGAAGTCCGGGAGGATCTTCAAACCATTGATTTGAAGCTCTAAGCTTCATTGCATATTTTGCCAATTTATCAGCAGTATGATTACACGATCTATGCGTAAAGACTAAATTGGCTATTCTACCCCCCAACAGATTCTGAATTTGACTAACAATGTGCCCTAAAGGGGAAAGATCTTCTTCGAACTGATGGATTTGGTTGACGAGTGATTGACAATCACTTTCAATGATGATGGCATAGTGGCCTTGAACTAAAGCGAACCGAATTCCTTCCAGTAGAGCTATTGCTTCCGTGTATTCAGGACTAGAAGATTGAAAAATAAATTTTGCCGCCCCGCTATAAATCTACTTTGATGATCACGAATGATAATACCTAGGCCTCCCTCATGATTAGACCACATCATCCATTAAATCAATATGAGTTTCCCCTTTTCTTTTATTTCTTTCTATGAAACCACATCATCAAATCAATATGAGTAATCTAACGCTCAAACAACAACAACAATAACAATAACATAATCCATTAAGTCCCCAATAATTGGAGGTATGGGTGGGGGATAGATAGGAGACATACATAACATTTGGCAATAAATTCACAAAGTGGCTGCTCACAGAAATCTAACGCTCAAACTTTAGCAAAATACAAACCATCACCAACTTCAAGGTAAGTATTTCTACAGCCATGAACTCTATTCCAACAAATCTCTATATTAGCAACAAATCTCTATATTAGCAAAACCAGTAAAATGATTTTGTAACAGTACGAAAGCAGTAAAACCACAACATGAAAAAGATTATTATAATTATTTGATGTCGGTTCTTACTCTGAGACATTGTAATGGAGAGGCTAGAACAAAAACTTCCGTTGATTCTCCTGATCTCTTTAGTTCCTTTTCTATAAAAGTTTTCATATAACGACCATTTCATTATCATAATTCATAATAACTACAGTTGGTATAATCCCTCACCTAATGGTAACAACCAACTAGAAGGCTTCTCATCTCAATTCTCAACATTATAAAACAACTAATTTGATGGGTCTGAGGACCTAATATCAGAGTCAGGGTTATGAATCCAACAACTTAAATTTAAGAAATAAAATTTTAAAAAAACTAATACTCCCTCGTGCGGACCTGAATGTCCCATTTTGATTTGGGCTAAAATTTAAGAAATTTCTTTTGACTTGGGATACAATTGAAAATTTGCATTGAAATTTTAGCTAAATTTAGAAATGGGACATTCAATTCTGGACATCCAAATAAGGTAAGTGAGACATTCAAATCCGGACGGAAGAAGTAATAATTTAACCAATAAAAATCGGAAACTTACTAAAGGTCATGCAGTAACATGGAATAATATCTTGCAGATGTGAAATAAAGAAAACATGCTCCGTTTCACAGAATGTATTTTCAGATCTATCACCTTGCAGAACCTAGTGTCACAAACAGTAAATCACCCAACAAATTCAAGATCACAGCCTTATGCAATATCTAGTGTATAAAAGCAGCTTTAACCATAACAGGCTTATCTTCTTTTTCGATAACCGATTTCACATACAAATGCCAAGAATATGAGGTGGGGTTTCCATATACAAGTAGAGATGAAAAAACTGACCAAACAAATGCCAAGGCTACCCTCAGATCAATGACAGCATCTCAAACAAAGGCACTGACCACCTTCTGAAGGTATGATTTGTATAGGAAAAGCAATGAAAAACCAAGTTTAAGGGGCTAATTTAGCAGCCTTTGGTTCCCAGAGAGAGCAAAAAGCCAAAGGCTAACATATGAATGTAGAACATAAAAACTGTTTTTACATGCTCAAAATTGAATTATATTTTATATTATATACAGATGAGTCCTAGTATCTTAACCTAATAAGGATTTTCATCTTCCAAGAAAGTAGCAAATAAGGATACTATGGAACCTGGATCCAGAACTACTAGAAAGAGAATAAAACTATACTAATACTATCATGTTATTGCCCTGCATCACCATGTCTAGCGATTCTTGACACCTTACAATATTTACCAGATAGCAGATGATCAAGTGCATCAAGGATATTTAATCTTTTTTCCTTGTCCATTAATGATATATCAAATGCGAGCCATAAGTTGTTAGGGGGCTAATATAGCAAAGGATACCCTCAGATCAATATTTACTAGATAGCAGATGATCAAGTGCATCAAGGATATTTAATCTTTCTTTTTTTTCTTGTCCACCAATTATATCACATTCCAACCATAAGTTGTTAGATTTAATGTAAGTTGAATGCATAATGTTCACATGCAAGTAGAGCAAGCTATCACCCAATAATAATCACTTTCCAAGATTCAGGACAAGAGAGAATAATAATCCTCACTCCACAAAACATACACCATTTAGAGACTAATGGAATATGCATTCACAAATAAATATATAGGTAGTGCAGAATGCAGAACATCGGTAAAGTACCTGCTTCCTGTGAATGTTGCATCATCACCATCCACAACAAAGGGACCAGAAAACTCAGAATCATCATAATCATCCTGAAATGATAACCTGCTAGAGCTTCTAGAGAATGATCTCTGAGGTGACCTATTAGATGATATCTTCATCCCAGGCAATTTTCCAGCTTCATCTTTCCCAAAGGAGAGAAACTGCAGTAGAGAAACCAGATCTCAAGCAAAAACAGCCACAAAAATTTGTGAAAGCACCAAATGATTATCTACAATACCTTATCAATTGTTGAGCTAGTAGGGATCAGATTAGAACGCCCTTCACTCTTGGCAACACTGGATTTAGTAGATTTTAGAGGAGGAGATGGAGGCAACATTTGATTGTTGAACAGCAGAGGAATGCCAGAAAGCTTAGTAGCAGGTATACTAACTGGAGCACTTTCAGTCCTTAAAAGAACCTTCGGTATATTACTGCTAGGAACATAGGTAGGCGGTGATGGAGAAGGAGAAGGAGAAAAGTTGGGAGAGGGCAAAAACTCATCATAACCTGCATTCTTCATAGTAATTTGAGGTTGTAAACTTGTAGGAGGGAGACGATGCGAGTGCGACTTGGTAAATGAAGCATGAGACTCAGAATGAGTGGGGGAAGGGGAAGGAATTTCTGAAGGTGGTGATGCCCTATACAGATCATAACTCCAACTGTGACGCCTCCCAAATGGAGATGAAGAGGGAGAACCTTGAGGCAGCGGACCGCATGGAAACCTCTTAAGGGGATCAGCCAATGGACTACCAACATAATCAGGAATAAATTGAGGAGTCATGGGCGTTGATGGTTCTGAGCTAACATCTGATACAAAAGAACGATACAACACCGAGAGGCAAAGCCTACCGCAAGATGTGTCCACAGGGGCAAATACAAAACGTTGCATTTCTGCTTCTTCTTTATGCGTAAATGGCTCAACAAAAGAAGAAACTCGGTGACCAAGATTATATGTCCGAATCTGAGCAGATGAAATAAGATCCCGGAAAAGTTTATAAGCAGGCAAAAGCCTGACAGTTACATATAAAGACCTCAATAATAATATTGACTTCTTGTACAACAAAGTGTGTGAGCTCGTACAAACTGACCTCTTACCCACCGAAACACCGCCACCAGCATTAGCATTTTTCCTACTCTCATATTGCAAAATCCATCTCTCAATAATCTTGTCACCCTTTATCTCATTCCCAAATTCGTCGTGCTCTGAATTCCAAAAGTATTTCTCTTTTGACGACAAATTCCTAACAAGTCCTATTTTGGGAGAAGAATTCAAAGGATCCCAATTGCTTGACCTCTGCACCAAAACCACATCAACAACCATCGGTTCAAGATTACTCTGCCTCCAAAAGTCTATGTTCTCTAATGCAGCTGGACAGTCCTTTAGTGCTAGATTAAACCACTTATCCCTTGGCCGAATACTGGACGAAGAGGACGAGGATGACGAGGGGGACGATATGCCTTGTTCCCCACTATAATTGCGCGACGACACATAAGGACACCTAGACTCGAGTATTATATGAAGGCTTTTCGTGAAAAATTCAGTTATTATTTGCTCATTTTTTGCTGGTTCTGAATTAGTATTCCCATGATGTGATGCCATAGTATTTTTCCTTAAATATAATCAAAGAAACGCCAAAATTCAAAAAAATCTTCAACAAACCCCCTATGGCTCAAGTATCAAGCAACTGCAGCAAAACCCAGACCAAGAGAATGTCAGAGGGCACATACAGAAGCAAAACATAAAAACTCCACCATCAACAGAAAATATTCTAGAAATTTAATAGCAATAAATTAATCATAAATTCAACACGAAAATAATGAATAAAATTCAAACTTAAACTACAAAAGTCCCAGAAACAATACACGAGGTAAAAAAATGAAAATCAAACAAAAAAAGTAGCAGAGAGTGAACTTACTGGACTAAGGGTGTTTGAATTTCCAGAAAAAGATAAGGGCTTGAAGCGAAATTCCCAAGTTTATAGAAAATTTCTGCTTTTTTTTTCGTATGCAAGTTTATATATATATATATATGTAATACAAACTGTATACGGTGTTTGGCAGAGTATGAAGAAGAGCCCTAAACCATGATTACAATGATCATGAGGAAGAAGAAAATTGCGAAGGGCGGTAATGAATGTTTGTGTGGTGTTTCTTTTTTCTTCTGTTTGCCGTCTGAGAAAAGAGGGAGAAAGAGAAGGAGACGCCCTGTTTATTACGGAGGAAGTCAAGAGATTTCATCTTTTTCCATTTTTCTTCTATTAATCTTTTTTTTTTTTTCCCTTCCTTTGAAATATCACCTATCGCAAACTCACAAAGAGATAAACTTACAAAGAGATATGTGCCATCTTGGCCATATGTAGCGCATTACATAAAATCGAACTCAAAGTATATACGAATGTATTCAATCTAAATTTTATAATATTTTTAAGCAATTTTAAAATTAATAAGTATTCAATTTAGATTTCAAAAATTTCATTAAAATTTAGAGGTATTCAATTTATATTTTAAAAAAGTCTATTAAAATCTAGAGATTTCGATTCAGATTGTAAATTATCTGTTGAAATCTGGTGATATTCAAAACTCTATAAACTCTCAGAGATTTCATTAAATGGAGGATTTTCATGGATTTGCTATGCCTAACTAAATGTGTATTGACAAATGTTTTTTTTCCTCGAGATTTTGAGATTCTCTCATTAATATTAAAATTAAATGTCTTTAATAATTTTATCTGAGATTACAAATTTTTTAATAATCACATTTTTTTTAAAAATTAAAAGAAAAATAAAGAAATTTCCAAACTCAAACAAAAAATATATGAGGAATTTTTTTTCATATTGTTAGAAAACTTAATAAGAAATGTTTATTTCCCAAAACAATATATATTGTTATAATATCCAATCAATATTCTTTCTGGTCATCTTCAAACATAAATTAAAGAAAACAAATAATCACTTCTCTATCTAACCACAAATTTCAATTTTCCAAACATTGATTTCATTTACCCTGAAAGAGAAAATCAAAGGGAAAAAAGAATTCAAACAAAACATACCTTAATTAAGACAAAGAAAAAAATATCAGTAAGAAAATTATACAAACTTTGAACAAATAAATCAAAAAATGACAGCATTTTCCTGATTTCCAAACAAATCAAAGACTCACCACAAAACTTTTTTAAATTTTTTAACAAAATGATTTGATTCCAAAATAAAAAAAGATTGATAAACATATGTTGACTTTGAAAATTCAACATAGTTGGATCTGTATAATGCACTACTAAATCAATATTTTTTTTTTTTTTTGGTTGTTATTCAAATAATCTATTGACTTTATAAATCAAAAGAAATAATGATAAATCAATCTAATATAATCTGCGTAGAGTCTGCATAGAGGTAAAATAATCCATGCAGTCAGCAGAATCCATAGACTTTTGAAAATCCATTAAAATCTATTAAAATTCGAATTGAATACACCCCCTATTCTATTCTCTATTCTATTATGTGTTGGTGGTAAAGAAAAATTCTCCTCAAACATGACCTGATTCTGTCATCTCCAAAATCAATAACATACTTCTCAAAATACCTAATCCCAGTCCAAGTCATCTAACCTAATCGCAAAGTACAGTGACATTATTGTCAATCCAACGGACCACCTCCATCTCATCAAAAGGAGCTCGATTATGGACATTAAAGAGCAATATCTTCCATACTTTTAACTTAATCCTGAAACACACGCAAGGTCATCTCTGGAACACCGCCACACAACCCACATCGATGATTCCTCGTCGAAAGAGTAGATTATTTCTCTTTAATCGCTGCAACTGAGCTTGTCATAATACCAAAGGGTAGCGCAATGGTCCTTGCCACATCAAAATCATCTCCCATGCTCATTTTTCATGACCCAAAACGGGTTTAGCAGTTCGTACGTTGAACGACTAGAGAACTCGCCCGTAGTCTCACCCTTCCAAAGAACCATATCATCTTGATCCTCAATAGGATAAACCAAATGCATCATTTCCATGTGAAGTCGTAGGTAGACAGTGAGACAAGAACTCTTAATCCCATCCCAATTGTGGGTTCCAATAATCAACAACAACCGCTCTCATCGGAGCATCCCAAAACATAACTATCCAATCTTTCCCCCATGAGAAAATATTCACTCGAGAATTTAATTTTCTTACCATTCCTAACAACCCATTCCAAACCCACCTTAAACATTTTACAACCCTCAACCAGACTCCTCCGTAAAGATGAACATCCGGATCGTACTACTATTTCCTCTAAATCCCTCAAACTACCATATTTTGCCACAAGCACCTGCACCCATAAAGAATTTTTGTCCCTCAACATTCTCTATGTTGTTGCCAAGGTTGAGGAGTTCAAATCCAAATTTCTTAAACCCCAACCCCCTTCATACTTATATTTACAAATAGTACCATGCAACCGGCTTGTCATAACCCTTCCCCAAAACAACTTACGGTTAGCCTGCTCAAGCTGATCATTCACAAAACAAATGAGACCACATCGGCCCTCCCAAAGACCCCTTCAAAGCACATGCATCTACTGTCTGGCTAATATGATACCCAAGTGCTTCATACATGTCAAACCCCATGCCCGGGTGATGACATGGCAGTGTCTCATATACTAATGAGACACTAAACCCAAAACAGAATGACTAAAAACCAAAACAACTTCATTATAAAACTTAAGATATCCCAAAATCTTACATAAAAATTAAATGATTCCAAAGGTAAATACATGTTCTTACTATACGAAACATAAGTGTTTTTTAAAACTAGACCATTTATAAGTATGGTCCAGTTTATTACAATTATTTATTTATTAGACCTCTCCAGAGGAGGTCGGCCTCACCAGAGGAGGAATAGTAGAAGCCCGGCAGAGCGGGTGCCCCCGTGAGGGGAGTCGTAGAAGTCCCGTTGAGCGGGTGTCGTAGAAGAGCCCGTTGATCGGGTGCCCCATGAGGGGAGTCGTAGAAGTCCCGTTGAGCGGGTGCCCCAAGAGGGGAGTATAAGATCCACACAAGGGAACCCAAAGATATGACAATTAAATCATTCTTCTTGTGTGAGATACAGAGATCGAACTAGGGACCTAAGCCCCAAGTGTGATAGCCTTACCCACTTGGCCATCCGATCCCTATACGAAACATAAGTGTTGAACATAAAGGAATAAGTCTAACTGTTACATCAGGTCATACATCATTCATCAACCCATATATCATCCTCATCAGCATCTGCAAAATAAATGAGTAAATGAATGAGCTACTAAACTAGCCTAGTAAGAATCAACAACCTTTGGGATAAAGTATCACTACAAGAAAACAGTTAAATAGCGACCGAATTTTGTGTCACAAATTTAACGACAGAATACCGACCGAATAGAAACCGATAACAAGTCGGTCGTTCTTACGTCGCCCATCCGTCGGCCACTTGGGTCCCGTTGATCAAATTGAAACGGCGTCTTTTTGTTGACTCTTAACGCCCGAATACCGACGGATATTAACGACCGTTTACAGACGGAATATATTACGACCGAATATCGACGAAAAATAACGACCGAATGCCGACGGAAAACATAACGGTGTTTATTTATATAGTAATAAATGAGGGACACAAAACGACGTCGTTTAGTTTATTTTAACGACCTATTACAGACGGAATTGAACGACCTCTTTCCAACCGATATTATAACGACCGAATAACGACGGAATGTATGACCGAAACAATGGCGGTCGTTTAGTTTATTTTAACGACTTATTACAGACGGAATTGAACGACCTCTTTCCAACCGATATTATAACGACCGAATAACGACGGAATGTATGACCGAAACAATGGCGGTGTATATTTATATATTAATAAATGAGGGGCAGAAAACGACGTCGTTTATTTTATTTGAACGACCGACTACCGACGGATTATAACGACCGATTACCGACCGAAATTATAACGACGGAATATATGACGGAAGACGTACATAGGCAGTGAAACGACGACGTTTCATCCAAAAAAAATATCAGTGAAAATTCCTCAAACCCTCGTCGCCATTCCCTCCTTCTCCCTTCCCGACGAACCCGCCACCATCCCTTCTCCCTTTCCGACAAACCCGCCACCATCAACTCCCTTCTCCCTTTCCGACGAACCCCCCACCATCGGTTTCCTTCTCCCTTTACAACACCCCCCACCATCACCTTCCTTCCCCCTCGATCCACTCCCGATTTCTTAGAGACCCTCCGGCCACCGTCGGTCTCATCCACTCCTCCGGACGTTCACCACCACGGCGCCGCCACCTAATTGTTCCCAGTCCGCCTAATATCTCAGAGTAAGGAGCTTTTTGTTTTGTTTAATTTTTTTTTGCGTTTTCTGTTCCATTTTCAGCTTTTCTGTCTATTTCTTTAAAAAAAAAATAATTGTATTTTATGTTCTAATTTCAGTTGTGTTATGCAACTAAGTAATACCTGTTCATTTTTTGCATTTTCTGTCCATTTTTTTAATTTGTTACATGAATTTCTATCCATTTCCTGTTCAATTTGTTACATGAATTTGTATCGAAGCTATTCAACTATTGTCGTTGTTTCTCTTATCATGTGTATTTTTATTTTGAAGTTGAGAGAATACTGGAGATTGCTTGTATAATCACAGATGGTAATTTGACCAAATCAATTGAGGTAATTTTTGCCTCATCTGCCACCTAAGTGGTTCCGTATAACTTTCTATAGCCATTTGATACTCATCTGCTGAAACAAACATTTGTTTTTTAGGACGAATCATGATCTAGAATGAGTAGTTGCATATTGCGATATAGATCAACTGCTCTAACATATGAAGCTTGTTGATGCTGCTTGCCCTTGTTTACTCTTGAATTCTTAGTTACTGTCTCTAATAAATTTATTGTCAAGGAAACACCAATGATTTCTACCCCCAATATAGTATTACAGTTTGATTTCTGATTATCTTATGATCAGTTAAAATTCCTTAGAAAAAAGACTTGTTGTTATGTTTTGGAAAACGAAAGTTTGTGATGATAATGAATGAAAGTTAATGGTTTTACGCTGCAAAACAGAGTCATGTCTCGGAATCCCATGCCCAATTTGCTATTTAAAATGAGTAGGTATATCATCATTCAAGGTCTTATTAATTTGCTAGGTTATTTTGGAAGAGTTTATGTGCGACTAGATTTCATCTAAGCATCAAAAGTTCCTAAGGACATCTCGAAAGAAATGAAAACAATCAATTGCCTTATTCTCTTGGCTGCATGTGGTAACCAAAGTATAAACTTCGGAGATGCACCGTGCTTTCATCATTAATTGTCAGAAAGAGCTACTGCGTGATTTTCTGCACAATATCCACTGGAGGAATTAAATTCCAATTTGTAATGTGTAGGGTCCTGATTTGGTCATTCATCAGACAAAGGAATGTATGGATAAAATGTTCGTTAACTTTTATAACTTTTATATGTTTCTAGTGCAAAGTAGTCTATCAAGTACTCATCAATATGAAGCTTCAATTTATTGGTAGATTGCTGGCGATATGTAAATGTGGTTTCTTTTTAGCATCTTGTAATTTGATACTTCTTAATCTGCATAATATTTATTTCTAAATGCCTCCAAAGAGACCTATCGTATCTCGCTTACCATTTAGTCGCACTCCCAGCTGTCGCACGACTCCCCTACCTCCTAGCTGAGTTCGGGCCACAGCCCGCCGATGTACTGTGACCGGTATGACACCTCCTTCACATGCTTCCGATGTACACGTGTCTCGGGATTCGTCCGCGGCAGGACTGTCCCCCGAGTCTCCGCCTGTAGGAGGCTCTACGACCCCCCGATCTCGCTGTCCCCGATATCGCGGTGGAGCACACTTGCACCCAGTATACTCGGATTCTCCCTGCAGCCCAACTTATGGCATGTAAATAAATTTCAAACTCATCTTATTTATAAATCAAGTTAATTATATTTTTTTATCATTATAATCTGCAATTAAATTTTGTCGTGTCTATTATAGTTTTACTTTGAGCTCTAGCTGCGCCTCCGCCATTACCGATATATTCCTAGGGCGTTTCAAGGGAGCATATAGCACCTTAAAGGATGTACCTATGGAAGAAGAAAATATGTGATGGGAGGAGTTCACGGTAAGTGTATTTGAAACATAATGATTTTACAAGACTATTGTGTTTAATTATCTAACACATTATTTCAAAAAACAGAAACGTTATCGGTGGGCTCCTGAGTATCAGGACAGCGTCAAGAGAGGTTGGCGCATGTTACTTCAGAGGAGACTCAGCGGTGTCATGAGCGACCATCTGAAAAAGAATAAGAAGCCTAAATGGGTTTCAGACTGATTGGAACACACTTCAACAATATTAGGGCGACTCCAAATTTAAAGCAAAGTCTAAACAGCATCAATCAACCGAAGGAGGGGCGGGCGGCAAAGGCCCAATGAAGCATACGGGTGGTTCACTTAGCCACATTGAGCATCACCGGAGACCGGTAATTTTATAATTTTCAAAAATTCATTAAATTTTTGTGACGTAGTTCTCGTATTTATTGTTTTAATGATTGTTGTAAACGAGAAAAGGAGGTCAGGGCATCCACTCCCATTCCCGGATAGCTATGATTGGTGTCATCAACACCATACCGGCTCGAAGATTGGGGATTTTGTTGATGACGCTTCTAGAGAGCTATCTGTAAGTATTTCAATACTTTTCCCCTTTTTACATTAGTTAATTATTTTCATTTATCTGTAACCTTACATTTTATTTGACAGGGAGTGTTCCATTCTGTCTATGACAAAGCCGCAACCGAAGCTACTCAAACAGGTGAGCCTCTTCCTAAATTACATTACGAAGATCAACTGCAGTAGAGAAACTAGATCTCAAGCAAAAACAGCCACAAAAATTTGTGAAAGCACCAAATGATTATCTACAATACCTTATCAATTGTTGAGCTAGTAGGGATCAGATTAGAACGCCCTTCACTCTTGGCAACACTGGATTTAGTAGATTTTAGAGGAGGAGATGGAGGCAACATTTGATTGTTTAACAAACGAGAGGAATGCCGGAAAAGCTTAGTAGCAGTGTATACTAACCTGAGCACTTTCAATCCTTAAAAGAACCTTCGGTATATTACTGCTAGGAACATAGGTAGGCGGTGATGGAGAAGGAGAAGGAGAAAAGTTGGGAGAGGGCAAAAACTCATCATAACCTGCATTCTTCATAGTAATTTGAGGTTGTAAACTTGTAGGAGGGAGACGATGCGAGTGCGACTTGGTAAATGAAGCATGAGACTCAGAATGAGTGGGGAAAGGGGAAGGAATTTCTGAAGGTGGTGGTGCCCTTAGCAGAGAGTGAACTTACTGGACTAAGGGTGTTTGAATTTCCAGAAAAAGATAAGGGCTTGAAGCGAAATTCCCAAGTTTATACAAAATTTTTGCTTTTTTTGCGTATGCAAGTTTATATATATATATATATATATATATATATATGTGTGTGTGTGTGTGTGTGTAATACAAACTGTATACGGTGTTTGGCAAAATATGAAGAAGAGCCCTAAACCATGATTACAATGATCACGAGGAAGAAGAAAATTGCGAAGGGCGGTAATGAATGTTTGTGTGGTGTTTCTTTTTTCTTCTGTTTGCTGTCTGAGAAAAGTGGGAGAAAGAGAAGGAGACGCCCTGTTTATTACGGAGGAAGTCAAGAGATTTCATCTTTTTCCATTTTTCTTCTATTAATCTTTTTGTTTCCTTCCTTTGAAATATCACCTATCGCAAACTTACGAAGAGATAGGTGTGACAAGGCTTCCCACCAATCAAACCGCTGGGTCACCTTGATTTACATCATCCACAATGCCTGTTTGATCGGGTGGTGGAGGCCCTGGGGCGTGGGTATCGCCTTTAGTGTTCAAGGTGTCATCTTTGACTTCTTGCGGTGGGCTAAGACAAGGCCTCCCACCAATCGAACCGCTGGATCGCATTGATTTACATCCTCCACAATGTCTTTCGGATCGGGTGGTGGGTGAGGGGATTCATGGGCGGAAACTCGTTCCAAACACCCATGAGTCCTCCCCTGAAGGATCCGCTCATACAAATTTGATTCGGTAAAAGCAATGAAAAACTTACTTTTCTTGGATTCAAGAAGCTACTTCTTGAATGGAGGATGACGTTTCTTGGATGCTAATCGCCACCAACGGAATTCCTCATGGGGAAAGTCCCTCTACCGGTATCCACGCAACGAAACGGGCAGCGATTGCTAGCTCTTCGTTTTTCTGAGATTCGGGAATTAGAGAGAAAAGGGAGAGGCAGAAAAAATCCGAAATCTGATTTCGGGTGAATTGTTTAATTGCAGCTGAAGCAAGGATGGACTAGGGTTTCGGGCTGAGAATTAATTATATAGGGTGTGAAAGTTTGTTCCCATAACCAAACTCTCACGTCCCTCCACTTCTCTCAAGCAGTGGGAGTCTAAACTCCCACGTCCCTATCAACCTCTTTTGGTAGTGGGAGTCTATAACTCCCACGTGCACTAGACTTCAGCTGGTAGTGGGAGTCTTTATCTGATAATAACTCCCACATAATTCCAGCTATACCCGAAAATGCCCCTTATCTCTAATTTGAATTATAACACTTTATTATTATCGTAGAGTGAATGTCGATACAATGAACCTAGACACATTCTAGATTCATTGAATCTGGACATGAAGCTCGTTAGCTCGTCTATGCGTGTGACCCCGTAGTTCATGTCACAATGGCAATGAAAACACACTTAGTAGTAGTGTGAGTTCATAAATCACAAGCGGTCCCTAGCAGGACATTGTGACTATCCAAAGTGAATGAATATACAACGGAACCTAATATCAATCTACTATTTAATCCCTTTGTCTCGCGATATCCTAATTAAGCATAAGGCATGGTGGTCGTCACCCTTATTAAGCTTAATTGTATTTATGCTCGATCTCCAGGTAGACTGTTTCGACAAATAGCAATTGATAACCACTTTATCAAATACATTTGAGCACGGCCATGCATTTAAATAGTCTTTCCCTATCGAGGGGCCCATGTATATCTCTCTCTAATAATAGAGAGGGACAAATTCCTTACAATGTCTCTCACATTCAAGCTATGATAGGACACTACATCCGATCATCAGTCGTATTGATTACTCTGTTACAAGTAACGTTCGACTGAGTCAAAACGTGGCTCCATTCATACTAGAATCAATGAAGACATAAGGTCTAAGGATGCTAAAATAGTATTGAGGAAGTAATACTTATGACTTAAGACCATGAAGTATTACTTCTCTGACGGATCACGTCCAATACAATGTATCCCTATATATTGCATCTATGATGTGATTTGTATCCATTACACATGTTCAGTAAAACAAGATCATCAGTCAACAATCATACTAGTTTTATTTCATAGTAATTAAGCATTACATAAAAACTAGGGACTTCTAGAATAGTATTTACATAAGCTAATGAGTTTTACTATCAAATCACACATTTGATAATCAAAAACAAAATTAACTATTCAATTACATGCTCGAAAGATAATAAAACGCACAACATGTGCTAATGGTCCTAGGGCACTACTAACAGCTGGGGCCGTGGGGCGTGGGTATCACCTTTAGTGTACAAGGTGTCATCTTGGCCATATGAGGCGCATGTACATAAAATCGAACTCAAAATAAAATATAGAGGGATGTATTCAATCTAAATTTTATAGTATTTTTAAGCAGTTTTAAAATTTATAGGTATTCAATTTAGATTTCAAAATTTTTATTAACATTTATAGGTATTCAATTTAGATTTTAAAAAGTTTATTAAAATATAAAGGTATTCGATTCAGATTGTAAATTATATGTTGATATTCAAAACTATATAAACTCTCATAGATTTAATTAAATGGAGGATTTTCATGGATTTCCTATGCCTGTATAAAAAAATAATAATAATAATAATTTTAAAGACTATTTATGGATAAATAAGTCCAGTGGATTTTAAAAGACTATTTAAGATTCTAAAAGAATGTAATGACTTATAAGATTTTTTTTAAAAGATTTTGTATACTCAGGATTCTTATGTTCGTATTTTAAATATTTATATCATAAGAATTTATAAGATTTGAAAGGATTACAAGGATTTTTTATTTGTATGATGCTAACCAACCAACTTAGTTGGATGATGAACTAGATACACAAATTCTTCAGGAATAACCTTTACAACCCAAACTTTTCAAATAATGGAGGAATTTATCCTTCCATGATAGGTATAAGGTTACTAGGTTGCGGACACTTAGTTCAAATAATGGAATGAAGCCATAAACATAAAGCCAATAAAAGTCAATTGGTTAAAAATGTGGGCACTTGCATCTAGGGGTGAGCAAATTCGGTTTTACCGAATTACCGACCAAATTCAAATTCAATTCGCAATTCGAATTCGATAATTCAGTTTAAATTCGATAATTCGGTTACATCCCAATTCGATTTGGTAAAAAATGGGACGAAATCGGTTTGACTATAATTGAATTCGGCCTGACCGAATTGGAATTCATTTTTTAATTTTATTATATAGTTAAATATATATAAAGTAAGTAGACCCTAAAAATTGTTATTTTGGCGTTTTGCTATTAATTTTCCGTGTAAATATGGTTGAATTAAACGATGACTAATTTATTATTTCGATTATTTTTTTCTGAATTTATTGTTTGTTTTATTTTGGTTTTTTCTTAATGATCAATTAGAGTTTTCTTGTGAAATTGGTCAATTCAGCAAAAAACGAATTTCGAATTCGCCAATTTGGTCAATTCGAATTCGGTAATTCTAGATTCGAATGCAAATTGTGTCCCTTTTTAGGTTGTAAAAAAGTTGAAAACTCCGAATTCAAATGAACGAATTGGCGAATTCGAATTCGGTGCTCACCACTACTTGCATTAGCAATAACATAAACGAGATCAAATGGAATGGAACAATAAATAAAAGCAAACATTCAAAGTAACAAGAGTCAATGAAAAAGATAACAAATAAACAAATCGTGAAAATCCCACTAAAAAGTCTTATGGGTTAGGGTGGGATTTTTTAAAGGGTTTGATATTTATACTTTCACTAAAAAAATCCCACAAATTTCTAATTAAAAAAAATCCATCGAAATTTGGAAGTTTTTGAATACCTAAAGACTTTTTGTTACTTGTTTAAAGTCCTGATTGAATACCACTGGATTTAAAAATCATTTTTAATAAATCATAATCGTCATGATTGAATAGCACATGACTTATTTGGATTACTTAAAAGTCTTAATTGAATACCACAAGACTTATTTATCTCAAAATAGTGTTTTAAAATCTCAATTGAATACACCCCCCTAAATGTGTATTGACAAATGTTTCTTTTCCTCAAGATTTTCGAGATTCTCTCATTAATATTAAAATTAAATGTTTTAAACAATTTTTTCTGATATTACAATTTTTTTATTAATCACATTTCTTTAAAATTAAAAGAAAATTAAAGAAATTTCCAAACTCAAAAAAAAATATACGAGGAAAATTTTTCATATCGTTAGAAAACTTAATACGAAATGTTTATTTCCCGAAACAATATATATTGCCATAATATCCAATCAAAATATTCTTCCTGGTCATCTTCAAACATAAATTAAAGAAAACAAACAATTTCTTCTCTATCTAACCACAAATTTCTATTTTCCAAACATTGATTTCATTTCCCTGAAGAGAAAATCAAAGGGAAAAAGAATCCAAACAAAACATACCTTAATTAAGCAAATAGTAAATAAATTATACAAATCTTGAACAAATAAATCAAAAAATGACAGCATTTTCCTGATTTCCAAACAAATCAAAGACTCACCACCAAACTTTTTAAATTTTTAACAAAATGATTTGATTCAAAAATAAAAAAGATTGATAAACATATGTTGACTTTGGAAAAATCAACACTGTTGGATATGTATAATACACTACTAAATCAGTATTTTCTTTCTTTTTGGTTGTTATTCAAATAATCTATTGGCTTTATAAATCAAATGAAATAATGACAAATCAATCTAATATAATTTGATAGAATCTGCGTAGAGTCTGGATAGAGTTAAAATAATCCATGCAGAATTCATAAAATTTTGAAAATCAATTAAAATCCGGATTGAATACACCTCTAGGCTCGAAAGAGTCGCTGCAACCGAGCCTGTCATAATAAAAAAGGGTAGCGCAATGGTCCTTGCCACATCAAAATCATCTCCCATGCTCCTTTTTCATGACCCAAAACGGGTTTAGCAGTTCGTACATTGAACGACTAGAGAACTCACCCGTAGTCTCACCCTTCCAAAGAACTATATCATCTTGATCCTCAATAGGATAAACCAAATGCATCAACTCCATGTGAAGTCGTAGGTAGACAGTGAGACAAGAACTCATAATCCCATCCCAATTGTGGCTTCCAATAATCAACAACAACCTCTCTCATCGGAGCATCCCAAAACATAACTATCCAACCTTTCCCCCATGAGAAAATATTCACTCGAGAATTTAATTTTCTTACCATTCCTAACAACCCATTCCAAACCCACCTTAAACATTTTTACAACCCTCAACCAGACTCCTCCGTATAGATGAACCTCCGGACCCCACCACTATTTCCTCTAAATCCCTCAAACTACCATATTTTGCTACAAGTACCTGCACCCATAAAGAATTTTCGTCCCTCAACATTCTTTATGTTGTTCCCAAGGTTGAGGAGTTCAAATCCAAATTTCTTAAACCCCATCCCCTTCATACTTATATTTACAAATAGTACCATGCAAATGGCTTGTCATAACCCTCCCCCAAAACAACTTACGGTTAGCCTGCTCAAGCTGATCATTCACAAAACAAATGAGACCACATCGGCCCTCCCAAAGACCCCTTCAAAGCACATGCATCTACTATACGGCTAATATGATGTTGAAACTTATATTTACAAATAGTACCATGCAACTGGCTTGTCATAACCCTCCCCCAAAACAACTTACGGTTAGCCTGCTCAAGATGATCATTCACAAAACAAATGAGACCACATCGGCCCTCCCAAAGACCCCTTCAAAGCACATGCATCTACTATCTGGCTAATATGATGTTGAAACTTGTAAGCTGGAATGGTGTGTTGGGCCATAATGGTTTCTCCTCCTATGTGGGTCTTGAAAAATAGCCCAAGGCCCAAGCCCAAAAGTGTTATATAACCCTACCAATTGTTGGTCTTCATTATTCATTCAAGAAAAGAGAGGCAGAGAGTTTTTTGGAGAAAAATATGGATTTTCGCAGCCCAGTTTCAGCCTGCGCAGTTTTTGGATTTTTTCCGATCGGACAGTCATTTGTTGTCGGAATGCTCTCAAATTTTAACTGGAGGTATAAGACTCATAGGACTACATTCTGGACGGTGGGATTCGGATTTCAACTTGCTGATTCCGAGTTATGGTCGTCTGAACAGTGTTCTGTTTTCTGGGTGAAATTTTCTCTATTCTCATCTCTTTTATGTTGTTGATGAAGTTTTAGCTTCCTTGTTGGCTTTGAGTTTACACATATTGGTGTAGATACTCTTTTGTAAACTCTCTTGATTTATAGTGAAGCTTTTAGAGTGGACCCGATGGTCCCGTGGTTTTTACTCTTCGATTTGAAGAGGGTTTCCACGTAAAATTCTTGGTGTTGTGTTTGCTTGATTTATCTTTCATTTACTTGCTCTATTATTATTGTTTCGCTGCATTCGAAACTGTCATCTAGGGGTTTTGGAATTATTGTTTGGTGTCCTACATTTTTTTATTCAAGCTTGGGAGATATTTTGTCAAGCATATTTGATCTTGTTTGTTCGGTTGCTTGGATTATGTTGTGGTTTCTCCCCAACATAGTGGTATCAGAGCCAAGTTGCTGTGTGATTATCTGCTTGTCTAAAATATGGAGTACTGAGATGGAAGATTTGTTATATGTTAAAGGTTTTTATGCACCCATTTTTGGTTCGAAGCCTGATTCTAAATCTGATGCGGAATGGACTATTGAACATCGTCAGGTCTACAATTTTATTAGAAGTTGGGTTGACAAAAATGTTAAGAATGTTATTTTAAAGGAAACATATGCCAGGAAATTGTGGGAAAAGCTTGAGAATACATATGCCGCAAAATCTGGAAACAACAAGTTGTTTTGTATGAAGCGGCTGATATATTTGAGATATAAAGAGGGCACTCCTGTCATGGAGTATGTCAATGAATTTGAAGGAGCTTATGGTCAGCTATCTGATATTGGTATTAAACTTGAGGATGAAGTTTTGGGACTTTGGTTGCTTAGTTGTTTACCTGAATCTTGGGAAAATTTCCGAGCCTCTTATATTAACAATGCTCCTGCTGGTGCCATGTCTTTATCGTATGCTAGAGATGGTATCTTGAATGAGAAGGTTAGAAGATCTAATTCAGGGACATCATCTTCTCACTCAGATGTCCTTGCTACTGAAAATAGGGGGAGAGACAGGAACAAGACTTATGGAAACAGAGATAAAAGCAGAAGCAAGTCCAGATCAAGGTTCAAGGATATGGAATGTCATTACTGTGGAAAGAAAGGACACATCAAGAAATATTGCTTCAAGTGGAAGAAAGATAAGAAGAATGGTGGTAATATAGAAGTGAAAGATAACAGTGTTGATGTTGTTGCTACTGCTACTTCAAAGGATTTCTTTGTTGTTTATGATGAGGAGGTGATTAATTATGCATCTCATGACACTGACTGGGTAATTGATAGTGGTGCTCACTTCATGTTGCTAAAAAGAAAGAAATCTTCTGTTCATACACTCTTGGAAACTTTGGAGCTCTTAGGATGGGCAATGAGGGCGTGTCACCGGTTGTTGGCATAGGTGATGTGTGTTTGAAGACTAGTAATGGCAGTGAGTTACTTCTCAGAGGTGTCAAGCACTCTCCAGATATCCGGTTGAATTTGATCTCAGTTGGAAAACTTGATGATGATGGTTTTCGTGATGTGTTTGAAGGAGGAGAGTGGAAGTTATCTAAAGGTTCTTTGATTGTGGCTCATGGAAACAAATTTGCTTCTAATTTGTATTTGATGCAGGCTGCGATTTCTGGTAGTGTCAATGTGGTGGACAACAAAATCTCACCTTATCTATGGCACAGGCGGCTGAGTCACATTAGTGAGAAAGGACTGAACATTTTAATTAGAAAGAATGCCCTTTCTGGAGTTAGTACTGCAAAATTGGATAAGTGTGATCATTGTATGGCAGGAAAGCAGAACAGGGTGTCTTTCAAGTCTAACCCTCTTTGCAAGAAATCAAGTTTGTTAGAGCTGATTCATTCTGATGTGTGTGGTCCTATGAAGGTACAGTCACTTGGTGGTGCATCTTATTTTGTGACTTTCGTTGATGATTGTTCCAGGAAAACGTGGGTCTATGTTTTGAAGACTAAGAACCAAGTTTTGGATAAGTTTAAAGAATTTCAAGTTTCTGTTGAGAGACATACTGGGAAGAAAGTCAAGTGCATCCGGTCAGATAATGATGGCGAGTATTGTGGGCCGTTTGATCAGTATTACATAGAGCAAGGTATGAGCCACAAAAGACTCCTCCCAAGACTCCTCGGTTGAATGGTTTGGCAGAAAGGATGAACAGAACTTTAGTTGAGAGAGTTAGATGTTTACTTTCTGAGGCCAAGTTATCACAAGGCTTCTGGGGTGAAACTTTGAATGTTGCGGTTCATGTAATTAATTTGTCTCCTGCAGTTGCTCTAAATGAAGATGTTCCGGAAAATGTTTGGTCAGGTAAGAAGTCTTCCTATGATCATTTGAGAGTCTTTGGTTGCAAGGCCTTTGTTCATGTTCCAAAAGATGAAAGGTCTAAACTGGATACCAAGACTAGACAGTGTATCTTTCTGGGTTATGGCCAGGATGAGTTTGGATACAGGTTGTATGATCCAGTTGAGAAGAAACTTATCAGAAGCAGAGATGTGATTTTCTGTGAAGACCAGACTATCAAGGATGTTGAGAAAGCTCCACAGACAGAATCACATGTTCAGGATCTTGTTGATTTGAACAGGGATATTCCTCACCGTTTACCTGTTACAGTTGAGGAGCAAGCTCAGACAGAGATGGAACCGAATGCAGCTGATATTGAGATCCCAGATGATGTTAATGTTGATGATCATATTCCAGTAGTTCCAGATGATGCTGATACTGATACTGATGATCATGTTCCAGATTTTCCAGAGGAACCACAGGTTGCTCTACCTAGGAGGTCTACCAGAGTTAGAAAGGATAATACTTTGTATCCTCCTGATCAGTATGTGTTGATGACTGATGGGGGAGAACCAGAGATTTCTCAGGAGGCAATGGGAAGTGAGCAGAAGGATCAGTGGTTAAGTGCAATGGATGATGAAATGAAGTCTCTCTATGACAATAACACCTTTGAGTTAGTGAAGTTGCCAAAGGGCAAGAAAGCTTTGAAGAATAGGTGGGTTTACAGATGGAAGCCGCAAGACCACTCTCCAGATCCACTTCCTAAAGCTAGAATTGTTGTCAAAGGGTTTAGTCAAAGAAAATGAGTAGACTTCTCAGAAATATTTTCTCCTGTTGTTAAAATGTCTTCTATCAGAACTGTGCTTAGTTTGGCTGCAAGCCTTGATTTAGAGATTGAGCAGATGGATGTGAAGACAGCTTTTCTTCATGGTGATCTTGAGGAGGAAATTTATATGGAACAACCTGAAGGTTTTCAGGTTATAGGAAAAGAAGATAATGTCTCGCAGTTGAAGAAAAGTTTATATGTCTTGAAACAAGCACCGAGACAATGGTACAAGAAGTTTGAGTCGCTTTATGAGGAAGCATGGCTTCAATAAGACTAATTTCGACTATCGTGTATTTGTGCAAAAGTTTTCTCGATGATGATTTTATCATACTTTTGCTTTATGTTGATGATATGCTTATTGTTGGTAAGAATGCTTCCGGGATTGCGATTTGAAGTAGAATTGAGCAAGTCTTTTGCCATGAAAGACTTGGGACCAAAGAAAGGCATTCTCGAGTGAAAATCACTCGTGATAGGAATGCAAGGAAGCTTTGGTTATCTCAAGAGAGCTACATTGAGAAGGTACTCCAGAGATTCAGAATGGATAAAGCCAAAGCTGTTAGCACTCCACTTGCTAGTCACTTCAAATTGAGTGTCAAGCAATGCCCATCTACTGATGATGAGAAGAAAGAGATGGAGAAAGTGTTAGAGGAATAACCGGGTCAAAATCAGTTATGCAACGGAAATAAACTGTCCCGCCTCTAATAGGATCTATCACGAGTAAGAACCGAAGACTATGGGATAGTATTATACCTTTATAAGTGCTAGGATAGCTGAAACGGTTTCAGTGTCACGAACGGAACGCCACCAACGCATGCTCCGTCTCTCCCAGTATCCACTCGATCTTCCGGGGATGGTCTTCTAAAGTTTGGTGCTAGCCAACGCCTTGTAGAAGTCTTGAAGACACTCTTCAAGATGGAGTATGCATGTATGACCTTTTAGACGAACAAGAAACAGTTTTCTTACTTCTTTTCTATTAGCCTAAGCTAGAAAACAAGTATGTGAAAACTGTCTTTTCTTTTCTTACTAAATGTTCTCTCTTTTTCTCTCTTCTCTAAGCTTCCAAAAGATGGAAAAAACTGACTTAGAATGTTAGGAAAAATCAGTATTTTCCCCTAGTAATTCAAAGGTTTGAGGGGAGAATGAAAGGGGGAAGTGGGAGATCATGGAGGAAACTACTTCTCCACTTTCTCTACCATTTCAACCTCATTTCAAAGAGATAAAGGGCTGGAAAATATATCCAATTGTCCAGCCATAAGGTCGGTCCAAATGGGTTGGTCGGCCCAATCATATTGGTCGGCCCAACCCGATTAAGGGCCCAATCCAATCCCGGCCCGAAGCCCGGCCCGACCCAATCGAATTGGCGCACCTTAGATTAAATGTACTCCAACAAGCCCAATCCAGTTGATCTATGAGTGCGACCCAAGAGGTATCTATGATGTTGGCCGTGACATCATATATCACAGGTAATGAGAGGTATCTAGCAACGCATCATTACCCCCAATTCATAAATATCTGGTGATTTATCATAATCACAACATTTGACATTTGTAGTTAAATCCTTTTGTCCTTGATATCTAGATTGAACACAAGTCATGGAAAAGTCACACTTGTATTGTCCAATCTTTTAGTTTCTTGATTCGCGAGTAGACTAATCAAATGACACCAATATCATATACTGATTCATTTGTTCATGGCCGTGAATTAGTCAGACTCCATCAAGCGGGCCCAAGATATCGCCTCCCGCTATATAGAGGGACAAATCCTTTTTCGCATCCCACTCATCCCCGAACAAGATTCGTGATATACCCAATAAATGCCTTTATTGCTCACCCTGTTACGGATAGCGTTTAACATTATCAACGCATAACACTAGCCATGCAAGAACTCTTGTGAGACCTCAAGTCAAAGGATCTCATATACAACCTAGTCAAAAATTTGAGAAACACCGTTGACTATTATATAACAACCCATGGTGTGTTTCTCATATCGGGTCTCGGGCTCAAAGATAATGATTCTCTAATCATATATACCTATGTGACGATCCGATATCTTATATCAATCATCGCACATACTAGTCTTACGCATTATTATTGTCCTCAAGATTCCATAATAATGTTCGACTAGTGGATGTTTCTGTAATAGTATCTCATAACAATTATGAATACTATTCTAAGGACATATTATTTATTTATGTTTTTAAGAACGCAGAAACATAATGAATAATACTGTAATTAATGCCTTTTTATTCATCAAAATGAAAATTACATAAATACGGTACAATTACAATAATCTCCCACTTGCACTAAAGACCCAAATTACAATAAATGGTCTTTAGGGCATACTAATGACTGTCTCTAAAGATCAACCCTCCAAATATCGGATACCCATGGAGCTAGTGTGACGATCATGCTACTGCTGCGACAGTGGCTTCGTTAGTGGATCGGCGACATTGTCTGCCGAATCTACTCTACATATATGCACATCACCCCTTTCTATAATCTCGCGGATTAGGTGAAAATGCCGTAGTACATGTTTGGACCTCTGGTGAGATCTATGTTCCCTAGATTGTGAAATAGCCCCATTGTTGTCACAATAGAGGTTTATCGGGTTCGCAATACTAGGAACCACATCGAGGTCGAAAATAAATTTCCTGATCCAAACTGCCTCCTTAGCTGCTTCACAAGCTGCTATGTACTCGGCCTCTGCCGTAGAATCTGCGATGGTCGATTACTTTGAATCGCGCCACCACAAAGACTTCCATTCAAGTTAAACACATATCCCGATTGCGATCGGAAATCATCTCTCGCTGTTTGGAAACTAGCATCGGTGTAACCATTTACAACGAGCTCATCCACTCCTCCATAAATCAAGAATGTATCCTTAGTCCTTCGTAAAGTACTTCGAGGATATTCTTGACTCGAGATCCAATGGACGCTCACCGTAATTAGATCGGGTATCTCGCTCGTAAGCGCTTAAGGCATACGAGACATCTCAGGGCGAGTACATATCATGGGCGTACATGATGGATCCTATGGCGTAAGCATAAGGGATCTCTTTCATGCGTTCTAATTCGGCAGCATTTTAGAACACTCGCTTTGTTTCGACTGTAACAAGCACTCATGTGCCATAGGACAAAGGCCCTTCTTAGACTCTTGCATGCTAAACCGCTTTAGCACCTTGTCTATATATGTACTCGACTTAGGTCAACGAGTCTCCCGGATCTATCTCTATAGATCTTGACTCCCTGCAATATAGCCGGCATCGCCTAAGTCTTTCATAGAGAAAACACGTACTCAACCAAGCCTTGACAGACTTTAAGGTTGGTATGTCGCTTTCCAATGAGTAGTATGTCATCTACATACAAAACCAGAATACGATTGAGCTCCCACTAACCTTCTTGTAAACACAAGGCTCATCCTCATTTCTAATGAAGCCAAACTCACTGACGGCATCATTAAAGCGGATGTTCCAGACTTTCGAGAAGCCTACTTGAGTCCATAAATGGATCTCTCAAGCTTACATACTTTTCCAAAGATTCTCCTGGAGTGAAACCTTCAGCCGTGTCATATACACATCCTCTTCAAGTTTTCCATTAAGGAAAGCGGTTTTGACATCCATTTGCCGATTTCATAGTCATAGTAAGTCGCAATAGCAAGTAAAATCCGAATGGATTTGAACATAACTACAGGGGGAAAAGGTCTCGCCATAGTCAATACCATGAACTTGTTTGAAACCTTTCGCGACCGCCGCCCCTTGTATGTTTGTACATTCCCTTCCATGCTCGGTTTTAATCTTAAAAAACCCATTTGCACCCCTATGGGAGTTACCCTTCAGTGGATCAACCAAGATCCGGACTTGGTTTAGGTACATGGAGTCCATTTCGCATCTCACGGCCTCAAGCCATTTCTGAAATCGGGCTATTAATTGCCTCGCTTGTAGGTCGAAGGTTCATCGTGATCCACAAACATAACATCACCATGTTCTGCTATGAAAAATCCAAATTTTTCCTGGAGGTGGACGACGAACTCTACTAGACCCTACGCAATTCTTGTGTTTCTTGAATCAAGCCGGCCGCACAACCTGCTTGTGGCACTCGGGCCGCACAACAACTTGTGGAGTCTATTCAATTTCCATCTCATCATTAGTGCTAGTTTGAGAGTCCCGGAACTTCGTAAAGTTCTACACTACTCCCACTCGTGTTTCTAGAAACAAATTCTTTTTCTAGAAAGACTCTCGTACGAGCAACAAACACTTTGTTCTCGTTAGGGATATAAAAGTAGTATCCTTTAGTTTCCTTAGATAACTTACAAATATGCACTTTTCAAATTTTGGAGCCACCTTATCGTAAGTCGAGCGCTTTTACAAAAGCTTCACAAACTCCCAAATCTTGAGGAAAGACAAACCGACGCTTCCCCACCCATAACTCGTATGGCGTCTTTGCAATCGATTTAGATGGAACGCGGGTTAAGTGTTAAAGCTCGCTGTCTCTAGTGCGTGTCCCCAAAAGGAATCGAGCAGTGCTCGTGTGACTCAACATAGAACGAACCATATCTAATAAGGTTCTGTTCCTCCTTTCGTATACACCATTCCATCGTGGAGTAGCTGGAGGAGAAAGTTGTGAAACGATTCCACAATCCTTTAGATAGTCACTGCACTCTTGACTCAAGTACTCTCCTCCTCGATCGATCGAAGAACCTTAATACTCTTGCCAAGTTGGTTTTCTACTTCTAGTTTAAACTCTTTAAAACTTAGCAAATGCTTCGGATTTGTGTTTCTTGAAGAACACATATCCATACCCTACCGAAGTCATCAAGAAAGGTAATGAAGAGAGGTAACCACCCCTCGCATGTATATTAAAAGGGCCACATACATCACTATGTATTAGTCCTAATAAAGCATCGGCTCTCTCACCTAGCTTAGTGAAAGGTGATGCCGCCATCTTACCTAACAAACAAGATTCACATCGATCATAAGACATGAAGTCAAATGATTCCAACAACCCATCTTTGTGGAGTTCGATACGCGGTCTTCGCTTATATGGCCTAAGCGACAATGCTGAGGTGATGTCTGATTAGAATCATTAGTCTTAATCCTTTTGGTATTTATATTTAAAATTGGCATATCAAGGTCTAAAACATATAGACCATTAATCAAAGAGGCGCTTGCATAAAACATATTATCCGTAAATAACGACAATCGTTGGTTTTTTGATCGAAATCTCAAAACCTTTCTTGTCCAAACAAGAAACTAAAATAATATTCTTAATTAAACTAGGTACATAGAAACAGCTTTTCTAAACCCAAAACAAGCCCCTCAAGGCAAAGTAAAAGTACAAGTCCTTACAAACTAGTGGTCGCAACACGTGCTACGTTGCCAACTCGTAGTTCCACTTCACCCTTTGCCAACTCTCTACTCCTTTGCAGCCCCCTCGCAGCATTAGTACAAATGTGAGAACCACATCCGGTATCATACCCAAGAAGTAGTTGTATTTAAATTGATATCAATCATATTAATATCTACAACATAAATACCTGAGCCCGAAACAACATTTGCTTTCTCCTTTTCCAGCATTTTTCCCGCAAGATAGCTTTTGCAGCTCCTTTTCCAATGACCCTTCTCACCACAATGATGACAGATAGAGTCCTTGGCTACACCACCCTTAGGTTTCAAAGTAGCATTGTTGAAAGTGGTTTGCTTGCCCTCGGGGCTTACCTTTCTTGGGGTTTCACAAAACCTTTGCATTTACCCTTTTCGCACCATCAAGTATGGTGTCGGGCTTGGACTTGCCTATTTCCTTCTCGGCAGTCCCTCAAAGATATTCAACAACTCAGTAATGGCTTGTCAATTTCATTCATGTGATAATTCGTAATGAACTGATCGTATGATTCGTGCAACGATTGCAAGATCAAATCCGCCGACGACTCTTGTCCCCAAAGGAAATCCCCAGCTTTTTCAAGGTTCGAACATAACCTATCATCTTAAGAACGTGAGTTCCTACCGCATTCCTTCGCATATTTTGCGACCGAAAGAGAGATTTCGATACGTCGAATCTCTCCTAGCGTGCTTGCCCCTCGATATAGTTGCTTCAGTGAGCCAACATCTCATAAGCCCCCCATGTCCTCATGTTGCTTCGAAGCTCGTAGTTCATGGTGACAAGCATGAGGCTAGACACATCTAAAGCATCACTAACATGCTTCTGATAAGCATTTCTTTCAGCGGTCGAAGTGCGAGCCTCTGGTGTAGCAGGAATAGACTGTTCTAGAACATACAGCTTTCTTTCATGCTTGAGAACGATTCTCAAGTTCTCGAACCAAATGAGGAAGTTAACTCCTCTAATTTGTCCTTCTTAAGCGACGTAACGCAGATGATAGTGTTTGGTTTGAATTAGCCATTTTCTACAACAAAAAATATGCATATACAAAGTAAGTACCGATTAAAATCATTATTAGGTCTTTATCTTTTTAATGATTTCTCCCACTATTTTCTTCGAGTGAATAACCCTCATTATCAACTCGGAAAGTTCGTTAACTTTCTAGCGGGCCAAGATCCATATTTCACCTCGCTCGAGTCGCCTTTGGCTGATCGCCCAAAACTTAGTTATTTAGGTAGGCAACGTTTGCCAATTACATCAAATTATGTAATTCTTGGTTAGTTGAGTGAATAACATTTATTCAAGCGTATCATTATACACTTTTCTCAACTCTTTTGCCTCTAGATCCTCAATCCATTTATTGAGATAATCTAGTTAACTAGGACCCTAAGTGATACGGGACCAAGACAAGGGCAGCCCTACTTCAAAGATCCTCTTATCAACATTCAAGGACCAATGACAAGATCAAGATCGATCAAGACCTTAAAGAATATGGCAGCCCTAATCCGAGACATCAAAGTTAAAGAGGAAGTGAACCTTCATCTAGAAGATAATGACAAAGTCAACCTCTTAACTTTCCAGAGAATACAAATCGGCCCAAAGAAGCAAAGTGGCTAAAAAGGGCATTTTAGTCTTTTTTACATATTAAAGTCTATATTAGCCTATTCTAGACTATTCTAGACTTTAATTATTTTAAGTATTGTTATTTCCCTTTTAGCCGTGTAATAGCAAGTAGTTGCTATAATAAAGGACATGTTGTCCATGTGTTAGTTAGTTTGTTAATAAAGAGTCCTAATGCAACTAGGACTCTTCATAGATTTGGTAGTTAGTCTCCTTTCTAGCCGCCACTTTCTTGTTAGGTAGTTACTTGATAGCAAGTTGTTATTCAAGAGTCCTAATTCTTCAAGGACTCTTATTTGTTTTCAAGAGTCTTAATCCTTTAAGGACTCTTATTTCTTTTTTATGGTTGTAACTCGAAATCTCAACCTATTAAAGGGAGATTTCGCCACTTTAATATTGACGTTAGATATATTGATATTTTGGTAAGGTTATTCCTTAGCTTCTCGTGTTTGAACTTCCGGATAGAAATTCATTCATTCTTGAGTTATCGTATCAACTAGCTTGTTTCTCTAGTTGTGGTGTTTCACTCTCCATTGTTAATTAACCTTCCCTTAGAGTTGCGTTGATTAAATTCCCATAGAAATTAGTTCGAGAATTGAAGAAAGATCGGGCTCAACTTAAGTCGAACCTTGCGGTTCTTCATCAGTGGTATCATGAGCAAAAGGTTCTTCTCCAATTCCCTTGTACTCTACGCACAATTTTTTTTTCTTGTTTGCGTAAATTGACAGAAAAATACAAAAACAGCCGCTGCATATTAGTAAAAATATTGGGCAGCCGAGTGTCATTAAAAGAAAAAAGCCTCTCGGTCTAAAGAAATTGGTAGCCGAAGTTAGTATAGATTGAATAGTGAACTATAAAGCCATAAGCAAACTTCTTGGATTGATAGCGATCGAGCCTCGTTCAAGAATTGGCAAACGTTCCTCCTTGTACTTTTGAGCCGAAATAATACCATAAATTGAGTTTTGATAGCGATAGAGCCTCACTACTTGATAAATTCGGTCAAGATCAAGGGAAAATTCAAGCAAACAAGAACATCAAGAAGATCAAGAAAATCAAGAACATCAAGAAGATCAAGATCATCAAGAACCGGTTTCTTTTCTCGATTAGGAATTCGTTTCTTCATCTTTTTCTTTCTAAAGCTTTTTGTTTAGGTCAAAGATAGGATTTCTTTCCTTATTTTTCAGCCTTGTGTCAACGCAACAAGTTAGGAACCCATTCTTTAAATCTAGAGTTTGAAGTTCTATACGAGCGGTGTTGGAATAAAGAGTGAATCTTTCTTTGCTATCTAACGTTTTTTGAGTGTTTTCTTTTGTTTTTTCTTATCTTATAACAATGTCTTTTGAAGGATCTCCATCAAAGAAAGGTGAAACCTTTGATCAAGAAAAGATGTACAAAATGATAGAAGATATGGCGAGAAACATGGCTGCCATGACAAGTAAAATTGATACCTTACAAGACCATGTTCAACATCTTGAAAATCAGCAATGTCTTCCTCAAAGACAATGCCGAGAATGTTCTTCCAAGAGTTGAGAACATGGAACCACCAAGGGCGCTACAAATTCCGAGAGTAAATGTGATAAATCCGCAATTCAAGCAAATCGGATTAACAACAATCCGGTATTTCAGCCGAGAAGAGGGGACTATATTCAGCAAGTTGATGCCAATCTTGGTTCCATCAAGACCAAGATTCCCCCTTTTGAAGGTACAAATGATCCCGAGTTATTTTTTAGATTGGATTCGTGAAAATTAACCATGTTTTTGCTGTTCATAACTATTCGGAAGAAAAGAAAGTAAGGTTAGCAGCCATGGAGTTTTATGGATATGCATCCATTTGGTGGGACAAAGAATCCGCAACAAGGGCAAAAGTGGAACAACCGGAAATTTCCACTTGGGTAGAGATGAAGGCGGTTATGAAGCTGACGCTTTTGTTCCTTTAAATTACTTAAGGGAACTTTACAACCGTCTACAAAGATTAAAGCAAGGCGACAAACCGCCCGATGAATACTATAAAGCCATGGAAATTGCAATGATTCGCGCCGATATTTGTGAAAGTGATGAGGCAACATTGGCTCGGTTCTTGGCTGGCCTCAATGACAAAATCCGGATGAAGGTAGAACGTGCTAACCTTGATAATATTACTGATATGTTCTATTTTGCTGAACAAATTGAAAGGCAACAAAAGGAAAAGGGTCAAAATGCAAAACCGGCAACTTTCCAAGCTTGGAGGAAGCCGAATTCAACTCAGCAATTTCCTACTGTTTTGCCGAGCCAAAGCAAGGGCAAAGAGGTATTTTATGAGGGCAAAACAGCCCCGGGACAGTTTGGGGCAGCAAGGTCTCAAAACCCATCAAATCCGGGGCCATACAAAGGTAAATTCGACTCAATTGTACCTCGTGAATGCTTTAAATGTAGGGGCAAAGGACATATTGCTAGGGACTGCCCTACAAAGCATACAATGATAATGTTGGACGATGGATCGTGGGTAAGTGATGAAGAAGCCGAGACACCCGATTTGGAGGAAGAAACCGAGCAATATGAGGAAGATTCGGGTAAGGGGAACATTTTAGTTACACGGAAACTTCTTTATTCGCAACCTTTGGATGATCTTCACCAACATAGAAGTAATCTCTTCCAAATCAAATGTGAGGTAAAAGGTCAATCTGTTTTAGTCATTATTGATAATGGAAGTTGTACAAATGTTTGCTCTTATGATATGAGTTTCGCACTTGATTTACCATGTAAGGCACATCCTATGCCTTATAAATTATCGTGGTTGAATAATAATGGTGAAATCAAGGTAGATAAGCAAGTTGAAATAGAGTTTGAGATCGGAAGATATAAAGACTCGGGTTTTATGTGATGTAGTCCCGATGACCGCAAGTCACATAATATTGGGAAGGCCATGGCAATACGATCGAAGTGCAAATCACATGGGTAGAGAAAATACATATGTGGTTCAAAAGGATGATGTAAAGTTTAAACTAATTCCTTTATCTTTAAATGCAGCTTGTGAGATTCATAAACAAATGGCCATCAATAGAGAAAAGAGAGAAAAGCAAAGAAAAGAGAGTGAGGGGAAAAAGCCGAGTGTCCCAAACCTTGAGGTAAAAACCGAGAGGAAAAATGAGGTAAAAGCCGTGAACTTAGTGAGACAAAAGGCAAGTTCCATCAAAGAGAGAAAAGAGTGTTTGTTTACAAGCCAAGGAAAGGTAGATAGGGCAATACGAGCAAAACAACCCCTTGTTTTGTTGGTATTCCGAGAAACCGAAAGGTCTCTCCCTTCTAATAATTTTTTCTTTTAATCTAACATCATCTTCTCTTCCTAGTCTTGCTTTTGATCTTTTGAAGGAATTCCAAGACGTATTTCCCAAGGAATTGCCGAAGGGGCTGCCTCCACTCGAGGAATCGAGCATCAAATCGACTTCATTCCGGGAGCAAGTTTGCCAAACCGGGCTGCCTACCGAGCCAATCCGGATGAAACCCGAGAAATACAAAGGCAAGTCGATTTACTCCTTGAAAAGGAGCAAGTAAGAGAATCTTTAAGTCCTTGTGCTAGTCCTCGTCATTTTAGTACCTAAAAGAGAAGCGGACTTTCAGATTATGTACTGATTGTCGTGATATTAATAAAATAACTATTAAATATAGACATCCGATTCCTCGCTTAGATGATATGCTAGATGAGTTAAGTGGCGCTTTGATATTTTCTAAAATTGATTTAACTCAAGGCTATCACCAAATTAGAATGAAAGAAGGTGATGAATGGAAAACTCGCTTTTAAGACTAAATATGGATTATATGAATGGATTGTTATGCCTTTTGGTCTTACTAATGCACCTAGTACTTTCATGAGATTAATGAACTACATATTTAGACACTCGTTTTGGCAAGTTTGTTGTAGTTTATTTCGATGATATTCTTGTTTATAGTAAAAGCTTAGAGGAGCATCTAGAACATCTTAAAGCTGTTTTTTACTATTTTAAGAGAGGAAACCTTATATGCTAAACTTGAAAAATGTGTTTTTTGCACTAATTCGGTTAACTTTCTTGGCTATATAGTTAGTTCTCAAGGTATTTGTGTTGATCCGGTTAAGATACAAGCCATTCAAGAATGGCCGAGACCAACAAGTGTGACACAAGTTAGATCGCTTTTATGGGTTAGCAAGCTTTTATAGGCGTTTTATTCGTGATTTTAGCACGATGGCTGCCCCATTAAATGAAGTAATGAAGAAGGATGTCTCATTTTTTTGGGGACAAGCCGCAAGAGGAATGTTTTGAGAAGATGAAACAATTACTTACTTGTTCTCCCATTTTAGCTATACCTAATTTTGATTTAATGTTTGAAGTTGAATGTGATGCTTCAGGTTTAGGTATAGGGGCTGTTTTGCAACAACAAGGTAAGCCTTTAGCATATTTTAGTGAGAAATTAAGCAATGCTTCGCTTAATTATCCTACTTATGATAAAGAACTATATGCCATTGTTCGAGCCTTGGAGACTTGGCAACACTATTTGATCGCAAGAGAATTTGTCATTCATACCGATCACGAGTCAATCAAGTATCTTAAAGGCCAAAGTAAGTTGAATAAAAGACATGCAAGGTGGGTTTCTTTTATCGATACGTTTCCTTACATCATCAAATACAAAAAGGTAAAGAAAACATCGCTGCCGATGCTTTCTCTAGAAGATATACTTTACTTTCTTTAATGCATGCTAAATTACTTGGGTTTGATCATATCAAAGCATTATATAAGGATGATTCAGAATTTTCAGATTTATATGCTCAATGTGAGCTCTCGGCTAAAAATTCATATTATAGGTTTGAAGATTTCTTGTTTAAAAACAATAGATTGTGTATTCCTTCATGTTCTATTAGAGAGTTAATTGTTAGGGAAGCACATTGTGGCGGTTTAATGGGTCATTTTGGTGTTGTTAAAACTTTAGATATTTTACATGAACACTTTTATTGGCCTAAAATGAAAAGGGATGTTAGGAAAATATGTGAACTTTGCTTCAAATGTAAACAAGCTAAAAGTACAAGCAAAGCTCATGGATTATATATGCCTTTACCTATTCCTTCTTCACCTTGGATTGACTTATCCATGGATTTCATCTTAGGATTACCGAGATCTCAAAGAGGTAATGATAGTATCATGGTCGTCGTAGATCGTTTTTCTAAAATGTCTCATTTTGTTCCTTGTAGGAAAACAAACGATGCAAGTCATGTGGCTGATTTATTCCTAAAAGAAGTAGTGCGGCTTCATGGAATTCCGAGAACAATAGTAAGTGATAGGGACGTAAAGTTCTTAAGTTACTTTTGGAAGACATTATGGAATAAATTGGGGACTAAATTGCTATTTTCCACATCTAGTCATCCTCAAACCGACGGCCAAACTGAGGTAACAAATAGAACTGTAGGGGTCTTACTTCGTGCTTTAATTCAAAAGAACATAAAAGGATGGGAAGAATGTTTACCTATTGCTGAATTTGCATATAATAGAACTCTACATTCTACTACAAATAATTCTCCATTTGAAGTTGTTTATGGTTTTAATCCCTTAACCCCGTTGGATTTAACTCCTTTACCTGTTGATGAGTATTATAATATAGAAGGTGATTCTAGAGCTGATTATATACAAAGGTTACATCAACAAGTAGCCGAGAATATCAAGAAAAGGAATCAACAAATGGCAAATAAGGCCAACAAGGGCCGCAAGCACATTTCCTTTGATATTGGTGATTGGGTTTGGTTACATCTTCGGAAAGATCGCTTTCCCAAATGAAAGAAAGAGTAAATTACATCCAAGGGGGCGATGGACCATTTCAAGTTGTTTCAAGGGTCAATGATAACGCATACAAAATCGATTTAAAAGGTGAGTATAGCGTACATTCTACTTTTAATGTTTCTGACTTATCTCCTTTTGATTTTGATGAGGACTTGGTGGCTGATCACGATGATGATTCGGGACGAATCATGCTTTTCAAGGGGGAGGGGATGATACGGGACCAAGACAAGGGCAGCCCTACTTCAAAGATCCTCTTATCAACATTCAAGGACCAATGACAAGATCAAGATCGATCAAGACCTTAAAGAATATGGCAGCCCTAATCCGAGACATCAAAGTTAAAGAGGAAGTGAACCTTCATCTAGAAGATAATGACAAAGTCAACCTCTTAACTTTCCAGAGAATACAAATCGGCCCAAAAGAAGCAAAGTGGCTAAAAAAGGGCATTTTAGTCTTTTTTACATATTAAAGTCTATATTAGCCTATTCTAGACTATTCTAGACTTTAATTATTTTAAGTATTGTTATTTCCCTTTTAGCCGTGTAATAGCAAGTAGTTGCTATAATAAAGGACATGTTGTCCATGTGTTAGTTAGTTTGTTAATAAAGAGTCCTAATGCAACTAGGACTCTTCATAGATTTGGTAGTTAGTCTCCTTTCTAGCCGCCACTTTCTTGTTAGGTAGTTACTTGATAGCAAGTTGTTATTCAAGAGTCCTAATTCTTCAAGGACTCTTATTTGTTTTCAAGAGTCTTAATCCTTTAAGGACTCTTATTTCTTTTTATGGTTGTAACCGAAATCTCAACCTATTAAAGGGAGATTTCGGCCACTTTAATATTGACGTTAGATATATTGATATTTTGGTAAGGTTATTCCTTAGCTTCTCGTGTTTGAACTTCTGGATAGAAATTCATTCATTCTTGAGTTACTGTATCAACTAGCTTGTTTCTCTAGTTGTGGTGTTTCAGCCTCCATTGTTAATTAACCTTCCCTTAGAGTTGCGTTGATTAAATTCCCATAGAAATTAGTTCGAGAATTGAAGAAAGATCGGGCTCAACTTAAGTCGAACCTTGCGGTTCTTCATCACTAAGTTTTTGCCGGCGGATATCACAATTATCCTTCGCGCCTCACTCGGATAGACACGTATGTACAGCTTTGGCATGTCCCATACTAATGTCGATCTAGGCCTTGACGAGGGCTAAACTTAGGAAGACACTAGTTAATATTTAATTGAGGGGTTTTGTTTTTAACAATCTCACCAGAAAAGCATAAATAAAACAGTTTATGCTTATATATATATGCATCCAATACATAAAATAAATTCAATAGTAATCGCCATATCCTATTCGGTTTTTCCAAGCCAATGAAAAAACCGTGAAGTCAATCTAAGGGTGTGAAAAGAAAACATTCTATTCTACACCGTCTTGACCTTCAGTTGGTTGTCCCCAAATCATCACAACTGCATTCTTCTCCTAATCTAGAATTACATAATTCTAAGGAAACCTCAAGTTACATTCGAGGGGATTTGATGAGAAGAGAATTACAACTTTTGATAGAAAAATATAGGCACGATACGCAGATCGTATTATAAAATAAACCAACAGGGTAAAGGCAACTACTATGCATCATGCTCAATTTAACATAACAATTTATGGAAAAATGAGCAACCAAGAAATGAACATTTCATATTATATCTCGAGTTCGGTCCTGTCGATCGGTTTCCAAATCGGTTGAGCCGACTTAATTCCCTATCGTCCGAAATAGAAACAGAGAGTTTCTGCTGACTAAATAGGTACTTCGGTCGATCGAAGACCAACTCGGCTCGACCGAACATCCTCTCTGCTGATCCGAACACGAAGCAAATGAGATTTTTCCAACTTTTGAATGACTTCAAAATTGGAAAATCTCAATTCTCATACATACAAAATGATGAAAAATATGTCATACATGATATACAACATTTCTAGCAATCCTAAGGCATGCGAAACATAGATTCAAAATCCATACTCGAATACTATAGCACATTAAGTCTATAGGGTACTCGTGAGTGGCTCTGATACCACTGTTAGAGAAATAACCGGGTCAAAATCAGTTATGCAGCGAAATAAACTGACCCGCCTCTAATAGGATCTATCACGAGTAAGAACCTAAGACTATAGGATAGTATTATACCTTTAGAAGTGCTAGGATAGCTGAAACAGTTTCAGTGTCACGAACGGAACGCCACCAACGCAGGCTTCGTCTCTCCCAGTATCCACTCGATCTTCCGGGGATGGTCTTCTAAAGTTTGGTGCTAGCCAACGCCTTGTAGAAATCTTGAAGACACTCTTCAAGATGGAGTATGTATGTATGACCTTTTAGAACAGTTTTCTTACTTCTTTTCTATTAGCCTAAGCTAGAAAACAAGTATGTGAAAAGCTGTCTTTTCTTTTCTTACTAAATGTTCTCTCATTTTCTCTCTTCTCTAAGCTTCCAAAAGCGGGAAAAAACTGACTTAGAATGTTAGGAAAAATCAATATTTTTCCCTAGTCATTCAAAGGTTTGAGGGGAGAGTGAAAGGGGGAAGTGGGAGATCATGGAGGAAACCACTCCTCCACTTTCTCTACCATTTCAACCTCCTTTCAAAGAGATAAAGGGCTTGAAAATATATCCAATTGTCCAGCCATAAGGTCGGTCCAAATGGGTTGGTCGGCCCAATCATATTGGTTGGCCCAACCCGATTAAGGGCCCAATCCAATCCCGGCCCGGCCCAATCGAATTGGCGCACCTTAGATTAAATGTAATCCAACATAAAGTTCTTTATGCTTCAGCAGTTGGTAGTTTGATATATGCTATGGTTTGCACGAGGCCTGATATTGCTCATGTTGTTGGTGTTGTTAGCCGTTTTCTTTCAAAACCAGGAAGAGAACATTAGGAAGCGGTGAAATGGATTTAGAGATATCTCCGTGGAAGTTCTAATCTGAGACTTTGTTTTGGCAATGAGAAATCTATTCTTGAAGGCTACACAGATTCAGATATGGCTGGGGATGTTGATACCAGGAAATCTATTTCAGGTTACTTGATTACCTTTGCAGGGGGAGTTGTTTCATGGCAATCTCGATTGCAGAAATGTGTCGATTTGTCTACCACTGAAGCTGAGTTCATTGCAGCGACTGAAGGTTGTAAAGAGTTGCTTTGGATGAATAAATTTCTCAAGGAAATTGGACACTCTCAATCTAAGTATGTGCTACTTTGTGATAGTCAAAGTGCAATTCATCTTGGTAAGAACTCAACTTTTCATTCTAAATCTAAACACATTGATGTGAGGTATCATTGGATACGTGAAGTGTTAGATGATAAGTTGTTGGAGCTTGAAAAAGTTCATACTGATGATAATGTGGCTGATATGATGACTAAGGCATTGCCTAGGTGGAAGTTTGATGTGTGTTGTACTCTTGCCGGGATGGCAAGAGATTTGTGACTTTCATATAGTCGGGAAAATGGGGAGATTTGTTGGGCCATAATGTTTTCTCCTCCTATGTGGGTCTTGAAAAATAGCCCAAGGCCCAAGCCCAAAAGTGTTATAAAACCCTACCAATTGTTGGTCTTCATTATTCATTCAAGAAAAGAGAGGCAGAGAGTTTTTGGGAGAAAAATAAGGATTTTCGCAGCCCAGTTTCAGCCTGCGCAGTTTTGGGATTTCTTCCGATCGGACAATGATTTGTTGTCGCAATGCTCTCAAATTTTAACTGGAGGTAGAAGACTCATAGGACTACATTCTGGATGGTGGGATTTGGATTTCAACTTGCTGATTCCGAGTTATGGTCGTCTGAACAGTGTTCTGTTTTCTGGGTGAAATTTTCTCTATTCTCATCTCTTTTATGTTGTTGATGAAGTTTTAGCTTCCTTGTTGGTTTGAGTTTACACATATTGGTGTAGATACTCTTTTGTAACCTCTCTTGATTTATAGTGAAGCTTTTAGAGTGGACCCGAAGGTCCCGTGGTTTTTACTCTTCGATTTGAAGAGGTTTTCCACGTAAAATTCTTGGTGTTGTGTTTGCTTGATTTATCTTTCATTTACTTGCTCTATTATTATTGTTCCGCTGCATTCGAAAATGTCATATAGGGGTTTTGGAATTATTGTTTGGTGTCCTACATTTTTATTCAAGCTTGGGAGATATTTTGTCAAGCATATTTGATCTTGTTTGTTCGGTTGCTAGGATTATATTGTGGTTTCTCCCCAACATGGTGCAAACTCAAAATAAGAGACATCAGTAGCAGTTGAACTAAATTGCAAGTGCTGCAACTTCTTTGTGTTGCTTGATACTTGTTCTGAGTTATATCATAGAGAGATTTTCTTTTCTGAGGATCAAATTCTACAGGAATTTGACATTTCTTATATTATCTGAAAGCTTGATCTTCATTCAAAAACTCTGCATTCGTGGCTGCTACAGCAGCATCAGCTTTGGTTGCACCTACCAGTCCTTATTATCTGTATCCAAGTAAAAGTCCAGCTCAATGTCTGGTACAACCAGTTTTAGATGATGAAAATTATCAAAATTGGTCTTGAGCTATGAGAGTAGCCTTGATCTCTGAAAATAAGATACAATTTATTAATGGAGTAATTCAGCAGCCTGATCCTGATGATGAAATGTTTGAATATTGGACTTAATGCAATAACATGGTACTTTCCTTGTTATTGAATTCTATTTCACCAACAATTAGGCAAAGCGTACTTTGGTACAATTCAGCAGTTGAAATCTGGAATGATCTAGCAGAAAGGTTTAGTCAAGGAGATGCCTACAAGCTAAGTGATTATTTTGGAAGAAATTCAGTTTCTGAAGCAAGGTAACATGAGTGTTACTGCTTATTTCACTAAACTGAAGATATTATGGGATGAAATGACTTTGTTAAGACCTATACCCAAGGTATGTGTAGTCCAATATGTAATTGTGGTGGTTATACTACTATGCAAAACTATGTAGATCAAGAACATGTTATTAGGTTCTTAAAATGACTGAGGGATGAATATGAACAGGTTAGGTCACAAGTTTATCTTAGTCATCCTATGTTAAAAATTAAACAAGCTTTCAGTCTAGCTATTAAACAGGAAAGGCAGTTGTATAGGGCAGCAGAAGGTCCTGTCAAGGCCTTAGACAATCCTATTCTAGCTACACATGGAAGCATTCATGAAGAGGAAAATGATAATAATGCTGGCAGAATCAATAATTATCAAAGCAACATCAATACCTAAGCAACATCAATACCTATGGGGGAAACAACAGTGGAGGGAACAACAATGCTAATGCTTATTATCAACAATCAGGTTATAATAATTACAAGAGGAATAATTACCAAAACAATACAAAGAGACCTCAATGCAGTTTCTGTGGTAAACTTGGCCACACAATTGAAATATGTTATCAGAAGTATGGATATCCAAAGGGAAAGGGAAAGAATGTTGGATATAGCTCAATCAACCAAGTATCAGCTCATACTCGAACTAATCAGATACAAAAGCAGTCAATCACTAACTCTGGTTATAGTGCAGGTACTATTTCACCTAGATTGTGTCAACAATTGATTAACCTTTTACAAACAACACAACATCAAGGAGGACAACAGCCCAGTGGTGGACATTCATCAACTGCTAGCTTTGTAAACGCAGCCATTGACACAACCAATGATTCAGGTATTTTCAATTTTTATTCAAAATGGATTGTGGACTCTGGCAACACTAATTGTTATTTTGATTATGTGCATACTCTTTCCTTTGCACATATCACTTTACCTAATGGTCAAAAAGTTCCAGGCACTCACAAAGGTAAAGTGACATTAGGTTCTGGTCTAGTACTCAACAATGTCTTGTATGTTCTTGATTTTAAATTCAATCTTATATCTTTGAGTCAACTCACCAATGATCCTAATCTATTGATCTATTTCAAATCCAATGATTGTGTGATTCAGGATGTTTCCGGTACCAAGATGATTGGGAAAGCTAACAAACATCATGGACTATATGTACTGGATCACAATTACAATCATTCTAAGCATGTTTCTATGATCAATAGTATACCTCAAGTCTATGTACATCCTACTGTTTCTACTTCTGTCAACAATAATCAAACTGTCACCAATTTTTCTAGCAGTTTATCTTGTATTTCTAATAAAATTTCTATTGATTCTAAGTGGTTGTGGCACTACAGATTAGGACATATGTCAGTCCAAAGAATGAAGCAGTTAGAACTAGAACATGGTTGTATTTCTTTACCTGATAATAAAATCTGTCATATTTGTCCCACAGCCAAAATGAAGAAATTATCATTTCCTCTCAGCTCTTCTATTGCTAATTCTTGTTTTCATTTAATTCATGCTGATATTTGGGGACCATACAAGTATAAAACCATTCACAATCAACAATATTTTCTGACCATTGTTGATGATCATAGTAGATATACTTGGGTTTATCTTATGAAACACAAGTCAGAAGTTAGACCTATCCTACAAGCTTTCTTTTCTCTTGTAGAAACTCAATTTTCAGCCAAGCCAAAAATACTCAGAACTGATAATGGTTTGGAATTTCAAATGCCTAACTACTTTGCCTCTAAAGGGATCATACATCAAACTAGTTGTGTGGAAACACCACAACAAAATGGCATTGTTGAAAGAAAGCATCAACATTTGTTGAATCTGGCTAGGGGTTTAAAATTTCAGTCTAATACGCCTTCTACTTGTTGGGGATATTGCATTCTCTATGCTACATATCTTATTAATCTCACCCCTACACCCATATTATCCAACAAAACACCTTTTCAGATTTTGAATAAAAAACCACCTCCTTATGAAACTTTGAGGGTTTTTGGCTGCCTTGTTTATTGTTCTACAATAGAACAATGTAGGTGAAAGTTTGACCCTAGAGCTAAGGCTTGTGTTTATCTAGGTGATTCAGAAGTCAGCAAGGGTCATATACTCATGGATATTGAGGCTAGAGGAATACTGGTTTCTGGACATGTCAAGTTCTATGAAACAGTTTTTCCATTTCAAACTAATTCTTGTTCTGTTGATCCTAAATCTATTATTCCTTCAGCTGTACCTAGTTTTCCCTAGTGTCTGCCTTCAAATGCTTATTTTGAAGATTCTATTCCTAATGATCTATCTCACACCATTGATTCAGGTCAGTCTCAGTCTTCTCTTACTAATAATTCTGATAATGTTCTCACTGTTCCTAGGAGATGTTCTAGAGTCAGTCAATTACCCTCTTATCTTCAAGACTATTTTTGTCAATGTATTCATACTTCACCTCACAAAATGCACAAAGTTATCACATATGATCATTTGACACCACAGTACAAACATTATGTTTTGAATATAACTGCATTTACTGAACCAAAGTGCTATGAGGAAGTTGTCAAAGATCCACTATGGAGAAAGTCAATGGAAGCTGAAATTACAGCCCTTGAAGCAAATAACACTTGGCAATTAACTGACTTGCCTCCTGGAAAAATTCCTATTGGTAATAAATGGGTGTACAGACTTAAATTCAAGGCTGATGGTTCTATAGAAAGGCATAAATCAAGGGTGGTTGTCAAGGGTTACACACATCTTGAAGGCATTGATTTCTTGGATACATTTTCACCTGTTGCTAAAGTTACTGAAGGAACCCAAGAGGGGGGGTGAATTGGGTTTATATAAATCTTTTAAACTATTTTTCAATCTTTTCTAGGTAAGTGCAAGTTTAACAAAAGCTAAAGCAAAACCCAATGCAAATCACAAGACAAGAGATTTAGAGTGGTTCGATTCACTAAGAATCTACCTCCACTACCTTGAGCCGCACCCAAGGATTTTGCCAACTTCACTAAGAAGAATGTGCCCACACTAAGTAGGACTTTACACTAGTGGCTAACTCACCAAGAGTTTTACAAACAACCACTAAACAAGAAGCTTTCAAAGAGCTTGCCCACACTAAGTAGGACTTATACAATTGCCCACACAAAGTAGGACTTTTACAACAATTACCCTATCACTAAGAAAGGGGATAAGATGAATGATTAAGCACAATGTTGTTCACTCTTCTAAGTGAAAGATAATTACATTTGAAGCTCATCTTGTTGGCTCTTTGAACATAATAAGCTCACTCTTTGTCTTGCTTTGCAAATTCACCTTTGAATGCATTTAGATCATGACAATGAAGTGCATTTGCTTTCAAGGTGTTTAGACTTGATAAGGAATCAATAAGAATATGTTTTGCAAGTCTATCAAAGTGTTGGAGTCATTCTAAAGCTTTGGAGTATTTATACATTTCAAAATCTCACTAAAAACGACTGGGAACTGCCGTAAAACGGCTAGTAACGAAAGTGCACCTCGCTGACCGAAAATCAACCTCGGTTGAGTCGAACTAAACCTCGCTGACCGAACCTAAAGTCGGGTCGATCGAACCAAGTAATCTCGGTCGATCGAACCACTTCTGGTCGATCAACCAAGACATGTACTAACTCTCGCTTTCTTCCTGCTGATCCGAGATAATCTCGCTGACCGACTTTCGTGGTATTCTGAGAGTTGTCTTAACACACGCTTTTGAAATCTTTTGAAGTCTCAAATGTTTTCTTAATATGTAACAAGTAAGAGCACTTTGGAAAACCATTTTACAAGACTTATACTTTGAAATCGAAGGCTTTTGAAATACGAACACTATTTGAAACTTAGCCTTTCAAAAACGTGTTTATGAAAACATGCAATGCAAGACTATAGTGTAGATCTTATGTCCAAGAGAGCGTTGGTTAGAGCTTAAGGATAAATACCATTTTCAACAAAGCTAACCTAACCAACCTAAGTCTTCAATCTTCAAGCTTGACGATTGAAGCATGTGATAAAATGTCATCTCTTGAATGTCAACTTGTTGAATTTGATAGTTTGAAAATCAAAGTTGTTGAGCTTACATCACTTGTTGACAAGTTCTCCAAAGGAACAAAAAAGCTTGATCATATTCTTGATATGCAACGTGCTTCAAATGTTAAACATGGTCTTGGTTATAATGCTAATCACATTGATCATGCTAGCTCTTCTAAGTTGCCTAAGAATCACTTTGTGCATGCTAGTTCCTCACATAGGCAAAATAGATATCATGAGCATGTTCACAAATCTTCTAAGCCACACATTTGTTGCACATATTGTGGAAAACATGGTCATACTAATGCTAGATGCCATGTTAAGAAGAAGATTGAAAAAGGGATAAAAACTATTTGGAAAGTTAAGCGTATTGTTAGAATACGCTTAACTTTTGCCATGCTTCCTTGTACTTAATATTGTCCATATCCTATCTAATTACATCAAAGTTTGACATAATCAAAAAGGGGGAGATTGTTAGCCTTGAGGGCAAACGAACTCGTTTTTGATGATGGACAAACACTTGATGTTTACGCCTAATGTTTTCATCTATGTGATAGAATATTGGAACTCAATATGGAAGCTCTAAGTACTTCAATCAAGCCTTGATCAAGCTTCAAAGATATCATTCAAGACACATTCAAGACACATTTCGTCAAGCTTGAAGATTGAAGACTTAGGTTGGTTAGGTTAGCTTTGTTGAAAATGGTATTTATCCTTAAGCTCTAACCAACGCTCTCTTGGACATAAGATCTACACTATAGTCTTGCATTGCATGTTTTCATAAACACGTTTTTGAAAGGCTAAGTTTCAAATAGTGTTCGTATTTCAAAAGCCTTCGATTTCAAAGTATAAGTCTTGTAAAATGGTTTTCCAAAGTGCTCTTACTTGTTACATATTAAGAAAACATTTTAGACTTCAAAAGATTTCAAAACGTGTGTTAAGACAACTCTCCGAATACCCTCGAAAGCTCGGTCAACCGAGATTATCTCTGATCAACCGATGAAGAAACAGAGAGTTGGTCCCTGTCTTGGTTCTAGTCGACCAAGAAGTGGTTCGGTCGACCGAGATTACTTTGGTTCGGTCGACCGACTTTAGGTTCGGTCAACCGAAGTTTGGTTCGCTCAACCGAGGTTGATTTTCGGTCAACCGAGGTGCACTCGCTACTTTAGCCGCTTTCTGACCGCTCCAGAGTCGCTTTTTTCAGCTGAGATTTTGAAATGTATAAATACTCCAAAGCTTTAGAATGACTCCAACACTTTGATAGACTTGCAAAACATATTCTTATTGATTCCTTATCAAGTCTAAACACCTTGAAAGCAAATGCACTTCATTGTGCCATGAGAAGTATTTTACAAAAAGGAGAAAGCTTAGAACTTTGCAAAATGGGAGAGATAAGGGATTCTTTAATATGGGGAGTAGATTTTTTTTGAGAAAACATCTACTTGCTTGATCTCTTAATATCCTTATCTCATGCATACATTTGGTATCTTTATTTTGCATATTATTCCCATTTGCATCAATGTTTTGTCATCATCAAAAAGGGGGAGATTGTTAGCTCTAAGGGCATATTCTATGTTGTTTTGATGATAACAAACCATTGTAGTTATAATGTTTGTGTGAGCATGTTCTTTGTAATAGATCTTTAGCACTCACATCAACATTGATGAAAATGGTAAGTTAGCTTCGTGTAAACTAAGGTATGTATATTACACACAAGAATGCTATTTTATGGAAGGAAGGAGGCAAGGAGGTTGGTCGGAAATAGGGCTCCTCAAAGAGTCCCTAATGCATATGGCAAAAGAAGTAATCCTACTAATGCTTTGGCTTCCATAATTACTTGGTTTATATTCTAAGCATTAGTCGCTGCACTTACTTGTTCTTATATCCTTTTGCCATGCTTCCTTGTACTTAATATTGTCCATATCCTATCTAATTACATCAAAGTTTGACATAATCAAAAGCGGGAGATTGTTAGCCTTGAGGGCAAACGAACTCGTTTTTGATGATGGACAAACACTTGATGTTTGCGTCTAATGTTTTCATCTATGTGATAGAATATTGAACTCAATATGGAAGCTCTAAGCACTTCAATCAAGCCTTGATCAAGCTTCAAAGATATCATTCAAGACACATTCAAGACACATTTCGTCAAGCTTGAAGATTGAAGACTTAGGTTAGTTAGGTTAGCTTTGTTGAAAATGGTATTTATCCTAAGCTCTAACCAACGCTCTCTTGGACATAAGATCTACACTATAGTCTTGCATTGCATGTTTTCATAAACACGTTTTTGAAAGGCTAAGTTTCAAATAGTGTTCGTATTTCAAAAGCCTTCGATTTCAAAGTATAAGTCTTGTAAAATGGTTTTCCAAAGTGCTCTTACTTGTTACATATTAAGAAAACATTTGAGACTTCAAAAGATTTCAAAACGTGTGTTAAGACAACTCTCCGAATACCCTGAAAGTCGGTCAACCGAGATTATCTCAAATCAACCTCGGTTGAGCCGAACCAAACTCGGTTGACCGAACCTAAAGTCGGTCGACCGAACTAAGTAATCTCTGGGTCGACCAACCACTTCTTGGTCGATCAACTCAAGACAGTACCAACTCTCTGCTTTCTTCCTGCTGATCCGAGATAATCTCGCTGACCGACTTTCGTGGTATTCGGAGAGTTGTCTTAACACACGCTTTTGAAATCTTTTGAAGTCTAAAATGTTTTCTTAATATGTAACAAGTAAGAGCACTTTGGAAAACCATTTTACAAGACTTATACTTTGAAATCGAAGGCTTTTTGAAATACGAACACTATTTGAAACTTAGCCTTTCAAAAAACGTGTTTATGAAAAACATGCAATGCAAGACTATAGTGTAGATCTTATGTCCAAGAGAGCGTTGGTTAGAGCTTAAGGATAAATACCATTTTCAACAAAGCTAACCTAACCAACCTAAGTCTTCAATCTTCAAGCTTGACGAAATGTGTCTTGAATGTGTCTTGAATGATATCTTTGAAGCTTGATCAAGGCTTGATTGAAGTACTTAGAGCTTCCATATTGAGTTCCAATATTCTATCACATAGATGAAAACATTAGACGCAAACATCAAGTGTTTGTCCATCATCAAAAACGAGTTCGTTTTGCCCTCAGGCCTAACAATCTCCCCTTTTTGATTATGTCAAACTTTGATGTAATTAGATAGGATATGGACAATATTAAGTACAAGGAAGCATGGCAAAAGGATATAAGAACAAGTAAGTGCAACGACTAATGCTTAGAATATAAACCAAGTAATTATGGAAGCCAAAAGCATTAGTAGGATTACTTCTTTTTGCCATATGCATTAGGGACTCTTTGAGGAGCCCTATTTCCCAACCAACCTCCTTGCCTCCTTCCTTCCATAAAATAGCATTCTTGTGTGTAATATACATACCTTAGTTTACACAAGAAGCTAACTTACCATTTTCATCAATGTTGATGTGAGTGCTAAAGATCCTATTACAAAGAACATGCTCACACAAACATTATAACTCATAAATGGTTTGTTATCATCAAAACAACATAGAATATGCCCTTAGTGGCTAACAATCTCCCCTTTTTGATGATGACAAAACATTGATGCAAATGGGAATAATATGCAAAAATAAAGATACCAAATGTATGCATGAGATAAGGATATTAAGGATCCAAGCAAGTAGATGTTTTCTCAAAAAAATCTACTCCCCTATATTAAAGAATCCCTTATCTCTCCCATTTTGCAAAGTTCTAAGCTTTCTCCTTTTTGTAAAATACTTCTCATGGCACATTTGCAACACTAAAAATTCTCCCTCTTTTTGTCAACATCAAAAAGGGCTATCAGAGCGCCAATAAGAAAAGCATTTAGCGAAAAGTAAAGATTAATATTGGAGAAGCTTGATGAAATATACGAATTCTCCCTTTTAAAAAAAATGATACCAATTGAAAAAAAAATTTAATACCAATTGAAAACAAAATAGATAACAATTGAAGAAAAACTTTTAAAAACAAAAGAGAATCATATTGGTTCAAAAGATCAATCTTAAAGTCCATAAAACATTTGAGAAAGGATTGATCAAGAATAAGCTTAGTTGATTTCTAAACAAAGAGGAGTCCATAATAACACATAAATCAAGAGATGGTCATATATGGCTCAAAAAGAATATCAACCTAAGCTAAAACAAAAGAGATAAGGAATAAACCTTAAAGAACAATCTCCCCGTTTATCAAACAAAACATGTTAGCTCTTTAAGATGAAAAACACGATGAAAATATAGCTAACAAGAGTAGGATGTGATACCAATAGTTAAAACATAAAAGTTAAGCATATGTATCACAACCAAGAAATTTAGAGGAAGTGTAAGATACCAATTGTAGTACATTCCTCTAATAAGTTAATGGTTAGCTAAATAAGTATAACACTCTAGAAGCAAGACTAACCAAAAGCTTAAATGAGATCACAAAAGAATAATACCAATCTCAAAGTATATGATCTCATAGTTATTTAGGGAAAACACATGTAGAATATGAACATGTATAACATGTATAACTTCCAAAAAAAAACTAACACAAATTGGCTATAAGATAAGAAAGTTGAAAACCAAGCCAATAAGTGATGTGATGATGTAAAATATGAAAAATTGAGAATACATCACATATAAGGGGGTATAAGGTAAAAACATATGAAGACTCCCCCTATATTTCTTAATGATGCAACTTCTTAACATGATACTCAAAAAACGATAAAAATCAAGCGCATCATGTTAAGCATATGTAAATGAAGTTCAAGCACCAAAGAGATATGGTATGTGCATTCTTGTGTAAGTCTAGAGATATAAGTTTAGCCCAAAACACAATATCAAGATAAAAGAACAAATGCACATAAACAAGAGAGTTTAAATAGACAAGTTTATGCTCTTAAACCATCATTCTTGTCAAGTTTGGAATACACTTTTAGCATGTTGACAAGCAAAACATGATGTACATAAATCATAATCCAATAAGCACAAACTCTCTAGTCAACTACTTAACTCATCAAATAATAGCCCATAAAGATAAAAAAACACATAATGACCACTACTAAGGGAAGAGTTAAGCCTTGTACCTCAATGCTCCTAGAGCTTAGACTTCTTACCATATTGGTAGATCTTCTTTATTAGCAAGTCTATTGAGGCCTTTTGTGTGATCCTTGGCATTTGACTCTTTTCTTGGAGTCTTAGCTCACTTGTGCCATTCCTTGTAGTTCATATCTTCTTCATGAAGCTTAGAACTCTTTGTCACCTACAAGGAATCCTTGAGAACAAATATGGTACCTTTTCAAAGGTCCTTCATGATTAGCTCAAAATCTCAAGTAACACAAACATGCATAAGGATCAAAAACCAAAGACAACTAGAATGATTCTTAAATGAATATGACAAGACAAAACAAGAATCAATCAAGTTGCATATGCTACATCTCATAGACACCTTAGCTAATGTAAGCATGGATAGTCAAGAGCATGCTAAAGGTTATCTATTTGAATATAAAAATCAAGAATGTGAGATGCACCATATATATAAGAGCAAGCATGTATATATATAAAAAACACTTAAACTCATTAATCAAAGTGTTATGAGAAGGTGATTTTGATACCTTTGCTTTCTTACCAAGTGATGAAGACATTGGATTAACACTTTGACACTTGTCATCACTTGAAGCTTTGCTCTTAGTAACTTACCAACTTGGTTCTCCAATTGATCAACATTTGAGCTTTGAGAATCCAAGTGTTAAGGAGTGCTTTTGAATTTCTACTATAGGCACATCTCCTTTGACTTTCTCCCCAATGCCACTTTTCTTCGAATCTACAACATTGAAGCTTTGTGGCATGCATCTAACTTATAAGAACCTATAAGATCAAGGGAAGAGAAGCTTTTGGTACCCACTCATTACCAAAAGCCATGAAGCACAAGTTGGCGTATTCATCATCACCGTTGTCACTTGAAGAGCTTGATCCTTCATGAGTATCTTCAAGCTGCTTTTCCACATGGAGTGGGCGGATTTGCTTCCAAGGACACGGTTGTACTCCTCCGGACTCAAGGCACAACTAAGAAAATTCATTTCCTTGTAATTTTGAGTCATCATCTTGAACTCAACTTCATTTAGCTCATTGTCCTTCTTTGGAGTTTGAACACCTTCCACCATCTTCTTGGGTACATATGGACCTTCATCAATTATATGCCATAAAGAGAAATCAATGGAGCACACATATAACTTGAATCAATCCTTCCAAGCATCAAAATTATTTCCATCAAAAAGTGGTGGTCTATCGGTGGAAGACCCCTCTTGGTAGGCTAATGCGGAATAACCGGCCATAATCTTTTCTTCAAGCGGTTAAGCTAAATATGAAGACCGGGCTCTGATACCAATTGAAGGAACCCAAGAGGGGGGGTGAATTGGGTTTATATAAATCTTTTAAACTATTTTTTCAATCTTTTCTAGGTAAGTGCAAGTTTAACAAAAGCTAAAGCAAAACCCAATGCAAATCACAAGACAAGAGATTTAGAGTGGTTCGATTCACTAAGAATCTACCTCCACTACCTTGAGCCGCACCCAAGGATTTTGCCAACTTCACTAAGAAGAATGTGCCCACACTAAGTAGGACTTTACACTAGTGGCTAACTCACCAAGAGTTTTACAAACAACCACTAAACAAGAAGCTTTCAAAGAGCTTGCCCACACTAAGTAGGACTTATACAATTGCCCACACAAAGTAGGACTTTTACAACAATTACCCTATCACTAAGAAAGGGGATAAGATGAATGATTAAGCACAATGTTGTTCACTCTTCTAAGTGAAAGATAATTACATTTGAAGCTCATCTTGTTGGCTCTTTGAACATAATAAGCTCACTCTTTGTCTTGCTTTTGCAAATTCACCTTTGAATGCATTTAGATCATGACAATGAAGTGCATTTGCTTTCAAGGTGTTTAGACTTGATAAGGAATCAATAAGAATATGTTTTGCAAGTCTATCAAAGTGTTGGAGTCATTCTAAAGCTTTGGAGTATTTATACATTTCAAAAATCTCACTGAAAAAAACGACTGAACTGGGCCGTAAAACGGCTAGTAATGCAGTGCACCTCGGCTGACCGAAAATCAACCTCGGTTGAGTCGAACCAAACTCGGCTGACCGAACCCTAAAGTCGGTCGATCGAACTAAGTAATCTCGGTCGATCAACCACTTCTTGGTCGATCGAACCAAGACAGTACCAACTCTGCTTTCTTCCTGCTGATCCGAGATAATCTCGCTGACCGACTTTCGTGGTATTCGGAGAGTTGTCTTAACACACGCTTTTGAAATCTTTTGAAGTCTAAAATGTTTTCTTAATATGTAACAAGTAAGAGCACTTTGGAAAACCATTTTACAAGACTTATACTTTGAAATCGAAGGCTTTTGAAATACGAACACTATTTGAAACTTAGCCTTTCAAAAACGTGTTTATGAAAACATGCAATGCAAGACTATAGTGTAGATCTTATGTCCAAGAGAGCGTTGGTTAGAGCTTAAGGATAAATACCATTTTCAACAAAGCTAACCTAACCAACCTAAGTCTTCAATCTTCAAGCTTGACGAAATGTGTCTTGAATGTGTCTTGAATGATATCTTTGAAGCTTGATCAAGGCTTGATTGAAGTACTTAGAGCTTCCATATTGAGTTCCAATATTCTATCACATAGATGAAAACATTAGACGCAAACATCAAGTGTTTGTCCATCATCAAAAACGAGTTCGTTTGCCCTCAAGGCTAACAGTTACCACCATCAGAGTTCTTTTGTCATTAGCAGCTATTAGAGGCTGGCATATTCATCAACTTGATGTGAATAATGCCTTCCTCCATGGGGATTTAATGGAAGAAGTGTATATGGTACCACCTAAAGGTTTCAGTGCACCACCTGGTAAAGTTTGCAGGCTGCTTATATCCATTTATGGACTCAAGTAGGCCAGCAGACAGTGGCATGCAAAGTTAACCAAGGAATTGATCTTCTTGGGGTTTGAACAGTCAAGAAGTGATCCTTGCCTATTTTACTAAAACTACTTCTACTTCTTTCTTGGTACTTTTAGTCTATGTGGATGACGTGGTGCTTGCAGGAGATAGTTTAACTGCCATTCAAGAAGTTAAACAACACTTGCATTCCACATTTGGTATTAAGGACTTGGGTGAGTTAAAGTTCTTTTTAGGCTTATAGATAGCTAGGTCTAAGGGGGGGTATCTTCTTAAACCAAAGAAAATACACTTTAAACCTGCTAAGGGACACACATTTTACTGACTGCAAGCCTTCTTCTGTACCAATGGATTACACTTGCAAGTTAGAGAAGAATGATTCTACACTGCTTACTTCCAACTCTAAGTATAGAAGTGTAGTAGGTAGGTTGCTATACTTAACCATAACTAGACCTGATATTTCTTTGGCAGTCCAAGAACTAAGTCAATTCTTAGATTGTCCCACTGAAAATCATTTACAAGCAGTGCACAAAGTGTTAAGATACTTAAAATCTGCTCCAAGACAAGGTTTTTTTCTATCCAGCAATTCTGCATTGAATATCACAGCCTACTGTGATTCAGACTGGGCTGGTTGTACTGAAACAAGAAGATCTATCTCAGGTTTCTGTGTTTTCTTAGGTGATTCTCTGGTTTCTTGGAAAGCCAAGAAACAGACTACTGTTGCAAGAAGTTCTTCAGAAGCTGAGTATAGATTCATGGCTAATTGTGTGTGTGAATTGCAATGGTTGACATTTTTACTTAGTGAATTACATGTCAAACATCCTAAGCCTATACCAGTATTCTGTGACAATCAAGCTGCTATCTATATTGGGGAAAATCCTGTCTATCATGAAAGGACAAAACATATAGAGGTTGATTGTCATTTCATAAGGGACAAATATCAAGAAGGTGTCATCAAACCCTTGCCTATTTCTACTACAAATCAACTAGCTGACTTTTTCACAAAACCTTTATATCCATCACAGTTTCATTACTTATTAAAGAGTTTGGGAATCAAATCTATCTATCAACCCATTTCAGCTTAAGAGGGGGTGTTGAAACTTGTAAGCTGGAATGGTGCAAACTCAAAATAAGAGACATTAGTAGCAGTTGAACTAAATTGCAAGTGCTGCAACTTGAACATTCAGTTATGCTAGGCAGGAACAAGTTACTTGCTCACCAAGCCTCGAAACCAATTCAGTTACAACAGCCTAACTACCAGCAAGAAAGAAGACTACTGTGACAGCATGATGTACAAAACAACAAAGTAACAACATACATTAGTTTAGATACTTGTATAGACGTAGATTGTAAATACATACCTTGAGTTGTATCTTTAGCATTGTTGTAGTTATTTCACCTCTATAAATAGAGGTTTCTGTACAGATTCTAATTAAATGTAATGACACAGAAAATTTCCCCAATTTCTATTCTTTCTTCTTCTCTGCTCAGAACTTAGAGTTCAAAGGATTTTATCATATGATGCCCAAGTACTTCATACATGTCAAACCCCATGCCCGGGTGATGACATGGCAGTGTCTCATATACTAATGAGACACCGAACCCAAAACAGAATGACTAAAAACCAAAATAACTTCATTACAAAACTTAAGATATCCCAGAATCTTACATAAACCTTAAATGATTCCAAAGGTAAATACATGTTCTTACTATACGAAACATAAGTGTTGAACATAAAGGAACAAGTTTAACTGTTACATCAGTTCATACATCATTCATCAACCTATATATTATCCTCATCAGCATCTGCAAAAGAAATGAGCTACTAAACTAGTCTAGTAAGAATCAACAACCTTTAGGATGAAGTATCCAAGGAGTTTGACATCTCAGTTTATCACTTTTGGATAGTTTAACCGAAGGCATTTCTTCATTTTCGGATTTAGAATCCAAGCTCTCATCTAGATGTTGGACTAGGAAGTTTACATCTTTCGCACACAGGTTGTGTGATTGTTTGAGTTTATCTTTATAAGATATAACAACTTGATTCATATTAGGATGATCAGATTCACTGTTATTTTTTTACCTTTTGTGTACTTCTTTGGAGATGATCTGCTTCTTCTGTAGACATTGAGATGTTGTTGTTGTCTGCTCTGGTTCTTGAGGCTCCAGGAGCATTTTTCATTTTACCTAAAATTATATACTAACTTTTGAATCAATGGACGTTAAGGATCAACCAAATCTCCATAACTTTTCTACTTCTACCACATATGACCTTTCCCTGTGTAAACCACCTTTATTTGTTGGAAACTTTACTAGTTGGCAATACATGTTAAAATATTTTTTTGTTATATAATGACTCTACCTTGTTGAGCATTATAAAAGAAGGTCCTTTTGTTCCCTCTATTTTTATACAAGGTGTCAATGTGCTCAAATCAAGAAAATATTTCAATGAAGAAGACCTTGCAAAGATGACACTCAACTTCAAGGCCATGAACGTGCTTTGTTGTGCACTAAATGAAGAAGCCCTCAATAAAGTACAAGAACGTGATGATGCCTATTCTATGTGGAATATGCTTGAAGCATCATATAAAGATGAAGTTGAAGTGGAAGAGCCAACGATGGGAAATATAGAATTGGGGACTCAATCATATGAAGGATAAATCAAATCTCAAACTTCAATGAGCTCAAATGACAACCCTAAAATTGATCCATCACATGATGAGATGGAAGAAGCAAAAGATGATGATCTTGTTAGGAAATAAATCCTCCAGAATTCTAGCCCACAAGCAAATCTAAATCAAGAAACCGATAAAGGGACACTATGATTTACGTGGTTTGATCAACTAACCTACATCCTCCAATCCATTAGCTCTCCCTCGCGTTACTACTCCAAATAATATAGAAGACACACACACACACACACACACACACACACACACACACACACATATATATGAGTAGTAAACCTTTAGCAAAAAGGATTAGCAATTCACCTGATTACTAACTCTTAACCTAATTAGTATCCAATCAGGAGTGCGCCTAATTAGTAATTTACATAATTACTAATTTCTTTACCTAATTGATATCTAATTAGTAATCCATTGAATATGGGCCCAAACCCAACAAACTCCACCCTGACACGTATTCAACCACTCTCCAACAAGTACGCTCAGCGTCCCATATGATCCACGTCTCATATGCCCCTACACACAAATCCACTACTCTACACTTGAATCTTCAAATCAGCACGTTGAAATAAGGGGAGTTGACTAAGCTAGGTTTAGTCATTTTTTATGAACTGTCAAACACGGCAACACCAATAACGGAACAAACAGCTCAACGTTCAAAGTTCACCAAACCCAATCTGGTTTAGGACACTCGATGCACCCGAAACATACTGGATCAATCCCCCACCATTCCAATTCAAACGTCTAGATTTAATCATTTTGATTTGCTTGAATTGTACACCAACCACACAAGATTTTTATCTCTGGTAGCAAACTTATTCTCAGCCGGACCCCTATCGGCAAGTCTGTTCCACCCCCAATGGATCTCTCTTCCATCTTCGGAGGACATACATAAAAATATTTTCACCTGTGTTAACGGTTTCTGGTGACGATTGCTAGAATTGCACAAAACTCTGAGTTGACAATTGATCGATCTTTCACTTGAGAGTAACACCAAATTCTGGTGTAGCAACGCTGCGTTCCCACCTTGGCTTAACCAAACGAAAAAATCCATTTTCGATTATATCCAACATTCTCATCCAATCTCTGGAGAAATCGATGAACCAAAACAACTCCTATTATCTTCTAAACCTCGCTCTGATACCCGTTGTTAGGGAAATTAATCCTCTTCCAATTCTAGCCGACAAGCAAATATCAACGTGGAAAGCGATAAAGGCACACTATGATTTACGTGGTTCGGTCAACTGATCTACATCCTCCAATCCATTAGCTCTCACTCGCCTTACTACTCATAACAATATATATATATATATATATATATATATATATATATATATATATATATATGAGTAGTAATCCTTTAGCTAAAAGGATTAGTAGTTCACCTGATTACTAACTCTTAACCTAATTAGTATCCAATTAGGGGTGCACCTAATTAGTAATTTACCTAATTACTAATTCTTAACCTAATTGATATCTAATTAGTAATCCAGTGAATATGGGACAAAACCCAACAGATCTTCCAAAAGAAACTAATTATGATGGAGACCATGAAAACCAATCATCATGCCAAAGGAAGTGAATGAGAATGCCACTAAGCTTAAGAGAAAGACATTAAAAAAGAAGTGGCAAGAGGCTTGATCATTAAGAACTTGAATGAAGATGTTATAAAAGGAAAAGATCAAAAAATCTATTTAGCTCTTGGAAAGCTCAAAGTTCAAAAGATACACAACTTCAGGAACCAAGAAGCTTGGGCAATTATACAAGTGATGGAAAGAACCACAATGTCAAACTTCAAACCTCATCACTTGGTAAGAATACAAAGGTATTATTATCACTTTCTCTAAGTTCCTTTAATTGATGATATAAATAACTTGAAAAGTGTTTTTGACCTTTGTGCTTGTAAACTTGTTGATGTTGCATCATCCCCTTTTTATGATCATATACATGTGTTATATGTTTTCCTTGCAACGTTATCTATGAAATGCAACATCATGAACATTAATGATTCATGCTCTCATATGCTTAACTCATATGAGAATCATTCATGTAGTTTTAATATTGATAATGTTGATCCTTGCACACACACATGCCACTTGAGAAATGAACTTAACATTGAAGGACCTTTACAAAAGGTACCTAGAAATTCTCAAACTTCCTTCGTAGGTTCAAAACGATCTAACCTTCACATTGAAGAGATGAACCTCAAGGAAGGGCATAGACAAACTAAGACTCCAAGAAAAGAGTCATGTGCCAAGGACATCAAAGTTGTAGAGAGATCATCAAGAAACATAAACTCATTCATCCAAGATGACTCTACAAAAGACTACTCAAGGTGCCTCATTGGACTACCTAATGACGAAGATCAACTTACAATCCAAAGAACCATCATTGAGAAATGAGGTACAATTTTATAATTCAACTCAAGATAGTGATCATGATGATGATCCTTATGTGCTTTTAAGTGATTTATATAATGAGTTGAAAAAGATGGCCAGGAAGAATAAGACAATTTGTGAAAAACTTGCTTGCTCACTAAATGAAAGATCGTACATGCAAGTAGAGTTTAATGAACTTCTTGCCTCTTACAAAAACCTAGAAAATGAACAAGAGATTGTGTTTGATGCTTCATCTCTTGAGAACCATGAATTACTTGACAATGTGCATAATTTTGAATCTAAACTTGTGAATATGATATCTTGAGGCACAAGTTTGATGTTTGATGTGCTTATGTTAATAAGTGTACATGTGCTACAGATATCCATGGAAATGTTCTTGTTGCTCTATGTGATTCACATGTTATTACTTGTTTAGGGCACAAACACACACACAAGCATGCAAACTCTAAGTCTTTTGATGATAGAACTTCACAATCCACCAATTTCAATGCTAATTGCTTATATTGTGGAACATGTGGTCATAATACTTATCATTGCATCATTAAGAAAAAGATTAATAGAGGTGCTAAGTCGCTATGGATTAAAAAGATCACTAGAACTAACCCCCAAGGTCCCAAAATAAAATGGGTACCAAAATTGTATTGTATTGTATTACTGGAAACAGGGGAATAAATGGTCAAAATGCCTCAGGCTAATGTAGGGTATCCCGGTCGACCGCATCAAAATCCCGGTCGACCGAAAGAAAAGGCTTATTCAGAAGTAGGGTATCCCGGTCGACTTAACCCCCTCACCGGTCGACCAAAATTGAGACAGAAAGAAATTCAATTTATCTAGGACGAGGGTCAGACGACTGGTTAGGACCTACGGTCGACCAATGTGTCACGATACATCAGGTTTTAAGTGTTATCACAGTTCATCTTTAAAACTCATTCAAATTCCCTCTTCTGAACTCTCACAACCCTCCATACTTTGTCACCAACCAATTTCTTATATACACGAGAAGTTTTATCTTCGTAGGTGAGTAAGTTTAAAACTTACATTCAAGTCAATGAATACAATACACGTAGGAAAGAGAATTGACTTTTTGGCCTACGTGTATTGTATTCATTGGTTTGGATGTAACTTTTAAACTTACTAACCTACCAAAATAAAATTTCTCAAGGTTCATCTTCGTTTTGAATAAATCCATAAGAAGTAACGGCTTCATAAAAACAAAAGGTCCATCTTCTGGATGCATTCTTTAAGTCCATCAATAGACCTTTTAATCTTTCATTATAGATGTTCTTGGCCTTTAGAAATGAAACCGAGAGGCTGCTCCATATAGATGTCTTCTTCAAGATTTGCATTTAGAAAAGCAATCTTGACATCTATTTTCCATATCTCATAGTCATAGTGACATGATATGGTAAGGCGTATTCGAAATGGATTTAAGCATGTCTACTGGAGTAAATGTTTCCTCATAATTGATTCATTCTATTGGAGTAAATCCTTTTGCAAACAGTCGTGACTTAAAGTTTTCAACATTTCCATTAAAATATCTCTTTCTTCTGTAGACCTATTTATTCCCGACAGGGTTTTCCCCTTTGGGTATAGTTCTACAAGATCCCATACTTGATTGATGTACATATGCTCAATCGCCGCTTGCATTGCTAGTTGCCATTCGACAACATCTTTATCATTTTATGGCTTCGTTGTAACTAGTAGAATCTTGCTCCTGATGATCAGATGTCAAGTCATATAATTCTCTTGTCCACCTATTTGGAGCACGAGAAACCCTCCCAATGCGATGAATATCCATTTTAGTTGGTTCGTCAAAGTAATATCTTGAGCATGTTTTGAGAACAATCCTTCATGTACCAGTCAAGTAATGGTTATATAGGAGTCATGAAGTTAGGGCTTATGAAATCTATCGACACCTTTAAACCAACAAAGGTTCTAAACTAGAATCGTTGATGGAATGTATCGACTTGACCAGTTTACTATTGAATGCTAGATGTGTGTATTTAGGAAAATTAGGTTATGGTGTTGAAGAATCCTAATAAAACTTAATTGGTTATTTTCGATCTTACAATAATAAAAGTCTAAATTTTGTTATGAATACTTATTTTTACCTCAAAATAGTTATTCTATAATAGATAATTTGCTACTATAAGTAGCTATTATTTTACTTTTGAATTCAACTGTCGGATCCACTTGATCGAACTACTGATAATTAATTTGTTTATTTTGAGAAAATAACGCTCAATACATTAACTTTAACCTATTTTGACAAGTTTCATTCAAAAATTGAATATAATAGGACACCTAATATAAGACCGAGGGAGTAAATAAATATACTCTACTATATTTGGCTAGTTTTTTGAGAATGTTATAGTTTGAGATTAATTTATTCAGTTTAGACTCGTAAAGTCTTTTATACGATTTTTTAAATGTAGCTTTTATGATATAAGGCCAGGAAACCCAACCAACATTACAGTGCATATCGAAAGAGGAAATGGCTATAGCCATGCTAAAACGACAGCAGTCTAGGCTCTTAGATTGGCCTATTTTGTGAAGCGAATATACGGAGTTCCCTAATAATCTAAATTGCATAATCCTCTGGAAACTTGTAATACGCCCCTCGAACACGAAACGACATTTAGCTTTCAAGAACACCCAGCATACACTACGTGATACCACAATCCCCACGTCCTTACTTCCTCCAGTACACCCCATCCACCAAGATTTAATCATGCAATGTGGAGCTTGATAATGCCCTACCTACAAAGAGTATTCTACCCTCTTCGCCGCATTTGACTATAAGACCATAGCCATTCGACACTCGAAAAGGAAATGGATATATGAATTTGAACCCTAATTACATGAGCACGATGTTACCGTACTGAATCCTTGCCTCCAAAGGGCCTCTTCAAGGGCAAAACAATTATTCAGAAAACGCCACAAGAAAATGGACAAAGATAGGGGTAATACCTTATACCATGCACATTGCCTTGAGAAAGCAGCTATCGATCCCGAGCTCATTAAGGAAACAACCGATTTCATAGTGAATTCACCATTCGGCTCTGGGAACCAAACCCAATTGTCCTATTCTTGTTGAGGCCTTATATTTGGGTGCTTCTCATCAATGTCCCAGGGATATATTTAACAAACTCCCTTTTGTTCCGTCCATTTTACCCAATGTATTTCATAATAGCCGCTCCCCAAATGGAGTTTGGCGCTGCTAGCCTAGAAATAGAGATACCATGCTACCTTCAAGTGTGAAATTCTCTTAACATAATACGGCTGCCACCGCAAATCAGGAAACCCATAATGACTCAACTTGGTCCTTAACCGTAATCATTCTCCTCCACACCGAAGAGTTGTCTGTACCGTGGAAATAGATTCGTGCTCCACTCCATGGTAGTAGCGTTCCCTTAAGAGTTGAGACCATAATGAATCATTTGTCCGAAATAGCCACCACATTTTAAAGTCAAAAGCTCCCCGGTATTGCGACATCGAGATTAGCCCGAGGCCATTACATGAGGTGGTGGCATGTACTGATTTCCATGCCATCCCGTGTTTCCCAACCAAACTGTTTAAGTTCCCCCACAAAAATATTGTAAACAACCATACTACCTTGTCCAAAACTAACACTGGGGGAAATGTTGCAGCCAGTGTATGTAATGTCATTGAGAAAATGACATGTTTGAGTAGGATTAGGTGTCCCGTCATATCATGACATTCATGTTTCCACCCCTCTATCTGAGCCGAGATATTGTCTACTATCCCTTGGAAATAATTCACTCTACATATCCTATAATATAAAGGGCATCTGACATATGTGATTGGAAAATCGCCAAATACAATTCCCGTCATTGTTTGAAGCATTGTAGCTTGTTTATTGTTTGTCTTTGATGAGGTTATGAATGAGATTTTCCCAGTGTTAGCCCGCTTCCCCGATACTCTCTCATATTGCTGAAAAAACTCATGAGTCTCTCCACACTTCTCTTATTCACGTTAGTGAAAATTATAACATCATCGACAAAAATTAGATGTGAAATTTGTAACAAAAGCCTCGAGAGGGAGTATGGCTGTATTCGGCCCTGCTCCACCTAATAATATAGCCCCGAGAGAATACTTCTTCTGCCAAAATAAATAGAAGAGGGGATATGGGGCATCCCTGGTTGATATATGACTTGCCATTAATAAGCACTGAAAACTAATTCGAGACCGAAAAATTTCGGACAAGGATGATAAAATGTGACCAAAACCAGAAAGTTGTAGCACCGAGAGGATAAAAGAATAGGAGAACCTGTTGAAAGCCTTCATCATGTAAATCTTTATTACTAGATCCCCCTCCCCCGCGTTCGTCTTTCTGTTGAACCATTTCTTAAGCCGATAGTACATGCATTGTCTAAAATCAACCCCCATTTTTAAAGCTCGATTGATTGAGAGATATTAACCGAGGCAATATTTCCGCCAAGTGTAGGGAGATGACTTTTGATATAACTTTGCTCGCAAAAGAACACAAGGAGATTGGACGGAAGTTCCAAAAGACCTTGGGGTTTACATTTTTGGAATAAGGAGTATAAGGGAATTAGACATCGACTTTGGTAATGGAAAGCTAGCCCAAAAATCCCGCACCGCTTGGAGGACATCGGCGCATATATAATTCCAACACGATTGAAAGAAAACCGTCGTGTAATCATCAAATACGGTTGCACTATTTTTATCTAAAGAAAACACCGAATCGCTGCCAGAACCCGGTTATCACCCCCATCATTTCAGGGATCACACTCATAAGCATTTGATTTTCAGCCACCGAGACATCATTGGCACAAAGATTTGTGTAAAGCCGGACTCCCTCGTTGCCCGTTTCGTTTGGATCTGAGAACCAATCCCCCCGATCATCCATGATTTTTTAAATGTACACCTTTTTCCTCCTATTGTTACACACCGTGTGAAATAATTTAGAGTTTTCATTTCTCTCCGCCAATCACTTCATTCCCGATTTTTGTTTCCAAAACATTTCCTCCAAAAGTAGGCATTTCGTATAATTCTCCCGTGCAGCAGTGAACCTCTCACGGTGCTCATTAGTTGGGTCATTATCATAGGCCATTTAACTCTTAGGCTGCCCTTAACTTATTATGTACATTACCAAAGACTGTTTTGTCCCAAGTAGACAAAGTTGTCCTCAAATGCTTTAGTTTCCTTATTAATATTTCCATTCCATTCCTATAAAATTCACCTCACCAACAACTCGCAAAAAGGGTATGAAATTCTTTATGGTTTGTCCACATTGATTGAAACTAGAAAATTGAGGCACCAACAGATGCTGCTGTTCGTACCGTAACTCGGAGCGGGCAATGGTGCGATGTAGTTTGCTGTAAATGCTCCACCCCTAATGATGCCAAAAATGTGCATTCTAGTAAGAATTAACAAGAACTTTATCCAATCTTCATAACAAAGACGAAGGTGCACTCCTACTCCAAATGTAGGGGCGAATAAGGCTCGTGTGACTCATCATTGATCGAACCATTTTTATGTACTTTTCTTCTCTTGATTGTTCTTGAGAGTGTGTTAAAATAAAGAAAGAAAAATCCCAGATTTTTGCTTCTTGGATTTTCGGTTAAGAGAGTAGAGAGAAATTCCTTAATTCTCAAGTGTAGAGAATGATGAACTTATCATCAATTTTGTGGTGTTAGTGGAATCACCCACTAGCCCCACTTCCCCACTATTCTCTCCCACTACTCCCTTACACATGTAGATGTGCCCGTTTTGACCAGGTCCAACTGGTCCGATCGACCGGAGAAATGGTTTTCGGCCGACCGGAATGACAATAAGTTCGGTCGACCCGTGATAGATCTCGGTCGACCGAGTCTTTTGCCCAATCCAATTGTATGCCCAATCCTATTGAGCTTGCCCAATCCAATTAAGCACCCCATGATCTGGAAAAGTTAGAACTTTGCCAGATTTTAGTATTCTCGGCTCGCCGATAACCCCCTTCGCCTCTAGGATGATTTCAACCTCTGTCCATCGTTGGTAGTTCTTCAATATTTTGCTAGAAGCCTTTTCTAGATCGCTCATGTGCAATCCACACCAGTGTACACATCGGCTTCATCAAATAAAGTTCGACAATACCCTAGCCATACTAGGCTGAGTAATGTTGGTCGTCGGTTCATCCAAAACAAGTTGAGTGTCAACGACCTCCGCGAGAGAAAACAAGTATGATTTATTAAATAAATGAATTGGCAACCCCTCTAATCTAATCCACACCGGGACAATTGAGGATTCTACTGTTGGATCAAAATCGTAAGCCAAATTCAAAATCCTCATCCGTGTGCCCCCAAAAATCCATGCACCCTTTCTCCAAAATCTTCAATAGTCTTCATCTTGATCAAAATGAATCAAAACATGTTGGGGGATCTAAAAGTCCTTACGTAAGTTCTCATGCATCAATTTTCGGCGTGAAATTGCCAACCAGAGCTAGCTTCCATGACACCTCCAAAAGCGCTATCTCCCACAATAACCGAAGCCAGTTCTCCCAAGTAGAAGCCCAGATCATTTACCTTCAAAGAAACCTTCGACAGGGTGGCCGAGACAAGACCCACTTGCGCAACAGCCATAGACGGCTAATCTATTGTTTTAGCGTGAATAAAATTCTATATAGAGAGAGAGATTTATTTTTTCCACCCCTTTTTCTTTTAAACGATTAAAAGAGAAGAGTTGTAATGTAAGAAGTGAAAAAACGAGTAACACAATTTATGTAAATCAAAATGTAGTCTCCATAAATTGAAATTCTGATAGTATCAGTAAAAGGTAGAAGTACTAAAGTGTACAATAACTAAAATAGAAAATTGGACTTTTTCCATCTGACATGAAATCATAAGTCCTTGTTGGTGGCTCTAGTTTTGAATATACAAGAGTTAGAAAGCTAAGTTTACATATTATATTTTTTAATCCTTCTAGAGGTGGTTTTCTGTTATCGTCTTTGTTTGGGATTTCTGGTACCTTTTTCTAATCTCCAAAACTTATGATTAATAAATGATACAACTTCTTGTGGTTTTATTAAACAAAAGAACAAATGGGCCTTACAAATTGGCTAGAGAATGCAGATGGTTCTTTTTTTTTTGAAGGAAAGGGTAATATCATCAATCAATATTAAAAATTACATGAGGGAGGTAGGGATTCCCTACCCTTTGAAATGGGGCATCAAGCCTCCTAGGAATTATGCGGATGATGCTTAATCATTTCAATTTTGTGTACTAGATCGAAAAGGTGGAATTTTGGTCTGTTTGGAGATTTAAGAAGGAGACACCACCATCTGTAAAATGTGTTGATCAAAATGAAGCAGCTGATAATGGTACTTATGGCATAATCGGGAATTAAATGACTCAAACCCTCACATTATGGATAGTGATTCATGTTTTTTAGCAAATCTTACCATTCAAAGGATATTCATGCCATTACCGAGATCAAGGTTTATAAACTATTTCCAATTGCTTATCCAGCAATAGCTAGAATGTTTCTCTGACATTCACGGCGAAGAGGTTTGTTATCCAATACCAAATTCATAAGTCATGCTTGGATTTTATATTGTGTTTATTACATATATTGAAACCAAATTTGAACAGTTATTCTAATGTTCTCCTTAATCCACACATAAGTTTTTAAACAACGGATATATATAACATCAAGATTATTTCTCAATAATGATCCCTTAAACACCTACTAGGAACGAAAATATTCATATTTTTGAAACTAATATTTAGACACGTAATACGCACAACACTTTTTTGCCTAATATATTTTAAATGTTAAATATGACTTGTTTCTTCCTAATTTCATGGGGAAGAAGTTTGCACTTAGACGGGAGGGGAAGTATGGAAGTGACTCGATACAGACAAAGAAAAAGCCACAATAGTCTTCGTCTTCCCTGCAGCTACTTATATTGTGCAGCTAGAAAATATCGTCTGGCGGAGGGCCACAACCTCTCCTGTAAATGAAAAGAGTGCTTTAAATGGTGACGTAGCTGATGTTGGCGAGGGGGAGAAGGGTTGTGTCCGAGGGGAAGCGGCTCGTTGTTAAAGAAGAAGATGGAGACAACGAGAAAGGGGATTACGTGGAGTGCATGCAAATGGAAGGGGATGATGTGGATGAGGCTGTGGTGGAGGCAGAGGACGAGGATGAGGCGGAGGAACAAGGTGACGGAGAGACGAAGATGCCCAAGCTTGCCGAAAGGGGCTATGAAATTAGGATGGTAAAATTTTCTCATTCGATTCTTTGTTTTTTATGAACTTTCTTTGGTAATTCATTGTTTATTTTTCTTGGTTTGAATCGGGGCACTTCCGTACTTGCTTGCATCTTGCGTGGTGATGTCTTTCCTGGTTACAAGCTTCAAAATAGCAAAGCAAAATACAGATGTGCAAAAGAAAAACGAAACATCTATCATGCACCAAAATAATCTGAATTATTATTAATAACAATATAAAACCACAATTCACAAAATGAATAGAGAAAAAGTGATATTTATCTTTATTTTCGTAATGGAAAGCTATAAATTCAACATTATTTTAATGCTGTTAGAATTTATATTAATCTGACTTTCTCGAATTGAATTTCCTATTGAAGTGGGCGGTTAATTAATAAAAAAGTGGAAATCAAAATTACGAAGGAAAAAGTAATGTTTAATACTTTTTTAGGGTAGGGGAAGTTATCTATTACAAGAAATAAGGGGATTTAAGATTCAATACGGTGATTTGAACTCAGGAACTCTACTACTTGGGGTCTCATATTTAAGACTTAATTATATTATGAAAAAGCGTCGTGCATATTATGCTTTAAATATTAGTGAACTGATATTTCAAACTCAGTAAACTAATGGGATCAGTAGTTGTCCAGTAAAATTCCGCGGAAAACTTTCAAGGACATTAACAAGAAGCTCCATTGTCAAAACAAAGTGGGCTAGAGATTGCTGATGGTGCTAAACCAATTCAATTTGGTCGCTCCACATGAAAAAAAAATGAATAATTTTGTTTTTTTAGATTTAAGCAAGAGACACCAACATCGGTAACATGTGTTGATTAAAATGAAGCAGCTGAGAATGGTTATTGTGGCATAACCGGGAATTAAGAGACTCAAACTCCCAATATTATGGACAATGATTCCTGTATTGTTCGCAAAACTAACTATTCTAAGGATATTCGTGCAATCACTAACAACAACTAGAATGTTTCTCTTGACATTCAAGGCGAAGAGGTTTTTTATCCAATACCCAATTTCTTTCGTCATGCTTGGATTGCATATACAATATTTATTACATATATTGAAACAAAAATTGAACAACTATGCTAAGGTTCTCCTTAACTAGCACATAAGTTATTAAACATATGATATATATAACATCAAGAGTATTTCACATTAATGATCAATTAAAAACGTACTATACACGACAATATTTATGTTTTGAAAATTAATATTTAAACACGTACTACGCACAACATTTTTTCCAAATATGTTTAATTCTTAAATATGACTTGTTTCTTCCTAATTTCAATGAGAAGAAGTCTGCACGTAGACGCAAATGGAAGTATGAAAGTGCCTCGATATTGACCAAGAAAAAGCCACAACACTATTCATCTTCCCCTGCTGCTGCTACTTATAGTGTGTCTTCTAGAAAATATTGGTTGACGGAGGGACCTATAAGTCTTCACATGAATGAAAAAGGTGTTGAAATGGTGATGTAGCCGATACTAGCGAGGAGAGAATGGTTGTGGCTGAGGGGAAGCGGCTCGCTGTTGAGGAAGAAGATTGTGGCAGCGAGAAAGGGGGTGACGTGGAGGACATGCTAATAAAAGGGAATGATGTGGATGAGGTTATGGTTGAGGTGGAGGAAGAAGGTTACAGAGAGGCAAAGACACCCAAACTTGCAGAAGGGTACTATGAAATTGAGGTCGTACGGAAGAAAAGGGTTCGGAAGGTAAAATTTTCTCATTTGATTCTTTGGTTTTTATAAACATTGTTTTGTAATTTCATCGTTAATTTTCTTGGTGTGAATCAGGGCACTTCCGTACTTGCTTGCATCTTGCGTATGACTTTTTTCCTGACTACTTGGGGTCTCATATTTAAGACTTAATTATATTATAAAAAAAGTGTCGTGCATAGTATGTTTTAAATTTTAGTGAACTAATATTTAAAACTTAGTGAAATGATAAGATCAGTAGTTGCCAAGATAATTATGCGGAAAATTTTCAAGGACATTGAGAAGAAAGTCCATTGTCAGGAAAAAGCGTGCTTACATATTGGCTAGATAATGTTGATGGTGTTGAACCAATTCAATCGATCTACTGGATCGAAAATGAGAAATTCTGGTTTGTTCGGAGATTTAAGCAAGAAACACCAACATTTGTAACATGTGTTGTTCAAAATGAAGCAGTTGAGAATGGTTCTTGTGGCATAAATGGGAAATAAGGGACTCAAACTCCCGACTTTATGAACAATGATTTCTGTATTGTTAGAAAAACTGACCATTCTAAGAATATTCGTGCAATCACTGAGATCTTCATGCCCATAAGCTATTTGCAGTTGCATATCTAACAACAACCAGAATGTTTCTCTTGACATTCAAGGCGAAGAGGTTTTTTTTATCCAATACCTAATTTCTTTAGTCATGCTTGGATTGCAAATACAATGTTTATTACATATATTGATACCAAATTTGAACAGTTATGGGAATGTTCTCCTTACTAGCACATAAGTTATTAAACAGTGGATATAGATAACATCAAGAGTATTTCGCAATATTGATCCCTTAAACACGTACTACGCACGACAATATTCATATTTTGGAAACTAACATTTAAACACGTACTACTGATGGTCGATTTACCTTACTATAAAAATCGCTAGGCAAGTGCATCTATCGCTTAGAATAGTATAGCAGTCTAGTCAAGTGTCGATCCCACAAGGACTACAAGCACTAATAATTACTCTTTTTCTACTGTTTAATCGATCGAGTTATATGATTAAAAATAGTAAATAACTAGAAAACAAATAAATAATTTATAAGAATAAGATGAGAAGAGATACTTGAACGAGAATCCCCCTAGACGTATCTATGTATGAACCGGATGGATTAATTCAAAAGAACTTTTTCCGAAGCTGTGAAAATTCCAAGAATGAAGCTTTAATGTTTTTCAACAGTTTAAAGTTCCTACCTTTGAGTTGATTAATTGAAATTTCTTTCGTAATTAAACCCCCCTAAAGATGCATTAAGATTTATGAATTCCCTTATTAGGTTTGACCCTAATCCCGAAGATTTATGTAAATTCTATTTCTAGAAAACCATGCAACTCTTTTTATTATGCGATGATCTATTCAAATTCTTCCTTTTTCAATTCCAAATAAGAAATCAAAGATGAATTAATACTCTAAAAAATTAATCCAACACAATGAAAACGCATAATAAACATCAAGGGTTCAATATGAATTAATCACAATCCCAAAAATCAATACATAGATATAAGTCTAGGGTTCATCCGATTCAAGTAATAGAAATTTAGCTACTCATAACGGTAGAATTAATAAAAGAATTTATTGAAAGCGATAGAGAAAGAAAACTCATTCTCATGAAAGATTCAATCTTCAAGCTTGTCCCGTCTTCAACCCGTTGATGATGGCGAGTTTCCTCTTGTAGAACTTGGTTGAAGAAAGCCCTCAATAATTCTCTAATAATTCCCCTAGGTCTAGAATAACAATGGTCATATATGAATGTCTGATATCCGGGGTTTTATATGATGAATCTTCCAGGGATATTTATCATGTTCAGACTCTTATAGCTTTTGGAAAAATACCATATAGGTTGAAGGGAATTAGGAGTCTAATAGGAAAGTCCCAAATAATCTTCATGGTTGACCAAATTTTCAGTGTTGACCCGAGTTGACTTCTTTGACCAGCTTTGACCACAAGACATCTTTTCAGATTTTGCAGTTAAATCCCACAGCTTTCTAGTCAAGTTTCAGATTTAGCAATTAAGACCTCAAAACATCATGAAAGCTCAATAAGCACCCTACAACCATTAAAACACAAAGTAGTGAGGAATATACCATTCTAAGCTCAAAACTCGATATATAAATACATTTTTAAGCATAAAGTCACTATAAAACTAAAGGAATATATCGATGAATTTACGAGTTATCAACTACACCCACAACGTTTTCCCCAAATATGTATAACTCTTAAACATTACCTTTTTCTTCCTAATTTCAAGGGGAAGAATTTTGCACATAGACACAAGCGGAAGTATGGAAGTGCCTTGATACATACCAAGAAGAACCACGACACTGTTCGTCTTAACCTGCTGCTACTACTTATAGCGTGTTGGCCTGAAAATGGTGTTACAAGTGGTGATGTAGGTGATAATGGTTTAACAACTTGATATGAACTAGTTTCAACTAGACTAGACGAAATAAAGCAAACCGAGTTGAATTTAAAACTCAATGAACTGATATACCATCAACTGGCTTCTTGGACATTCACAAGAAGATCCATTGGCAGAACAAGACGGGTTTACAAATGTGTTAGAGAATGCTGATGGTGCGGAACCAATTATATTCAGGTGCTTTACTGGATAAAAAATGTGGAAGTCTAGTTTTGTTCAGAGATTTAAGTACGAGACACAAACATCTATAATGGGTGTTGATCAAAATGCAGTAGCTGAGAATACTTTTGTTGCATAACTGAGAATCAAGCGAATGATTCCCACATTGCTAGAAAAACTTACCATTCTAAGGATATTTGTTGCCATCACTAAGATTGGCAGACCAATAAGTTATTCCCCATATCCAACAATAACTATTATGTTTCTCTAATATTCAAGGTGAAGAGGTTTGTTATCCAATACTCAATTTCTTTAGTCACACTTGGATAATTACATATATTTAGTGTTTATGCTAACTTTATTTTCCATTTTATTTAAGTCATAAATATTATTTTCCTTCATTATTTGAATGTTCACCTTTTTCTTCCGTTCTCTCTCTCCATGTTCTTTGTGCATTTTGTGAATTGCGGATTTTTCATGATTTAGAATAGTTAAGCTAATGAAGGGACCTATAACCCATTTTGTAAATGGCAAGGCTTCTATCAACACTCATCAAGACAATGTTGGTGGGATGACTGGAACTGAACCGAAAGGTCAAATAACTGAAGAAATGTAGGAGAAGACTGAGCTGACTAATGTGTAAGTTATTAAAAAAATGGATAGATATCCATAATATTGATATTTTGGAAACTTATATCTAAATACGTACTACACACAACACTTTTTTTTTCTAATTTTATTAAGTCTGAAATGTTATCGTTTCCTTTCTAATACGATCATTTTTTACTTCTATTCTTTCGAGTTCTTTTTTTTTTTTTTTAAATCATTGTTTATTAATGGTAATGGTGCAAGTACACGGAAGAGGATTGGTCAAAGGACTCTCAGCGAAGGAATCCTTTGTCTATCCAAATTAAGGAGGCCCCGAACTTCTAATGGAAGGGCTTCAAATTGAATTCTTTCAAGTTCTTTGTGAATTGTGTGTTATGTTCATTATTAGTAAGGTCTAAACCTAATCGGTATTCACCTTCGCTTTAGAATATATGACTAATCCGAAATTGAAAAAAATGCAGAAAATATGAGTTGACAATTGCAATAATATAAAATCCTTTTACTTCATGAGTTATCATAGATTCTCTCTTACATCCAATTTCCCCCAACACCCCAAAGACACTAAGAGAAAAACAAACGAGGAAAAAAACTCCCAATTTCTCTTTCATCAAATCATTTCTCTCCCTTCACAAAGGCTTTTGCAAGGAAATATCATAATGTTCACACCAAAAGGAAAATGGATTCCTTCAGAAAATTCTACAAAAAAAAATGAAAGGAGGAAAGAAGAGGCAGACTCAAGAACAACTACCCCTACAACACTTCCAGTTACAGGTGGATGGACGCGGTGAGAAAATCTGACTAAGGTCTATCCTCTTCCATTTCTTTGTTCGACTTAAACTCGGGTGAATTAGTTTCTCAAACTTTTTCGTTTTTCAAATTAACTCTTCACCTATATGAGACTTAGATAACAAGTATGTTGATTATTCACAAATAGGCGAGTTAATGGATATAAAGCTTAGATGACTAGTGTGTTAGATGCAACACATAAAGACTTCAAGAGGATGAAGATGATCAAGGAAGGATAATCTAAGTCAATGATTCTATATGCAAAGCTTGAAAAGTAGCGCATGACAATTATTTTTTTTTAAATAAATCCCAGCCGTGGGGTTTTTATTGATAAAATCGATCAAAGGCCCTAGACTTTTCAAGTGAAGCCAACCGGGCTTACAATCTCTAATGTATGGAGTATCCATTTTGTCTAAGTTACATATGTTAGCAGTGCCCTAGGACCATGAGCATATGTTGTACGATTTTATATTTTGAGCATGTTATTTGAATAGTTAATTTTCCTTTTGACCATCAAATATGTGATTTGATAGTAAAATTCATTAGTTTATATAATTACTATTCTAATTGTCAATAGTTTTATGAAATGTTATATACAAGAAATAAAACAGTATGATGTTTGATTGATGATCATGTGTAATGGATACAAATCATTTCATAGATACACATTGAGATTTATTGTATCAGACGTGATCCGAAAAAGAACTAATATTCCATGGTTCTATAAGTCATAAGTATTACTTCCTCAATACAATTTGGGATCCTTAGACCTCTTCATTTTTTCCAACATGAATAGAGCTATGTTTTGACAGTCGCACGTTACTTTTAATCGAGTAATTAATACGAGTGATGATCGGATGTAGTATTCATAGCTTGAATGTGAGAGACATTGTAAGGGATTTATCCCTCTCTTATTTGAGAGAGATATTCGTCGGCCCATCGATAGGGAAGATTGTTTAAATGCATGGCCGTGCTCAAATGTATTTAATAAAGTGGTTATTAAATATTACTTGTTGGAACAGTCTACCTGGAGATCGAGTACAAATGTAATTAAGCTTTATAAGGGTGACAACATCCATGTCGTATGCTTAATTGGAATATTGTGAGATAAAATGATTAAATAGTGGGTTGAGATTATGTAATCGTTCCACCGATCATTCATTCACTCTGGGCAGTCACAATGCCCTGCTAGGGACCGTTTGTAACGAGCTTCATGTTCAGATTCATTGAATCTAGAATGTGTCTAGGTTCATTGTATATGACATTTATTTTTCTGAGAATAATAAAACGTTATTATTCGAATTAAAGATTAATGATGGGCATTTTCGGTATTTGTCTTTTGTTGGGATTACGTGGGAGTTCCACTACCAAAAGAGGTCAGGATAATGTGGGAGTTGGTTTTCAGAACGAACTATCACGCCTATATAATCTCTTTTGTCCAAAACCCTAGGGTTGTACTTTCAATAACCCCAAAAGACCTATTACCCGAAATCAGATTTCTACCTCATTTTTCTCTAGATTTTCGAAACTCAGAAAACGAAGAGCTAGCACTCGCTGCTCGTTTAATCGCGTGCATACCGGTAGAGAGTAATTCCGCAAGAAAGTGCTTGCTGGTGGCAACTAAGCGCCCGAAATCAGAAACCATTAACTATAAACGTAAGTCTTTTCGTCAAATTTTCGATTCCCATAGTACGAGCGGATCATTCAGGGGAGGATTTATGGGTGTTTAGAATGAGTTTCTGCCCATGAATCCCTTTAGTTTATCCATTGAGAATACGGCTTCGCGGACCTCCTCCAAAGTAAGAAGCTTAGACAACATAATGTTATCTTCCGCGGTGACTAGGGAGGGGATAAATCCCATCAAATTTGAGCCCATAGAAGGAGAATCCTCGGCAGTGTACAATTCTTTATAAACAGAACGCTTGATCTCCAATGTCTTTTTCATTAGACACCCAATCACCCACATTGTTTTGAATCCGAGCAATAAACATCCTTCGCCTCTTATTTTTACACAATGTATGGAAATATTTTGTATTAGCCTCTCCTTCTTTCAACCATCTAGGGCGAGAACGTTGTCCCCAAAAAATCTTCTCAACTTCCAAATAATATTTTGTAAGATGTTTGTGCTACTTTCAAATCTGCCTTAAGCTGAGGCGTCGGATTAATATCATAATTTGCCTCCGACATTTTCAACTTTCTTTGAGGTTGGTGTGAACATTTCCAAAGTGCTGCTTGTTCCATACACGTAGAATGTCTTTTAGCCTCTTGAGTTTGCCCATTAACATAACCATACCATTCCCTGTATATTCCTTTCCCCAACAATCCATCACTAAAGACTTGAACGAGTCATTTCCCCCCATATTTTGGTATCAAAACGAGGAGATCCCTTGCCTTGCAGCCATATTAACACGGAAAAATAGAGGACAATGATCCAACACAATTCTATGCAAATGTTCCACCCTAGTGCTATCAAAGTGCTCCCCCCGCTTAGAGTATATCACCACTCTATCCAAGCGACATAATAAAGGGGGAGAGGCACTTCGACATCACGTGTACGGGCTGCCCGAGATAGGAACTTCAGCAAGACCACAATCACCCAAGGTCTCACCAAATTCCTCCATAGGAAAAGAAGTCGAAATGGACCCCAAGATTTTTGATTCAGCCAACACTACAAAGCAAGATATATAAAGCTTGTAAGATCTCTTAGTACAAGTCATGTGGCCAAGACAAGGCAAGATATACAAAGCTAGAAAGCTATTACAACTTAAACACTTAACTCTTATACTAAACATGTTCATATGACACTTAAGCATAGGAAATTAAGATAAGAACTTGAAAGTAAAGAGGAAGAGTTAGATAGAGCAAACACAAGGATTTAGAGTGGTTCGATCATAATGATCTACATCCACTACCTTTGGACACACCCAATGATTTTGGAAAATTCCACTATCTTGGCTTGAGAGATCTTACACGAATGGACAAAATCAACCAATGGTCTTTTATGCACTAGGCAACCTTTCAAGGGAAAAATCAACCAATGGTCTTTTATGCACCAAGCAACCATTCTTCACCCTTGGGAACATTTTCTATAATCTAGTCTACTAAGTGAGGAGGGTTTACTAACATGTCAACCGTACTTACTTTTCGGGTTCACCACTCACTCAAGTTCCTACAATTACAAGAAAGTTCCACTCTACTAAGGAGGCCCAAAACCACCACTCTCACAATTAAGCCTAGCCTTACACAACCGTTTGCAAGAGAAAAATTAGGCTCAACAAATGAATCTTTACAATTTAGCTCAAGATAAACAAATCCCTCAATTGATTGGAAAATACAAATGAAAGTTCTGATTCAATTTGAGAATAGAAGATTATGAATATGAAGATCTAGCTCTAAATGAAGTATTTTGGTAATGAATGAAAGAATTAAGCTCTTTAAAAAGTTTGGATTTTTTTGCAACTTGTTGGTTGTTCTCTTGGTTTGGGCACATTAGACGAAGGCCAAGTGATGCTCCGGTTAGGAGAATTGAAGGATTATGTAATGTAGATGGCGTTAGAGGTAGAGGGAGACCGAGGAAGACTTGGATGGAGGTGATAAAAGGGGATATGAATCTGCTAGAACTAGATGAGAGTTGTGTTTGTGATCGAAAGAAATGGAGAGATTGCATCCATGTGGATGACCTTACGTGATTCTTACTTTGGTTCATGTAGCCGACCCCAATCTGTTGGGATTAAGGCTTGGTTGTTGTTGTTGTTGTTGTGTTGTTGGTTGTTCTCTTGGTGGTTAGAAAGATGAAACAAGTCGTTTTTATACCATAGAAAACGGTCTAGAGGTGAAAGAGCCGTTGCAAAAAAAAAAAAAAAAAAGTTGTTAAACTAGACGTTAGAGCCAAACTGCAGACGAACCACATCACGATGCATCATCCTTCTGTAATCTTCTAAGATGTAGCACCATGGACTTTATCACTACATTGGATACGAATATTTCAATTTGAGATTGTGCAACTCTTAACTTCTTGATCATCCTTCTTTGAATAATAATTGCAACAACTTCCAAAGCATTGTAGTCGTCACATCAAGCTTGTACCATGGAGTCTTGATTTTCATAGCTTCTTCCTCAATGAATCCTCTAGAGTGATCCTTGATATGGCATACAGGGAGTTGTCCAACCTTTTGATCACTTCTTTCTTTAGCATCTTCAATGTTGTAGGATGACACCTTTGAGGTTCATGAAATCTTCCTTTCCATTTTCATCAATGTAAGTGTGAGTTCTAGATCCTATCCTCAAAACACAATAAACAAACATGAGAACTTCTCAATGGTTTATTATCATCAAAACTAAATTGATTGCATTTGCCCTTAGGGCTTACAGTAAGATTTTTTCATTTTTCATTTAGTTCTTTTGTTTTATCATAATTCTTTGGCAAGATTTCATTGGTCGATTTAGGATTAGATAACATGGGTTTTGGGTTCAATGTGTGTGTATGTGTTTTTTTGTACTTGTGTATTACATATGTGATGTTTGTTCTAACTTCTATCAATTCAAGGTAAATATGTTTATTTATTCCAACTAACACGCAAGTTATTAAATAGCAAATAAATAATATAAATATTGATATTTTTAAAGTTATTTTTACTCACAAATTACACACGCCGCTTGTTTTCCAATTTATTTAAGTCTTACATATTACCTTTTCCTTCAATATTTAAATGCTTATTTTGTTTCCTATGTTCTTTCTTTGTTCTCTGTGCATTTTTTGAATTGTGTTTCCTGTTTGTGATTTAGAATAGTTTGGCTAATAGAGTGGCCTATAACCCCTCATATAAATGACAAGGCTGCTACAAACGCCAATGAAGCAAATGTTGGGAGACGACTGACACTGAATTGACAAGTCAAGTAACCGAGAAACCGGTTTCTCTTACAACTGAAGAAATGTAGGAGCAATTGAGTTCAATGTAAAACTCAATTTGAACTCAGAGGATCCGCAGATATCCAAGAGAAATCTATAGAAGAAGCTCGAGTTCCAGAAAAATGTGGGCTCGCATGGGCTGCCAAATGTTTATGGTGCCAGCTAGTTCAATTTGGTCACACTGTTGGATCCAAATGAAGGAAAAACTTATTATGTTAGGAGGATTAAGCAAGAAACACCAACATCTGCTACAATTGGTGAACAAAATAATGGTTCTTGTGGCGTAACTGAGAATCAAGGGACTCAAACTCCCTAGCATTATGGATAATGATTCAGGTATCACCAGTAAAACCAACCATTCAATGGATATATGTGCCATCACTGAGACCATCAAGCTGATAAGTTATTCCACTTTCATATCCAACAACAATCAGAATGTTTCTCTAACATCCAAGGAAAAGAGGTTCGATATTCAATAACCAATTTCTTTAGTCATATTTGGATAATTACATTTGTAGCATTTATTCTAATTTCTATCCATTCAAGGAGGAGAAGTTTATTGATTCTAACTAACACGTAAATTATTAAATAGCGGAGGTAGTTTTGTCATTAGTCTACTTCTTTCTTTATTTTTTATTTTAGTTTATGGTTAATTTTAGCTAAATATCTTGTGATTAGGACATTCTTTGAAGGTCGAAAGTTTAATGGATATTTTTAATTGTTATTAATTTATTTATCTCTACAATATGGTTAATCGTTACTATTTGTTCATAGTGTTTGCAATTTTCTTATCAACTATTGCATGTATCTAAAATTCTTCTAGAGGCTGAGAAGTTCTCGATTTAATTGGATCAAGGATAATAACAACACAACGTAAAATTGACTTGTGATAGATTCGATTTCCTTGTGTTGTTTCAAGCGAGTACGAACAAAAGTTAAGGAAGTCCACGGAGTTTTATGCGGCTTTAAATATTAGAATCACATAGATATACGACTGATTTATTCTTTAAAGTTAGGAGCCTTTCGCTAAGAGATTGGGTACAATTTATATTCGGGAATTCTACCATTAACCTAGTTGAGACATAAACTAAGGAATCATTTGTTTTCCATAAGAGGAGTATACTAGATTAGAAGTGTCTTAGTCCATTCATTCCATATATTTTTGATTTCATATAAATTGCATCTTTAATTTATTTTAATTGTCATTCATTCATAGTTTTAGTTAATTCAATCTATCTTTATTTTTTTGTTTAAGTTAGGTTATAAGTAAGAAAAATTTTCAGTTAGATAAACAATCTTCGTTGAAACGATATTGTGCTTATCACTTTATTACTTGGATGGTATTTCTGCACTTTTAAATTTCACATCAAGTTTTTAGCGCCGTTGTTGGGGATTGTTTTTATCTAGTGTACAATTAGATTACTAAACCTAAGTTTAAACTTTATTTAATTGTTTGTTTGACTTTTTAAATTTTTTTTTGTATTAGGAAATAGTCAAGGATTGGGAAAAAATGACTTTGAATATAGTTCACATTGTTTCAATCCAATAGCTATGTCATCAAGGAACAATGCTGAATTTTCTGGAGTAAATTTAAATTCAAGGATAACGGCCCTTCAAAATCAACTTGGCAAAATGATGGAGTCTTTGAAACTTGCAGCCATGAGTTCTCATTGCGGTGTTTGTGTAGAAAATCATCACATGAATCAATGTGGGCAAGGTATGGTGATGAATTGTACTAATGTTGTTAATTTTGTTGGACAAAGAAATATGGAGAATGATCCATATTTCTACAATTACAATCATGGATGGAGGAGCTATCCAAATTATGGATGGAGCAAAAATAGTAATCTTGTTGAAATTTCTCCTCAATCTCCTCCTGAAGAAGAAATTATTACAAAACTTAAGTATATGTTCACGAAATTCCTTGAGCTCTGTGACAAAAGGTTTTTAGAGAATCATTGGACTTTATTAATATGGCTCAATGGAGCAAGAATTACAATATGAGAGGCTTCCTAGCAGCGTAATTAAATAGTGAACAATTAGTGCCTAATATATGGTATATTCTGTCTATCTAGAGTACAAAGTCAACGGGCAGTTTGGGGGTAATGCAGCAAAGAAAAAAAAAAATATTGTGAAGAGAGCTCATCACACACCAAGTTTGCTAACCAATCAGCTACCTTGTTTGCTTCTCGATAAATATGTGTGAATTGTTCATCCTCTCCCAGAGCCAGCACCTCATTAAATAGAGCATCCAACGACCATGAAGAAACCATTCCACGCTTAAGAGCATTAGCAACAAACTGTGAGTCCGTTTGAATCCAATTAACAGTGTAACCAAGTGATTTGGCTAACCTTAAGCCGTGGAGCAGGGCTGCGATTTCTGCCCATGAATTTGTCTTGTTGATCCCCATAAAATCACACATTGCTGCCAAGAAAGAGCCATGACACTTCCTCAATATACACCCAGCCCCGGATTACCTCTAGACGCCCCATCGACATTGAGTATAATATCCGAGGTACAAAAGCCCTGTTTCCAGCACACTGTCCCGCAAGGCCGAGGTAGCATAATTCTTCTTCTCAGCGTGAAGCTCGGCAAAGAAACTTTTGTGATCATCATCAAAGACTTCAAATAATCCGAGAATTTAATCAACACCCTTGGTAGAGTTGTCATGTGTCCATTAAAAAAGAAACGGCATCTCACCCGCCACAAAATCCAAGCCGCACTTCCAGAGAGGAGGACATCACGTAGGAGATTTCCAGAACCGCCGAGCCACCACCATTTGGGATACTGTATTGAAACCCTGTTTGCGAAGTGTCTCTTCCAAAGCCAAAAAATGATTTAGCATTCGCCATAAAAATAAAGAGAGTCCGAGAGGCACACCTATAGTCCATATAACCTTCTGAGATGCAATAGTGGTGTTGTGACGTCTCAACTGGACTGCAGATTTTAGTGTGAAGCTCCCATCGTTCTCCGGCATCCAAACAAAACGATCCACACCCTCTTTCAGCGCAATATTTGGCAGTAGCCTCTGAAAGTGTCCTGGTAGTTCACTAGCTACTCAGCTACGGTCCCAGCCGGCTTCTGTACAAAAGTCTTTTATCCGAGCTTGGCACAAGTGTGGGAAGGGATGCGGTATACCCAATGTAAGAGGCTGAGATAGGAAAAAAAATATCATAAAATAGGGAGGAATCGCCATTACGTACCAACAATCCCAAGTTGGCTTCAACAAAAGGCTTCACTTGTAGCATTTTCCGCCAAATAAGTGTGCCCGGGGATGCAATAACCTGTGAAATATGTTTACCATCAGTGACATATTTATCAAGCATGAAAGAAGACCAAAGGGATTTGGTGGTTTGCATACGCCACCACATCTTGCACATCGAAGACCAACAAAATTTGTCAAGCGAAACTAGTCCCAAGCCATTACCCGCCTTATCCCTACAAATATTGCTCCATCTCATCCAATGACGACGACCAACCCCATTAAAGTGTCCCCATAGAAAGTTAGCAAACAAACCCTCCAATTTAGCAAGAACGGGTTTCGGAGGCTGAGAGACCGCCAGAACATGGAAGGACATGGAAGCAAGAACATAATCAATACCAGACGACCAGCCATATCCAACAATTTATTTTTTCATTCCTGGATCCTTGCCCCTATGGAATCCACCAACGCATCATAATACTGGATTTTGTTATGTCCAACATAAAGGGGGCAGCCCAAATAAGTGATTGGAGACAAAAGGTTGACATGCTTGGATAATGAGTTATAAAATTGAGAAATTCATGAGAAATCTAGAGGCATCGTTGAAAATTTGCAAAATCAAATGAGTCATATAACAATAGCTAAAGTAAGCCAACACCAAGAAGTCCCTCCAAGTTATACAGAGAAACATCCTAAGTAGTTGAAGGCAATAACATTGATATGTGAAAGGACAATTGACAAAAACCTAGAGATTGAGCCTACTATGCAAACCTGTCCAATTTTCACAAGGTAAAAGAGCACATATGCCTGAATATGCAAAGGATGTCAAAGTCATATTGGAAAATAAAAGGAAGTTCAAGGAATCTCAAAAGGTTTGCTTGAATGAAGAATGTTCTGCAGTACTTCAAATGCCATTACCAGAGAAGTTTCAAGATCCAGGGAGTTTTAATATTTCTTGCTCTATTTGTTATTCATCTTTTAAGAACGTTCTTTGTGATTTAGGTGCTAGCATCAACCCCGTGTCTTGTTATACTTGTGAAAATTAGGTTTTATAGAAATTAAGGACACTAAATTTTGTCTCCAAATGGCAGATAGGTCAATTCAGTATCCTAGGGGAATAATAGAAGATGTCATGGTTAAGTTTGATAAGTTATATTTTCCCTTGGATTTTGTGATTTTAAACATGGAGGATGATTCTGAATGCTAGTAGGATTTTGATTAATGTGGAAATGGGTCGACTAAACATTAAGGGTTGTGGATGAATATGTGCAATTTAATGTCTTTGAACCTTTTAGTAATTCCTCCAAGGGCGAATATTTGTGTTTCATTCATGTTATTGATGATTTAATGGATGGTTCTTCCTCTAAGAACATTGCAGGAAAATTAGAGGGTAGATGGCGTAAATATTTCAAAGAGAAGAAAAAAGAAAATTCAACAAAGGTTTTTGAGGATAATATAAAGCTAAAAAGTTTTTTTTTCAAGGGCCACAAAGTGAAGAATCGTTTAAAATTGTTGGATGTTTGAGGAGACACTTGTTGTCACGCCTTGTGCCCGCGGACCCGCAACGCGACACATGGGCCTGACAGCACCCACGACCACCTATTTGGCAACCAAACTCGCTATGTCAAAGAATATCCCGACATTTTGGTGGATACTTAGGCCCGTGCTTATATACCAGACAAACCAATCATTCTTATCTTATATGGAACTTATCTCATATGGGATTGAGGTTTACATTTGTCTTCCCAATGATCCTCCTCATTGATTGAGCATATAAAGGAAGTTAAACTCGAGACTATAAACGAGAACTACTACTAACCCTTATCTTTTGAGTGTTTTTTATTGTCAGAGGGTCAAGTTTGTTTGATAGGAAACAAGATTAATTCTAGATATGCTTTATTTTTCTTAATTCTCCTTGTCCAAAAAAAACTTTTTAAAAAAATTAAAAAATTAAAAATTTTTAAAACCCAAAAATATTTTATGTGGTTTTCCTTTCTTACATGTTATTATTTTTTTTGTAGAACGCTACTTGAGTTTTGGGGATGCTACATTTGACCTCTACTGCATGCTTCGCTCTCTAATTCTTAAATAATTCGGCTAAAGCTTTTAACCATTTCTTTGCGATTTCTTACTTTCAAACATTGAGGACAGTAAAAAAAAAAAAAAAAAAAAACGCGGACAGTGTTTATTCTTAAGTGGGGGTGAAGTTTTTGTTATTGCATATTTTTTTCCAATTTTCAGATTTTTATGGTTTTAATGCTTTGATTTTGAGGAAACTATCTAAAACATTACTAGAATTTTTAACATGAATTATTATATTAATAATTTTTTTGATATTCTTGGAGTTGGTTGATATGGTTCTCTATTGATAATTTGATATAGACATAAATGGGATTGATGAATATAATCTTGAATATTTCTTTGCTAGTAACTTAGAAATCAGTTTCTCTTACAACTTAAGAAATGGAGGAGCATATTGAGTTGAATATAAAACTCAGTATGAACTCAGAGGATATGCAGCTATCCATGAGAACTCAATGGAAGAAGCTCCAGTTTACAGAAGAAGGGTGGGCTTGCAAATAAGCTGACAAATGATGATGGTGTCGAACTAGTTCAATCTAGTCACACTACTGGATCTAAAAGAAGGAAAACATATTATGTTATGAGGATTAAGCAAGAAACACCAACATTTGTTGTATGTGTTGAACAAAATATAGAAGCATGCAATGGTTCATGTGGCGTAACTAGGAATCAAAGGACTCAAACTCCAAGAAATATGGATAATTATTCAGGTATTACAAGAAAAACCAACAATTTTCAAGATATATGTGCCATTATTGAGATCGTCAGGCTAATAAGTTATTCCACTTTCATACAAACAACATCTAGAATGTTTCTCTAACATTCAAGGAAAAGAGGTATGATATTCAATAACCAATTCCCACAGTAATACTTGGATAATTACATATGGGGCCTTTTTTTTTTAAATTTCTATCCATTCAAGGAGAGATGTTTGTTTATTGTTACTAATGCATAAGTTATTAAACATTGGAAATATTACATCATTATTGGCATTTTGCAAATTGAATTTTAAACATTTACTATGCACAACACTTTTTCTAGTGAGTTTCTTACTTCAAAACTCATATATATATATATATATATATATATATATATATAGTTGTTTTATGGGCACATGATTCTTGGAACGTTTCATCAAATCTTTTGAGAAAAGTGGCCAAGAGGGTGAAATTTCTGAAATCTCTCCGCCGGCATTCCTTTCTTGGCCATGTTTCTCACAAGATTTGATAAACCTTTTCAAGAATCAAGTGTCCAAACAACAACTAAACATATATTGTTAGAGTTTACATTTGATATAAGTACTCAATTAGATTGGGAAGACTCAATTGGATTGGGCGTTCGATTGGATTGGGTAAAATCGGACCCGGTCGACCGAACCGGTTTGTCACTCCAGTCAACCGAGAACCATTTCTCCGGTCGACCGGACCAGTTGGACTAAGTCAAAATCGGCACATCTACATGTGTGAGGGAGTGTGTGTTTGTGTGTGTGTGTGCAAGTTGTGAGTGCTTGTAGTGGGAGAGAAATAAGGGGAGAGTGGGTAATTCCACTTACACCACATTTGATCAAGAATCACCACAATAAGAACCAACATCGCCAGTCACGAAGGTGGATGGAGGATATGAGAAAATTGAAACTGGCCAGGAATCACAATCACCCCATTTCTTGATTCGACTAAGAACCCTCGAAAAAATGCTGCAAAATTAGAGAAATCCGGCTAAAGAAGTTGCGGAGGGGTAAAGGTCTGTTTTTGTTGAGGACCCTTCTTCGGTAGAGAAAGAAGATAACATCAATGAGAAAGAGAATGACCGTTTTGAGGAGGATTTGTTAATAGAAGGGACAAATGTGGATGAGGTTTACGAGGAAGATGGGGAAGAAAATGGTGGAGAGGCGTAGACGCGTAAGCTTGCTAAAGGGTACTATGATTTGATGTCGTACACAGGAAAAGAGTTGGGAAAGTCAAATTTTGTAATTTCTCATTTAATTCTTAGGCTTTATCATTTTTTTGTTTATTTGGTTTTTGTAGATCGATTTAAGATAAGAAAACATGTCTTTTGGGTTTAATATGTGTGTGTGTGTGTTTTCTTACCGGTAAAAATTTTGAAAAGGGAGCAAATGTTGCTTCTGGCTCAAGTATTTATGTTATTGAGATCAACTTGTCTACTACTACTTCCTCATAGGTATTAGATAACAGATATGGTTCTCACATTTGCATGAATGTGCAAGGACTACAAATAAGTAGAGAGATGGCATAACGCGACGTGGACCTATGCGTTGGCAATGGAGCAAGAGTTGCTACATTAGCTGTAGGAACATATAGTCTTAGTTTGCCTTCTGAAATTGTTCTAGATATAGACAGTTGTCTTTATGTACCTACTTTAACAAAGAATATTATTTCGATCTATTGTTTGGACAAGATGGGTTTTAATATTTATATTAAAAACCAACGAATGTCGTTATCGTTAAATGATGTCTTTTATTGTAGTGCTACATTGGTGAATGGTTTATACTTGTTAGGCCTCGAGTCATTGGTTTATAACATAAATACAAAAGAGGACAAAGACTAAAGAGTCTTATCTTACATACCTTTGGAATTGTCGTTTAGGCTATATAAACGAAAACCGCATTTCCAAACTCCATAAAGATGGATTGTTGGAATCATTTGATTTTGAATCATATGATACATGCGAACCTTGTTTAATGGGTAAGATGATTGCTTATCCTTTTACTAGAACTGGAGAACGAGCAAAATATTTCTTGGAACTAATACATAGTGATATATGTGGTCCATTCAATATCCATGCAATAGGTGGTTATCTATATTTCATTACTTTTACCTGACGATTTCAGTCGTTTTGGATACATATTTCTTATGAAATACAAGTCTGAAGCATTTGAAAACTTCAAAAAGTATAATAATGAGGTAGAAACCCAGCTTGGCAAGAGTATTAAAATGATTCGATCCGATCGAGATGGGGAATACTTAAGCCGAGAATTCCATGACTATCTAAAGAATTGTGGAATTGTTCACAACTTTCTCCTCCGGCTACTCCTCAATGGAATGGTGTATCCGAAAGGAGAAACTGAACTCTATTAGATATGGTTCGATCAATGATGAGTCACGTGAGCCTTCCAAACTCCTTTTGGGGATTTGCTTTAGAAGCAACAGTTTTAACACTAAACAGAGTTCCATCTAAATTTGTTGAAACGACACCATATCAGATATGGACTGGGAGGCGTCCTAGTATGTCTTTCTTAAAGATTTGGGGTTGTGAGGCATTTGTGAAACGTCCAACTTTGGACAAGATCAGCCCAAAGTCGGTCAAGTGCACTTTTGTAGGGTATCTTAAGGAAACTATAGGGTACTACTTCTACATCCCGAACGAGAACAAAGTGTTTGTTGCTCGTAGTGGAGTTTTCCTAGAAGAGGAATTCATTTCTAGGAAAAGAAGTGGGAGCCACGTGGAGGTTAATGAAGTTCCGCAGCTTGGTGAATTTGCAAGGGAACTTGGTGAAGTTCCAGGCACAAGTGACCAGGTGGAATTGGAACAAGATACACAAGAAATTACTAGTAGAGTTCGTAGATCACCCAAAAAATTTTGATTTTTTGTAACAGAACATGGAGATGTTATGTTTATTGATCACGATGAACTTACAACCTACAATGAAGTAATTACTAGTCCAGATTATTAGAAATGACTTGAGGCCATGAGATCCGAAATGGATTCCATGTACACTAACCAAGTATGGATCTTGGTTGATGTGTCTGAGGGAGTGACCCCAATAGGGTGCAAGTGGGTTTTCAAATTGAAAACTGACATGGAAGGGAATGTTCAAACGTAGAAGGGGCGACTTGCCGTGAATGTTTTTAGACAGATTCATGGTATTGAATATGATGAGACATTTTCCCCTATAGTTATGTTCAAATCCATTCGCATCTTTGCTTGCTATAGCTGCATACTACGATAATGAAATCTGGCAAATGGATGTCAAAACAGATTTCCTTAATGGAAACCTAGATGAAGACATGTAAATGATACAACCCGAAGGTTTTGTCGATCCAAATTATACCAATAAAGTATGTAAGCTATTGAAGTCAATTTATGGACTAAAGCAAGCTTCTAGGAGCTGGAATCGACGTTTTGACGAAGTCGTATGTGAATTCGGTTTTATCAAGAACGTTGATGAACCTTGTGTTTATAAAAAAAATTGTGGAAACTCGGTGGTATTTCTGGTTTTGTATGTAGATTACATACTACTTATAGGGAATGACATTCCAACCTTGGAATCTGTAAAGGTCTAGTTGGGACAAGGTTTCTCTTTGAAGGACTTAGGTGAAGCAAACTTCATCTTAGGAGTCAAGATCTATGGATATAGATCACCTAGACTTCTTGGCCTAAGTCAAAGTATATATATAGACAAAGTGCTAAATCGGTTTAGCATGCAAGAGTCCAAAAAGGGCCTTTGTCCTATAACAATTGGTACGGTTCTTTCAAGACAACAATGTGCTAAGACACTAGATGAGAAAGAACGCATGAGTGAGATTCCATATGCTTCGGTAATTGGATCTTTCATGTACTCCATGTTGTGTACTCGTCCAGATGTCTCGTATGCTTTGAGTATAACGAGCAGATATCAGTCTACTTATAGTGTATGTCACTGGATAGCCATCAAGAACATCTTTAAGTACTTACGAAGGACTAAGGGCACGTTCTTAATCTATGGTGGGGAAGACGAGCTCATTGTAAGTGGTTACACTTATGCTAGTTTCCAAACCGATAGAGATGACTTTAGATCGCAATCAGGATATGTGTTTTGCCTAAAATACAACCAAAGACGAGTATATAGCTGCATTAGATGTTGCGTAGGAGATTTGGATCCGAAAGTTCATTTGATGAACTTAGTGTGGTATACCTAGCATTTCGAATGTCGAATTTATTGATCTCCATTGTGAATGGAGCCATATATCAAAGGAGCCACGGTCTCACCAATGGTCCAAACATAAACTGCAGCGGTATCAACTGATCTGAGAGATCATTGACAGAGGAGATGTGAAGATTGTAAAGTTCATACGGACGGTAACACGACCACCCACTAACGTAGCTGCTGACGTAGCAGCACCATCGTCATACTTGCAGCATGGGTATTAGATACCAAGAGAACTGGTCTAAGAGATATTTCTTATGTACAGTATACACTAAAAGGAAATGTTGTTATCTTTAGTGCAAGTGGGAGATTGTTGTATTATTTTCATGTGATGAAATATTAAAGGCATGAATTATATTATTTTTTTTTAATTACGACTGTGCAAATGTAATAAAACAAATAATAACGTCCTTAGATAGTTATGTAAATGTTACATTGAACTATTCTAAAATGTCCATAGTCAATCATTATTGTGGAATTTTGAGGACAACAATAATGTGTGGAGACTAGTACACATGGGTATTTGATATTGGACTGACCCGCTCATAAGAACACTTCATGGATTGTTATATGAATGTCAACAATGTTCTTATGATGTTTCTGTTTGCATCTAAATCCTTCGACTTGAGATCAAACAAGATTTCTTGCTTGGCTAATTGTATGCTTTGTTGGTGTCAAACGCCGTCTGTAACTAGATGGGCTATAAAGGCATTTGTTCGGTGTATTTATGAACCATGTTAGGATGAGGTGTGATAGATAGATGATTTGTCCCTCCTATATAACAAGAGTGATATCTTGGACCCCTTGATTGAGTGAGACTAATTCATGGCCATGAACAAGTGAATTAATATGAGATATTAATTTCATTTGATTAGTGTACTCGGGAATGAAAAAACTGACTGATTGGACTATACAAGTTTGACATTTCCAGTCTAGATATCGAGGACAAATGAATTAGTTCAAAAGATCATATTGTGGTTACTTGAATCACCGAGACTATTTGTGAATTGGGAGTAATGATGTGTTGCTAGATACCTCTCATTACTGTTGACAATTGTTGTCACGACCAACATAGCAAATACCTAAAGGGCCGCACACTATAATCAACTGGATTGGGCTTGTTAGAGTTTACATTTAATATAGGTTCTCAATTAGATTGGACAGGCTTAATTGGATTGGTCGTTTGATTGGATTGGGCAAAATCGGACCCCTGTCGATCGAGATCTGTCTCGGGTCGACCGAACCGGTTTGTCACTCCGGTCGACCAGAAACCAGTTGGACCAGGTCAAAATCGGCACATCTACATGTGCGAGGGAGTGTGTGTGTGTGTGTGTGTGTGTGTGTGCAAGTTGTGATTAGATCGATAAAGGTATACCTCCTATCACAGAGTTTTGGTTCTTTGTCATGATTAGATCCTTTTTAAAGGAACGTAATCCCGCGTTATTTTATGCCGCTGCATTTTGGGGATTACGAGTTTTTCCTTCATATATATGTGAAATTTGACGTCAGAAAATAACTAGAAATTATTGGTTTTGAGAGGAGGTGGAGGATGTTTTCGGCGGTGATGGGTGGCTTGTGGTGGGTTAAGAAGAAGAAGAGGGAGGAAGATAGATTTAAGGGGGTCGTCAATTGTAGTTAAGTAAAAAGATATGGTAAATTTATGGGTCAGTTGTAATTTCTTTAAAGAATAAGTTAACTTCAGGGGTTTATTTATACTTACTCAACTTCAGGGGTTTATTTGTACTTACTCCTAATATTTATCTTGCATAGACTATTTTACCCTTCGAAACTACAACTTTTAGTCAATTTTTGGTAAATAAAGCACCCTAAAATAATTGTAGGCCCAAATAGTTGAATTTTTTTTTTGGGTTAACACTTCACATTCCTAATAGTTCATGGGCAAAAATGGATATTTTATCATGTAATTAACTCTTAATTATTGCCTTTTCCTTCATTATTTGAATGCTTCTTGTTTTTCTTATTTTTTCTCTTTGTTCTTTGGGCATTTTTTGAATTGTGTTTTCTGTTTGTGATTTAGAATAGTTTGGGTGATGAAGTGACCTATAACCCCTCGTGTAAATGACAAAGATGCTACAAATACTGATTAAGCTAATGCAAGTAGACGTCTGACACTAAATTGACAAGTCAAGTAACTGAGAAATCAGTTTCTCTAACAACTGAAGAAATGGAGGAGAAAATTGATTTGAATGTAAAACTCTGTGTGAACGTAAAGGTAATGCAGCTATCTATGAGAACTTTATCGAAGAAGCTCTAGTTCAGATAGAAGGTTGGACTTGCAAATGGGCTGGCAAACGTTGATGGTTCCTAACTAGTTCAATCTGGTCACACTACTAGATCTAAAAGTAGGAAAACTTATTATGTTAGGAGGATTAAGCAAAGAACACCAACATCCGCTGCTGTTGTTGAACAAAATATATTAACAGGTAATGGTTCTTTATGCGTAACTAGGAATCAAATGGATAATGATTTAAGTATTACCAACAAACCCAACCATTCTAAGGATATATATGCCATTATTGAGATCGTCAAGCAGATAAGTTATTCCACTTTCATGTCAAGCAACATCTAGAATGTTTCTCTAACATTCAAGGAAAAGTGGTTTGATATCAATAACAAATTCCCTTAGTCATACTTGGATAACTATATACGTGGAATTGGTTTTAAGGTGAAGAGGTTTATTTATTCTAACTAATGCATAAGTTATCAAACATCATATATATTTCATCAATACTAGCATTTTGGAAACTGAATTTTAAACATGTACTACACACAACACTTATTTTCCAATTTAATTAAGTCTTAAATGATACTTTTTCCTTCCTAACTTGAACATTCATTTTTACTTCTATTTTTTCCCAGTTTTTTGTGTTTTTTGTGAATTGTGTATTAAACTCGTAATTTGGAATAATACCATAAATATGGAAGTAATTACCAAAGGAAACACGAGTAGAGCAAGATGCTCTCTGCAACTTAGTCCTCCGACTATTTCGGGCACCATACCTATAGATCTAGGTTATTCTACGCCGCCATTGTGCGAGCGTCCCGGCCGAGCGATGAGTTCCATCATCCTAAGGACTCTTATGACGTTTTGTTTTTTACCTCACCAGAGGAGGAGCCCATGTAGGGCGGATAGAAGCCCAGCTGAGCGGGTGCCCCATGAGGGGAGTAGAAGTGCCTCACAAAGGAGGAGAACTAGAAGCCCGGCTAGCGGGTGCCCCATGAAGGGGAGTAGAAGACCCACACAAGGAAACCCAAGAAATGGTAATTAAATCATTCCCCTTGTGTGAGGGCGGTATTGAACCCACAACCTCAAAGTTGTGGGCAGGCCATAGCCCCACTGGGCTATGGACCTTAGCGTTTGATTCGCGTGAAACCGCTCATATATCAACATGCCATCAATATGGTATTGCCGAAAGAGGAAGGCTGACAATGCTTGTGTTATTGTTGAATTACCGGATTATAAATGCTACAATAATGGAGTACAAGACAGGATAGGGGCCTGAGGAATGGAACAAGCAGGAAAAAATGGGGAAAGTGAATTGGTTGGTTTGGGACAGTTGGATAGGGAGTGGGTGACTGTCCACGACAGTCTTAGATTGTTTGAAGCTTTGGCGTCGCTGGCATTGTTGTCTGGCCGATGCTTGAATTTTTTTTATAGTTTCAGACACGAAGCGAGGGAAAGAATAGAGATATCGAAGCAAATGTGGGAATGACCTTCTAAAAGTAACCTAGTTGCAGATTCGGAGTCAATGAAGAAAATGGCTATTGGGAGGGTTGGAGTACTTCCGGAGATGAAAGAGATGACTAGACTTCTTTCGATCTCCGATTTTGGGGCGGCAACTAGTGGGGATTCAGGTTGCTCTGATTTCGGTCATCGACCCGAGATTGGACAAAATGATCCGAGTTTGGGCCATGTCTTTGGGTCAAACATTTCTAAGGGTGGGCCTAATATTTCTTGTGGTGGGCCTAACCACTTTTGGGCTGTCAAATATTGAGGCCTCTGTTGGGCAGCCTTTGTCATCTTCGGCTGGGCTGCTTGAGACAAGCCCAATGCTGATTATTGTTGATCATAGGCCTGGCCATTAATTTGGCCCTTTATTTGGGGAACTAGACATTGAAACCCATAATGGATTTTTTTGGAAGCAAACTTCTAATTCTAATGCAAATATAATGGATCCTTCTTCAGTCTCAATTTTTGCTACTAGAAAATTTTCAACGGGGGCTCTTGCCGTTAATTAGGGTAAGGTGGAGACCCCTAAGCGGCTCCACCAAGCCCAATGAATTGTTTAGATTGGAATTGTTGAGGGGTTAATGACTCTTAGACCATTCAGTAATTAATGCGCTTATGTGATTCACATCGCTCAGCTATAGTTTTCTATCCCAAACCTAGTCTTTGTCTAGTTTCATGGATTTTATTCATTGTAAGTTATGATTTCCCTTTCATTTTCCTATCAGTCGCCAAGGCCTTAGTGGTGGCCTTTGCTTGTTCTTGGATTCTTCCATTAAGCATGATATTATATCTTACTCGCCTGGTCATATTGATTCTTTTGTTTCTTTTGATGAATATGACTTTAAATGGACTTTTACGGGTTTCAATGGGAATATAGATGTTGCTTTTAGACCTCACTCTTGGCAATTACTTAAACGTTTGCATTCAGTTATTTCTTTTCCATGGCTTTGTATGGGATATTTTAATGAAATCTCAAAACAAGATGAAAAACTCGTCTTTTTCCAGGAAGTCATACTCAAATCAATAATTTTAGAGATGTTATCAAGGATTGTGGCTTATGTGGCATAGGATGGATAGGTAGTCCTTGCATTTGGTATAATTTTCGAGATGGAATAGGGATGATTTTGTCCGTCTTGGTAGGGGCCTTGCTACCCCATCTTGGCGAAACGTTTTTTCCTTCTAATTTAACTATCCAACACTTGTCCACTAAAGATAGTGACCATCTGCCGATTCTTCTTGAAATTACTCCCCACCGTAAGCTTCGGAAACGCAAAAATAGGAAACCTCGTCCCCTAAGGTTTGATCCTCTTGGGTTTCAAGAACCAATTTTTTTGGACTATGCTCATCACACATGGACGTCTCCCTGTGATTTTTTCCGCTTCTTGAATCAGTAATGCTCTATCTGTCTTCCGCGCCAACCTATTAGAATGGAGCTCTAGAGTTGTTGGAAATTTAGAAAGAAAACTAAAAGATAAACAGAATGAGTTAGATGCAATCCAAAATAGGCATGGCTTGATTCGTTATTCCCTATCTGAGGAGCTTGAAGTCGTCAAGGAGTCGGAGAAAATACATGATCTTAGGGAAGGATATTGGAAAGCGTGAAGCACAGTAAGTTGGTTGATGGAAGGAGGCCGTAATAATACTTATTTCCATAATAAAGCGTCCCAGCAAAATGAGAGAAATTATACTTATCAGGTTGTAGATCCGGATGGTAGTCTAATGGTAGATGAAGATGATATTGAGAATGTGGCTGTTGATTTCCTTCAGTCTCTATTTTGGGCTAATACCAAAGGGTCAAGTCTTTCTCCAGACTCTCTTACCAATAAGCTTAGCCCAAGTGAAGTGGGTATCCTAGAGCAACCTTTCACAAGGGCTGAAATTGTCAAGGCTCTCAAGCAGATGCATCCGCACAAGGCTCCTGGTCCAGATTGAATGCATGTTCTTTTTCTCTAGAAACTTTGGCACATCATAGGAAACTCGGTCTATAATTTTATTCTTGAAGTCCTAAATGAGGGGGTTGCCATGGCAGCAATAAACTCTACGCACATAGCTCTTATCCCAAAACTTAACATTTTAGACCCATTAGCTTATGTAATGTTTTCGATAAACTCCTTTCTAAGGTCCTCACCAATCGCCTCAAGTTGGTCATGAATTCAATCATTGACGAGGCCCAGAGTGATTTTCTAAAAGGCAAACTCATCACGGATAATGAAATCGTGGATTTTGAAGTATTCCAAAGCTTGTAGACGGTCCGACCAAGTTGTTCGCATTAGCTAGCTCTCAAGCTAGAAATGAGTAAAGCATTTGATAGAGTTGAATGGAATTATATAGAAATGGTGATGACTAACATGAATTTTCCGCCAAAATTTCAGTCTCTTGTAATGAACTGTATCAGTGTATCAGGACTGTCAATTATTCGATTATGCATAATGGAATTCCCACAAGATCTTTTAGGCCGACTAGAGGAATCCGGAAATGAGATCCCCTATCTCATTTTCTTTTCCTTTTTTGTACTGTTGGGTTATCCTCTCTTATTCTCTCTGCTAAAGAGAATGGTGTTCTCACTGATATTCAGGTTTGAGGCGAAGCTTCTGTCATACATCTTCTATTTGCAGATGACTTTTATTCTCTCTAGTCAACGAGGTATCTTTGAGGAAGCTAAAAGAGGTACTCAAGACATATGAAGTCTGTTGGTCAAATGATTCACTATGATAAATCTAACCTGTTTTACAGTAAGGATACACCTGATAAGATAAAAGACATCACTTTTTGCTATCCTCCAAATCCCAAAGAGTGATGGGAAAGGAAAATATTTGGGTCTCCCAAACATGACAGGGAGATAAAAAAAAGAGGGTATTCCAATTCGTTGTTAATAAAGTGCGGAAGAAGCTTAACAGCTGGAAGATAAAAACCTTATCCTTTGTAGCTCTAGTTGTCCTAGTCAAATATATAGTCCAAGCAATTCCCACTTATGTCCTGTCCTGTTTCATTTTCCCCAAGTAAATGATTGAATCCATCACAAGTATGATTCATGCTTTTCTATGGGGTGGTGATGCTAAGAAAATGAAGATATGCTGGCGAGCTTGGATGGAGCTTTGTAGACCAATGTTTCGAGGGAATGTTGGATTTCGTGATCTTGAGGCTTTGAATCTAGCATTGGAAGCCAAGCAAGGCTAGTGGATAATCAATCAACCATTCTCGCTTTGCTCTAGAGTCTTGCAGGCAAAGTACTTTGCCTTGGAAAGATTCTTGATTGTTCCTCTAAAGGGACGGACCTCCCCTATTTGGAAAGGCATTATCAAAAGTCGGGATTTACTCCTTGCAGGCTTAAAATGGAGGATAAAGGATGGCTCAAGAGTTAGTATGTGGTATAATAAATGGCTCACATCCTCGCACAGTTTCAAGTTCCTATCTTCGCAAAATATGGATTTTTCTGAAAGAATGATGGCAGTGTCTAGGATCATTGATTATCAAAGAAGACCCTGTGATGAGGATTTCCTGGAACATTACTTTTTCTCTTATGAGATTGGAGAGATTTTAAGTGTTCCGCTCTGTGACCCTTGGCAGCCGGATAAGCTTGTTTGGTCTTACACAAAGAATGGGTATGATTTGGTTAAATCTGGCTACCATCTTCAAGTTGACATCAATAGTGGAGCGATGAGGTGCCCATCTACCTCGATGACCAATGCTTTTCATCTTTGGGAACTGATTTGGAGGCTGCCTCTTCCCCCAAAGCTGCATGTTTTTATCTGGAAATTTTTCCAAACAATTTTGCCAACATGCCAGCCTATATCTCAGAGAATTAAAACTCTTGAATCGTCGTGCCCCCTTTGTAAAATCGAAACTGAGACTAACACTCAATCTTCTCATGCCCTCAGGCGGAAGAAGTTGTGGGTATACGCTAGTTTTGATTTATTCTATCATTAGTAAAGACATATTACCATTTTGTCTTATTCCTATTTTGGAATGTGGAGAAGAAGTCGTCACTCTCTTCATTTATGTTGTCTGGTATATCTGGTGCAACAGGAACAAAACGATTTGCCGGAAGTAGAAGGTCTGTTGAGAAAGTAGCAAATATCGCTTTGGTCTATATGGTGGAATACAACGATGTTTTTTCTTCATCGCTAGGACAAGGTAATGCTCGCCAACCTTTGCCGGACTATGTCCAAATAAGATATATGCTTAAGGGTAAAGAGAAATTGTTCGCTTCTCCCGATCAGACAAAAGAGAGCAGACGACAAAATGGTGGATGACAACATGGTCCCCTCTGATTGCTTGGGCTGGAGGCTGCCTACCAATGGTTTTTAGAAGCTAAACGTTGATGCCTCTTGGCTTAATGGTGTTTCCGGCTTAGGCGCTATAGTGATGGTCCACAAATGAGATTTTGTGTGGGGTTTCTCCAATCTTGCAATAAATTTATCTAGCCCTGAGCATGCGGAAGCAAAATCACTGCTAGAGGGGCTCAAGTTTGCAATGTGGTAAGGATATCAGCCATGTCTCACAGAAAGCGATTGTCAACTTCTGTTCTGGTTAACAAAGTGCATCAGGTTGATGAAGACCTGTCCTCAGTGGGCCACATAGTTAGTCATATAAAGAATAATTTGGGGATTAGTGTAGCCAATCTATCTTTATCCACAGTTCTTGTAATAATTCTGTAGATGTTTTGGTTAAAAATGCAATGAGGACTAGAACCTCATCTCAATGGTTTGGAGACCTACCGAGTTTTCTCCTACCATATGTAACCTTCGATATCATTCAATGATAATGATTTTTCCTACTAAAAAAAATAGTACCATAAATAGCGACCGAAATATTTGGTTACAACATTAACGACGGAATTACGATCGCCTGGAAACCGAAAACCTAGCGGTCGCTATTCCGTCGCCACTCTGTCGGCCACATCGGTCCCGTTGACCAAATTGAAAAGATGTCGTTTTGTTCACATTTAACGACCGACTACCGACGGAATTGAACGACGGTTTACCGACGGACAATATAACGACCGAATACCGACGAAAGTTAACGACCGCATCCCGACGGAATACATAACGTGTATATTTATATAGTAATAAATGAAAGACACAAAATGACATCGTTTTGTGTAGCTTAAAGACCGAATACCAACGGAAGTTAACGACCGTCTACCGACGGAATATATAAAGTGTATATTTGTATAGTAATAAATCAAAGGCACAAAACGATGTCATTTTGTGTACGTTAACTACCGAATTCCGACGGAAGTTAACGACCGTCTACAGACGGAATATATAACGACCGAATACCGACGGAATGGAAGAGAGACCGACAGAATAATGACGGAATACCAATGCAGAATTCGTAAGGGCGTACGAAAACGACGTTGTTTTATAGCCTGATTTGTCAAAAAAAATATAAAATGAAGGAAGCTAGCGAAAATCCCTAAAAACTCTTGTTCTTCTTCAAAACTCTTTTCCCGCCACCTCGCCACCTCCACCCCGCAACCTCCATCTAAGGTTAACGCCTGACATTTAAAAAAAAACAAAAGAAAGAAGGCTCAATTTCTTAAAATCCATCCTGCCACCTCCACCCTGCCACCTCCATCTAAAGGTTCGATGTTTTTCAAGGTTTTTTTATCCAATTTGTCTGAATTTTTGTTTCTCTGTTTTGAAGTAGAATTAACTGATTTTTCAGTAACTATTGGCGTCCAAAGGTGTGTTAACAGCTAGGACTAATCTTCAGTAACTGATTTTGAATCAAACCATTAATCTGTAAGTATTACCGAGGTAAAGCAACGAAATCGAAGGCATGTTTCACTCTTACCAAGGCACAAAAAGATATGGTTTTGCACTGGGTTAAAGAATTAAGGCTCCTAGATGGATATGCATCGAATTTGGCGCGATGCGTTGATATGAAAGAGTTGAAAATGTCTGGAATGAAGAGTCACGATTGTCATGTATTCATGGAGAGACTTATCCCAACAGCACTTAAAGAAGTACTACCGAAAAATGTTTGGGGACCCTTGGCTGAACTTAGTCTGTTCTATAGAAATTTTTGTTCCCCAAAGTTGAGTGTGGCGCATATGCAAGAATTGGAGGACACTATCACTATTTTATTGTGCAAGTTAGATAGAATATTTCCTCCGGGATTTTTTGATGTGATGGAACACTTGCCGATTCACCTTCCGTACGAAGCCAAGGTTGGTGGCCCGGTACAGTTTAGGTGGATGTACCCGTTCGAGAGGTAACAACCAATGTCTTTATGATGTCAACTTCATTTTTATTTTTCATGTACGTATTTACAATGTGATTAACTACTTATGCTTTAATTAGATACATGGACCATCTAAAAAAGAAGATAAAAAACAAGGCCAGAGTTGAGGGGTCAATTTTCAATGCTTACTTGGTCGAAGAAGCTGCTACATTCTTTAGCTATTATTTCTATCCCCACGTGAAAACGAAAGTTACAACCATTGGGCGAAATGATGGTGAAGATGAGACAAGTGAACCAGATGTATTATCAATTTGCAACTTACCTGGAAGATCATTTGGGAAAAAAGAAAATGTTTTATTATCTAATAAAGATTATAAAACAGCCATGAATTATATCCTTATGAATTCTGAAGAGGTCGAACCATGCATTCAGTAAGTAAACACATCTATTGCTTCATTTTTGTTATATAATTAAAAGTAGTCAAATAATAATATTGTCATTTAATTGGTAACTCAGGAAATTTGTCAGTGAAGTACATGACCAAACTCCGCAGATTACGGAGGAAGAACTTCAAAGCCAAGTTTATAAGATTTTTTCCAAATGGTTTGTAACTCATGTAAGTTGGTATTATGTAGAAATATACTTGTCTTAAGAATGCCTAAACTAATTTAACTTTTGTTGTTCTCAACAGATACATAGCCTTACGGAACATTCCGAAAGGTTGTTGAAAAATCTGTCATGGGGCCCGACAAGTGATGTCATTCACCGGTTACTTTGTTAACGGTAATAGATTTCACACAAAATCCCACATCGATGGAAAAGGAATGACAAACAGCAGGGTATGGGTTAAAGGAGATTATTACGGAGAGTTGAAGCAAGTCATTGAGGTTGAACTTGCTGGAGTACCTGGCCAAAAAATAATTCTTTTCAAATGCGACTGGTTTGATTCTACTCCAAATCGAGGTTTGAAGGTGCATCCTTAATATAAACTTGTAGAAATCAATAGGAAGAGAACGTACCAGGGTTACGATCCATTTGTATTTGCTTCCCAATGTCAACAAGTCTACTACACACCTTATCTGGGTAGTATGACAACATCAAGGCTGATTGGTGGGCTGTTTGTCGTTCCAAACCACGTATAGTCGACGTTCCTAATGATCCGGTACCATATCAAAAGGAAGTAAGCGAGGAGGAGACCAGTCACACCGATCCAACTGTTACTGAAGTATGTCAACTTGCACACCGGTCGGGGGAAATCAAAGTTGTACTTGTGGCCGGTAACAGCCGTGTTGATGAAGATGATGATGAAATTATATCGGGTGATGAAAATTCAGAAGAAGAGGATGAATTTATGTCAGGGGATGATTTAGAATGATTAAAAATACAATTATTAATTTCGTTATGTATTTGTTGTTGTGCTTTAATTCTTAGCTTTCTTTTATTAATCTATTTTTTCTTGTATTATTAATCTCTTTTCTCGCTTCATAGAATTCCACATATTGAAGGTGAGTAATATTTGTTGTTTTATTTTTAGTATTTTATTACCATAAATTAATTGATGTATTCAAAGTGTTAATTTTATTCTTGAATTTTCAGATTTCAACTCATGCACCAAGGAGTATATGAGAAGTGTAAACTTTGGTTGTGTTGTAATCTAAATGAGAAGTGCACACTTTGATTGTGAGTGTTGTAATTCAATAAGAAGTGTAAACTTGTGGTTTTAGTGAGATAATTGATTATGTAATGTTATTTTTTGGTTGTATTGATTATGTTTGCTATTTGTGATCTTTTTGATATTGTTTTTGGTTCGTAAATCTTTTTGGGATTTTATTGATTTTGTTTCTGTTTCGTATTGCTGTTTGGGATTTTTCTGAATTGTTTTTTTCGTATTGCTGTTTTTTATAATAGGGATTTAATTATATTTCAGATTTAATTTTTTAAATTAAAAAATATTTTGCGACGGAATAGCGACGACTTTTCGGTTGCTATTCGTTTAAAGTCAAAGTCAAAGTCAAATAAACACGAATCGGTCGCAAATCCGTCGGTAATTACCGACGAAATATGTCATCGCTAATTAGAAGTCGGACTCGGTCTTTAGGTAGTCAAGGTCAAAGTCAACCAAGTTCGATTGTGCGGTCAGTATTCCGTCGTTATATAGCGAATCTTTATTTCGTCGGTAATCGGTCGGTAACAAGCCAAAGTCGAAGTCAACAATGTTGACTATTACGTCGGTATTCATCGCCATATGGCGACTGCATCATCGGTTGCTAACAAGTTCCGTTGGCAATCGGTGGTTAACTAATCAAAGTCAACAATGTATTATTTTCGGTCGCCATTCCGTCAGCTATATGGCGACCCAATGGTCGGTCGCCTCTGATACGGTCGGTGGTCGGTCGTTAACTACCTTGGAGATGAAATATACACGACCAGGTGTTTCGGTCGGTAAACAGTCGCTAATCCTAGGTTAGCACCGATTATCGACGGAAACGACCGTCCCTGTTTCCCTGTTTTCTTGTAGTGTCCAGAAATTAGCCATTTATGCCCACAGACCATTTACCTATGTGAAGAGTTTACCAAATTTATTTTGTGAGCTATTTATGCCTACAACTATTTTCGGGGTGCTTAATTTAACCAAAAGTTACAGAAAGTGGTAGTTCGAGGGGTAAAATAGTACATGCAAGATAAATATTAAGTTTAATTATAAACAAGCACCTGAAGTTAACTTATTATTTAAAAGAATTACAATTGAACTCATAAAATTACAATATTTTTTACCAAACTACAATTTCCCCCTTTATATGTATCTTCATCCATCTCCTTCTTCCTATCCCACGACAAGCCACCTACAAGCTCCCACTTCTTTCAAACCCACCATTTTCTAGTGGGTTTCTTGCTTCAAAACTCAAATATATATATATATATATATATATATATATATATATATATTTATTTATTTATTTATTTGTTGTATGGGCACTTGATTCTTGAAACTTTTCATCAAATATTGTGAGACAAGTGGCCAAGAGATCTGAAATTTCTGAAATCTATCCACCGGAAGTCCCCTCTTTGCCACCTTTCTCACAAAATTTGATGAAAATTTTCTAGAATCAAGTGCCCCAACAAAAACTAAACATATATATGTTAGATATGATGAAGGAAAATCACTATAAAGTGGTGGTTTTGAGAGGAGGAGGAGTTTTCCGGCGGTGATAGGTGGCTTGTGGTGGGTTAGGAAGAAGAATAGGGAGGAAGATAGATGTCAGGGGGTCAATTGAAGTTTAGTAACAAATATGCTAATTTTATGGGTTAGTTGTATTTTTTTTAAAGGATAAGTTAATTTTGGAGGCTTGTTTATACTTAATCCAAATATTTATCTAACATAGACTAATTTTCCCCTCAAAACTACAACTTTTTTGTAAATTTTGAGTACATATAGAGCCCCGAAAATAGTTGTAGGAGGTTGCTGGCGGTAATAGATGACTTGTGGTGGGTTAGGATGAAGAAGAGGGAGGCAGATAGGTTTAAGAGGGGTCAATTGTAGTTTAGTAAGAAATATGGTAATTTTATTGGTCGATTGTAATTTTTTTAAAGAATAAGTTAACATCAGGGGCTTGTTTATACTTATACTTAATCTTAATATTTATCTAGCATAGACTAATTTACCCTTCAAAATTACCACTTTTTTGTAAAGTTTGGGTAAATAAAGCACTTCGAAAATAATTGTGGGCATAAATAACTGACAAATGCTTTTGGGTTAACAATTCACATTCGTAATAGCTCATGAACCACTACCACAAGAACCAGCCTCGCCTGCCATGAACGTGGATGGCAACTATGAGAAAAGAGAAAATGGTCACGGTAATCCCCATCCCTCTAATTTTTAATTCGACTCAGAACCCGAGTAAAATGCTGCAAAATCAAAGAAATCTGTCTAAAGAAGTTGTTGAGGGGGAGACAATCTGTTGTTTTTTTACCCTTATTCGGTGTACGAAGAAGATGGCATCAGCGAGAAAGAGGATGAGCATTTTGAGGAGGATTTTTCAATAGAAGGTACTAGTGTGGAGGAGGAAGATGGGGAAGAAAAGGGCGGAGAGGCATATAAGCCTAAGCATATCGAAGGGTACTATGAATTGATGTCGTACACAAGAAAAGGGTTTGGAAATTAATTTTTTTTAATTTCTCATTTAATTCTTTGGCTTTATCGTTTTTCTTTATTTGGTGCTTGTTGGTCGATTTAGGATTAGAAAACAGGGCTTTTGAATTTAGTGTGTGTGTGTGTGTGTTCAGTCATACTTGGATAAATAACTTCTATCCTTTCAAGGCAAAGAGGTTTGTCTATTCTAACTAACATGTAACTTATTAAATAGCGAATGGATAACATATATTGATAATTTGGAAAATAATTTTTACGCAAAAAATTATACACAACACTTTGTTTTCCAATTTAATTCAAGAAAATAAGCATTTTGTGCCCATGAACCATTTACGATTGTGAAGAGTTTACCAAAATTTATTTTGTGAGCTATTTATGCCTACAATTCTTTTCAGGGTGCTTAATTTACCCAAAATTTACATAAAGTTGTAATTTTGAAGTGAAAATAGTCATGCAAGATAAATATTAAGATTAATTATAAACAAGCCCCTGAAGTTAATTTACCCAACATTCTTTTTGTAAACTAGGACCCTTTATATCTATCTTCCTCCATCTTCTTCTTCTTCTTCCTAACCCACTACAAACAACCTACCACCTCCAGCAGCCTCACATTTCTCTCAAAACCACCATTTTCTAGTCAGTGACTTATTGCAAAACTCAAAAATATATGTTTAGTTGTTGTATGGGAACTTGCTTCTTGAAACTTTTCTTCAAATCTTGTGAAAAAAATGGCCATAAGGACTGAAAGGAATTCGTATTGCAAGGACGAAAGGTTGTATTTGTTAGATTCAATTTGTCAAGCTGAAAAACGTGATAGACGTGCGTACTCGCGTGCTACTGTTTAAGCGAGAGATGGAGAAGTGTCTACGGGTAAAGCACTGTATCCATATAACTGCTTGCTAGCCGTGGATCAGTTTCGGGACAGGGAGCCGAAGAGAGACCGAAAGAATGATTCATTTGGATCGACGAGATTTTTCAGAAAACGATAGATTTTTCATTTACCAATGAATTGGGTCCGCACTGATTCGATAAATAATGGGTTTCTTGGCTAAAGAAAGGTTCTATGACTCTTCGGTGAAAGCTTTTCAGCTTGTGATCACTATTTGTCAAAGACCTCTTGAATGAAGGCGTTCTTTGGCCTTTTCTAAAAGCTAAAAAGGAACTCATCAGTTACCTCGACTTTCCTATTTCTCTTTGCCACCGCCTATTAAGAGAATAGGTCCATGAGTTTCATTTCCCAAGTCAGCTGAACCCAAACCCTCTGTTTAAGCTCACGTTTCGAATGAAGCTTTTGAAGAGTCCTCTCTTTTTTATATCATTACTTAAGTCCCATAGGCTTGATCTTGTAGACCTTGCGGCGAAACATAACAAGCCAACAGAAAAATAAGTACACTTTCAAGCCCCTTTCCTTAATAGACTGATCCGAGCGGGTTAGAGAGGCATCTGCATATAGATAGACTTAAATAAGGAAGCATTTTAAGAAATAAAAAGGAAGCATTCTAAGAGTTGAAAGACAACCCTAAGACATGAAGGTACCTGGGTATAAAGTAATTTTTATAAAAATGAGTTCAAATAAGCAAAAAGAGACTGTTGTCAATTTAATAGTTGGAGTCATACATTCTCCGAGACCGAGCAAGGAAAATAGGAGCTATTCTCTCGTATTTCATTTTTTGAAAGTGATAGTCAAAGCAAAGGAGTGATCCAACTCATTTAAATAGAAATTGAACAAAACTGGTGACGTTGGAACTAATATATTTTTAACTTATAATTAGACCAAGAAATAATTCAAATTAAGAACATACATTTTCAGGGCGCGTAATGCTTTTCCTTTTTGGTAAAATCAAACTTCTCTCCTAGCTTATTTTTAAGTAATTTCCTCTTTGGTTGTATGCCTCAACTCTGGTTGGTGTGTGCTTGAACTTGGAGAGATTCTCAATTCCTACTCAATTTCTCAAATGGTGGTGGTTAGGGGGTGCAGGTATGAACAAATTGCTTGAGGTAATTTTATCCGGTAGTGTACATTGGATTCTATGGAAAGAAAGGTGTCGTTTTATTTGTGATAGGCATATGGCTACCATACCGCACATTTTGATGGAATATACTGATTATGTCAAATCATTAATGCTTGTAAAGAAGCTATATTTTCCCAGCCTAGTGCCAAGGACATTTAGACCAAGGCAGGGGATTTTGACAGTGAAATGGAAGGGGCTGTTGAGGGTGATGATGTAGTGTTGAACGTTGACGGGTCATCCTGAGGCAATCCGGGTCTCTCGGGATTGGGGTTGTATTTTGCGATGAGGTAATGGTGATTTTGTGGCAGCAAGGGCGGTCTTCTTGGGGCATAATTTTACAAATTCTAGAGCTGAAATTGCCGCAACAATAGAGGGACTACGTCTTGCGAGGGGCATAATTTTACAAATTCTAGAGCTGAAACCGCCTTATTAAAAAAAAGTAATTTCTGAAATCTCACCGTATGCAGTCCCCTCTTGGCAGCAAGATTCAAGTGTCCAAGCAGCAACTAAACATATATGTGTGAGAGGAGGATGAGATTTCCAGCGGTGATGGGTGGCTTGTGTTGGGTTAGGAAGAAGATGAGGAAGGAAGATAGATTTAAGGGGGTCAATTGTAGTTTAGTAAAAAATATGGTAATTTTATGGGTCAATTGTAATGTTTTTAAAAGAATAAGTTTACTTCATGGATTGTTTATACTTAATCTTAATATTTATATTGCAAAGACTAATTTACCCCCTCAAGATTACCATTTTTTTGGTAAATTTTGGTTAAATAAAGCACCCCGAAAATAATGGTGGGCACAAATAACTGACAAATATTTTTTGTTTAACACTTCACATTCGTAATAGTTCATGGGCACAAATGGATATTATCTCATTTAATTATTTGAATGCTCATTTTGTTTTCTTCCGATCTCTTCTTTTTCTCAATTGAAGAGTTAGATAAATTACCTCCATTTATTTGAGACGACGAATAGCCTTGATTTTGAGGCAACATAACACATAAATTTCCGAGATTTTGATTCGAGTCCATCAATTGAGTTCATATAGATGAAGTAGTGTTGTTCACAAAAGGCGAAACCAGTTTGACTGGCATGTGCCTCTCTAAAATCTATTGGAAATTCGTTATTGCTACTTTATCAATATTTTCCCACGCTCCGGCGGGTTCATTCTTCTAGAAAGACCATCCACTTGTTGAATTAAATGTCTCCCTAGAACTTGGGAGCAATTCATTGTAGAAAATTTGCACTTGCATCCAAACTAGTAAGTGATGATGATGACATTGTCGTAGAATATCCTTGGCCAAAACTTCATCCAGTTATTCAAGTCCATACTGCTTGAATTTAGTAATATTAGCACTCAGACTAAACGTTTTAACAGGAGGATAATGTTTATTCATGAAAGCATTAGTCAATTGATTCAAAGAAGTAATAGAATTTGCAGGGAGAGATTTAAGAAATTGTTTAGCTTTGTCCTTCAAAGAGAAATAAAATTGCATCAAGCGGATTGCATCCTCACGAACTCTGTTTTATTTGATAGTGTCTCTAAGAAGTTTGTGAGATGTGAATTCGGATTATCATCAGTACTGCCATGAAATTGTGCATTACACTACACCAATAGATTCTCTCTTAAAAACTATTTCCCCCAAACCCCAACGACCTTAAGTGAAAAAAGAAAAAAATACTCCCAGTCTCTCTCTCTCTCTCTCTCATCTCACATCTTAGCCTTTCTCTCAGTTCACAAAGGATTCTTAAAGAAACTTTTGTCAGATCACACAAAAAGCCAAAAATTATTCCTTCAAAAAATAAAGCAAAAAACAATGAAAGGAGGAAGAAGAGGAAGACTCGTGAACCAATACCATCAGAACCAGCATCGCCAGTCACGAAGGTGGATGGCGATTGTAAAAAAAAAGGGAAAATGGTCAGGGTAATCCCCATCCCCATTTCTTGATTCGACTATAAGAACACGAGAAAAATGGTGCAAAATCAGAGAAGTTTGGCTAAAGAAGCTGTTGAGAGGAAATGATCTATTGTTTTTTAGGGCCCTCATTCGGCATAGGAAGAAGATGGAATCGGCGAGAAAGATGAGGAACGTTTTGAGGAGGACTTGGAAATAGAAGGTACTAGTGTGGATGAGGTTGACGAGGAAGATGGTGAATAAATGGGTTGAGAGGCGTAGACGCCTAAGCATCCCAAATGGTACTATGAATTCATGTCGTACAAAAGAAAAGTGTTTGGAAATTAAAATTTTCTAATTTCTCATTTAATTCTTTGACTTTATCGTTTTTCTTTATTTGGTGTTTGTTGGTCAATTTAGGATTAAAAAACAAGGCTTTTGGATTTAATGTGTGTGTGTGTTTAGTCATACTTTGATAATTACATATGTGGTGTTTGTTCTAACTGTTATCCTTTCAAGGCAAAGATGTTTGTCTATTATAACACGTAACTTATTAAATAGCGAATAGATAACATATATTGATATTTTGGCATAACCGGGAATCATGGGACTCAAACTCCCGATATTATGGATGATGATTCATGTATTGTTAGCTAAACTGACCATTCTAAGGATCTTCAGGCCCATAAGCTATTCCACATGCATATCTAAAAACAACAAGAATGTTTCATTTACATTCAAGGCAAAGAGGTTTGTTATCCAACACTCAATTTCTTTAGCCAGGCTTGGATTGCATATCCAATGTTTGTTACATATATTGAAACCAAATTTGAAAAGTTATGTTAATGTTCTCCTTAACTAGCACATAAGTTATTAAACGATGGATATATATAACATCAAGAGTATTTCGCAATAATGATCCTTAAACACGTACTACGCACGACAATATACATTTTTTGGAAACTAATATTTAAATAAGTACTACGCACAATACTTTTTTCCAATAAAATTAAACGTTTGTGTAGGGATCATCGTTTATCTTTGTTGGTGTTGTTGGAACCTATGGTGCAGAATGATGATGTTTTAATTTATGTTTCTAAATTGGGCTTTGATAAAGGTCATAGCAACGTTACTAATAAAATTTGGGTCTTCTGGAATGGCACTATTGATTTAAAGATTATCGGGGATAATGAACAAATAGTCCATGCTGAGGTGAATAATTTTTCGGGAACCCCCATTTACTTGTTTGTTGTTTATGCGCGTTGCCAATATACGCAACGCCGAGATCTTTGGAATGAGATGGTCAGGTTTGGTATGCAAACTGATGCGTCGTGGATGATTGGAGGTGATTTCAATGTTGTTTTTCGTCAATCTGATTGCTTGGGAGTCGATTCCTGCTTTGCTCCCAATCTCAGAGTTTGCCGATGTGATACATGATAGTCATTTGTTAGAGGTTCATTCTGTAGTGAGCCCCTTTACATGGGCCTTGCCGCGGCTGTCTGAGGTTAGGAGTGGTTTTTTCTCTTTGTAAACATAGTGCATCAAGGACAGATGGCTACACAGGAGATTTCTTTCAAGAGTGTTGGGATACGGCTGGAACGGATGTCCTCCAAGATGTTCAATAATTTTTGGTCGGAGCACCACTGCCTAAATCTATGTCTAGCGCCCTCATTGTTCTCATTCCTAAGGTACAAAATCCTATCTCTTTTGGGGAATTTCGACATATTTCTCTTTGCACTTTTTGCGAACAAGGTTATATCAAAAGTATTGGCTATGCCGTTATCACCTTTGCTCCCTAGAATTGTATCTCTGAATCAGTCGGGGTTTGTTAAGGGTCGCCTTATCTCCGACAATATACTTTTGGCTCAAGAATTAGTGCAACAGTTGAACAGGCGGACTCGAGGTGGTAATTTGGTTGTCAAACTAGATATGATGAAGGCCTTTGATAGAGTTTCGCATCCGCTCCTTTTATCTGTTTTCAAAAGGTTTGGTTTTAGTTCACATCTCTTAAATTTGATTCGTAATTTGTTAATCTCTAATGGGCAACTACACGGCTTTTTCAAATCCACTAGATGGGTTAGGCAGGGGGATCTGCTATCTCCTCTGCTTTTTAATGTTGCTGCTGAGGTTTTCTCGAGGGGTCCAAATAAGATGGTTGAGCAGAAGCTTCTTACTCCTTATGCTGTGCCGAGAAATGCTATGCAAGTCTCACACCTTAGTTTTACAAACGATGTTATAATTTTTTCAAATTGGGGTAAGTGGAGTTTGGATAGCTTGATGGACTTTCTTAAGCAGTATGAAGTTTGCTCGGGGAAAAGCGTTAATTGTGGCAAAAGTACCTTCATAACTTCCTAAAAAACAAGCATTGCTCAAGCAACCATGATCCAGCAAGTAACGGGGTTTGTTCAAAGTGACTTTCTATTGACTTATTTGGGCTGCCCTCTCTACTCTGGCAAGAGGAAGACAACGTATTACCATGACTTGCTTGAAATAATCTCGGGCAAAATTGGAAGGTTGGCAATATCTAGTATTAGACATGGCGGGTAGACTTATTTTAATCAAACATGTTCTATATTCTATGCTTCTTCATATTTTGGCGGCTACTTTCCCTCCTAAAATGATTCAAGATAAAGTTGAAAAGTTCTTTTCAAACTTCTTATGGGGGTCCTCTTTTGGAAAAAATAAAGCTCATTGGATGTCTTGGAAAAGGATTTGTGCGGATGCACTCTATATACTAATGTTTTTCTATGAATATGTGGTGGCGGTATCGTAACGGGGATTCTCTCTGGGCGAGTTTTATGAGGTCTCGGTATTGTAGAGACATTCTGCATAATGTGCTTGCTTGTGAAAAGCCAAATAGTACTATTATTTGGCGTAAGTAGATGCGACATACGGATGATGTTGAAGCTAAATGGGTTTGCTCATCCGAGATGGAAGTCGGTCCTTTTGTTACGAGAACTTAACTCTTGAAGGCAATATGCACACCTTGGATACGGACATCCCTGCTACTATAAGGTAGACTGATATTCGTGTTTTCCTGGACCACCGAGGATGGAATAAGGCTGCTTTAACCCCTCATTTCCCGAGAGATATTTTGAACAAACTTCCATACACCATTATCACAGAAGGTAAGTACATGCTGGTTTGGATTCTGGAACCGAGTGGCACATTCTCAATGAAGTCGGTAATTGCTTGGCTTAGATGGGGTGCTGTTAGCACTATGTCCCGAAAGGTAATTTGGTCTAATTGTTTACCCCACACTTTGTTTGTTTCCTTGTGGCGTATTCTCAATAGGTTTGTTTCTTTGGAGGAGTCTCTGTGGATGAAGGGCTTTGCTACAGTTTCTCAATGCTCATGCAAGAAAGGTACGGATTCTTTTTGAGCATATCTTTTATAACTGTGAAAAAAGCAAAAAGATCTTTGGTATTTTGCAGCTACAAAGTTAGGGATGAGATTGCATTATACAGTTAGTAGCTCGGCTGCGATGCTATGGAAACATTTCTAGTTAGCCTCAAGTCAGAATAAGGCGCTGGTGGTTTTAATACCAATTGTTGTTCTTTGGTTGCTTTGGCGGGCTCGCTGCCGCTTCATCTTCGATGGTCGTATTACATCGCCGTGGATATTGAGGCAAGAGTTGGATTCATACATGGCTAATGTTTGTAGAGCAAAAAGAATCCTTGAACAACCGAGAGTAAATCAACCAACGAGTTCTTTGGTCCTTTATTGGCTTTTTATTGGGGGTAGTTCGGTTGCAATTTTGAACATAGATGGAGCTTCTCGAGGGAACCCGGGAGAAACAGGTATAGGATGCATCATTCAGACCAGATGTGGTAAATTTATCGAGGCTCTTTCATACTACATTGAGGAGCATTCTAATTCGAGAGCCGAGGTGGAAGCTTTGAACAGGGGATTAAAGTTTGCGTCCTCAATGGGAGTGCAAGATCTCAAAATTCAAGCCGACACTATTTTTGTGATCAATTCCATACAATTTGGGCACATCAATTCATGGTTTTTGGACTCCTTCTTCTATTCGGCGCTATCTCATATGCAATGACGTTCTATTGTGCATGTTGTTAGCCCTAAGGGCAAAAGTTACTCTATGATGTTTTTGATGATAACAAACCATTGAGAGTTCTAATGTTTGTGTGAGCAATGTTCTTTATAATAGGATCCTTAGCACTCACATCAACATTGATGAAAATGGTAAGTTAGCTTCTTGTGTAAACTAAGGTATGTATATTACACACAAGAATGCTACTTGATGGAAGGAAGGAGGCAAGGAGGTTGGTTGGGAAATAGGGCTCCTCAAAGAGTTCCTAATGCATATGGCAAAAGAAAATATTGGAACTCAATATGGAAGCTCTAAGTACTTCAATCAAGCCTTGATCAAGCTTCAAAGATTTCATTCAAGACACATTCGTCAAGCTTGAAGATTGAAGACTTAGGTTGGTTAGATTAGCTTTGTTGAAAATGGTATTTATCCTTAAGCTCTAACCAACGCTCTCTTGGACATAAGCTCTACACTATAGTCTTGCATTGCATGTTTTCATAAACACGTTTTCAAAAGGCTTAAGTTTCAAAATGATCTTTACATGTGTTCTTATCCAAAAAAGCCTTTGATTTCATAGATAAGTCTTTTAGAAAAGTTTTCCAAGTGTTCTTACTTGTTACCTTTAGGGAAAACCTTTTAGACTTTAAAAGACTTCAAAAGATTTCAAAACGTGTGAAAAATAAGCTTAGAAGTTCGGTCAACCGAGCTCAAGTTCGGATCAACCGAAGAGAAACTGAGAGGTCTGAAAATCGCTTCGGTCGACCTAGGGTGTGTTCGGTCATCCGAACCTTGATCCGAACCTTGATCCGAACCATGATCCGAACTCCCTCATCCGAACCCTCATCCGAACTATCATCCGAAGGGTCATCCGAAGTGTGATTTCGGTCAACCGAACTCTGCGAGAAACTAGCCGTTTTTTGACCGTTAAAGAGTCGTTTTTCAGCCAAATTTGAAATGTATATATACTCCAAAGCTTTAGAATGACTCTAACACTTTGAGAGACTTGCAAAACATATTCTTATTGATTCCTTATCAAGTCTAAACACCTTGAAAGCAAATGCACTTCATTGTCATGATCTAAATGCATTCAAAGGTGAATTTGCAAAGCAAGACAAAGAGTGAGCTTATTATGTTCAAAGAGCCAACAAGATGAGCTTCAAATGTAATTATCTTTCACTTAGAAGAGTGAACAACATTGTGCTTAACCTTTCATCTTATCCCCTTTCTTAGTGATAGGGTTATTGTTGTATAAGTCCTACTTAGTGTGGGCAATTGTTTATAGTGGTTGTTTGTAAAACTCTTGGTGAGTTAGCCACTAGTGTAAAGTCCTACTTTGTGTGGGCACATTCTTCTTAGTGAAGTTGGTGAAATCCTTGGGTGCGGCTCAAGGTAGTGGATGTAGATTCTTAGTGAATCGAACCACTCTAAATCTCTTGTCTTGTGATTTGCATTGGGTTTTGTTTTAGCTTTTGTTAAACTTGCACTATCATTGTTTAAATTGGAAATAGTTTGCAAGATTTATTAGAAACCCAATTCACCCCCCCTCTTGGGTTCCTTCACATGTCTACCGTGAAGTTAACAAAGTTGCAGATTGCTTAGCTAATGTGTCTTGTGATATGAAAGCACAAACCTTCTATTACAGGTTTCAAGATCTCCCCTGGGAAGCTCGAGGTCTATGTAATTTGGATCGCCAAGGGGTTGCCCATGTTCGTTATGGTCGTCGATAGTCCTTTTCTTTCTAGTAAGATTAGGCTTTATTGTGTCTACTGGAGCATCTTTATAAATGTTCCCAGATTGCTTTTCTTTTGCATGCTAGTATAGGTACCTCTGTAACATCCTAGATCATATTTATAAATGGTCTAGTTGCATTTACTTTGTCATAATTTATTTTGTATGACGTGGATTTGTTTTCACCTACTTGGAGGTATTTAGTTTAATCCCCCTCTATGTATTTTTTTTCTATTTGGGCCTAATTAATAAACGGGTAGGGGTCTATCACGGGTCGTCTCGTGAGATTCTTAGATGCACCGTGATGCCGAGTGACCTTGGTTCCTAGCCCCAAGTCACTCCCGGCCTTCGAAATAATCGAAAAGGGACAAACGCTTCACAATGGCAAAATCGTAAATAAACACAAAATAAATGGCACGGGACAAATTTCACTAAAATCACTTCATTGCATTGAATACAAATTTACAGAGTTTGAATGTACAATACGACGAGGGGGAGGAGTCGTTTGCATGAGATTACAATTGCTTGCTTGCCTGCTTGTGTGTAGATTTTTATTTCCCCCTATAGGTGCTAAATAAACATTTGCCCAAGTGACATGAGTGTAGCACTTTTTCCGAGGAGATGGGAAAACAAGTTACCTATGCTATACAAGTGCTAATTACAATCTACTTCGTGCATTCTCTTCTAAATGACATATAAGGATGACCTGCCAAATTTGGGCCCATTCGGATGCAAAACGGCACGTGCTAAGTCGGTTGGCGGTTGAAGCGCCACTGCAGCATTCTCGCCGCACTACTCAGGCGGCCCTGGCATGGCGCTGGCATGGGCGACGGACATGGGCGGCTGGCTCGGGCGGCTGCTGCATGAGCGCGCTGTGCACTGCTGCTCGGACGGGACATGGCTCGCCATGCGGCGTGCACGCCGTTGGGGCCCACCGAGGTTAGCCGACGTCGTGCGCCACATGGTAACTTCATGCGATGACATAATGTTCCGAGCATCGTCACGGTCGCTGAGAGATGCTATATTCGTGCGACCCGTGACATCCTCCTCCACTTGATTTGGCGACGCCCTCGTCGCCGTAACTGCCTTGTAGTCCTCTATCAGCGGTTTAAAGGCTCTCATATATGATTCTCTTTCCCAAGTGTCTTCTTCGGTGCCCCGACCTTGCCAATGCACCAAGAATTCTTGCTCAATGTTGTCCGAGCATCAAGGATTGCCTCGACTACTTTCTTGCTCAATGTTGTTGAAGAGGGCGGATACCGTAGGGTCGTGTCAACCTGCTCTTGTAGATTCTCATGATAAGGTTTCAAAAGACTTACATGAAAGACTGGATGGATCTTCATGTCTGGTGGAAGTTCCACTTTGTAAGAAACTCCCCCAATCCTTTTCAATATCAGTACTCCAATGTATTTGGGCATCAGTCTCGTATCCAACCCTTTATTTCGTTGAGGCTCTCTTTTCAGTTGCCTTTTTACCATTACTTGATCTCCGACCTGAAACTCCACAAATCGCCGCTTTTTATCCGCATACTTTTTCATCCTCCTCGCTGTCTTTTCAAGGCACATCTTCGTAAGTTCCACATTCTTCTTCCAATCTCCGGAGAAGTCTCCGCGAAGACTTGGTTCCGACTGGCGTGTCTGCAGTGTGAGGTAGCAGAGGTTGTTGGCCAGATACAATCTCAAAGGGGCTCTTGCTAGTAGCCGAACTCTTCTGTGCATTGAAGCAGAGCTGCGCCACATCCAGAAGTTCGACCCAATTTCTTTGATTAATCCACACGAAGTGCCGCAAGTATTCTTCTAGCATCCCATTATATCTTTGATCTGCCCATCGACTCGGGGGTGGAATGCCGAACTCATGCACGCTTTAGTGCCAAGCCGCAAAAAGAGTTCGGTCCAAAAATTTCCCTGTGAATCTCCCATCCCGATCATCGATGATCTCCCGAGGGCACTCCCCAAAAACTTCACCACATTCGGAAGAATAACTTAGCCGTCTCCTCGGCCGTCACATATTTCGGTGCAGGAATGAATGTGGCATACTTAGAGAAACGATCAATCACAACTAGAATGGTGGCATTGTCTCCTATCTTCGGCAGTCCAGTGATGAAGTCCAGCGATACACTTTCCCAAGGCTTAGCTGGTACGGATAGAGGCTCGAGCAGTCCTCCTTTCTTTTGCTTATCGACCTTGTCCTTCCGACACGTATAGCAAGTCTTCACAAAATCGAAATCTCATCCAAACGATCTCGGGGCCAATAGTATGCCCTTTCCACCAAGGCCATCGTGCGGTCTTCTCCCTTGGTGTCCGAGCCCACGCTGTACTGCGTGGCATTCCTCCATAATTCTTCTTCTCAAGTGTCCACCCTTTGGAACATAGAAACGATGACCCCGGGTCATCACAAGTCCATCGTCGACCCAAAATCGTCGAGTCTTTCTTTCTTTAATCATCGACATAAGCTGTTGTCCAGTGGGGTCATATGGCAAAAACCCACGTATCACCTCTTTTATGCCCATGGAGAATTCGCTACTAGCCAAAGCTGAGAGTTGACTTGATAGAGCTAGTTCACCCCTTCGGCTTAGAGCATCAGCGACCACATTTGTTGCACCCGTTCTGTATTCTAGCGTGAAGTCCAATTCCGCTAGAAGTTCTTGCCAACGGGCTTGTCGTCCCGTTAGTCTCGGCTGAGTCATGAAGTGGCTCACAGCAGTGTTGTCCGTCTTCACAAGGAAGGCAGCTCCCAATAGGTAATGTCTCCATACCCGCAAACAGTGGACTACAGCAAGGAGCTCTTTCTCGTGTGCCGTGTACTTTCTTTCTGCTTCGCTCAGCTTCCTACTCTCAAAAGCTACCGGGTGGCCTTCTTGTATAAGGACCCCTCCGAGGGCAAAGTCTAAAGCATCAGTATGCACCTCAAATGGCTTAGTCATGTCTGGTAGGCCTAGCACCGGGTCAGTGGACATTTGTCTCTTCAGGTTCTCAAAGGCCAATTGACATTTCGAGTCCCAATTCCACTCCATCTTCTTCTTGAGAAGCTCGGTCAAGTGTAAGGCTATCTTGGAATAGTCTTTCACAAATCGCCGATAGTAGTTGGCCAGCCCAAGGAATGATCTCAATTCGTGCAGATTCTTCGGGGGCTGCCACTCCTCAATTGCCAGTATCTTCTTCTCATCTATACGATTGCATCCTGGTTCAATGATGTGACCAAGGAATGCAATTCTCTGTTGGGCAAAAACGCACTTGGACAACTTAGCATACAACTGGTTTTCTCTGAGGCGAGCAAGCACCATCTCCAGGTGTGCTACATGCTCTTCCAAGCTGTTGCTATAGATTACAATGTCATCCAAGTATACGACCACAAATTGGTCCAAAAAGTCTCTCAAAACTTGATTCATCAAGGTGCAAAAAGTTGCAGGAGCATTGGTTAGCCCAAAGGGCATTACCAGGAATTCAAATGCCCCATATCTCGTCACACAAGTGGTCTTCATTTCATATCCCTCCTTCACGCGTACTTGCCAGTAGCCCGAACGAAGATCAATTTTGGAGTAATACTTTGCCCGACTCAATTGATCAAAGCAATCAGCCGGCAGAGGTATAGGATACTTGTTCTTGATCGTGATCTTGTTGAGTGCCCGATAGTCCACGCACATGTGAAGAGAACCATCAGGTTTCTTTTAGAATATTACTGGGGCACCATAAGGAGACCTTGCAGGGACGATGATACAGGCCTCCAGCATTTCCGTTAGTTGTTTTCGAAGCTCCGTAAGTTCGGGTTGAGACATACGATAAGGGGCCCGAGCAGGAGGTTTCGTGCTTGGGAGCAGCTCAATTTCATGATCGATGTCTCTCTTTGGCGGCAATTTTTGAGGGAGTTCTTCTGGCATGACATCTTCGCACTTGTGTAACAACTGCTTCACCACCGGTGGTATAGATCCCGACTTCTCCACCACCTCTTCCCAATTTAGGTGAGCAAGGAAAGTTGGCTCTCCCTTCTTAAGGCCCTTCCCCAGTTGGAATGCAGACAGCTTGGGGTTGGCCGATTTCCCAACAATAACGGGCACAACATTCCCATCAACAATAATCGAATCAGCATAGGGGAGCACCTGCGTCTTATTCTCCCTCATAAATTGGAGACCCAATATGAGTTTGAAGTCATCCATCTGGGCCGCGGTGAGGTCCGTGCTCCCCTCAAAAGGACCCACACTTATCTTCACTGCCTTCGCCACTCCAGCAACCGTTTGAGGCGGTGAGTTTATGGCCTTCACTGTTCGGTTACTTTCTTCTAAAGTTAGACCCAATCTCTCCACTTCCGAGATGTCAATGTAGTTGTGAGTAGCGCCGAATCCACCACAAACGACGAATAGGTATCCCGCTGATGTGCACATCCACGTACATCAATCCTGGATCGCTTATAGATCGAGTGCCTAAAGCTTCATGACCGTCTTGGGCCGTTCGCATATTAGCTAATGCTCCAGCAGCACCCCCTTCTTCATGATATGCTTCCTCACGTTGAATTTGGGGTGTATCTGGTCCCCGTTGAAAACTATTCGCTGCCAGAGGTCCACCCTTGTATGTTGGACAACTTCTCAATGGGTGAGGCCCTGAACAGTTGTAACATGACCCAGCAAATGGTCTCGGTGTGAAATTCCTTTGCGGGCCATCTCCTCGATTTGTTCCCATGAAAGAGGGAGAGGGTCTATCTCCTCCACTTCTTGTGAAGTTCTGCCTGAAAGGCTTGTAGTTTCCCGTCTTGGCCTGGAAGGGAGTCACCTTCTCCTTGTCCTTCCTCGCATCTTGTTGAAAGTCCACTAGACCCTCACCAATAGTTATAGCATCGGCCAGGTTCTGCACACGCTGGCGAGTGAGCTCGTTCCTAGCCCACGGCTTAAGACCTTCCATGAACACAAAGAGCTTGTCCGCCTCAGACATGTCAGTAATCTGGAGTAAGCATGCCGAGAAGCACTTGACGTATTCTCGAATAGTCCCACATTGCTTCAATTTTCTAAGCTTTCGTCTAGCTTCATAGACCACGTTCTGGGGAAAGAACTGCTTTCATTAGTTCCCAAGTGTTTATGGTTACCCGCCCGGCTTCCATCTCAGCCGATTGGACTCTCCACCATAATTTCGCATCGTCCTCCAAGTACGTAGCAGCCGTATCCACCTTCATGCTCTCCTCGGTGATACCTACTGTCTTGAAGTATTGCGTGATGTCAAAGAAGAAATTATCTACTTCTTGAGCATCCCTTGCTCCTTTGAATGCCTTAGGTTCTCTCACCTTTAGTTTTGGTGCATGATTAGGGGCAGCTTGTTGGGCAATCCGTTCTCCAGCGACTCGGCCAATGGCTAAGGAAAGCGTCCTTAGCTCTGCCTTCACCTCTTCCAAAGCAGCCTGCAGATCAGTCACTGCTTTGGTGTTGTTGGTCAACGATGAGCGCATCTCCTCGGTCGCTACCTCGTTGCTTACCAACTTAGCATCGTGTGCTTGGGTAACATGGAATAACTCTCTTGTAGCGTTACTCATTTCCTCTAGTTCCCCACTTTGCACGCCGATGTCGTTTTCCATAAGAGTCGTCTTCCTCTTCATGGATTCGGCATCCTCCTCGCTTTCACCATGGCAGAAGGCATGCACTTTGCTTACCATGGCCTCTAGAGCATCTAGTCTGGCCATGGTAGCATCATCTATAGCCAACACGCCTCTCGTTTTCGTAGCCATCGCTTTTCTTAGTCCCGAGTTCTAGCAACATTGCTCTGATACCAAGTGTCACGGGTCGTCTCTTGAGGTTCTTAGACGCACTGTGATGCCGAGTGACCTTGGTTCCTAGCCCCAAGTCACTCACGGCCTTCGAAATAATCGAAAAGGGACAAACGCTTCACAATGGCAAAATCGTAAATAAACATAAAATAAATGGCACGGGACAAATTTCACTAAAATCGCTTCATTGCATTGAATACAAGTTTACAGAGTTTGAATGTACAATACGACGAGGGGGAGGAGTCGTTTGCATGAGATTACAATTGCTTGCTTGTGTGTAGATTTTTATTCCCCCCTATAGGTGCTAAATAAACATTTGCCCAGGTGACAGGAGTGTAGTACTTTTTTCAGAGGAGGTGGGAAAACAAGTTACCTATGCTATACAAGTGCTAATTACAATCTACTTCGTGCATTCTCTTCTAAATGACATATAAGGATGACCTGCCAAATTTGGGCCCATTCGGACTTCATTCGGATGCAAAACGGTACGTGCCAAGTCGGTTGGCAGTTGGGGCGCTGCCGCAGCATTCTGCTGCACACTGGGCGGCTGGCTGGGGCGCAGCTACAGTGTCTCTGCTGGGCGGCTGTCATGGCGCTGGCATGGGCGACGGACATGGGCGGCTGGCCTGGGTGATGCTGCATGCGCGGCTGGCCTGGGCGGCTGCTACATGTGCGGCTGGCCTGGGCGGGCTGTTGCATGGGCGCTGTTGCACGCTGCTGGACGGGACATGGCTGCCATGCGACGTGCACGCCGTTGGGGCCCACCGAGGTTAGCCGACGTCGTGCGCCACATGGTAACTTCATGTGATGACATAGTGTTCCGAGCATCATCACGGTCGCTGAGAGATGCTATATTCGTGCGACCCGTGACAGGTCCATGTCAAATCCCTCACCATAACTGGTGGCTTTCTTAAAAAATAATAATAATATCATCATGTTTTCTTCCTAATTTTAGGGAGGAAGAAGTGTGCACGCAGAAGCAAATGAAAGTATGGAAGTGTTTTGACAAAAAAAAAATCCAGAACAATCTTCGTCTTCCCCTGCTGCTACTTACACTGTCATGGATAGAAAATATTGGATGACAGAGGGACCTATTACACCTCGTGTGAATGAAAATGGTGCTGCAATTGGTGATGTAGGAAATTGTTGGTGCCACAACTTTAACGGGACCAGTTTCCACGAGACCAGACGACAAGAAGACTGTGACATAAAAACTCGGGGAACGGATATGATCAGCAGTTGTCCAGGAAAATTCTAAGGAAAACTTTCAAGGACATTTACAAGAAGCTCCATTGTCAGAACAAAGTGGTCTTACAAATGGACTAGAGAATGCTTATTGTGCTGAACCAATTCCATTTGGTTGCTCTACTTGATCGAAACGGAGGAAGTCTAGTTTGTTCAGATATTTAAGCAGGAGACACCAACATCTGTAACATGTGTTTGATCGAAATGAAGAAGTTGATAATGGATACTGTGGCATAACCGAGAATCAATGGACTCATACTCCAGATAGTATGGATTATGATTCCTGTATTGTTAGCCAAACTTACCATTCTAAGGATATATGTGCCAGCACTGAGATCTTTAGGCTTATAAGCTATTCCACTTGCATTTCCAACAACAACCAGAATGTTTCTCTGACTTTCAAGGCGAAGAGGTTTGTTATCCAATACTCAATTTATTTAGCCATGCTTGGATTGCTTATACATTGTTTATTACATATATTGAAACAAAATTTGAACATTTATGTTAATGTTCCCCTTAACTAGCACATATGTTATTAAACAGTGGATATAAATAACATCAAGAGTATTTCACAAAAATGATCCCTTAAATATGTAATTCACACGAAAATATTTATATTTTGGAAACTAATATTTAAACATGTACTTCGCACAACACGTTTTTTTTCCCAATATTTTTAAGTCATACAAATAACTTTTTTCTTCCTATTTTCAAGGGGAATAAGTGTGCACGCAGACGCAAGTGAAAGTATGGAAGTGTCTCGACAAAAAAAGGAAAAGCCACAACAATCTTCATCTTCCCATGCTGCTACTAGTTACACTGTATTGGATAGAAAATATTGGCTGACAGAGCGATGTATAACACTTCTTGTGAATGAGGAGGGTGCTGCAAATGGTGATGTAGGTAATGTTGGTATCACAACATGAACTGAACTAGTTTATACAAGACCGAAAGACAAGGAGTAGACTAAGTTGAATTCAAAACTTAGTGTACTGATATGATCATCAACTGTCTAGGAAATTTTTTGGAAACATTTTAAGGACATTCACAAAAAGCTCCATTGACAGAACAAAGTGGGCTTACTATAATGGGTTAGAGAATACTCATTATTTTATAGAAATTTAATTCGGTCGCTCTACTGGATCGAAAATGAAGAAGTCTATCTTGCTCGGAGATTTAAGTAGGAGATACCAACATCTGTAACAGGCGTTAATCAAAATGAACTAGCTGAGAATGGTTCTTGTGTCATAACTGGGAATCAAAGGGACTTAAACTCCTGATATTATGGATAATGATTCTTTTATTGTTAGTCATACTAGCCATTCTAAGGATATATGTGTGGTCACGGAGATCTCCAGGCCCTTAAGCTAATCCACTTGCATATCCAACAACAACGAGTATGTTTCTCTGGCATTTAAGGCGAAGAGGTTTGTTATCCAATACTCAATTTCTTTAGCCATGATTGGATTGCATATACTGTATTTATTACATATATTGAAACCAAATTGGAACAATTATGTTATTGTTCTCCTTAACTAGCACATAAGTTATGAAACAATGGATATATATAACATAGAGTATTTCGCAAAAATGATCCCTTAAACACGTACTACGCACTACAATATTCATATTTTGAAACTAATATTTAAACATGTACTACGCACAACACTTTTTTCCCCAATATATTTAAGTCCTAAATATTAATTTTTTCTACCTAATTTTAAGGGGAAGAAGTTTGCACGTAGACACCGACGGAAGTGAGAAAGTTCCTCGATACATACCAAGGGAGCTTACCCCTAATGTTAATGAAAAGGGTGTTGCAAATGTAGATGTAGCTGATGGTGGTGTCACAACTTGAACTGAACCAGTTTCAAATAGACCGGGCGAAATAAAGTAGATTGAGTTGAATTTTTATTTTTATTTTTTTTCAAAATTACATTTATAATATTATTGCCAAAAATCCGAAATAGTACATGGAGGGGGACAAAGCCATAACCTCCAAGTAGGTGGAGACAAATCCACTCCGTACATAAACATTAAATGAAGAGAGAATAAGAAAATAGCTGTAACCATTTGACATATGGTACTTGCTAGGTACATGCTAGGACAGTCACCAATAGCCAAGAGTAAGATAAAGGTAGCCTAAAGAAAGTCTAATGAAGCCGCAAGTACGGCATTCCTTGTCTATCTAAAGTACATAGGCCATATATTTCTGATGGCATATTGGCAAAACTATCAAAAACCTGCAATAGAAGATTACTAAAGGAGAGATTTGTAAGAGAGTCAGCTACCTTATTAGCTTTCCTCGGTATAGCTGTGATGTTGATCGTTCCCAAAAGATCATTCACCTAAAAAAAAAGAGAGTCTAACTGCCATGAATTGACCGAGCCTCGCTTGATTGTCATAGCCACAAATGTAGAATCAGTTTGTACCTCTGATATATTGTAACCCCTGTTTCGAGCAATTTGTAAACCTAGGCGCAAAGCCTCCAATTCCACAGCAGAATTGGTTGCCATATCTGAAAAATAACGCGCGAATCCTGCAATGAACCTTCCCGTACCAGTTCGGAAAATGCCTCCAACACCAGCGTGTCCGGTATTCCCTTTGGCAGCCCCATCTATGTTTAAAATGATGGTAGAAACCAAGTGGTCCTAACTCCAAAGTACAGTTGATGGTCTCTGCCTTGTCATTCTCGGATAATTGCCTGGAAAATCTAAAAACTAGATACCAGCCTTGGTAAGGAGCCGAATGAAGGATTTGCTCCATCATAAACAAAACGACACCTTGTTACCCAAATTATCCAAATGACAGAGCTTGACAGGATTACAAACAATTTGTGTTTTACACCCCTACCTTTGAACATCCAATAAGCTAACATATGATGAGCCGAATTGAAATTACCAAAGTTCAAGCGAGAGCCAATCATACTCGCAGCATATTGCCAAAACCAAGAAGCCCAATTACAATGAAGAAATATATGATCCCAAAAATCTATGCCACGCAAGTAAGAGCAACGTGAACCAAGTTGATAACCAAGACGTATTCTAACATCATCAAGTGGCAAGAACATGTTCCAAAATTTCCAAATGAATAAAGAGAGGGTCAGAGGCAAAAAACCTGACCAAGTAACACGTCGGGTGCGAAGCGAAGAAGGAGTAGTATCTTGCAAATTCATGGCTGTCTTCAAGGTAAAGAAGCCATTCGCTTTAGGTAGCCATATCAGCTTGTCCATGCCAGCTACAGGTCGCAGGAGAGTCGCAGGAAGCGTCAAGCATGGTACAAGCATAAGCTCTGCAAGTTGCTTAGATTTCCACCCCCTGTACAGAACATTGATCTCGGATCCTTGAAGTTAGCAAGCCATCAAGAGACAAATAATGAGGAAGAGCCCGAGAGATGCTAGACTGTCCCTGTATGTTTTCAAAGTATAAAGAAGAGCCACCGTCCCGCACAAGAAGTCCCATATTGTTCTTCACCATATCCTTGACCATAACCACGTCCATATCACGTCCATACCGGGCCTCCAAAAAATCTCTCCAAAGGGAATGAGTTGATCTAAATCGCCACCACAATTTACAATTGAATGCTTTAGAGTATTGTTCTAGTGTATGTAAACCCAAGCCATTGGCTTCCTGACTAGCACACATACGGCTCCAAGCCATCCAATGGCGCCGATCCACACTATCTAAGTGACACCATAAGAACCTGGTCATGTTCCTCTCAATGTTCTTAAGAACCCATAAAGGAGGATTCGAGACCGCCAAGATGTGTAGAGTCATAGAGGATAGAACATGCCGTTTAAGGGTCAGCCTACCCGCCATGTTGAGGAGCCTATGTTGCCAACCATCAATCTGATTGCTAATTGAATCCACCAAGTTTTGATAATATACCACTTTCGCCCTTCCTGAATAAATTGGTGCGCCCAAGTAGACCATAGGGAAGAATGATCGTACAAACCTAGTTGTCTCATCCACCTTTGCTACTTGCAAGCTTGTCGATTTTGAGTAAACATAGAAAGAGCTTTTGCTTGCATTGATTCTTTGACCGAAGACTTGTTGATAAGCTGACAGAAACTCCATAAGCACCTTAAGATTATGCATAGAGCCATTAGCAAATATTTCAACATCATCAGCAAAAGCCAAGTGAGAAATATGCAAGGAGCCTCGCGGTAATACAAAGGGGGATAGTAATCCTTGATTCATAGCGTGATTGAGGCCTCGAGATAGCAACTCAGCCGAGATAATGAATAGTAAAGGTGATAGCGGATCCCCTTGCTTCACTCCTCGTGTGGATTTAAAGAAGCCATAAGGCTTACCGTTAATTAAGACTGAAAACCAATTCGACCGAAGCATATTATTAACCAAATGGGTGTAATGAGCAGAAAAACCCATTGCCCGCAGAACATTGATAAGGTAGCCGTGTGAAACCCGATCGAAGGCCTTCATCATGTCCAATTTCAAAATAAGATTGCCACCTCTTACTTTCCTGTTGATACAATGAACCATCTCCGATGCAAGCAAAATATTATCAGTAATACATCTACCTTTGATAAATCCAGATTGATTACCTGAGATAATGAGAGGTAGGAGATCTGCCAAACTTAGAGCCATCACCTTGGAAATGATTTTGCTGGCGAAAGTACATAATGAGATAGGTCGAAAATCGCCAAAAGTGTTAGATGTAGTGCCTTTGGGAATCAAAACAAGAAGAGTGCTTGCTATCGTTTTAGGAATAGGAACACCTGCCCAGAAATCGCCGACTGCCTGCACCACATAATTTTTAATAATGTCCCAACAAGTCTGGAAGAACCCCCCGCTGAAACCATCAGGACCCGCAACACTGTCCTTATCCAACGAAAAAACCGACCCTTTCACTTCCTCCTCAGTAGGAAGCCGATCGAGGCCCATATTAGTATTCGAATCGATACAAGGAGTGAGGAGATGAAGGTAAGGCTCAAAAGGAGCCGGAGCACTGTCCTCAGTAAACAAAGCTTCATAGAAATCCGTGGCTGCCATACCAATCTGACCCTCATCCGTGAGCCAAGTCCCTTGAGCATCTTGAATTTTTGCTAGCAACATTTTCTTGTGCTGGTTCGAGCAGACTGAGTTGAATTAAAAAAAACTCAATGAAATGATAGGACCAGCAACTGTTTTTTCTGGATGTTCACAATAAGCTTCACTGTGGGAACAAAGTCGCCTTCCAAAGAGGGTTGTTTATTCGAACTTACACGTAAGGTATTAAATAGTTGATAGATAGCATAAATATTGATATTTTGAAAATTAATATTTTAGCACGTATTATGAAAAAACACTTTAATCTCCATTTTAATTAAGTCATAAATATTACTTTTTCCTTCATTATTTAAATGTTCACTTTTTTCTGTTCTCTCCATGTTCTTTTTTCATTTTATGAAATGTGGTTTTGTTCTTGATTTAGAATAGTTCGGCTAATGAAGGGACCTATAACACGTTTTGTAAATGACAATGTTGCTACAAACACTGATCAAGCCAATGTTGGTGGGACGTCTGTTACTGAACCGACAAGTCAAGTAACCGAGAAATCGTTTTCTATAGAACTAAAGAAATGGAGGAGAAAACCGAGTTGACTAATGTGTAATTTATTAAATAGCGGATAGATATCATCAATATTGATACTTTTGTAAACAAATATCTGACCACGTACTATGCACATCACTTTTTTTCTTATTTAATTAAGTCTTAAATTCTACATTTTCCTTCCTAATATGATCATTATTACTTCTATTCTTTCCGTGTTCATTGTGTTTTTTTTGTGAATTTTGTTTCAAGTTCATTATGTAGCCCAGTGAAAAAGGCTATTCAACATTGGCCAGTGGACTGGTGTTCGATTCCTGCACTCCTCCCCCTCTCCCCCCCAAAAAAAAAAAAAATAGTACTATAATTCAGACATTACACACCCACACACATTGTGTTTGTGTGAAATTGAGGTCGTACGCGAGAAAAGAGTTCGGGAGGTAAGATTTATCATTTATCATTTAGTTGTTTGGCTTCATGGCCTTTCTTTGGTGAGGTTTCATTGGTCGATTTAGGATTAGATTACAATATTTATATAGAAGTCTTACAAAAAGTAAAAGTTTCTTATAAAAAATTGTCATTTCTGAAAATGTTGAGAATGGTCATCCTCCTCCCCTATATCCGCCAATGTGTACAAATATTATTTTTCAGAGCTGAAAATTTATACATTATGAAATTAATTAGTTTTTTCGTAAGCATATGCTAAAGGGCATTTAAGTCATATTATATTGAATCACATTCCATTTAAACATTAAATAATAGTGTTCCTAAACACGTGGAAGGAATCGTCATTCCATTCTGACTTTATCTTCCAATCAATGAAATGGAAAGAGTTTTTAAATATTCCTGGTGGAAAACCATTCTGGGTGAGAAGGGATTTCATTCAATTCTATTCCAGTGTACCAAACGCGATGTAAGCTCTTAACAAAGATTGCCAAATATTTCGCAAATATGTTAAAACAAATATTCTAAATTTATTAATATGTAACTTAAAGACGTTTTTATTTACCAAACGAATAATCGAATGATTTACTGACAAATTCATAGTATCTTAATGCATATTCATGCTAACGGACAAGATTAATGAAAAATAAAATATGAAATTGTGATGTTATATATCTTATGTATATAAGCACGTACTTCAAATATAGTCGTACCAATTTAAATATGGAAAATTATTATATGGATCAGATCCATGTGGACCTTGCGCTGTAGAACTGACACAATCACCACAAAATGAGGAGAGAGCTAACTTTGTAATGATGTGGTTAGTTCTGAACCGCAAGGTTCAATAGACCTGATTCATATCAGAATTATCCTTTAAATATAGCCTTTGAATTCACTACAACAAAAAGGTCTATTGCGACGTTCGCCATATGTCGCAAAAAGCCAAAAAACGTTGGTATAGATCTATACTAACATTTATTACAAATGTCGCGTAAACGTCGCATTTGCTTGTGTCGTTATGGGTTTTTACGACATTTGTTACAAGCGCCGGTACCTATCTATTACGACATTTGTATCGTCATTTTAAAGTGTTTCAAAAGGTATTTTTGCCAACATTTGTTAATAATCGCCACAAATCGTCTATTCCGACATTTGTAAATATTGTGAATAAGTAATTTTTTTCGACATTTTTAAATTATCGCAACAAAATATTTATCCCGATATTTAAAAAATTTGAAACCAGGCTGGCCGAATTTAGCCAAGCCGAGTTGGAGCCCAACAAATCGAGCCGTTGAGTCTTGTTATCTTTGAATAATCGTAGCCAGGGCATAAAGACAAGTCGAGCTGTCGAGTCTAGCTAGCTTTGAATAATATATAATAAACTTTCTTCATATTCAAAGATATGAGAATTGAACACGCGACCTCCTGCGTGTATCACGTGCAATTTTCCGCTGAGCTAAATGATCATTTGTTATTTGTTTCTCCTCCTATTATATTTATTATAATAGAATTTGAATTTTGAATTTTGTACCTTTGTGTTTCGATTTTTTATGAGTCAAATTAAAATTAATACACTCTCATTAAATTTTAATAATTAAATGTCTTTAATTTTTCTTTAAAAAATATATTTTAGAAACATAATTTTTGTATTTGTGTTTGTTTGAAAATGTAACGAGATCTAACGACATAATATATAAATATCGCTATATGAGTCGCAAAAAGTAACAAATATATAACATATAATGTAAATGTCACGAACTAACATAAAATTGTCTAGAAGAATAAAAAATACTATAACTGTCTTTATGAAACGTCGTATAAAATCCAAATATAGCGACATTTGTATGAAATGTCACATGATTTAATGTTATTGTATATAAATGTCGTTATATGAGTCGCAAAAAGTAACAATTTATAACTGCATTTAATGTATACGTCGCTAACCAACATCAAAATGTCGATTTTATCAATAATTATTATAACCGACGCTATGAAACGTCGTATAAAATTTAAACTTAGTGATGTTTGTTTGAAAAGTCACAAGATCTAACGACATAATATATAAATGTCGCTATATGAGTTACAAAAAGTAACAATTTATAACAACATTTAATGTAAATGTCGCTAACCAACATCAAAACGTCGGTATGAACAACAATTACTATAATTGACGTTATGAAATGTCGTATAAAATCCAAATATTGCGACGTTTGCAAAAAGTGTTGCTTTAACTTACTCTTTTTGGTTTTAAGCGACGTTTGATAAAAGCGTTAGTACAAAAACATCGCAAAAAGTGTGTTTTTGTTGTAGTGGAAATACCTCTATTTGAGGGCTAATACAAAAGTGCTTTATAATTAAGATCTTCCACTAAGAACATGATATGCCTCACATTACTTAATGAAATAGGTCTTGAATTTCCTAACGTCAAGGTCTTCTTTTTCTGGCACCTTTCCGAAAAAGATTTCATTTAATTCTATTCCAGCTTACCAAACACGTTGTAAAGCTCTTAACAAAGATTGCCAAATATTTCGCAAATATGTTAAAACAAATATTCTAAATTTATTAATATGTAACTTGAAAAGACGTTTTTATTTACCAAACAAATAATCAAATGATTTACTGACAAATTCATACTACTCTTAATGCATATTCATGCTAACGGACAAGATTAGTGAAAAATAAAATATGAAATTGTGATGTTATATATCTTATGTATATAAGCACGTACTTCAAATATAGTCGTACCAATTTAGATATGGATCAGGTCCATGTGGACCTTGCGCTGTAGCACTGACCCAATCACCACAAAATGAGGAGAGAGCCAACTTTATAATGATGTAGTTAGTTCTGAACCGCAAGGTTCAATTGACCTGTTTCATATCAGAATTATCCGTTAAATATAGCCTTTGAAATACCTCTAGTTGAGAGCTAATACTATAATACCGTGCTTTATAATTAAGATCTTCCACTAAGAACATGATATGCCTCACATTACTTAAATACCTCAAAAAATACTATTATAATCCCAATTTTGCGCTTTCGCTAATATCATTTTCATTTGCTAGTGTACTCCAGCCAACCAAAAGATAGGCTTCCAACTGCATGTGTTACCTGTATATTTGCAAGCAAAAGCAAATCCGATTAGACAAATGTTGGATAATTATTTTTTATTTTTATTTTTTTGTTTTCTCATTTTGAATCATAAAATTAACATTTAATATTATACGAATAAAATATAGAGACCACACCTTTCCCTTTTCCGTCTAAAAACAACATTATGTAAATATATTTTTTATATCTGGATTAGTAGGAGTGTTGCTTACAATCAATATTGATAACTTTTCTAGAACAAGTAAGAATTGTCCGTCTTCATTCTGCGTTCCGTTTTTTATATTATTAATAATAAAAAATCGTAATGTGTTAACTTTTTAATTAAAATATTATAATCTAAATAAAATAGTGGAACCCTCATAAAAAAATTAAGAAATGACAATTTCTTATTTATGTAACATGAAATGGGATATAGAACGGGAACACATAATGTTTTGCCTTGTAAATGGATATATTAGATTGAAAACAAACCATTTCAACCTTTTATGATTTCCACTAAAAAAAAATGAATTCTTTATAGAAACAGAAAATCCTACAAGATTAAAGTTGATAATGTTGCTTTATTTGATAGCCACAAGAGTTGTTTAAAGACATGATATGATTTGCATCAGTACAACTTGGAGCCCCTGGATCCTATATCGACTTTCTATCTTTTGGAGATTGAGAGAGATTGATAATCGTCAGCGAATATTTGTAATATGTACATTAGTAATTTAAGAATGAGAACCAAGCCGTACATGTTTCTTGATGAAAACGGAAGTGAAAAGACTTGTTTATGGCAACTAGGTTTAGCTAGTAGTGTGTGAACTGGGTTCACGTTATCTATAAACGATAAAATTTAATTAATTATGTTGGCTTTTCGATGAAAGTCATGTTTCAGAGCTGCAAATTGCTGCTTCTTACAAATGTAAATTAAATTATTCTTCTTGACGAAATCATTCTGGGATAACCTTTGCCATAATCGGTGTAGTAGAGAGACATAACCCTAGTTACTTTGGTAGGAAATCATTTGAATGGACTAAATATACGCTTTGGTTCTGTCCGCACATGACTAACACGTGCAATCCGACACCCATCTCCGTCATAAAAGCAAGTTTTTTTTTTTCAAATCCAGATACTCGCAAAATCTTGATGGGTAAAAAAAGATAAAAAAAAAGATGTTGACCACACTACAACAAAAACACTCTATCGCGACGTTTTGTACCAACATTTTTTTTTTCAAACGTCGCTTAAAAGTCGAAGAGAATAAGTTAAAATAATACTTTTTGCAAACGTCGCTATGTCTGGATTTTATACAACGTTTCATAACGACGATTATAGCAATTGTCGTTCACACCGACATTTACATTAAATGTTGTTATAAATTGTTACTTTCGCGACTCATATAGCGACATTTATATGCTATATATGTCGTTAGATATTGTGACATTTCCAGAAAAACATCGCTATAATTGAATTTTATACGACATTTCATAAGGCGGTTATAATAATTGTTGTTCAAATCAACATTTTGATTTTTGTTAGCGACATTTACATCAAATATTGCTACAAATTTTACTTTTTGCGACTCATGTAGCGACATTTATATACTATATAATTAGATCATGTGACATTTCATACAAATGTCGCTATTTTTAAACGACGGTTATAATATAGATGTTCATACGACATTTTAATGTTAGTTAGCTACATTTACATTAAACGTTGCTATACATGGTTGCTTTTACAACTCTTAAAGAGACATTTATATCATGGAGAATAAAGAAATGTAAGTATTCAAAATTTAATAAGAGTGTATTAATTTTAATTTGATTAATGTAAAAAATCAAAATATAAAGAAAAATTAACAAAAAATAAAGGTACAAAATCCAAAAATCCATTATAATAATTATAATAGGAGGAACAAAAAATAATAAATGATCAGTTAGCACAGCGACACACCGCACGACATACATGCGGGAGGTCGCGGGGTTCAATTCTTATCCCATTGAGTAGGGATAAACTCCATTCTAACTTATTCAAGGGTGGCTAGACTCGGCAACTAGGCTTGTCTAGGCTTCAGCTCCGGATCTGGCTCGGCTCAGCTTGTTTAGGGTCTAGCTCTGGTTATGGCTTGGCTTGGCTCGGCTCGGCTCGGCCAGCTTAGCTTTCATAATCTACGAATGTCGTAAAAAATGTCGCAATAGCTACTTATTCACGCTATTTACAAACCTCTTAATAGGTGACTTATTATTATTTGAAAATGACGGAAAAAGAGATTTTGATATACTTGGAAATGACGCAACAAACGTTAAGGTACCGGCGCTTGTAACAAATATCGTAAGAAATGGCAGCGACACATGCAAATATGACATTTATTCGACATTTGCAATAAATGTCGGTATAAATCTATATCGACGTTTTTTGCCTTATTACAACATATGTTAAACGTCGTAATAGACCTTTTTTGTTGCAGTGCCAAACTCTAAAACTTAAATAGTTGATGGATAAAAGAGTGTGTTTACTATTCTTTTTTATTATAATATATTTTTTTTGTGGGGGTGGGGGTGGAGGGTGAAGGAAGGAAGTTACATTTCATAGTTGTGGATTTTGAATTTTGGAACATATTAAAAATTTCTATTTAAATCTAAGCAAAACCCAACCCAACAAAATATCAACAAATTGGTAAATTTTGTCCCTAAACAATTTCCAACTAGGTATAAGGTCCATAATCATTGTCTTCCGACTTTACTGTCCCAAAATAATTTTTAATTTTTATCTAAGGTCCTTTTATCAAAAAAGTGGGCCATCAACTGTGAATGGAAAAACTTGATCGGGTAAAAACAAAAGGTTGAGGGGCATTTTTGATTGTTTACTAATTCAATACCCCCAACTCCCGACTTTGCTAGCCCATCATTAGCCATTAACCACACTTACCCCCTATGTACAAAAATGACTAAGTTTAAAAAACCCGAAAGTGTTTATGGCAGTAACTAAGTTAGGGTTCATTCATCTCCTCCCTCAACTCCCCCGTCTCCCTAACTCCCTTAAACGACGAAATGTAAATCGAAATTGAAGTAATAAAGCCCTAATGAATGACGACATAATAGAAATTGTGGAGAAGACGTTGGGAGCCATGTCGCATTCGAGGGTGGGTCGAACCCGTGATCAAATCGGAAGGCGTAATTCAAGCAATTGCAAAAGCATACGGGAGGGAATGCTTGATTCTGGAACATTGGAGAAATATTTCGGGTAAGTTCTTGATTGGTATTGTTGTGAAAAGTTTGAATACGTTAAGAGGAGTTTTGAAAAAAATAAAGTGTTCTTGTCAATACAAGAAAACAGCTATTTAGCTACCGAAAATAGCGACCGAATATTTCAGTCACAAACTTAGTGACCAACTACCTACTGTAGGGAGACCGAAAACCATGCAGTCGCTATTCCGTCATTTAATGGTCGCCCATATTCCTGCCGTTGACCATCTCAAACCAACACATATTCGGTTGCCAACTAGTGACCAAATACAACGGAAACATCGACTGTTTATCAAAACGACATTGTTTTGCAAACTACAACCGAATTAAAATGACGTCGTTTTGATGTTAACGACAGAATAGCGATTATGGCTGAAAACGATGTCGTTTTATTCCACCGAATCGACGTTGTTCTAATTACTGATCAAGTGGTTCAAAGGGATTTAAAACGACGTCGTTTTGAATTCAGGTAGTATTCGTCAAAACAACGTCGTTTTGCAAACTCCAACCGAACAGCGACTTACATAAAACGATGTCCTTTTATAAAGTAACGAAGGAATACCGACTGTATCCGAAAACGACGTCGTTTTATTCCTACAAAAACGACGTCGTTTTGATTCAGTTACTAAATTGGCCGTCGGAAATCTGTCATTACACAGTCATTGTCAAAAGTCAACATTAATGTCAGATCGGTCGCTAACTAGCGACAAATTTTTTGGTCGCTAAATTGGCCGTCGGAAATTGGTTGCTATTCGGTTCAGCGACGCAAAATATCTGACCACGTGGTTCGCCGCTATTTTCAGTTTAGCGACGTAATATCGACGGAAAAGTCCTTAGTTATTTAACTGTTTTCTTGTAGTGTGTTTTGTTGTTGGTTCTTTACTGAAATTTTTTGAAATCTTTAAATTTGTAGAATCACGTGGAACCAAGCTAGTGAAGATAAGAATACGTAATTTTTTTTTATTTTTTTTATCTTGGACTGTTTGTGGTTTAACTTGTATGCAAATAAGAGAGCAAGGAAAAAGTTTTGGAATGGATGACATTGAAGGATATAAGGACGAAATATGTTGTTGTGCCTATCGTGCTATGGTATGTAATCTGGCGTTTAATTTGTTTAGCAGAATTAGGAATTATATATAAGAAGTAATTTTAATATATTCTGCATTTGTAATATGAAATTGTAAATTGATTTTAAAATCCGAAATCGTTTTTGGTAGATCTCACTGGTAACTAGTTCTATTATGTAACGTTGATGATGACTTGTCTTTAAGAACTCAATGCATTGTCCTGCTTGACTCACTTCAAGCTACCCAACAAACAAATGAGACATTGATTAGGTTCCCAACAACAAAATGAGGAAGATTGTGGTCGTTACATCCCGCACTCATTCATTGTCCTGCTTGACTCAATGCATTGTCCTGCTTAAAGATTGTGGTCTTTAAGAACTCAATGCATTGTCCTGCTTGACTCACTTCAAGCTACCCAACAAACAAATGAGACATTGATTAGGTTCCCCAACAACAAAATGAGGAAGATTATGGTCGTTACATCCCGCACTCATTCATAAAAGATGCTCTTTTAGTTTTCAATCATAGAGATGGATATCCATATTTTGTAAGTTTCATATCAACTAATGTAAAATATGCATGTAATTTTGCAAACATAGAAGAAAAAGTCAAGTTCGATAAATGTGTGGTTGTGCATCAGGAAGACAGTGATGAGGAGAATGTGGTACTTGAAAGTTTTTCCTTTGATTCTCATAATGAAGCAGCAAAAGGGGAGGATATATTAGAGGAAGCTTTACAAGATTTTGATGATGAGGCTTCCAAAGTAGGAAGTCGGGAAAGAAATTTAGTTGACAGAGTTGAGGACGTTGATACAAATTATAAGGGCAAGGCAGTCGTGGATGAGGATGCTGAATGTATGTAAGAAATGTTTAAGGCTAAGTTGGATTTAGACCATGTTTTCTATGCTCATAACAATGCTAAGGTTAAAAAATAATGCTAATGAAAGCTAAAACATCAAGAAATTCAGACATTGGAGTAAAAAGGGTCAGAATAATGTAGTTTATGATGCACTACTTGAAATTGAGCATAGACACTACGTCAGGCATTTGCGTAACAACTTTAAAAAAATTAATGCATGCAAATGCAGTGAAGGAAGGGATGTGGAGATGTACAAAGGCTACATATCCCAACAATTTTTTGTTGAAATGGAAGATTTAGAGGAAATAGATCACAACGCCTATAAGTGGTTGATGGAAAATGTGCAGCCAAGTTGCTGGACAAGATCACACTTTAGGGAAGCCATCAAATGTAACATGCTACTAAACAATTATAGTGAGTGTTTCAACCTCTAAATCATTATTGCTAGAACTAAACCAATTTTAAGACTGCTATAGAGCATTAGGGTGTACCTTATGTTAAGACTTCATTCTAGAAGAGAATGGATTGATAGACAAAAAGATAAAATTTATTCAAAAATCTTGCAAATATTTGGAAAAATGAATCTACCATGTGTACACTAAAACTTGCTGGTAGAATTTTATTTCAGGTTAAACAAAAAAAGTGAGAAAAGATATTGTAGTTGTAGATAGTGGGAATTATCAGGGATCCAACTGTTCTCATGGAGTTGCAGCATTGTCAAAGCAACATCTGAAACTAGAGAATTTAATTGACCCTTTCTACTCAGTTGAGGTATACAAAAGGCCCGACAAGTAAATTGTCCAACAAATGACTCTAACAACTGGCCCAAGTCAAATGAAATTCCAATTTTGCCCCCAATAAACATAAAATGCCTTAAGTATTGGAGCAGGTTCAGAGAGTTAGCTCAACATTGTTTCTATTTTATAGGGATCAAATCTTGGTTGTAAACTACATCACATTGGTTCACCTAAGAATTTCCCATTTTCAATGCAATACATAATGGTACAAGAGATTACCCGTTGAAAAGGCCCTTAATGTCTGACAAGATTCATAAATACATTGTTATTTGAACAGTTGTTCAAGAAAGTTGATAAGCAAACTAATGCTAAAGTGAGATCACTTGTTTAATTACACACCTTGATGACATTGAGTTGCAGGAGTTCTGAGGTAAACCTTCCCTTGAATAGAAGGCAGACTCCCTTAATTCATAAATACATTGTTATTTGAGCAGTTGTTCAAGACAATAGTTGATAAGTAAACTAATGCTAAAACGAGATCACTTGTTTAATTACACACCTTAATGACATTGAGTCGCAGGAGTTCTGGAGTAGTTTTATCTTGGTTAGTGAATAAGTTTAAAACTTACATCCATACTATTAAGTACAATACACGTAGGCAAAAAATGCCAATTCACAGGAAAGAGAATTGACTTTTTATCATACTTGTATTGCATTTATTGGTTTCGATATAAATTTTAAACTTTTTTTTTTTTTTGGACCTCACTAGAGGAGAGAGCCCAAGTACGGCGGATAGAAGACTGACAAGCCGGTTGCCCCAAGAGGGGAGTATAAGTGCCTCACAGAGGAGGTAAATTAGAAGACCGGTAGACTGTTTGCCCCAAGAGGGGAATATAAGTGCCTCACACAAAGAGAATCAAAGAATTGGAAATTAAATCATGACCCTTTGTGTGAGGGGAATATAAGTGCCTCACAGAGGAGGTAAATTAGAAGACCGGTAGACCGGTTGCTCCAATAGAGGAATATAAGTGCCTCACACAAAGAGAACCAAAGAATTCAAAATTAAATCACACCCCTTTGTGTGAGGAGGGTATCGAACCCACAACCACATGCCTCATGGTTGTGGCAGGCTATAGCCCCACTGGGCTATGGACCTTGTGATATAAAAAAAAAAATTCTCGAAGTTCTGAGCTAAACCTTCCCTTGAATAGAAGAAGGCAGACTCCCTAAAATAGTCTCACATTAACATGCTACATTTTATATAATAAATATTTAATATTGTGACATACAAATGCTAGTTGTTGTATGCAAGGTTGTTAAACTCGCGATTCTACGTAGACTCGGTGGAGGGGTGAAAAATCGTAAACTCGTGAATCGTAAAAAAAACGTAAAATCGTACCGAAAAATTAAAAAATATATTTTATATATAAATAACAATAATTAATATATAAATCATACCATATGGTCTAACAATATGTGAAAATTCATAAAACATAGTTTCACAAGTTTTTTCAAAAGACAATAACGCAACAAAATTCACAAAATGCTATCCCAGAACATCCCATTCCCTGATTTCCCACCTTGATACCTCTTACCTCACATTTCATCCATTGCTATCCTAGAACATCCCATTCCAAAATAATGAAAACGAGTTTACCCTCTTCTAAATTAACCCCAGAACCTCCTCTTCATAGAAGAAAACTTCAACAACATCACCTGTCGAAATATCTCATAATGTCGAAATAAATTGTCGTTATCCGTGAACCATAGAAGCCAGTCCTAAAAAAGAAGCATACTTCAAAGGGAAAAGGGAAAGAAAATAAAGCAACATTTGAGGATGAAAGAGATATTGAAGAGGAAATCTTAAAAAGGAAATCTCTGCTTTTGGTAGAATCGGTAGACTCGTACGATTCTACGAGTCTACGATTCTACTCCGTTCCTACCAGATTGCGATTCTACTACCGATTCAACACGTTTTGCCTCCGTAGAATCATACGATTGTGTGTTGGCTCGCGATTTTAACAATAATGGCTGTATGCCATTTAATTTAATATTGACAGATGATAATGAACCAAACATAAAAATAAAAACAAAACACTAACCTAAGGAGCAAAATGCGGGAAGCACTATCCAACTGGGACCCTAATCCCAATTTGCCATATAAGATATGGGTTTCATGACAGAATCCACCGTGGCATTCTTATAGAGGATGGAAATAAGGGGGCGAATTCTTCATTAGAAATTAAGGGCAAAAAATCATCTGTCCCCGTTTCTATCCACATTCCTTTCTCCACCCAATCACAATTCACCCTGTGTATATATAATTGAAAAAATATTTATATAGTAAATTCTGATTGGTTGGGGACAGGGATGGGGACAGGAATGGGGATAGAGAATTTTCACCCGAAATTAAGTAAGGACAATTTAACAATCAATTCTTCATTAGAAATTAAGTTAGGACAATTTAACAATCAAATGCTTAGTGGAGAATCTAAGCTCAAGCAAGAATATTTATAGTTTCAACTTTCCGGTGTTTGAAAACTGTTTTTTTGAGATTTTCTTTGAAATTCTCAAGGATATCTTAATATTTGATTGTTTCTGATTACTTAAAATACTAATATATCAAAAAGTGATCCAAACGTTTCTGCTTTTGTTTTCCTATATATAAGTTTCCCTTTCTCAACCAACTCCAAAGGAAAACTTCATAAACATCAAACAAGCTACAAAAAATGGATGCTGCTTTTCCTCCTACTTCTATTTCTCCTTCATCTATTCAAGAACTTCTACAATTCCAATCAAGAAAGCTGTTAATTCAGACCCCTTTATATCCTACACACGATTCCGCAACTCCACCAACACATGATCACACCAATCCTGGCAATAACAGTTTCGACGCAAATGTAATTATGGTCCTTTCAGTCCTTTTATGTGCCATAATTTGCTCACTCGGAATGAACTTTATAATTAGATGTATATTAAGGTGCACAAGTATAGTTTCTTCTGAATTAGAGAATAGCCAACCGGCCCGATTAGTCAACACCGGGATTAACAAAAAGGCCTTAAGAACATTCCCTATAATAAACTACTCAGCTAACCCAAAACTTCCAGGCCTGGCCGGTGAATGTGTCATTTGCCTTTCGGAGTTTGCCCAAGGAGAGAAAGTTCGAGTTCTTCCTAAATGTAACCATGGATTTCATGTCCGATGTATTGATAAATGGCTCAATTCACACTCTTCTTGTCCTACTTGCCGCAACTGCCTGATTGAAATCAGCCAAAAAATTGTCGGTTGTAATATTCAGGCTAGTACATCTGTTTCGCCAGCTCCACCTCAAGTAACCGGTGTAAGAATTATTCCTCTTGCGCATGAAGCTTTAGTACGCAGTTACCAAACATAGATGGTGAAGCAATTTGTCATACCCAGTGCCCGCGGGTCTGGAAGTGCATCTCATATGTCTAACAACACACATGACTGCCTACTTGACAAGTATCTTCACTAAGCCAAAATGGATATTCCAAGGGGACAATAGATTCCTTGGCCCATAGTTATACACAAAGATCCTCAAACCCTGACAAGGAGTATGTCCGGCTAGTTTTGAAGATTAGTTTTGAAGATTCGAGCTTTTGCAGCCAAGATATGCTGACATAATCTCGAGCAATAGTCATTCAATGTCGAAGAAGCTTCACGTTAATATTGAGGATGCCCCCAAGTCCAACTGCAAACTACCCATCGTTGATGATCATGAGAAACTCAGGTTCACGTACGGCTTTGGAATTTGAAAGATGAGAGAGTTTCTGTTATACCAAATGCACGATATGAGAAAAGTGTACCTTTCTCTCCATATATAGAAAGAAATGTTGTATTACAATAGATCTTCAAAATCAGGGAATGAAAAGACTATCTGAACCTTCAGATCCTCCACTACAATTATTTATCAAGAGCATGTTAGATAGTAGAAATGTTATCACTAGATGTAGAGTACATTTTTAAATAAAATATTTTTCTCTAAATTGCAGTAGAGACTTTTTTATGTACTGGAACAAGGTAAAACCTTGAAAAAAAGATGAAAATAGGACAAATTTCTTATCATTTTTGCTAAAAATTATAGAAAGTACGGAGAATATTGGAGCTTGTTTTCCAAATAAATATTTGCAGCTTTCGCTTTCGGGATTAATTTGCTTGATAAACTCTTGAACACAAAGACAATGGCTGTTGTTGGATTTTCCTACTTATCCTGAGGTTTAAGGTTCCATGGGTATCTATGTTCGTTTTAAAGTTTATAACTAATCTAGCGTGCTCTTATACCTGGATCCCTTTCAAGAATAACTCTTAACAAAGTTATCGCCATTGACTAGATTTGAAGCAAAACAACAAACTTCTTGAACTCCAGTGACTTCACGTTTTACTTGCAAATAAGAGTTTATTGAATGAACAATGTGCCAACATTTTAACTTATACTATTCATTTAAGATAATCTTATTAACTATGCATCCATCGAAAATTGGGTGGGGACAAAACTTAATGGTCCTGGTCTAATTTTTCACATTCAATATTTGTAAATGTAGGCCCTGCTCATGCGCAGCACCGTAAGCGTTGTTGTGACAGGGCATCATGTCAGGACCATTAGCTCCAACCCACACTACCATCCACGCAGTGTCTTTTTGCTTCTTTCTTGATTCTTATCTGAGGAAATCTTGGATTTGCATCGAAAAAAAAAAAAATCTGAGGAAATCTTGGACGGTGACCTAAACAAACACTACGAATACAACTCTTCGTCTGGGTTAAAATTTAGGGTGTTGAGGCATGTATTTTTCAATACGTAGATTGATTATCGGTTGACGGCTAAATTTTAAAAAAAAAAAATTAGATATTTTGTTAAATAACAGCTATTTTCATGGACAAAAATATGTACGCGGGATTGTAGAATAGATTTCAACTAATAAGATTCATCATCGCATACTTAGGAAAATGTGATTGAGCAAAGTAATTTCATCCTTTCGTCTAAAAATTTGAGCACCACCAAAGGAAAGCAACGGTTAGGGATGCATAATTTACGAAGAGAGGAGAGAATTCTATTTGTAAGCACTAGGTATGGTGTGGAAAAAAATCGGTGCTTTAAATTAAGAGTACTAGAGTGGTAAAATTGCGAGGAAGGTGGGATCAAATTCGTGGAAAGAAACATGTATGTATTTTCTTATTAATCACACAAAATGCTAACACAGTTCATGTGATCTTAAAATATTTTTTCGTGCCTATCACGGTACCCGTGTGCATTTGTAAGTTAGTAAAATAGATATACATAATAACCTAAGTGTACCTGTTACCAACACGCTTTCGCTGCGCTACTCAGATAAATCAGTAATAAGCAAACTAGTATGCTAATACAATAATATATACATCATATCCCAATTAAACTCATAACATCAAGATAGATAAATGAATACATTAAGCAATAAAGTCATGCAATAAAACTTATATAAGTAAAGCTATGGAGCTACATGGCACATCAGTTGAAGCAATTAAAGTCAACTAGCATGTTAATGCAGTTAAAGCAATTAAAATATGGCTAATATATTAATACAGTTCATACATAATATCTCAATCTTCGAATAAACATGATAAATAAGTATATAAACACATAATTTCACATAACAAGTCAACATGGTATACCATGTGATATAAACATAGAATAGCATATCAATAATGACATATAAAACGATAATTAAACACATATGTCCTAATTCCAGAGTTTCTACCCAAATATCACTTCTTAAGTCGTCTGTCGAATTCTTCCTATGTTCATTCCACACTTACTTATAACCACAGATTCAAGCCTAAGGTTCGACCTGCTCTGATACCACTTATGTCGCACCCCGTAACTAGAGGGTGACCTGACAACATCTCATCTACTAGTGAGACACCGAACCCGTAACATAAAAGATAAATTCTAACGTTTATATCATAACTTAAAAGAAACTTTAAGTGTTGCAGCATAAAATAAATGCTACATCATCATTCTTTTGTATCATTAAAAAATATGGTTCACTAGTGATCAACTAAAGGAAAAGTTTAAACATAACTATTACATAATATCAGTTCAGGTTCTACTCTTCGGATTCCCATCCCAAGAATCCTCAAGAGTGTCATCTACATAATCATCTGCAAAATATATAAAGATAAAAGACTGAGCTACTAAACTAGCCCGGTAAAGATCAATCGTCCTTGGGATGAAGGACCAAAGAGACATCAAAACATCACTGTTTCCCAAAACATGTGAAATATATAGCTTGACATAACTTAACATGTACACATCTTTGAAAGACTTATAATACACTTGAAAGCATAACATATGGATTCAGAACAATAACAACTTGGACAAAACAGAAGCCAGGATAGTAAAAGTGTCAAAAGAAGACTCCAGGCGAAGTAAAGGGTATTCCGGTCGACCGAAGATCTTCTGAATCCCAAGCAGTAGCCTCAACATCTCCCTCTGGATGATGGATGATCAGTCCGCTCAACCAGAGTGGTCACCCGAGGTTCATAAATGCCAATCTTTAATGCAAAATTACAAAGTAAATCTCATTTTTTTATTTTCCAAATATCCCTCCCTTTCCCAAAACAGAGATTTTGACAAACTTTAATACATAAAAACATCACCAAAACATAAACATAGCATTTCATAACAATAACGTATCAAATCAATCACATACACATCAGAAGTCGTTCTCCGAGCACCATTAACTTATCATATCATGACTCATAGCTTTCCAACATATAAATTCTGACATGATGAGTGTTACTATGACACACAACATGTAATTCTACAACCCAGCTCAATAATCTGATAATAACACTAACCAGCTGTTAACAGCCTGAACTTTTATTACACGTTTCAGGAAGGCCACATATCATATCTTTTCATTTCTCATCACTGGGTAAGGCACAATGATTCTATTTAAGAATATACACCTTGTTATGTCATCACTCACCCTTTGTGAACTCCACAACATACTGTTAACAACCCCATTTGTTTATTCTCTTTAGGAACCGAGTCACATTAAGGGCAAGAAGTGCTCCCAGACACTTATAACTTATTATATTATGAGATATATCTTAGAATAGGGTCATGAACAATCATGAGCTCTAGATTGAGAATATGAATATGTAAGCCCTAAGGGCGAACAAACTCAGTTTTTGATAATGTACAAACATCTGATGTTGTATCTAATGGTTTCAATCGTTGTGATAGAATAATGGTTCACTAAGATGGAAGCTCTTAGTACTTCAATCAAGCCGTGCTCAAGACTAAATGTTTACATTCTTGAAGGCACATCTCTCAAGACGTGAAGATTGAAGGCTTAGGTGTGGTTAGAATAGCTTAGCATTTCTTTATATATATCTTAAAGCTCTAACCATTGCTCACATGAACTTAGGATCACAACACTATTGTCTTGCACCTTTAAAAATAGTTTTCATAAAGCTCAGTTTCAAAAATGATCTTTAAAACCGTTCCCTTCTCAAAAGCCTTTTGTTTCATTGTCTAAAGATCTTGAAAATTGTTTTTCAAGTATTAGTTACTTTTGAGTAAACCATTTTGACCTTAAAAGATTTCAAAACTTGTGAAAAATCAACATCTCTTGAGCCCAGGAAATTCGGATCATCCGAGCCTTGCACAGATCATCCGAACAAGAAACAGAGAGTTGAGTTTTTGGGAATTGTCTGTCTCGGTCGACCTATGTACACTTAGGATCGTCCGATCCTTTTGATTGGATCATCCGAGATAACTTGCGGTCAACCGAACTATGTGAAAACTAGCCGTTATATGACCGTTTTAAAAGTTGTTTTTTGGATTCTTTTGAAAAGTATAAAAGCTCTATTGCAGAGGAATCTTCTCACAACAACCAGAGAGAATATACATTGATTATACAAAAAGCTTTAACACTTTCAAAGCATATCCAACTTTATCAATGTGTTGAAAAGTTCAAAATCACAATCTCACTTGTAAGACACAAGTTGTTGAATCCCAAGTTCTAAGAGCATTAAAGTAAGATCTTTAAAGGTATCTATCCTCCACTTTTTGAGTGTGTAACTCTCTCAATATATCTCCATCTTTCCCTCTCTTAGTGATAGGGTATTTATTGTGTCAAGACCTACTTGGTGTGGGCTTTGTACTCTTAGTGAGTGGAGTTTATAATTGTGGTTATTTGTGTAAAACTCTTTGTGAGTTAGCCACTTGTGTAATTACTTTTCTTAGTAAAGTGGTTGAAAATCCTTGGGTAAGACTCAAGGTAGTGGATGTAGATTCTTTGTGAATCGAACCACTATAAATCACGTGTCTTGCTTTCCTTGTTTTACTTTTGCTCAATTATCTCCAAACTTCAAATACAAGTTTCACAATCCAAAAGTTTGAAAAGAAAAAGAAGCCACTTTTATAAAAACCCAATTCACCCCCCTCCCCTCCTGTGTTTTTCAATTGGTATCAGAGCCTCGTCTTCACCTTTAGCTTAACCGCTTTGAAGTAAAGATTATGGCCGAAAATTCCGCTTTAGCCTACCTAGAGGGATCTTCCACTAATAGACCACCTCTCTTTGATGGAAACAAATTTAATGCTTGGAAAGACCGTTTCAAAATCTATGTGTGCTCTATAGACTACTCCTTATGGTAGATTTTTGAAGAAGGTCCATATGTACCTATGAAAGTGGTGGATGATGTTCAAGTTCCAAAATTGGACAATGAGTTTAATGAAGATGAGTCCAAGAAAATGACCCTCAATTATCGAGCTATGAACATTATTAGTTGTTCTCTTAATCCGGATGAGTACAATCGGATACGTGGAAGCAAATCCGCTCACGATGTGGAAAACCTTAGAAGTCACCCATGAGGGGACTAATCAAGTCAAAGAATCAAAGCTCAACATGCTTGTGAGGGAATATGAGCTTTTCTCTATGAAGCCAAATGAAACTATAAATGAGATGAACACTAGGTTCACCAATGTTGTCAATGGGTTGAGATCTTACGGAAAGGAATACTCTATGGGTGAAATGAATAGGAAGATACTCAACTCACTTCCTAAAAGTTGGGAAGGCAAAGCTCTAGTTATTGAAGAAGCAAAGGACTTGAAAACTTATCCTACGGAGGAGCTCATTGGTTATCTTCTCACTTATGAGCTCACACACAAAAAGGATGAGCATATTGAAAAGGCAAAGAAGAGTATTGCTCTAAAGGCTATTCTTGATCTTGATGAATCCAACCATTCAAGTGATGAAGAAGACATCAACTTAGATGATGAGACCATGGCTTTGGTGGTAAAGCGCATAAAAAAAATGTTTCCCGGAAAAGGAAGAAAATTCTTCCAAAATAGAAGAAAACAAAATCCTAATGGGATGAGATGCTATGAATGTGGAAGCAACCAACATCTCATAGGAGAGTGCCCCTCCGCCAAAGAAAAAGAGCCCAAGGAAGACAAAAAGAAAAAATTCTTCAAACCAAAGAATGCCAAGGGCATGCTAAGCACATGGGATCAAGAAGAGAATGGTCATGAAGAAGAAGAGGAAAACGCAAATGTTTGCTTCATGGCTTTCGGGAATCAGGTACATCTTACACCCACTACTTCTAAATCCCTTGATGATGATGAAGATGATCCTAATGAACTTTTGTGTGATATGTTTGATCAACTTAAGAAATGTGCTAAGAAAAACCAAGAAATGAAGCTTAAAATTGAATCCTTGTTTGAAGAAAGATCTAGGTTGCTTAGTGAAAACAAAAAGTTATGTGATGATGTTGATTGCTTGAAAATCGAAAATGAAAAGCTTATGACTACTTGCAAAACTTCCTCATTAAAGTATCAAGAAGCATATGATAAATTGTCTTCTCTTGAATGCAAACTTGTTGAGTTTGATTGTTTAAAAACCAAAGTTGTTGATCTCACCTCACTTGTTGATAACTTCACCAAAGGAACAAAAGATCTTGATCAAATTCTTTGTATGCAACGTACTTCAAATGTTAAACATGGATTAGGATATATACATTCGACTCATTTTGATATATTGCTAGCTCTTCTAAGTTACCTAGAAAACACTATGTGAATGCTAGTACCTCACATAAGCAAAATAGATATCGTGAGCATATTCAAAAATCTTTTAAGCCATCTACTTGTTGCACATATTGTGGAAAATTTGGACACACTAGTGCTAGATGTTATGTGAAGAGAAAAATTGAAAAGGGAGTGAAAGCTGTTTGGAGAATCAAGCGTATTTTAACTAACCCTCAAGGACCCAAACAAGTATGGGTACCAAAAGTCACTCCTCCTCCTTTGTCTTAGGTACTTGCAAGCAAGGTAAATACTCCGTCTCAATGGTTTCTTGATAGTGGATGTTGTCGCCACATGACCGGAGATGCCTCATTAGTCAAAGACATGGAACCTATCTATGAAGGTTATGTCACGTTTGGGGACAAAAGGAAGGGTAGAATCCTTGGCATTGGAAATGTTGGTAAAGGTTCATCAACTCTTGTTAAGCATGTTCTTCTTGTTGATACCCTCAAATATAATTTGCTTAGTATTAGCCAACTTTGTGTTAATGGTTTTGATGTTATGTTTAGCAAAAAGGCTTGCTCTATTGTTGATAGCTCTTCACATGAAAAAGTGCTTGTTGCTAATAGAACCGGTAATGTTTATATGTTGTCATTGGATGATCTTGTTGCATGCGATTTTAAATGCTTATCCATAAATGAAGATGATGCATTCTTATGGCACCGTATGCTTGGTCATGTGAGCATGGATCTCTTAAATACTCTTTCCTCTAAAGAGCTAGTACGTGGGCTTCCAAAAGTGAAATATGAGAAAAACCGCCTTTGTGATGCTTGTCAATTTGGAAAACAAACAAAAACGTCTTTCAAGCCTAAACAAATGGTTTCCACTTCTAAACCACTTGAACTTGTTCATCTTGATCTTATTGGACCAATGAGGACCACTAGCTTAGGTGGTAAGAGGTATGCCTTAGTTATTGTGGATGATTTTTCAAGATTCACTTGGGTACTTTTTCTTGCACAAAAAGATGACACCTTCCATGAGTTTTCAAATCTTTTCAAAAAGGTTCAAAACTCGCTTGAACTAAAACTTGTTTCCTTGAGAAGTGATAATGGAAGGGAATTCAACAATCAATTTTTTGAAAAGTTTTGTAATGAAAATGGCATCACACATAACTTTTCGGCTCCAAAAACGCCTCAACGAAATGGGGTTGTTGAAAGGAAAAATAGAACTTTACAAGAAATGGCTAGGTCTATGCTTAGTGAAAATGCTTTACCAAAATATTTTTGGGCCGAAGCCGTGAACACTGCTTGTTATATTGTTAATAGAGTTCTTTTAAGGCCTTTTGTTGGAAAAACTCCTTTTGAGCTTATCTTTGGAAAAATACCCTCAATCTCATATTTCAAAGTTTTTGCTTGCAAATGTTTTGTGCTCAACATTAAAGATAGCCTTGGAAAATTTGACAAGAAATCCGACGAAGGAATATTTCTTGGCTATTCTTTAAACAAAAAGGCTTATAGGGTATATAATAAAAGAACCTCGTGTATTGAAGAGTCCATGCATGTGTCTTTTGATGAAAAGATGATGATGATATAGGTATGCCCTTGGAAAGTGTAAATGAAATCCATCAAGCTCCTATGTTGGATGATAATTCCAAGGATAAGGAGGACATTGAAACTACTCGAAATGATCCCCAAGTCACTCAAAGCAATGATCCTTCAATAAATGAGCTACCAAAGGATTGGATATGCAAGCAAGGTCACCCTCAAGAGCAAATCATTGGTGATCCATCCGTTGGCATCAAAAACAAGGCGGTATTTCATAGACAAATCTTGCTTTACTTTCTTCTATAGAACCGAAGAACATTCATGATGCTTTACGTGATTACTTTTGGATTTTGGCTATGCAAGAGGAACTTAATCAATTTGAAAGAAATCAAGTTTGGATTTTAGTCCCTAGATCTATTGATCGTCTTATTATTGGAACAAAATGGATTTTTCGTAATAAACTTGATGAGCTCAGGGAGATTATAAGAAACAAAGCTAGACTTGTTGCCCAAGGATTCAATCAAGAGGAGGGCATTGATTTTGAGGAAACTTTTGCCCCCGTAGCTAGACTTGAATCTATTAGAATGCTTCTTGCTTCTTGCTTGTTTTAAAGGTATTAAACTATTTCAAATGGATGTGAAAAGTGTTTTTCTAAATGGCTTTATTGAGGAGGAAGTATATGTTGAACAACCTCCCGGTTTTGTGCATGAAAAATTTCCAAACCATGTTTACAAACTTACAAAAGGAATGTATGGTTTAAAACAAGCTCCTCGTGCTTGGTATGAGCGTTTGAGCAAGTTTCTCATTTCTATTGGTTTTTCAAGAGGTCTTGTTGACACCACTCTTTTCATTAAAACAAATGCATCTCATGACATCTTACTTGTGCAAATATATGTTGATGACATTATTTTTGGCTCAACTAATGAAGTTCTTTGTGAAGAATTTGCTAAACTAATGCAAGATGAATTTGAGATGAGCATGATGGGAGAGCTCAACTACTTCCTTGGATTACAAATCAAGCAAACAAATGAAGGAATTTTCATCAACCAAGCCAAGTACACTAAAGAACTACTTAAACGGTTTGGGATGGATGGTGCAAAAGAAAGCAAAACACCGATGAGTGCAACCATCAAGCTTGAAAAGGATGAAAAAGGTAAACCGGTAGATGAAACAAGGTATAGAGGTATGATTAGCTCTCTTCTTTATCTTACTGCTAGTAGGCCGGATATTATGTTTGCTATGCTTATGTGCTAGATTCCAAGCATGTCCTAAAGAATCACATCTCATTACCGTTAAGCGCATTCTTAGATATCTCATAGGCTCATATGATTATGGGTTATGGTATCCTAGAAGTGCATCTTTTGATTTAATAGGTTATTCGGATGCCGATTATGCGGGGTGTCGTATTGAGCGTAAAAGCACTAGTGGGCATTGTCATTTTCTTGGTCATGCATTAGTCTCATGGTATAGCAAGAAACAAGCATGTGTATCCCTTTCCGCCGCCGAAGCGGAATATATAGCAGACGGTAGTTGTTGTGCTCAAATTCTATGGATGATGCATACTCTTGTGGATTTTGGCTTTGCATTTCAGCATGTTCCCATCTTATGCGGCAACACTAGTGCAATCAACTTAACTAAGAATCCCATACAGCATTCTAGGACTAAACATATAGAAATCAAGCATCATTTCATTAGAGATCATGTTGCTAAAGGTGATGGTTGTATAAATTTCATAAGCACGGATGAACAACTTGCAGATATTTTCACCAAGCCACTTGGCACAGAAAGATTTGAATATCTCAGGCGTTGCCTCGGAATCACAAAATTCCAGGACTAATGTGTGTGTTAAGTGTGCAGAAAGAAACAGGGGAACCTCGGATCAACTGCCGAGGGAACGGATGATCCGAAACTGAGGATGTAGTGAAAGTTCATTGGACGGTCGACCGAAATATTTGATGATGAACCGGACCATCGACCGTCGAAGCTACTGGAAAGCTCTGGATCAGAAATTTAATTCCTCGGACGACCTCTTCATGGAACGGTCGACCGGGTTTTGCGGGTTGCAGTTTATATCAGAGAAACTCAAACGTCTTTCATTTAATCCTCTCATCTCAAAAACAGTTTTCTCTCAAATTCCTCTTCCCATCAAATCGATTTCCCTCTACCCAAGCCTTATTTATCCTCAATTTCATCATTCAATCTCTATACCATCATCAATTTGTTTGGAATTCATCTATATTCAATATCTTTTCATCTTCCCTCGGTTCAAACCTACCCCTAATCCGAACCTATTTTTTCCCACAAATGGTGAGGATGAAAAACCCTAGCAAATGAGGAAATAATGATGCTAATACTCCTCCTCACAAGAATCCTCCTAGGAATCAACCTAAACGACCACTTGAAAAGGGGATTTCCTTTAAGGAACCCACTCAAGCCGCACCAAAGAAAGGACGAGCAAAAATGGTGGCTCGCAAAGTCGTGGGAAAGGGCAAGCAAATTTTGGATATTGATTCTAGCCACTCGGAGGACGGTTACTCGTCTTCACCTTCAAGGGCATCTCCACCTTCAGATTTTGAGGTTGGAGGATCATCAAATTACTCTAAAAAAAAGGCAACGACTCCTTTTTACAATACCGCTGCTAAGCAAATATTTGACAAGCTTAAGAAATCAAATAGGGGATTCATGACAACGTATTTTAGAGATGATATTATGTTTGCTCAAGGAAAAGGGCTAGATGAAGTCATGGGGCTGTTTGATGATATGGGGTGGGTTAATCTGTTTGATGTTGATGAATATATATACCCTTCAATTGTTTATGAATTTGGTGCAAATTTGAGAAAGGAAGAGGATAATGGGACTGATATTAGATATAGGTCTTGTGTTGGAAAGTTGGAATTTGTCTTCTCTGAAAAGTTGTTTTGTGAGGCTATAGGAATAGAATATGTGGATCATGCCAACAGGTTCTATAAGAATACAATGAATTCGGATGATATCGGTCTCCTTGATATAAAACATTTTAAATCTCAATTTGGAATCAAAGGCAGTTTCACCGACTCAAAGGAAAGGGAGATTGACAAGTTGGATGAATTTGGCCGGATCCTACACTTCTTCGTGTCCAACATTGTGGCCCCGGTTAAAGGGCACAAGTCATCAATTACTTTCCTTCAAATGGTAATAATGCAACATCTTTTGGAAAGGAAAGTCTTGAACTTCGCACATCTTGCTCTCCAACATTTTATGGTTGCTATCAAAGGTTCAAGAAATTACATTCCATATGGAAATATTCTTACAAGGCTCTTCAAACGATTTGGACTTGATTTGAAAATTCCGTTAAAGAAAAAGTTTGTCAAAATTGATGAAGCATGTTTCCACCGAATGAAGGTGATTTATATAGACAATCAATGGAAATTCATTCGAAATACCACAAATGATGAAATAGGGGCTGCTATACTTGCTCGAAAGGTGTCCCCTTATATGCTTAAAACACTTCTAAAGATTGAAAAGAAAAGGGGTGGAGCACCTTCAAAGCCTAGAAGTGATCCGACAAGTAATGAGCAAGAAGATTTCGAAGCACGTAATTCACTTAGCTCAAGTGAACATGCCTCATCCGGAAATGGTCAAGAAGAAGAATCTCATTCTCCAACTCAAGCTACTACCAAAAGTCCTCCTCAAAAAGTGTCCCGGATAAATAAAATGTTTGCCTTGATGAAGAAGATGGTGAGAAAAATTGAGACGATAGCGGAAGAGATTGTCTGTATCAAAGAAAATGTGCAAGCGGTATCCGACAAGGTGGACAAGTCAATACAGATGCAAAATAAATTAGCTAAGGATTTAAGCCTTTCAAGTGCGGATGAAGACGATCAAAGCTGAAACTTGAAACTATCTTTATTTTTGAAACTTTTTGGTTTTTTTTGTTATGTTTGAAGTCTTTTTGATTATGCCGAAGGGGAAGAAAATTATTGTTATCTTGATTATCCTTGCTTTGATATACAAAGTTTGTGCACCCTGGATAGACTAGGTACTCCTTATGTTAGGATCAAACAGGTTTTGTAAAGGGAGCATGATTATAAATGCTCTTCTTTTTACTTTTATTTCCATGCTAGCATAGGATTCTATGTATCATCCTTGGCCATATTATAAATGGTCAAGTTTGCATATTTTGCATTGTTAGCTCATATGTATGAAGTGAATTTGTTTCCACATATCTGGAGGTCTTTGGCTTAGTCCCCCCTCCATGAATATTTCTTGTTTAATTTGGCCTTATTAATAAACGGGTAGGGCGCCAAACCCCCTCCCAACCACAACAGGTGGCTTTACAAAAAAAAAAACCAAATATTTTTTTTTGAATTTTTTAAATATTTATTGAGATTATTTAATAATAATTTGTGAATAAATATCAATTAGAAAGTGGATTCACAATTTATTTTTAAACAAAAAAATTAATTGGACCCAAAATCTCTTAAAACTAAAAAATATAAAATAAATTGCAATACTTTTTTTGCATACAACTCTTTGATATGATGATTTTTCCACCAATAGAGAATATAATTTTATTTTTTATATTTTTTTAGTAATACATTAAATTTATTACCAAAAAATAATATACATATATAATAATTTTATTCATATTTTGATAACAATTGCATACACAAATACATAGATTATCTTTCTGTAATATATTTTGAAAGAAAAATTAAATTTATTTCAAATTTAATGAGAGTGTATTAATTTTAATTTGATTCATAGAGAAAAGGAAATCAAAACACAAAGATAAATTTAAATAAGTCAAGAGTCAAAATAAAAAACTCCATTATAATAAATATAATAGGAGGAACAACATTAACAAATGATCAACTAGCCCAGTGGCCCATCGCACGACATACATGCAGGAGGTCGTGGGTTCAATAACTATCCATTTGAAAAGGGAAAGACTTTATTCTACGTTATTCAAATGTGTCTTTACTTGGCGACTCGGCTCGGTTCAGCTTCGTAGGGAGAGGAGTCGGCTCGGGCATAACAAATATAATTTCACTATAACATTTGCGACGGTGAAAAACTATTTTCGATAGATTGTGACATTGCAAAAACAAAATATACAAAATATAATTTTATTATAATATTTGCGACGGTGAAAAACTATTTTCGACAATATATAAGGTGCCGTATAAATAACTAAGTTTTTGCTAAGTTTTCACGTCGAGAAAAAAGCGTCGCAAATAGAAAAATTCCCGTTGAAATAACTAATTGCGTCAGGCGTTTCCCGTCGCAAGGCTTTTGCGGAGCTTTTCCATGCGACCCCTCAATTGCTGTCGCACGACCGACGCAAAAACGTTTTCTCGTCGAAAAAGGTTCTTTTTGTGGCAGGCGTCGCCTGACCCAAAATATGACATTTTTAGTAATGAGGACTGAAGAGGGCGAGGGAAGTTTGGGTTTTATCTTATTCGTGCTTTCTGCGAGTCAATCTTTAAAAAATGGTATTTGGGTATAAAAATGGGCGAGAAATTAGAGACAGTTTTTCCCTAAATGATGATGTCATGTTCAATGCACATGCCTTTTTTGCCTCAAAATTTACTGGATTCACTAATTTGACAAGGTCAACAGCCCCGTAAAATTGTCATGATATAAATAGCTTAATTTAAAGTTATTTCTATTTAGAGAAAAATAAAAATAGTTAAGGTCTATATATAGCAGATTTCTCATAATCTTCCTATCGCACTTTGAATATACACATTCCATTTTAATTTTTTCCAAAATTAACGTTCACTACGGGAGAAATTGTAATTACTGACAAAAAGTCCAGTGACAACGATTATTTTGTCACTAAATGTAGAGTTTAGTGACAAGAATATAACTTGTCACTAAAACGTTGACAGACTTTCGTTTAGTGACAAGAGCGAAAGTTGTCACAAAATATTGTCACTGAAGTCTTCCTACCAACTTGATTCGAGAGGTGGGAGTTACAATAGTGACAACGATTTTTTATTGTCACTGATTAGCTAATCTTAAGCCTTCTCCACTTTCAACCGCTACAATTTTCACGTTGGAAATTAGGGATTTGGCCAGATAGCCCTACAATGAGGAAGACGTGCAATTGCCACTTGACCAAGGCAGATGGGACTAGCTCACATTCTCCATCTCGTCCAAGACTTGAGGAACATGTCCACTCCACCATATCATGGCTGAAATGGACATAATACAATGTGGGAAGTCATTTTCTCAAGCGATAGTAAATAGAATATCAAAAGGAATAAAAATGACATCATCATCAATAATTAAAATTCTTTTTATCTTCATTTTATAAAATCTTTAATGATTTCCTTCCAAGCTTTCCGCGTTTGCATTCATGTAGTTTAACGTACACTTAGAAAAATGGGATCCTCTAGGCTTTCTGCAAGAGGATACTTAGCCAATAGCACATACTTAGACTAGAATCCACCCCTTATAATAGGCTTCTCGCATGAAGAAATTGTCCCATTAATGCATACTTAGTTTTAAGGTAGTTCGTTTGACTACGGACAAGTTTCTTACGAGGCAATTCTTCCAATAATGGATACTTGGCTGAGCCACATTTTTTTCAAGTGTAAAGCATTATGTAAAAAGGGAATTCAAAGTGTGAATACAAGGTCTGACCAGCTAAACTTTTTAGCTGGACGTTTGACCGGGTGTTTTGTGACAATACTTTATGCCACGCCCCGTGGGGAACCATTGTTATATGTCTTTCATGAATGCGACTCAAATCCGACAAACATATTGAAACTATGGAGCCAGACAGACCAAGAACTAAGAAGAAGCTCAGACTGATGAAACCAAATACTTACCAGCATCCTGACTGCTCATCAGTATTTCGGAGGTTAGAATACCCCAATGAAATCCAAAGCCGGCCTTCCGTATTGCTGAGTTTTCAGTGGAAGAAGGAATCATGATCTTTTTGTTTTCTCCCACCAATGTTCATAAATTCCTTGACCATTCGGTCAAACATGCTACCTGAACATTTCGGCCAGGATTGCATATACACTAGATTGGCTAGAGATGTTTCAGTAACCAAACTAACCAATGTTTATTGGAAAGAAAATCAGAAGGATCAAGAAGAGAGCCCGGTTCTGGAACAATTTTAGAAGCTAACTGGGGAAAGGACTAATCACCTCTGACCACACTATGTAAAATCCAAAGTGGATAAAAGCCAATCACCCGAATGTTTGTGGATAGAAGAGTTGTGCTCAATGTTATGCCATTTTCTACCCTATAGAATCTTGGTAAGACAATGACTAATTTGATTTCTTACAACATGCAAATGGTAAATTTCACAGGGGAAGTTACCTCAGCCTTAGGTATTCTAATGACCAATCTTACTAATGACACTAAGACCAATCCTACTGCCTGCTTCGTGGTGACTGCTCCGCCATCTTATACAATCTTGCTAGGAATATATTGGATACATTCCAATCAATGTATCTCATCTACCTTGCACACAAAAAAAACTATTGTTTTGGGATTGTAATAAGGTGGACGGAGTTTTTGCCGATTAGAGTCCATTCAATGCAGATGTTATGGAAGCTGAAGCCTTGCACTACATACCTTAGTTTCTCCCATCAGACCTAAAGAGAGGCAAGCCATTTCAATATTCAACTTTACCAATGAGTGTTTTAATTTGGAACAGGCTTGCATCTAGCAAATGGTTTACCTCTTTAGAGACAAAAACTATCAACATCCCAAGAAGTTTTCTTGGCAAATTATTCTCCTTCTACAATCAAAGGGTGATAAGGTACAACTAAGAAAGTAGAATTGTAATTACATAGTCCCAAAAAAAGAAAAGATAAATTTCATATGGCCACTAAATAGTTGGGACTGAGCCCGTCTTAAAAATAACTGTTCGTTTAGTTTTCTTCGGTTGCAAAAGGCCACACTTGAAGGGTTATAACGAAAAAGATCAGTAAAAGAGGTAAAGAAAGGATTACCTTAGGGGATGAGAAGGAATGGACACCTCATATGTCTCATCGCTTGAAAGACTAGTGTCAATTTTGAAGGAAACTTGGGAGACACTGAAGGAATGAGAAGGACGTGGAAGGGAAGCTTTCGGAGCGACAGGGAGTTCATAAAATGATCTTGAATCCTCCAACGTCTCGGCCTTCAACTTGTTAATTATCGGATGGTAAAACGTTTCCAACCAAACCAAATCTGGAGCATTAAAAAGAACATCGAAGATCAAGGACCACCAACTCACAAAAGAATCTGCAGCCGACGTATTGGAAGTAAAAAGGGCGTAAAGTAAAGTGTTTTGTCTAAACATCTATCTTATTCACCATAGTCCGTAGCTCCTTAGCCAACACGCAAAGTCGTCCAGTGTACGACACACCATGATCTGGATCAGTCGAGATATCTTGAACCAATCCAAACTGTCTGGCAAAGAATAGGGGGTAGTAAGCTTCACATGTAGTTTATGAAGCTCTTGCATGATTTCAAAACCTTAATTCCAAACTTATTTTGATCTTGAAAAGGTTTTGAATATGTTTGTTAAAGTGTTTGACTAGTTTTTATTCTTAAACATCTTTGAAAATACTTTGAAAAATGTCAAAGCATTGTCAAAGACTAAGCCGCGGGCGAAGCATCATTCTTGCATCATCCGCAATGATCGTGGACGATGCATCTTCCTAGCCTTCATCCGCATGTGTCATTCTCTGTCTAATGGCTAGTTTAACAACTTTATGAAATTTTCAACGACTTTTTCATCTCTTGGCCATTTTCTATGATATAAAACATTTTGTTTTAGCTTTCTAACAACAAAGAGAACAACTAATAAGTTGCAAATATTCCAAACACTTTGAAGATCTTAATTCTTTCAATCTTTATCAAAATGCATCATTTTCAGCTAGAGCTTCACTTTCTTACTATTATATTCTCAAAATTGCTTAGATCTTTCAATTGTATTATCCAATCCATTCAGGAACTTTTGTATTGAGCTAAATTGTAAACTCCCGTTAGTTAAGAATCATCTTTATCTTGTAAAAGGGCTGTGTGACAAGGCTTGAATGTGTGAGAGTTGTGGATTTGGGTTTCCTTAGTGGAGTGAAACATTATTAGATTTGTTAGCAACTAGAGTGAGTGATGAACCAGAAAAGTAAGTACGGTTGATGTGTTCGTAAAACCTCCTCACTTAGTACAATAGATTAGAGAAGGTGATCCCCGAGGGTGTTGACGGGTTGCTTGATGCATAAAAGACCATTAGTCGGTTTTGCCTTTCGTGTATGTGCTCACAAATCAAAGCTAGTGAAAATTTCGAAAATCAATGGGTGTGTCCCAAGGTAGTGAATATAGATCATTGAGGATCGAACCATTATAAATACTTGTGTTTGTTCTCTCTAACTCTTCTTACTTACTTTCAAGTTCTTGTCATTATTAACTTTGTCTATGTGCTATATGAACTTGTTTGTATGAGATTTATTTGTTTAGTTGAGATAGTATTCTAGTAAAGTGCCTCTTGCTTTGTCATTTCAATATGACTTGAAATAATTGATCTTAAAATCTTTTACAAAAAGCATCATTATTTAAAATCATTTTTATGGCATCTTTACTTATTATACTTTGCTCATAATCTTCTTGGCATCTATCTTGAATAATTTGTGCTAAAATATTTATCTATCTTGTTGTGGCTTTCTAAGTCTATATGCTGAAACATGCTTATTGTAGTAGCCTTGTAAAGATTGATGCTCTCCGAACTCGTAGTCTTCTACTATTGAATAAAAAATACAAGTAGCAAAAGTTCTACCACCATTAAATCACCTAATTGTGCTTAATCAACATATTTTTTTTTATCTAATTGATCATATATGTGGCGTTCTGATTAGAAGAGCAAAAAGGTTTTGAGAACGTAATTCACCCCCTCCTAGGTTCTCCCCTTCAGGTATTTAATTTTAATTAAGAGTTGATACATCCCGAGTCATTTCCTATAAATTCTAAATTCATTTCCAAGTCATAAATACCATATGATTATAACATGTCAATATGCATATATCGGGTTGATGATAGAGGACTGTAGTTGGATGTATATGCATTCGACATCAATTGGAACCTGTAATAATTCAGATTTTATATCGGGAGTGAAATAGTTTATGGATTTTTCCGTTAGTATGTCTTCCAATGCAAGAAATGATGGGATTAGGTGTCATTACAACAATTGCAAAATAAGCATGATATTATCAAGTATCATCTTGTTCTAAACGTACATGTACCTAACTATTTGAATTGGACATGTCATGGTAAAAATATCATTCAAGTGCCTTAAGTTCCGGTTCAGGGAAGCTCTCGGGTTATGATAACTCTAGAGGACCTATGCCAAAGAATATGTATCAAAAGATTCTTCTAGATACTACCAGACCAACTTTTTAATTCTGGGACGAAAGAATGTGAATGTGGAAGAACCTTCTATGATCACTTATTGAGTTGGTCTTTCCCTGCTTGAAGTATTTGGCTTGACGGGAATCAACATACTTTTTAGGGGAAAGCAAAAACTCCCTCAAGAAATCTGGGAGATAGCCTCCCATTTACAGGAAGAATGTATCAACATTGAAATACCCGTTGGGGAAGGGGTTAGTTGGGTGTTTAAATTACTTTCACCCTTTCTCACAAGGAATAGAATGACAGAGACAATAATGCTAAGATGAAAATAAGAAGATAAACACAAGTATAAACAAAACCACATGGAACACAAGATGCATAGTGGTTCGGTTCACAAAGAGCGTACATCTATTACCTTAATCCGCACCCAAGGATTTTACAATATTCCACTGAGAATTCCCTTCTAAACCCTTTGATGAGGGAAAAACCAAATACAAAGGAGGGCAGCTCAACAAGAGTTTAAACTTCACCTCAAGGTCACACTTATGAGAGGACACAACACAAGCTCACCAAAAATATCCAGATCTCCTTCAAGCTCACATATATGAAGGAATATTGTTACATATCTCACAAAGAGATTAACTAGGTAAGAACACACTCTTTCAGGACCAAGCAGGCCATGTGATTGTTCATTTGAAGAAAATAGTGGGAGAGTAATTTACAATGTCCTGTTAATGATTTAAAAACCATGATACTTAAACTTTTCATATTTGTATTGTAGCAAACATGGCAAATACAACTGTTGCATCCAAGAATTCGTCATTGCGATCGGTCTTTGCGAAGGACAAGTTAGCGGGAGGCAACTTCCTCGACTGGTATAGGAATTTGAGGATCGTCCTCAAGCACGAGAAAAAGCTATATGTTCTTGAAGGGTCCAATTCCAAAGCGGCAGCTAAAAGAAATGCTTATCGTGAGCATGTTAATGATGCATTAGATGTGTCAAGTCTTATGTGGCCATGAACCCTGAGTTTAAAAAGAAACATGAAGAAATTGGTGCTTTAGACATGATTGATCATGTAAAGTAACTCTTTCAGGACCAAGGAGGCCATGAGAGATTTGATGTGTCAAAATCTATGTTTCAATGCAAGATGGCAGAGGGATCTTCATTCGTAACTCACATTCTGAAAATGATAGGCCTGAATTTTTTAATTTGTTGAGGACTGTTGAGAAGGAAACAAGCAAGTCTGAAACCATACTGATGCTTAATAAAAACAAAGGCAAATGTGTCAGTAAGCCTAAAGGTAAGCCTAACGGTAAACCTAAGGTTAAAGAAAACCAATTCGGTAAATCTTTAAAACTGAAATGAGGGATTTCTAAGGATAGCACTTGTCACCATTATAGTTATAAAGGGCATTGGCATAGGAATTGTAAAAGTTACATTGCTTCAAAGAAACAAGAAAAGGGTGCAAACGTTGCTTCGGGCTCATGTACTTATATGATATGTACTTCTGTTATAGAAGTCAATTTGTCTATAACTACTTCTTTTTGGGTATTGGATACCGGATTTGGTTCTTACATTTGTATGAATGTGAAAGGATTACAAAGGAGTAGAGAATTAACAAAATGATTAAGAGTAATGAGTCAAATCCTACATAGAATTGATTAAAAGGATTAAGAATAATGATTCAAATCCTACATATCTCTGTCATTGTCGCTTAGGCCATATAAATGAGAAAATCATTTCCAAACTCCATAAAGATGGATTATTGGAATCATTTAATACATGCGAACCTTGCTTAATGGGTAAGATGATAGCTTCTTCTTTGACTAGAATTGGGGAAATAACAAATGATATATTGGGATTAATACATAGTGATGTATGTGGTCCATTCAATATACATGCTAGAGACGGTTATCTATGCTTCATTACATTTACTGATGACTTCAATAGATATGGGTATGTGTATCTTATGAAACACAAATCAGAAGCCTTTGAAAAGTTCAAAGAATTTAAAAATGAAGTACTTGGCAAGAGTATTAAAATACTTCGATCTGATCGAGGTGGAGAATATTTGAGCCATATGTTTCGTGACTATCTTAGGGATTGTGGAATTGTTTCACAATTCTCTCCTCCAGCTACTCGACAATAGAATGGTGCAGCTGAAAAGAGAAATCAAACTCTATTAGATATGGTTAGATCTATAATGAGTCATGCGAGCCTACCTAACGCTTTCTGGAGTCGTGTCATATGAGATATGGATTGGGAAACGTCTGAATATGTCTTTCATGAAATTTGGGGTTGTGAGGCTTTTGTGAAACGCCCAGCTTCTGATAAGCTGAGTCTTTAATCGGTCAAGTTCTCATGGTAAGCCCTAAGGGCTAATGTGATCAATCTTGTTTTGATGATAACAAAACATTTGATAGTTCTAATGTTTTGTGTGAGAATGTCTTTTAATGATAGGACTTATACACTCAAACTAACATTGATGGAAATGACAAGATAGCTCCTTGTGTACATCAAATTAAATATCATACACACAAAAGGATGCTACACTTTGCAAGACAACATGACTAAAGCTTAAAGTCAATCCACATGTCATGGGTGTAGTTGCAAAGTCAAGAAGAAGGAATATCAACAAGGTTAAGAGCTACTCAATCCTACAAATGCAATATCAAGTGGTATGCTACTTAACAAGAAGAAGTGATGAAGTTCAATACTCTACAAATTCAAGATTGCTATAGAACTTCACCACATCAAAGAAGATGTTGGTCAAAGGCTTCAAGTCAAAGTTTCAAGAAGATACACAACCACAAGACTTGAAGACCTAGAAGATTAGTCGTGTTTTACATAGGTAATATCTTGTGACTAATCAATTTTGAGAATTATCGTTAAAGCATATGTGGCTCTGCATGTTTTTCAAAACCATGTTTCCAAACTTAATTTGATCTCAAAAAGGTTTTGAAAATGTTTAACTAGCCATTTGTTCTTAAACTTCTTTGAAAAAAATGTGAAATTGGAAAAACTGACTGTCGCGGTCGAAGCAATGGAGGAATGCATCGTCCACAGCCCGCAGACGATGCATTCGTCCTAGGGTTCGTCCGCAGCCTGCGATTTGACCAACAACGGCTAGTTTTTTAGCTTGATGTAATTTGCAACGGCTCTTTCATCTCTAAACCGATTTTTGTGGTATAAAAAACTCATTTGTTCATCTTTCTAACTAACAAGAGAATACCCTATAAGTTGCAAACAATCAAAACATTTTGAAGAGCTAAACTCTTTCAATCTAACTCAAAATATTTCATTTTGAGCTTGAGCTTCATATACATTCTCTTTCATTCTCAAAATTGCTTAGAGCTTTAAAAATGTATGTCCAATCCATTGAGGGATTTGTAAAGGTGAGCTAAAATTGTAAAGTCTCAAATGTAAGAGGCTCTTTCATTTTCTCTTTGAGAGAACTAGTTCTTTGTGAGCTAGTAAAAAGTTCTTGGTGAGCTTCACTCTTTGTGAGTGTTTCTAAAGTCCTATGTGTAGGAAAAATCATCTTTGTGAGGCAAGACTCTCATTGGTGAGATTAGCTCTTTGTGAGCTTAACACTCTTTGTGAGTGGAGTCTTCTTAGTGAAGCACAAGTCCTCAATCGTTGGGGCAATTGTAAAAGGTTGATCCCACCTTGGATTGGTTGCGAAAGGAACTTCATAGTGGAGTGTTGAAATCCTTAGGAGCTTCCTAAGGTAGTGGATGTAGGTCTTCGTGATCAAACCACTATAAATCTCCGTGTCCGTCTTCTCTATCTCTATTCTTTACTTTCAAGTTCTTATGCTTTATTTTGTTATAACTCCTTACTTGAACTTGAATTGTATGAACTACATGTTGATATTGAGTTAGTTGATTTACTTGATTTATAGTTTTACTTGGTTTGGATCATATGACGTATTGTGTTTGCACTTACAAGCTTAGCATATATAATACATTAGTTAGTTCCTTAAAGAACATCTTCATAAGTATTGTATTTATATTTGTTGCATTTAAACTCATAAGTCATCTAGATTTCCGCCATAATTAACTCACCTTATATGCTTAATTAACATATGTGCTAATAAGGTGATCACTTAAGGAAAATAAGTTTAGAAAAGCCGATTTTTTTTATGAACCTAATTCAGCCCCTCTCCACTCTTAGGTTCATACCCTATAAGGTATTTCAATTGGTATCAGAGCCTTATCTCCTTTTTGGTTGGACTAACATCCTAGGAGGATCCATGGCTCTTAGCTTTTTCTACTCTGCCATAGATGACCTATCCACCTCTAGACCACCTTTGTTTGATGGCTCCAACTTTACTAGTTGGCAATTTGTATTTAAATCATTTTTGTTATCTAATTACTCTACCTTGTTGAGCATAATAGAAGAAGGTCCTTTAGTTCCTTCAATTTCAACACAAGAAGTTACATTGCCAAAATCTCGAAAAGATTTCAATAAAGAGGATTGCACAAAAATGACACTCAACTTCAAGGCATTAAATGTCCTTTGTTGCGTCTTAAATGAAGAAGCTTTAAACAAAGTGATTGAATGTGAAGATGCTCACTCAATGTGGAATATGCTCGAAGCATCTTACAAGGAAGAAGTTGAAGTGGAAAAGGCAAAGGGGGAATTTGAAGAATTAAGATTTCAACCATGTGAAGAAGAAATCAAATGCCAAAATTCAATGAGCTCAAATGGCAATATACAAAGCAAGTCTTCACATGATGAGAATTTTGAAGATAAAGAGATGGAGGATATACCAGATAATCTCAATGCAAATACAAATTATGATGGAGACATTGAAGATCACACATCTTGTACAATAAAGAAAAGAAAATTACAACACTTCAAAGGAAAAGTATTCACAAGAAGTGGCATTGATATTGATTACTCTATAGAGAATGAAGAATGTAAATGGAGATGTTCAAGAAGGAAGAAATAAAAAATTCTCCATGGCTCTTGGAAAGCTCAAAGCTCAAATGACTTACAAAATGAGAAACCAATAAGCTTAAGCATGTATTCAATTGATGACAAATGCTCAAATGAATGTCACCCATCCTCATCACTTGGTAAGAATGGAAAGGTATCATCAACTTCACTCTCTCATGGTACTTTAATTAATTATTTAAATAATATGAGAAGTAAAATTAATACAATTACTTGCACTCTTGTTGATGTTGCATCATGTTATTTTAATGATCCTTCACATGAAGATAACTTATTGCAAGAGCTTCACTTGATGTTTCCCTTGCTAAGGTATCTAAAATATGCAACTTCGCAAGATTGGATGATTATTTCTCTTACTTCTCATATAATGGGAATCATCCTTGTGCTTGTAATTTTGATAATATTGATGAAGAAGATCGACTTGCAATCCAAAGTCCAAAGTCCTTGAGTAATGAGGTAAAAAGATTAACTTCAACTCTTAGTAGTGATCTCGATGATGATCCCTATGTGCTCTTATTTGATGTATACTTTGAGTTGAAAAAGTTGGCCAAGAAGAATAAAATCTTATGTGAAAAACTTGCTTTCTCGCTAAAAGAAAGATCTTGTATGCAAGTTGAATTTAAGGAACTTCTCGTCTCTTACACTAAGATGGAATATGAACAAAAGAGATTGCACTTTTGTCGATTGATGTTTTATCTCTTGATTGTCACAATTTGCTTGACAAATCATGTCTTGTAAAATTTAATATTCTCGAGTATGATCTTTTAAGTCATAATCATAATGTGCTCAACTCTCTTGATGCTAAGTACACTTGTTTTAAAGATAAACTTGTTAATATGGTTAGTGTTCAACATGCGTCTCACGGCCTAACTTGAAGGAGCCGAAGCTTTTATTGATGAGGAAAATAATTACACTGTATCGTCAAGAGACCCGTATTGTGGGTATCCCTTGACGGTCTAAATGAATCAAGCCCCTTATGTTTGGAGGCAAAGAGCTTAAAGTGGTAAAAAACAATGTATCTTTCGAATCACATCCTAAGTTTGCTAGTGCATCCGCAACCACATTTCCTTGACGGAATATATGAACAATGGGGGATACCCTTGGATAAGTGCCATGCCTTGCGGAAGACTCCATCTAGTTTCCAATTTGCAAGCTTGCCTTTGCGGATTGCTCCTTCCAATACTTGTGAGTTCGTCTGAATCTGGGAGATTCGCGTACCCAGCTTCGCAACCATTTGAAGACCATGGACCAAAGCCGCAATCTCTGTCATAGTATTAGTCTCATTCTCTCCCAAGAATTGAGCTCCAGCCGCCAAAAAGGCGCCCAAACCCGACCTAATAACCCAACCAAGACCTGCTACCCCCGGGTTACCTCGGGATGCCCCATCAATATTCAAAATCACCCTATCCTCTGAACTATCAGCCATCCGCCAACATATGGGCTGAATCCTCTTTGGAATCGGTACCCGATTTCCTTAACTCACCCTCCCCGCCTGCTTCAATGCCACCAGTTGTTGATCAAAGACCAAAATGATCCGATGGTTGGTGGTTCGCCTCCCTTCAAACACAAAGGTGCACCTTGATTTCTATAATTGCCAAAAAACACATGTTGATACTATCACCAGCCGCTTAGCAAAGTTGCCTTTACCCGCCATCCACCAAGATCGGAGCTGATTATGTGGAGTTGAGGTTGGCCGGGAGGAGAACCCAACCTCAACCTCCGCATGGCTCCAAAGATGTCATGCTAGAGGGCACTCCAAAAAAAATGCAATAGAGTATCACCTCCCGTACAGCAGGCACATTGTGTAACAGTTTGAAACCTAAATTTCCATAGAACATCCTCCATTGGTAAAAATTTGTTGAAATACTTCCATATGAACAGTTGTAGATGAAGAGGTAGTGTGCTACCCCATAGTAATTTGCGAGTCATTGAAGTCACCCCTCCCCCCTGAATCATTTCGACTGTCGAGGATAATGTAAAAAGACCCGTATGTTACGGCTTCCATATTAAAATATCTTTCCCTGACTCAAGTTCCACTCTTGGAAGAATCCGATAATAGTCATTTGGCAGCCAAGGGTCTAATTTCCTCCTGTCCCAAGCCGAGTCAGCCATGAAATCTCGGATCTTTAGAGGAAGAATATTCCTGGGAATGTGACTTACCACGTGGGTTAGGGGACCCCTAAGTGTGTTGTCTTCATAACAAAACATGCTACTGTCGTCCCTGATCAACACCCCCATTGCATTCTCTGTTATATCTTTAGCGTCAATCATCCTCCTCCATCTCACGACCTAACTTGTTTAGAACACAAACATGCTCAAGTTATTCCTTTAGAAGCTAAACCCATTATTTCCACCATGCTTAATACATCTTGTTCATATTGCGGAAGATATGGTCATCATTCAAATCATTGCATCTATCAAAGGAAAATTGAAAGAGGAGCCAAATCGTTTTGGGTTGTAAAAATTCCTACCACTAACCCGCAAGGACCCAAGAGAGTATGGGTACCAAAATTGTCTTTGTGTATAGGTACAAAAGACAAGGTCAATGTGGATGAAGTATCAAAGAAGATTTCTCACTCAAAGCATCCACTTATGTAAAGGAATGTAAGCTTGTTTGGTTTTTTCCTTTTTGCTTAGTTTGTTTCGCTAAATTAATTGCGTTAGTTATATTTTTGTTACACCATGTATTTTTTCCTATAGCATGTAGTTTGCATTTCATCTTTACTTTAATTAGACTTATGAAATGATGGGGCACGAAAGTTTGGTCTTGTTAAAGTAATCATCTTCCGGGATTTTCATGAAGTGCGGGTGGATGATATTGTTATTTGGAACTTCCTTGGTTGATCCATTTGGGTGGTTGAAGAAAAAGGGGTTGCTATAATGTGTTATGAAAAATAGAGGAAAATAGTACATTTTTCCATAAACAGGGTACTACGGACGAATGCATCGTCCGCGCTCTCCACATACCCTACTGCCTTTCTACGGACGATTCGTTCGTCCGCGGGTCATGATTTTCAACCTTTTAATTCATTTTTTTCAGATTGTCATTTTCATCTCAAATACAAAGAAACCCTCTCCCTCTTTCTATTCTTCCCCAAATCGAAAACCCTCCCAAAACCCAACAAAATTACCTCACAAAATCTCTTTCAAATCCAAATATTTCAACAAAATCATCTCTCCTTTTGATTCCTCACCTCTTAAAACTCTCAAATCAAAATTCTGTCTCAATATTCAAATGGCTCCTAAACGAAAAACCGTCACAAGAGGAATTGGCTCAAGAACCACTATTGGAAGAAGTAGAGGTACATCAATTGAAGATGAGAATGATGAGATTATACAATTCAAATTACCCGAAGCGGAGGTTCTATACACCACTTTGATTTCTAGACCCGCTTGGGAAGGCAAAATTTCATCCGGTAAGGAAATTATTGTTCGTGATGTAGTTGGTTATGATTGGGTTATAGAAAGATTTCCCTTTCAAGGGTGGGAATTTTTATTTAACATTGATGTCCCTATTTACCCCACCCTCATTTGTGAATTTTATGACAATGCCATCTTTGCCATAAATGGCTCAACCCTTACCACAAGAGTAAATTGCCAAGACATCATCGTCACTCCCTACACTCTAAACTCCCTTTTAAACCTACCAAATGATGGGGATTAGGTGGTAAAAAACGGGTCAAGGATGGCCTAGACATAACTTTGTGTTGAACGAATTTAGGGAATTATGTCTACCGGGAAAGGACTTCAACCGTTTAAAATATGCCGTTTCTAACTCATTCTCTCCAAATCATCGAGTTTTGTTTGTCCTTATTAGAGGAACAGTTTTAGCCCCACGAGGACATAGAACACAATTAACTTACATATATATTGCTCTATTTTTCAACATGATTCTAGATATAAAGATTAACCTAGGTGATTTCATTTGGAGCGAAATGAAAAGTGCTAAGGAGCGGAAGTTTCAAAACTTTCCATATGGCAAAATCATTACCCTTATACTTAAAAGCTCAAATATTCACCTAGAGCCTTCATTGGGGAAAACTGTGAAAGATAAGTTTAATAGTTCAAATCTAAATAAGATGAAGATTGGGATGCAAAGGGATCAAGGCATTTAGGATGTTGGAGAAGTTGGTATGGGAAATGAAAAGGATGTTGATGAAGACCACATTGCTCATGAAAGAAGAACCAAACACAATCTTGATATTTCAAATATTGATGAAGCCATTAGTGTGATTGAAGATTGTCAAGCCTATTACTTGAGTTTAAATGAAGATCTTAACAGATTTGAGGCTAGGCATCAAGGTTTGGGGTCGTAAATTGGGGTTCAGTTCATCAATTTCTTCCAAAAGTAAAATCACAAGCCTCCTCAAGCCATGAAATGAAAGTTGATAATGTTGAAAATGAGGAAGACAATGAAGATGATGAAGATGAGGATGATTAGGATGATAATGGAAATGAAGCCTAGTGCCCTTGATCATTATGATTTCACATAGAATAGGACTTCATCTCACCCATATGTTTTTTTTATGCTTTCATGAATTGTAGGTTTTGTTCCATCTTTTATTTGGTTTGTAAGTGTTTTAAACTCTTGTTTAACTTATACTTTATCTTAGTATTGGTCTTTGCCTTGATTATTATTATTTTTTTTTGTTTTTGTCTTATTTGTTTATCTTTCTTTTAGTGTTTGGTAGCACTTGGTTTTTGGTTTGTTTGTCTTTGTTATAGGGATACCAAATCAATGGAGCAAAAGAGAACAACAAAGAAGAAGAAAAAGATAAAGAGGCCAAAGTAAATAAAGTTGGATCAAGATGTTGAGAAATCTTTAACCAAGAAAGACTATGAAACTTCACAAATTAAGAAAGATCCTCAAGATGATCAAGAAGATTGAGAAGCCCAAGGAACTCAAAGTGCAAGAAGCAAATCATCAAATTCAATGAGATTTTTCTAAACTCAATCTCCTTGTAATTCCTTGTGTTACATTTCATTTGTATGGAATTTCCCTCTGTTATCCCTTGTGTACCCTTAGCATAGCTGTTGTTGTTCTTTGTTTTTCAATTTCGTGTTTGAAATTGCTTGTGTTAAAGGGGCACCTTGATGCTTATAGCATGTCTTTGATTTTTATTTTTATTTTCTTATGAGCATGTTATAGTATGGAGATTTTTGGCTTGATATTTGCTTTGTTTGATCTTTTTTATCTTTCTCCCTTCTAATATATTTTTTTTTTTTTTTAAAGATATTGTATTGATAGAAGGCGAAAGCAAAAATATTACATGGAGTAAATGTCCCAATCAGCCAATTAGGACTCGAATGGGCTATAATATGAAATTGCAATTTTCTATGTATGTATCTATCAATGTAAACGAAAATATGGTGTATCAGCTTTGTCGAGTCTGCATTGACTTTGAATATGTGCATGTACGCTTAAAAAAATCCCTGTATTCGTACGAAGTGCGAGTATCACATGCCTCATTTGCTAGACCCCTCTAATCTTCTTGCTTTGTGCTTTTGGGGAGATTTTAGTTGCTTTGCTTTACTTTAACTTTGTATGTATTGCTCTTGGGGACTATTCTGTTGCTCTTTCTCATATCTTAAGCATGTGTCTAATTGGTTGATCGTCTAGAAGCTTAAGAATGTTGTTATAGCATTTGGGGTACTTATTTGTTGTTTATTTTGATATCTTAAGCTTGTGTCTATTTGATTGATCGTCTAGAAGCTTAAGAATGTTATTTAAACTATGTATGTGGCATTGAATATGCCTGTTATGTGCTTTGAACTGCTTTAGACTTGTTTTATATTGAGATTGCAAGTATATCTATTTTTTGCAATCAGTCCGGTCAATCACAGTATCTCGGTCGACCAGAGGACACCATGCGGTCGACCGAAGCAGTCAACTTTGAGCAATATTCAAACTTCATCATATGAATTCTGTAAGTTTTATTGCTTTTTCATATCGGCACGTCTTTAGGTAGGGGGAGTTTTTTCATGGTTTTTATCCCTTACCCCCTCTAATATATGTGATGAATACTTATTTGTTTAAATTTTACATCATCACATCACATGTTTGGCTCGTTTTCATCGTTTTTAACTCTTTTAGCCAAATTGCGTAAGACATTTAGGAGTTATATGTGCGCTATATGCGTATGTCTTACATATAATCTCCTTTATATCTTTAGAGATCATTTTCTTAATCTTCTTATCCTCTTGATCTCTTATATGACCTTTCGTTAGTTTTGGTCCAAGAGTTCTTGTACTTCTCTAAACTAACCATCAACTTGTAGAGGAAGTGTTTTAAAGTATTGTTTACACTTCCTCTACTTTCTTATGGTTGTGATACACGTACTTATCTTGCACTTTCATGGTATCACTTCCATATACACACTTTCGGAGCTATTACTTTAAACTTTTTTTCAACTCAAATAGCTAACATTGTGTCCTTGATAAACGGGGAGATTGTACTTAAAAGGTTTATATTCCTATATCTCCTTGGATTTCAAAGCTTAAGTTGATATTTTTTAGCCATATGACAATTTCTATTTTTACATGTCATTTTGGTTTCTTTTTATTTTTGAAATCAACTAAGCTTCTTCAAAATTTTATCCTTCTTCTTTTATTACTTTTGGTCTTTTGTTTTGATCATCATTTATCAATCTTTTACACCTTAAAGCTTCTCCATACTCCAACCTAAACCCCTCCTCCTTAAAAAGACTTTTAATTTTTTTATCCTTTGGATATTTATTTTCCAACAAAAATGAGGAGAAATTGCTTCTCTTTATTGGCGCTCTGGCTACCCCTTTTGATTGTGACAAAAAGGGGGAGAAATTATAACAGTGCAAATGTGCCAAGAAGATTATTTTCATAAAAGGAGAAAGCTTAAGTATTGGCAAAATGGAAGAGTATTTTCATAAAAGGAGAAAGCTTAAGTATTTGCAAAATGGGAGAGAGAAGGAATTCTAGATCCGTCATACCCTTATCTCATGCATGCATTCTTTTGTACTTTATTGTTTTATTCTTTTGTATATTTGTCCCATTTGCATCAATGTTTTGTCATCATAAAAAAGGGGGAGATTGTAAGCCCTAAGGGCTAATGTGATCAATCTTATTTTGATGATAAAAAAAATATTTAATTGTTCTAATGTTTTGCGTGAGAATTTTTTGAATGATAGGATCTATACACTCACACTAACATTGATCGAAATGACAAGATAACTCCTTGCGTACATCAAAGTAAATATCATACACACAAGAGGAAGCTACACTTTGCTAGACAACATGACACAAGCTTAAAGTCAATCCACATGTCATGGATGTAGTTGCAAAGTCCTATGTGTAGGCAAAGTTCCTCTTTGTGAGGCAAGAATCTCATTGGTGAGAATAGCTCTTTGTGAGCTTAACACTCTTTGTGAGTGGAGTCTTCTTAGTGAAGCACAAGTCCTCATTCGTTGAGGCAATTGAAAAAGGTTGATCCCACCTTGCATTGGTTGCGAAGGGAACTTCACAGTGGAGTGTTGAAATCCTTAGGAGCATCCTAAGGTAGTGGATGTAGGTCTTCGTGATCGAACCACTATAAATCGTCGTGTTCGTCTTCTCTAACTCTACCCTTTACTTTCAAGTTCTTCTGCTTTATTTTGTTATTACTCCTTGCTTGAACTTGAATTGTATGAACTACATGTTGATCTTGAGTTAGTTGATTTACTTGATTTATAGTTTTACCTAGTTTGGATCATATGACTTATTGTGTTTGCACTTACAAGCTTAGCATATAGAATACATGAATTAGTGCCTTAAATTGTTAGAGGAATAACCGAGTCGAATCAAATTGTGCAGCGGAAATAAAGTGACCCGCCTCTACCAGGATCTATCACGAGTAAGAACCTAAGACTATGGGATAGTATTATACCTTTAGAAGTGTTAGGATAGCTGAAACGGTTTCAGCTGCAGTTTGTTGTCACGAACGGAACGCCACCAACGCAGGCTCCGTCTCTCCCAGTATCCACTCGATCTTCCGGGGATGGTCTTCTACCGCTTGGTGCTAGCCAATGCCTCGTAGAAGTCTTGAAGACTCTCTTCAAGATGGAGTATGAATGTATGACCTTTTTGGAAGAACAAGAAAACAGTTTTTCTTTTCTTACAAAAGTTCTCTCTTTTTCTCTCTTCTCTAAGCTCTCAAAAAGCTGGAGAAAACTACTTAGAATGCATAGAGAAAATCAGTATTTTCCCTAGTCATTCATAGGATAGAGGGGAGAGTGAAAGGGGGAAGTGGGAGATCATGGAGGAAACCACTCCTCCACTTTCTCTACCATTTCAACCACCTTTCTAAGAGATAAAAGGGCTGGAAAATATATCCAAATGTCCAGCCATAAGGTCGGTCCAAATGGGTTGGTCGGCCTAACCCGATTAAGGGACCAATCCGATCCCGGCCCACCTTAGATTAAATGTACTCCAACAAGCCCAATCCAATTGATCTATGAGTGCGACCCAGAAGGTATCTATGATGTTGGCCGTGACATCATATGTCACAGGTAATGAGAGGTATCTAGCAACGAATCATTACCCCAATTCATAAATATCTAGTGACTATCATAATCACACCATTTGACATTTGTATTTAAATCCTTTTGTCCTTGATATCTAGATTGAACACAAGTCATGGAAAAAGTCACACTTGTATTGTCCAATCTTTTAGTTTCTTGATTCGAGAGTAGACTAATCAAATGACATCAATATCATATACTGATTCATTTGTTCATGGCCATGAATTAGTCAGACTCCATCAAGGGGCCCAAGATATCGCTCCTGCTATATAGGAGGGACAAATCCTTTCTGCATCTCATTCATCCTGAACAAGATTCGTGATATACCCAATAAATGCCTTTATTGCTCACCCTGTTACGGATAGCGTTTAACATTATCAAAGCATAACACTAGCCATGCAAGAACTCTTGTGAGACCTCAAGTCGAAGGATCATATATACAACCCAGTCAAAATTTGAGAAACACCGTGTGTTTCTCATGTCGGGTCTATCCAGTATAATGATTCTCTAATCATATATACCTATGTGACAATCTGATATCTTATATCAATCACTGCACATACTAGTCTTACGCATTATTATTGTCCTCGAAGATTCCATAATAATGTTCGACTAGGGACGTTTCAGTATTCATAACATTTATGAATACTAAGGACATATTATTTATTTATGTTGTTAAGAACGTAGAAACATAATGAAATAATACTGGAATTTATGTCTTTTATTCATCAAAATGAAAATTACATGAATACGATACAATAATCTCCCACTTGCACAAAAAGACCCAAAATCATCTACTGATTGGTCTTTAAGGACATACTAATGACTGTCGCTAAAGATCAGTCCTCCAGATATCGGATACCCATGGAGCTAGTGTGACGATCATGTTGCTGCTGCGACAGTGGATCGGCAACATTGTTTGCCGAATCTACTCTACATATATGCACATCACCTCTCTCTATAATCTCGCGGATTAGGTGAAAACGCCGTAGTAAATGTTTGGACCTCTGGTGAGATCTAGGTTCCCTAGATTGTGAAATAGCCCCATTGTTGTCACAATAGGGGTCTATCGGGTTCGCAATACTAGGAACCACATCGAGGTCGGAAATAAATTTCCTGATCCAAACTGCTTCCTTAGCTGCTTCACAAGCTGCTATGTACTCGGCCTCTGTCGTAGAATCTGCGATGGTTGATTGCTTTGAACTGCACCTCCATTCAAGTTAAACACATATCCTGATTGCGATCGAAAATCATCTCTGTCGGTTTGGAAACTAGCATCGGTGTAACCACTTACAACGACCTCATCCGCCCCTCCATAAATCAAGAATGTATCCTTAGTCCTTCGTAAGTACTTGAGGATATTCTTGATTGAGATCCAGTGGCGTTCACCGTAATTAGACTGGTATCTGCTCGTAATGCTTAAGGCAAACGAGACATCTGGGTGAGTACATAACATGGCGTACATGATGGATCCTATGGCAGAAGCATAAGGGATCTCTTTCATGCGTTCTAATTTGGCAGGTGTTTTAGAACACTGTTTGTTCGACAGAACAGTACCATGTGTCATAGGACAAAGGCCCTTCTTAGACTCTTGCATGCTAAACCGCTTTAGCACCTTGTCTATATATGTACTCTGACTTAGGCCAATGAGTCTCCTGGATCTATCTCTATAGATCTTGACTCCCAGAATATAGCTGGCATCGCCTAAGTCTTTCATAGAGAAACATGTACTCAACCAAGCCTTGACAGACTTTAAGGTTGGTATGTCGTTTCCAATGAGTAGTATGTCATCTACATACAAAACCAGGAATACGATTGAGCTCCCACTAACCTTCTTGTAAACACAAGGCTCATCCTCATTTCTAATGAAGCCAAACTCACGGACGGCATCATTAAAACGGATGTTCCAGCTTTCGAGAAGCTCGCTTGAGTCCATAAATTGATCTCTCGAAGCTTACATACTTTTCCAAAGCATTCTCTGGAGTGACAAAACCTTCGAGTCGTGTCATATACACATCCTCTTCAAGTTTTCCATTTAGGAAAGCGGTTTTGACATCCATTTGCCAAATTTCATAGTCATAGTAAGCTGCAATAGCAAGCAAAATCCGAATGGACTTGAACATAACTACAGGGGAAAAAGTCTCGTCATAGTTAATACCATGAATTTGTTTGAAACCTTTCGCGACCAGTCGCCCCTTGTACGTTTGTACATTCCCTTCCATGTCGGTTTTAATCTTAAAAACCCATTTACACCCTATGGGAGTTACCCCTTCAGGTGGATCAACCAAGATCCAAACTTGGTTTGTGTACATGGAGTCCATTTCAAATCTCATGGCCTCAAGCCATTTCTCAGAATCTGGGCTATTAATTGCCTGTTTGTAGGTTGAATGTTCATCGTGATCCACAAACATAACATCACCATGTTCTGTTATGAAAAATCTAAATTTTTTCGGAGGTGGACGACGAACTCTACCAGACCTACGCAATTCTTGTGTTTCTTGAACTGGTGCTGGCTGCACAACTGTTTGTGGCACCTGCTGCACAAAAACTTGTGGAGTCTGTTCAATTTCCATCTCATCATTAGTGCTAGTTTGAGAGTCTGGAACTTCAGAAAGTTCTACACTACTCACACTCGTGTTTCTAGAAACAAATTCTTTTTCTAGAAAGACTCCCGTGCGAGCAACAAACACTTTGTTCTCGTTAGGGATATAAAAGTAGTATCCTTTAGTTTCCTTTAGTTTCCTTTGGATAACCTACAAATATGCACTTTTCAGATTTTGGAGCCAGCTTATCAGAAGCTAAGCGTTTTACAAAAGATTCACAGCCCCAAATCTTGAGGAAAGACAAACTGGGACGCTTCCCACTCCATAACTCGTATGGCGTCTTTGCAACTGATTTAGATGGAACGCGGTTAAGTGTTAAAGTTGTTGTCTCTAGTGCGTGTCCCCAAAAGGAATTGGGCAAGCTCGTGTGACTCATCATAGAACGAACCATATCTAATAAGGTTCTGTTACTCCTTTCAGATACACCATTCCACTGTGGAGTAGCTGGAGGAGAAAGTTGTGAAACGATTCCACAATCTTTTAGATAGTCACAGAATTCTTGACTCAAGTACTCTCCTCCTCGATCAGATCGAAGAATTTTAATACTCTTGCCAAGTTGGTTTTCTACTTCTAGTTTAAACTCTTTAAACTTAGCAAATGCTTCGGATTTGTGTTTCATCAAGAACACATATCCATACCTACTGAAGTCATCAGTAAAGGTAATGAAGTAGAGGTAACCACCCCTTGCATGTATATTAAAAGGGCCACATACATCACTATGTATTAGTCCTAATAAAGCATCGGCTCTCTCACCTAGCTTAGTGAAAGGTGATGCTGTCATCTTACCCAACAAACAAGATTCGCATCGATCATAAGACATGAAGTCAAATGATTCCAATAACCCATCTTTATGGAGTTTGGATATGCGGTCTTCGTTTATATGGCCTAAGCGACAATGCCAGAGGTATGTCGGATTAGAATCATTAGTCTTAATCCTTTTGGTATTTATATTTAAAATTGGCATATCAAGGTCTAAAATATATAGACCATTAATCAAAGAGGCGCTTGCATAAAACATATTATCCAGAAATAACGACAATCGTTGGTTTTTGATCGAAATCTCAAAACCTTTCTTGTCCAAACAAGAAACTGAAATAATATTCTTAATTAAACTAGGAACATTGAAACAGTTTTCTAAACCCAAAATAAGCCCTGAAGGCAAAGTAAAATTACAAGTCCCTACAGCTAGGGCTGCAACACGTGCTCCGTTGCCAACTCGTAGTTCCACTTCACCCTTTGCCAACTCTCTACTCCTTTGCAGTCCCTGCACATTAGTACAAATGTGAGAACCACATCCGGTATCAAATACCCAAGAAGTAGTTGTATTTAAATTGATATCAATCATATTAATATCTACAACATAAATACCTGAGCCCGAAACAACATTTGCTTTCTCCTTTTCTTGCCTTTTCCCTGCAAGATAGCTTTTGCAGTTCCTTTTCCAGTGACCCTTCTCACCACAGTGATGACAGATAGAGTCCTTGGCTACACCACCCTTAGGTTTCAGTGCATTGTTGAAAGTGGTTTGCTTGCCCTTGGGCTTACCTTTCGGTTTGCCTTTGGATCTCACAAAACCTTTGCCTTTGCCCTTTTGCACCATCAGTATGGTGTTGGGCTTGGACTTGCCTATTTCCTTCTCGGCAGTCCTCAGCATATTCAACAACTCAGGTAATGGCTTGTCAATTTCATTCATATGATAATTCAGAATGAGGCAACGATTGCAAGATCAAATCAGTCGACAACTCTTGTCCCAAAGGAAATCCCAGTTTTTCAAGGTTCTGAACATAACCTATCATCTTAAGAACGTGAGTTCCTACTGGCATTCCTTCAGACATTTTGCACTGAAAAAGAGATTTCGATACGTCAAATCTCTCCTGGCGTGCTTGCCCCTGATATAGTTGCTTCAGGCGACAAGCATGAGGCTAGACACATCTAAAGCATCACTAACATGCTTCTGATAAGCATTTCTTTCAGCGGTCGAAGCGCGAGCCTCTGGTGTAGCAGGAATAGGCTGTTCTAGAACATACAGCTTTTTTTCATGCTTGAGAACGATTCTCAAGTTCCTGAACCAGTCGAAGAAGTTAACTCCCTCTAATTTGTCATTCTCAAGGACAGAACGCAGTGATAGTGTTTGGTTTGAATTTGCCATTTTTCTACAACAAAAATACATATCCAAAGTAAGTACCGATTTAAAATCATTATTAGGTCTTTATCTTTTTAATGATTTCTCCCACTATTTTCTTCGAGTCAATAACCCTCATTATCAACTCGGAAAGTTCGTTAACTTTCTAGCGGGCCAAGATCCATATTTCACCTCGTTCTGAGTCAGCTTTGGCTGATCGCCCAAAACTTAGTTATTTAGGTAGGCAACGTTTGCCAATTACATCAAATTATGTAATTCTTGGTTAGTTGAGTGAATAACATTTATTCAAGCGTATCATTATACACTTTTCTCAACTCTTTTGCCTCTAGATCCTCAATCCATTTATTGAGATAATCCAGTTAACTAGGACCCTAAGTTTTAGCCGGCGGATATCACAAATTATCCTTCGCGCCTCACCCGGATAGACACGTATGCACAGCTTTGGCATGTCCCATACTAATGTCGATCTAGGCCTTGACGAGGGCCAAACTTAGGAAGGCACTAATTAATATTTAATTGAGGGGTTTTGTTTTTAACAATCTCACCAGAAAAGCATAAATAAAACAGTTTATGCTTATATACATATGCATCCAATACATAAAAGTAAAATGCAATAGTAATCGCCATATCCTATTCGGTTTTTCCAAGCCAATGGAAAAACCGTGAAGTCAATCTAAGGGTGTGAAAAGAAAAGCATTCTATTCTACACCGTCTTGACCTTCAGGTGGTTGCCTCCAAATCATCACAGCTGTACCTTCTCCTAATCTAGAATTACAAAATTCTAAGGAAACCTCGAGTTACATTCGAGGGGATTTGTTGAGAAGAAAATTACAAATTTCGAATAATAAAATAGGCACGATACGCAGATCGTATTATAAAATTAAACCAACGGGTTAAAGGCGATTACTATGCATCATGCTCAATTAACATAACAATTTATGAAAAATAATGAGCAACCAGCAAACAGAACATTTCATATTCTGGTCAGTTCGGTTAACCGGCCACCAAGCTCGGTCGACCGAACAAAGTACTGAGAGTACTCGGTTGACCAAACAGGCACTTCGGTCGACCGAAGACCAACTCGGTTGATCCGAACCAAATATCAGTAGCTTCTGTCTTACCTCGGTCGACCGGAACTGAGTCCCGGTCGACCGAAGGGCTAGAAACTGAGAGTTTTTCCAGCTTTTGAATGACTTCAAAACTGGAAAATCTCGATTCTCATACATTCAAAATGATGAAAAACTTGTCATACATCATATACAACATTTCTAGCAATCCTAAGGCATGCAAAACATAGATTCATAATCCATATTCTAATACTATAGCCCATTAAGTCTATTGGGTACTCGTGAGTGGCTCTGATACCACTGTTAGAGGAATAACCGGGTCGAATCAAATTGTGCAGCGGAAATAAAGTGACCCGCCTCTACCAGGATCTATCACGAGTAAGAACCTAAGACTATGGGATAGTATTATACCTTTAGAAGTGTTAGGATAGCTGAAACGGTTTCCGCTGCAGTTTGTTGTCACCAACGGAACGCCACTAACGCAGGCTCCGTCTCTCCCAGTATCCACTCGATCTTCCGGGGATGGTCTTCTACCTCTTGGTGCTAGCCAATGCCTCGTAGAAGTCTTGAAAACTCTCTTCAAGATGTAGTATGAATGTATGACCTTTTTGGAAGAACAAGAAAACAGTTTTTCTTTTCTTACAAAAGTTCTCTCTTTTTCTCTCTTCTCTAAGCTCTCAAAAAGCTGGAGAAAACTACTTAGAATGCATAGAGAAAATCAGTATTTTCCCTAGTCATTCATAGGATAGAGGGGAGAGTGAAAGGGGGAAGTGGGAGATCATGGAGGAAACCACTCCTCCACTTTCTCTACCATTTCAACCACATTTCTAAGAGATAAAAGGGCTGGAAAATATATCCAAATGTCCAGCCATAAGGTCGGTCCAAATGGGTTGGTCGGCCCAACCCGATTAAGGGCCCAATCCAATCCCGACCCGGCCCAATCGAATTGGCGCACCTTAGATTAAATGCACTCCAACATAAAGAACATCTTCATAAGTCTTGTATTTATATGTGTTGCATTTAAACTCATAAGTCATCTAGATTGCCATGATAATTAACTCACTTTATATGCTTAATTAACATATGTGCTAATAAGGTGATCACTTAAGGAAAATAAGTTTAGAAAAGTCGAAAAGTTTTATGAACCTAATTCACCACACCCCCCCCACCCACACACACACCTTAGGTTCATACCCGATAAGGTATTTCACTCATTTGTAGGGTATCCTAAAGAAAATAAAGGGTACTACTTCTATATCCCTAACGAGAACAAAGTATATGTTGGTCGAACGAGAGTCTTTCTAGAAAAATAGATTGTTGTTAGAAAGACATGTGGGAGTCAAGTTGAACTTACAGAAGTTCTAAACTCTCAAAGTAGCACCGATGTTGGGATATAAAATGAACCAACTCCACAAATAGATGCACAAGATGAGCCAGTTCAAGAAACACTAGAATTGCACAAGTCTAGTAAAACTCGCAGATCACCAAAGAAATTTGGATTTCTCGTAATAGAACATGGTGATGTTCTGTTTGTTGATCACGATGAGCCTACAACCTACAAATAATTAATTAGTAATCCAGATTCTGAGAAATGGCTTGAAGCCATGAGGTCTGAAATGGATTCCATGTATACCAACCAAGTATGATTCTGGGTTGATCCACTTGAAGGGGTAACTCCCATAGGTTGCAAGTGGGGTTTTATGCTAAAAACCGACATGGATGGAAACATACAAATCTACAAGAGGCGATTAGTCGCAAAAGGTTTCAAACAGATTCATGATATTAACTATGATGAAACTGCTTCCTCATTAGTAATGTTTAAATCCATAAGGATCTTGTTTGCAATAACATCATACTATAATTATGAGATATGGCAAATGGATATCAAAACATCTTTCCTTAATGGAAGCTTTGAATAAGATGTTTACATGACACAACCTGAAGGTTTTGTCGATCCTAATAATGCTGGTAAAGTATGCAGGCTAAAATGGTCCATTTATGGATTAAAACAAGCTTCTAGAAGCTGGAATTAGCGTTTTAATGATGTCATATAAGAGTTTGGTTTCATTAGAAATGTAGATGTACCCTGTGTTTATAAGAAGGTTGGTGAAAATTCTATCGTGTTACAGGTATTATATGTAGATGACATACTGGTCATAGGGAATGCCATTCTAACATTGGAATTTGTAAGGATTTGGTTGCGGTAATGTTTCTCTATGAAAGACTTAGGCGAAGACAACTATATATTAGGTGTCAAGATCTATAGAGATAGACCGCAAAGACTCATTGGCCAAAGTCAGTGTACATATATAGAGTGCTAAATCGGTTTAGCATGCAGTCTAAAAAAGGGCCATGTTCTATTGCACATGGCACTATTCTTTCAAACCAATAGTGTGCTAAGACACTTGAGGAGAAATAACGCATGAAAGAGATTTCATGTGCTTATTCAATTGGATCTATCATGTATGACATGTTGTGTACTCTCTATAATGTCTCATATTCTTTGAGTATGACGAGCAGAAACCAGTCCACATATGGTGAGCATCACTGGAGAGCCGTGAAGAATATCCTTATGTATTTGCGAAGGACTAATGCTGCGTTCTTAATCTATGGAGGTAAGGAAGAGCTCATTGTAAATGGTTACACTAATGCTAGCTTCCAAACTAATAGAGATTACTATGGCTCGCTATTAGGTTACGTATATTGCCTAAATAGTGGTGTTGTGAGATAGAGAAGTTCAAAGTAGCCAACCGCTGCTGATTTTGCAATAGAAGCCGAGTTTATAACTGCAAATGTTATAGCTAAATAAGTGGTTTGGAGTCGAAAGTTCATTAGTGAGCTTGTTGTGGTACCAATATCTCACCAAATGTCAAAACATTACTTCGGCGTTATCACCTAATCCGAGAGATTATTGATAGAGGTGTTGTGTAGATATACAAAGTACACACAAACGATAACATCGCTGGCCTACTAACGAAACCGTTATCACAGCAGCAACATGATCGTCATACAACTAGTATGGTTATTAGATACCATGATAACTGGTCTTAGAGATATTTTTATTTGTATGCATTAAAAGGAAAATCCTTAGATTGTGGTCTTTTGTGTAAGTGATCAGTATCAGTATTATATATTGTGATATATAAAGGCATGATTCCATTATTATGTTTATTACTTATATGAAATAGTATTATTCATAATAATGTCCTAGAATAGTTCTTATAAATTGTTATAGTAAAATTCTTAAATGTCCATAGTCAATCATTATTATGGAATGACGAGCATAATTACAATGTGTTAAGACTAGTATATGTCACGATTGATATTGGATATCTAGTCAACACATGTGTATATGATATTAGATATCATAATACTGAAACGACCCGCTATAAGAACACTTCATGAGTTTTTATAAAAATGTCAATATTGTTTCTTATAATGATTGTGTTTGTATGAATAAATCATTCGACTTGAAATCTCACAATATTTCCTACATGACTAGTGATATGCCTTGTGAAGGGATTCATGGGCAGAAACTCATTCTAAACACCCATGAGTCCTCCCCTGAAGGATCCGCTCATATCAAACAAATCGAAAATAGACCGAAAAAGACATACGTTTCTTGTTTAAAGATTCTGTTTTGGGCTCTCAGCTACAACCACCTTGAGTCCTCCCTCGCGGAATTACTCCCTACCGATATCCACGCGAATAAACGAGTAGCGAGTGCTAGCTCTTTATTTTTTTGGGTTTCGAATAATCTAGAGAGAAGAGGAGGTAGAGAACCAGAAATCAAATTTCTGGGATTTAGGTATTGTGCAGCTCAAGCATTGGTACCTAGGGTTTCGGCCAAGAGAAGTTTATATAGGGTGTGAGAGGTTGTTTCAAACACAACTCCCACGTCATTTCCACCTCTGATGGCAGTGGGAGTCTTTAACTCCCACGTCCTCTAGACTTCTGCTGGCAGTGGGAGTCTTTATAGGATAATAACTCCCACGTAATCCCAGCTATAACTAAATACCAAAAATGCCCCTTATTCATCTCTAATTCGAATAATAACATTTTATTATTCTCAGAAAAATAAATGTCAGATACAATGAACCTAGACACATTCTAGATTCATTGAATCTGGACATGAAGCTCGTTAACTCGTCTATGCGTGTGACCCTGTAGGTTCATATCACAATGGCAATGAAAACACAATTAACAGTAGTATGTGTTCAAAAATCACAAGCGGTCCCTAGCAGGACATTGTGACTACCCATAGTGAATGAATATGTGTTGGAACCTAATATCAATCCACTATTTAATCCCTTTGTCTCGCGGTATCCAAATTAAGAATAAGGCATGGTAGTTGTCACCCTTATATAACTTAATTGTATTTATGCTCGATCTCCAGGTAGACTGTTTCAACAAACAGTATTTAATAACTATTTTATTAAATACATTTTAGCACGCCATGCATTTAAACAGTCTTCCCTATCGAGGGGCCCATGGTTATCTTTCTCTAATAAGAGAGGGACAAATTCCTTACAATGCCTCTCACATTCAAGCCATGATAGGATACTACATCCGATCATCAGTCGTATTGATTACTCGATTAAAACTAACGTCCGACTGAGTCAAAACGTAGCTCCATTCATGCTGGAAACAATGGAGACATAAGGTCTAAGGATTCAAAATAGTATTGAGGAAGTAATATTTATGACTAAAGAACCATGAAGTATTACTTTTCTAACGGATCACGTCCAATACAATATATCCCAATATATTGCATCTATGATATGATTTGTATCCTTTACACATGATCAGTAAAACATAATCATCAATCATACATCATACTAATTTTATTTCATTGTAAAGAACTTTACATAAAACTAGGGACAGTTATAATAGTAATTGCATAAGCTAATGAGTTTTACTATCAAATCACACATTTGATGTTCAAAAGCAATATTAACTATTCAAAGACATGCTCAAAACGATATAAAGTGTACAACATATGCTAATGGTCCTAGGGCACTACTAACAATCTCCCACTTGCCCTAGGTCCAATCATACATGATCTTCAATCCTATTGACCTACTATGACTCTCATGTTTAGGTTGCGGGAGTGGCTTGGTCAATGGATCTGCAATGTTGTCGTCTGTATGAGATTTGTAAATTTTAACGTCTCCTCTATCAATGATCTCTCTAATCAGATGGAAACGCCTGAGAACGTGTTTGGATCATCGGTGAGATCTAGGTTCCTTAGCTTGTGAAATGGCACCAGTGCTATCACAATAAAGGTCCACTGGGTCCACAATGCTAGGGACGACACCTAATTCATCAACAAAATTCCTAATCCAAACAACATCTTTAGCTGCTTCAGAGGCAGCCAGATACCCAGCTTCTGTTGTAGAGTCGGCCATGGTTTCTTGCTTTGAGCTTTTCCAGCTCAAAATACCTCCATTCAAACAAAACACAAAACTAGATTGCGATCTAAAGTCATCTACATCAGTCTGGAAGCTTGCGTCTGTGTAACCATTTACAACCAGACTTCCTTCCTGACCTCCGTAAACCAAGAACATATCTTTAGTCCTTCTCAAGTACTCAAGAATGCTCTTGACAGCAGTCCAATGTGACTCTCCTGGGTCAGATTTGAAGGGATTCATGGGCGGAAACTCGTTCCAAACACCCATGGATCCTCCCCTGAAGGATCCGCTCATATGAAACAATTCGAAAAACAGCAAGAAAAACTTACGTTTTTGGATTCAAGAAGCTACTTCTTGAATGGAGGATGACGTTTCTTGGATCGGATGCTGCTACCGATTGATCTCCCTTTGCGGAAAGTCCCTCTACCGGTATCCACGCGACGATACGGGCAGCGATTGCTAGCTCTTCGTCTTTTCTGATTTTCGGGAATTAGAGAGAAAAGGGAGAGGCTGAGAATATCGAAATCTGATTTCGGTTTTCTTGTTTAATTGCGGCTGAAGCATTAACCTTCTAGGTTTCGGCTAAGAGATGTTATATAGAGTGTGAGAGTTTGTTACTAGAACAACTCCCGCCTCTACTCAACTTCTCTCGGCAGTGGGACTCTCAGAATCCCACGTTCCCTAGACTTTCGCTGGTAGTGGGAGTCCTTATCGGATAATAACTCCCGCGTAATCCCAACTATAGGTAAAATACCGAAATTGCCCCTATCTCTAATTCGAAAAATAAACACTTTATTATTTTCAGAAAAGTGAATGTCAGATACAATGAACCTAGACACATTCTAGATTCATTGAATCTGGACATGAAGCTCGTTAACTCGTCTATGCGTGTGACCCTGTAGGTTCATATCACAATGGCAATGAAAACACAATTAACAGTAGTATGTGTTCAAAAATCACAAGCGGTCCCTAGCAGGACATTGTGACTACCCATAGTGAATGAATATGTGTTGGAACCTAATATCAATCCACTATTTAATCCCTTTGTCTCGCGGTATCCAAATTAAGAATAAGGCATGGTAGTTGTCACCCTTATATAACTTAATTGTATTTATGCTCGATCTCCAGGTAGACTGTTTCAACAAACAGTATTTAATAACTATTTTATTAAATACATTTTAGCACGCCATGCATTTAAACAGTCTTCCCTATCGAGAGGCCCATGGTTATCTTTCTCTAATAAGAGAGGGACAAATTCCTTACAATGCCTCTCACATTCAAGCCATGATAGGATACTACATCCGATCATCAGTCGTATTGATTACTCGATTAAAACTAACGTCCGACTGTGTCAAAACGTAGCTCCATTCATGCTGGAAACAATGGAGACATAAGGTCTAAGGATTCAAAATAGTATTGAGGAAGTAATATTTATGACTAAAGAACCATGAAGTATTACTTTTCTAACGGATCACGTCCAATACAATATATCCCAATATATTGCATCTATGATATGATTTGTATCCTTTACACATGATCAGTAAAACATAATCATCAATCATACATCATACTAATTTTATTTCATTGTAAAGAACTTTACATAAAACTAGGGACAGTTATAATAGTAATTGCATAAGCTAATGAGTTTTACTATCAAATCACACATTTGATGTTCAAAAGCAATATTAACTATTCAAAGACATGCTCAAAACGATATAAAGCGTACAACATATGCTAATGGTCCTAGGGCACTACTAACAATCTCCCACTTGCCCTAGGTCCAATCATACATGATCTTCAATCCTATTGACCTACTATGACTCTCATGTTTAGGTTGCGGGAGTGGCTTGGTCAATGGATCTGCAATGTTGTCGTCTGTATGAGATTTGTAAATTTTAACGTCTCCTCTATCAATGATCTCTCTAATCAGATGGAAACGCCTGAGAACGTGTTTGGATCATCGGTGAGATCTAGGTTCCTTAGCTTGTGAAATGGCACCAGTGCTATCACAATAAAGGTCCACTGGGTCCACAATGCTAGGGACGACACCTAATTCATCAACAAAATTCCTAATCCAAACAACATCTTTAGCTGCTTCAGAGGCAGCCAGATACCCAGCTTCTGTTGTAGAGTCGGCCATGGTTTCTTGCTTTGAGCTTTTCCAGCTCAAAACACCTCCATTCAAACAAAACACAAAACTAGATTGCGATCTAAAGTCATCTACATCAGTCTGGAAGCTTGCGTCTGTGTAACCATTTACAACCAGACTTCCTTCCTGACCTCCGTAAACCAAGAACATATCTTTAGTCCTTCTCAAGTACTCAAGAATGCTCTTGACAGCAGTCCAATGTGACTCTCCTGGGTCAGATTTGAAGGGATTCATGGGCGGAAACTCGTTCCAAACACCCATGGATCCTCCCCTGAAGGATCCGCTCATATGAAACAATTCGAAAAACAGCAAGAAAAACTTACGTTTTTGGATTCAAGAAGCTACTTCTTGAATGGAGGATGACGTTTCTTGGATCGGATGCTGCTACCGATTGATCTCCCTTTGCGGAAAGTCCCTCTACCGGTATCCACGCGACGATACGGGCAGCGATTGCTAGCTCTTCGTCTTTTCTGATTTTCGGGAATTAGAGAGAAAAGGGAGAGGCTGAGAATATCGAAATCTGATTTCGGTTTTCTTGTTTAATTGCGGCTGAAGCATTAACCTTCTAGGTTTCGGCTAAGAGATGTTATATAGAGTGTGAGAGTTTGTTACTAGAACAACTCCCGCCTCTACTCAACTTCTCTCGGCAGTGGGACTCTCAGAATCCCACGTTCCCTAGACTTTCGCTGGTAGTGGGAGTCCTTATCGGATAATAACTCCCGCGTAATCCCAACTATAGGTAAAATACCGAAATTGCCCCTATCTCTAATTCGAAAAATAAACACTTTATTATTTTCAGAAAAGTGAATGTCAGATACAATGAACCTAGACACATTCTAGATTCATTGAATCTGGACATGAAGCTCGTTAGCTCGTCTATGCGTGTGACCCTGTAGGTTCATATCACAATGGCAATGAAAACACACTTAGTAGTAGTGTGAGTTCATCACAAGCGGTCCCTAGCAGGACATTGTGACTACCCAAAGTGAATGAATATACAACGGAACCTAATATCAATCTACTATTTAATCCCTTTGTCTCGCGATATCCTAATTAAGTATAAGGCATGGTGGTCGTCACCCTTATTAAGCTTAATTGTATTTATGCTCGATCTCCAAGTAGACTGTTTCGACAAATAGCATTTGATAACCACTTTATCAAATACATTTGAGCACGGCCACGCATTTAAACAGTCTTTCCCTATCGAGGGGCCCATGGATATCTCTCTCTAATAATAGAGAGGGACAAATTCCTTACAATGTCTCTCACATTCAAGCTATGATAGGACACTACGTCCGATCATCAGTCGTATTGATTACTCTGTTACAAGTAACATCCGACTGAGTCAAAACGTGGCTCCATTCATACTAGAATCAATGAAGACAGGTCTAAGGATTCTAAAATAGTATTGAGGAAGTAATACTTATGACTTAAGACCATGAAGTATTACTTCTCTGACGGATCACGTCCAATACAATGTATCCCTATATATTGCATCTATGATGTGATTTGTATCCATTACACATGATCAGTAAAACAAGATCATCAATCAACAATCATACTAGTTTTATTTCATAGTAATTAAGCATTACATAAAACTAGGGACTTCTAGAATAGTAATTACATAAGCTAATGAGTTTTACTATCAAATCACACATTTGATAATCAAAAGCAAAATTAACTATTCAATTACATGCTCAAAAGATAATAAAATGCACAACATGTGCTAATGGTCCTAGGGCACTACTAACAAGATTGATATCTGCTAGTCATACTTAAAGCGAACGAGACATCCGGGCGAGTGCATATCATGGCATACCTAATAGACCCAATGGCTGAAGCATATGTGATCTTACTCATGCGCTCTTGGTCTTCCTTTGTGGAAGGTCCATGAGTTCTGCTGAGTTTAATGCCATGTGACAAGGGCAAGAATCCCTTTTTGGAATCTTGCAGACAGAACTGTCAGTACCTTGTCAATGTGTCCACTCTGGCTTAGGCCAATCATTTTGTTAGATCTATCTCTATAGATTCTTATACCCAAAATTTATGTAGCCTCGCCTAAGTCTTTCATGGGAAAACATTTCCACAACCAAGCTTTTACGCTTTGTAATGTGGGAATGTCATTTTCGATCAGTAAGATGCCATCCACATAAAGCACAAGGAACACTACAGCAGTATTCGTTACTTTCTTATAAACACAAGGCTCGTCTTCGTTTTTTATGAAACCAAATTCTTTAATTGCTTCATCAAAGAGACGATTCCAGCTTCAAGATGCACGCTTCAATCCATAAATGGACATTTGAAGCTTACACACTTTGCTAGGATTTGACGGATCAACAAACCCCTCAGGTCGTGTCATATACACATCCTCGAGAAGGTTTCCATTAAGAAACGTAGTCTTAACGTCCATTTTCCATATCTCATAGTCATAATATGCGGCTATGGCAAGTAAAATCCTAATAGACTTTATCATAACGACATGAGAAAAGGTTTCACCACAGTCAATACCATGAATTTGTCTATAACCTTTAACTACTAGTCGAGATTTAAAAGAGTGTATATTACCATCCATGCCGGTTTTCATTTTGAATCACCATTTCTTATCAATGACCTTACACCCTCCGGGTGGGTCAACCAAAGTCCATACTTGGTTATCGTACATGGATTGAATCTCAGACTTCATAGCTTATAGCCACTTATCTGACTCATAACTACGAATTGCCTCTTTGTAGGTAGTGGGTTCATCTTGATCAATCAGTTCAATGTGGTGATCATTAGTCACGAGAAATCCATATCTCTCAGGCTGTTGATGTACCCGACTTGACCTCCTTAGGCCTTGTGTCAAAGATTTAAGCTCAGTATCAACACGTGAGCTTGCTTGAAGTTCCAGAGCTGGTCAGATGTTGTTTGGGGATCTTGAATTTCCTCAAGATGGATCTTACTCCCACTATCCTTTTTGGAAATAAATTCCCTTTCAAGGAATAAACCATTACGAGCAACAAACACTTTGTTCTCTGATGGAAGATAAAAGTAATATATTTTAGTTTCTTTAGGATATCTCATAAACAAACACTTGTCAGATCTAGGGGCGAGTCTATCAGATAATAAGCGTTTTACATATGCCTCGCATCCCCTAATTTTGAGAAATGACAAACTAGGTCGTTTCCCTGTCCATATCTCATATGGAGTTTTCTGAACCACTTTAGAAGGAACTCTATTCAATATAAATGCAGCAGTTTCTAGGGCGTAGCCCCAAAAGGAAATTGGAAGACTGGTTTGACTCATCATAGATCAAACCATATCTAGTAAGGTGCGATTCCTACGTTCTGATACACCATTTCATTGTGGAGTGCCAGGAGGATTTAATTGTGAAACAATTCCACAACCCCTAAGATGTTCGTCAAACTCTTGGTTAAGGTATTCGCCACCTCGATCTGATCGAAGTATATTAATACTTTTACCAAGTTCATTTTGTACTTCATTTTGAAATTATTTGAATCTTCCAAAAGATTCTGATTTATGTTTCATTAGATAGACGTAGCCATATCTACTGAAATCATCTGTGAATGTGATGAAGTACTGAAACCCTCCTCTAGCACTTGTGTTTATTGGTCCACATACATCTGTATGTATGAAGCCCAACAAATCAGAAAATCTCTCACTTTGTCCAGTAAATGGAGCTTTAGTCATTTTGCCTAACAAGCAAGAATCACATGTCTCATAAGACTCTAAGTCAAATGATGTCAAAATTCCATCTTGATGGAGTTTAGATATGCGTCTCTCATTTATGTGGCCCAAACGACGGTGCCAAAAGTAGGTTTGGTTTAAGTCATTTGATTTAAACCTCTTTGTATTAATGTTATAGATGGGTCTTTTAATGGATTCATCGAGGTTGAGAATATAAAGCTCATTCATCAAAGAGGCATCTCCATAAAAGATACGATCTTTATGAATGGTGCAAATTTTATTCATAATATTTATTTAAAAACCTTCAATTTCCAAACAAGAAACTGAAATAATATTCCTACTCAAAGTTGGAACATAAAGACAATTATTCAGTTCAACAATAAGGCCACTTGGCAAAACTAAATTAAATGTCCTTGTAGCTACAACAACAACTCTTGCTCCATTAGCTACTCTCATGTCCATTTCTCCTCTTGCCAGTGATCTACTCCTTTGAACCCCTACACATTTGCACAAATGTGAGATCCACAACCGGTATCTAATACCCATGAAGTATGAACATACATGTTAATTTCAATAACATAAATACCTGGAGAGACAGTCAAACTGACTTTCCCCTTTTTCTTTTCTTCCAAGTAGAGCTTGCAGTTCCTTTTCCAATGACCTGGTTCATTGCAATGGAAGCAAACCCCTTCCTTTGGTGCCTTGGCCTTGTTTTGGCCATGGGCTTTCCCTTTCCTTTATTCTTGAAATTCCCTTTTTGAACCATTTAGACTTCAGGGGTCTTTTTGATTACTCGATTAAAAGTAACGTTCGACTGAGTCAAAACGTAGCTCCATTCATGCTGGAAACAATGGAGACATAAGGTCTAAGGATTCAAAATAGTATTGAGGAAGTAATACTTATGACTAAAGAACCATGAAGTATTACTTCTCTAACGGATCACGTCCAATTCAATAAATCCCAATATATTGCATCTATGATATGATTTGTATCCATTACACATGATCAGTAAAACATAATTATCAATCATACATCATGCTAATTTTATTTCATTGTAAAGAACATTACATAAAACTAGGGACAGTTAGAATAGTAATTGCATAAGCTAATGAGTTTTACTATCAAATCACATATTTGATGTTCAAATGCAAAATTAACTATTCAAAGACATGCTCAAAAAGATATAAAACGTACAACATATGCTAATGGTCCTAGGGCACTACTAATACCTTGATGGTTTTAAACTCTACCTATAACCAGATGATCAATAAAGGGATTTGTTGGGTATGTTTTGAAACATGTGTAGGATGGGGTGTGATTAAGAAATGATTTGTCTCTTCTGTATATCAGGAGTGATATCATGGTCCCCTTGAGGGAGTGAGACTAATTCATGTCCATGAACAAATGAATTGATATTGTGATATCCTTTTCATTGATTAGTCAACTCACGAATCAAGAAATAAAAGATTGAACTATACGGGTATGAAATATTCCATGACTTGTGTTCAATCAAGATATCGAGGAAAAAGGGATTAGCTACAAAAAGTTATAAAATGTGATTATGTCGAATCACCAGTAATAGTTGTAACTTAGGAGTAATTATGCGTTGCTATATACCGCTCATTACTGTGGACAATATGTTATCACGACCAACATTGCAAATACCTAATGAATCACACTTCTTAATCAATTGGATTTGTCTTGTTTGAGTTTTCATTTGATAATAGATGCTCAAATTAGATTGGACAATCAGTTCGATAAGGCCGACCAATATCGGATTGGTTGAATCGATCATTTGAGTCGAACTGGTCTGTTGAACTGGATTCTAGAAAACTGGAAGTTAGGGAGTTAGTAGTTGGGGTATGGTGGTTTATTATGGAATAAACCATCGACCCCTATATATTCTCTCTTTGTCTTAAAATTAGATGATATACAACACCAAAACAAGATAAAAAACAATTTAGATATATATATATATATATATATATATATATCCCCCTTTTTTGTTCTTCCAAAAGTTATCAAAAGAATTCTTTTTGAAGATTGTCTGCAAGTCATTTTGTTCTTCATTTTCTGGCTAGCACCAGAGTGTAGAACATCCATCCAAGTGGTCGCGTGGATACCATAGAGGCAAAGGATTGATCATCAGATTCTTGCTTGAATTCGACAACATTAACACATAAACCGTTCTGTTTTGGCATATTAAAGGTACTAATTCTAACGAAAACTAATAGGTTCGTACTCGTGACGATCCTAGTAATAAACGGATTCTAAGTTATTTTTCCGCTGCCATTTTTTTGGGAATTCGAATTTCTTTCTTACAGTAAATCATCACCAAATGATTTTCTGATCCTAGCTCTTTTTCTACGTCTTGGTTCAACTTCTTAAACGACATGTGGATGCTTTGTTCATTTGTTTTTACCAAGATCTTTCATTGTACTTACAAGGAAATACATCTTTCAAAAAATGATGCAGTCCTTGATTCCATTATGGTGTTTTTGTGAATGACTGCAATCTTTGAATCATGTACAAGAAACCATTATGAAGTACTATTTTGTGCATAACATATAAATATACAATCCACATTTTTAGGACCTATCTTTACCATCTTAGGTGTCGGTACTGCTACCTTGGCAAGACACCCCCACACTCGCAAGTGTTTGTAAGATGGTCTCTATCTTGTCCATAACTCATATTGAGTTTTTGCCATTTCCTTCCGGGGTATCCTATTCAAAAGATACTTGTTAGAGAAAATAGCTTCACCCCACATGTTTGAAGGTAACCATGAACTTATCAACATTGCATTCAACATTTCTTTCAATGTTTGATTTTTAAGTTTAGCTACTCCATTGAATTGAGGAGAATATGATGCAGTTCTTTCATGAACAATTCCATGTTTTCCACATAAGTCACTGATAGGCACCTCGTACTCGCCACCTCTATCACTCCTTAATCTCTTGATCTTTTTATCAAGTTGTTTTTCAACTTCAGTTTTATATAGAACAAATTTATCTAAAGCTTCATTTTTGCTCTTTAGCAAATATGCATAGCAATATTTCGTGCAATCATCAATAAAAGTAATAAATTAATTATTGTCTCCTCGTGTTTGAACAGATTTCAAATCACACACATCACTCTGAATTAATTCAACTGGTTCAGTTCTTCTTTTTATAGAGTGAAACGAAAACCTTGTTAATTTTCCTTCAATGCAAATTTCACACTTATCATTCAAATCGATTTGGAATGTAGGTATATAGTCCAAATACAAGGTTGCATGCCCATTTCTTAAAAACACTCCAGATTTTCTCAAAGTAAGCTTATCTGATTCAAACACCATACGAAAGCCATGATTGTTTAATAAGAATCCATATACAAGGTTCGTTCGAATCTCAGGCACATACATCACATCTTTCAATGTTAAAATCTTGCCAACGGTCATCTTCAAAAGCATATTCCCTTTCTCTTCAACAGAAGTCGTGGCAAAGTTTCCCATATATATATTTTCCCCTTGAACAGATTCTAAGGTGGAAAATGGTCCTTATTGGTGCACACATGTCTTGTAAGACCAGTGTCAACCCACCACTCTTTTGGGTTTAACCCGACCAAGTTCACTTCGGACACCATAGTAGATATATTAATATCCTCCATCTTCTTGGTCATGTCAATCATCGTGTTAGTGTCGTGATTCTTTTTCGGTGATCGACAACTGTCTCTTTATTTATCCCTTTGAGTAGTGAATCCACAATGTTATCTTTTGATTTTACATAGTCAATCGAGATAACTCATGTCGAGAGCGGTTTTCTAATGGCATTGTGTCTACGACGAATATGTCTAAACTTACCATTATACATAGCATTATGTAACCATCGAATCGCAGATTGGCTATCACAATGTATACAGATAGATGACACAAGTTTTTCTCATTTAGGAATATCCCCATAAAATGGCGTAACCATTCAGCCGCTTCTCCACATTTATCCAAAGCCTCCAACTTGGATTCCATTTTGGATTTGCCTATTATAGTTTGTTTAGTGAATTTCCAACATACAGTAGCTCCAGCTAGCTTAACTTCTATTTTCCAACCATTCCATTTTCCAATCATTTGAGAAACTATTTTCTCATTCAAATTAGAGCTTCATTTTCAACAGATTTTTCCCCTAAACAAATCTGGAAAGTTGCACTTTTGTAAGGCTTGGAAGTGGTCCGAATCATCCCACTACAACACTCTTTTTCCATGTACCTTAGCATTGTGATGATTTTGTATGATGTTATTTTGACTGCTGGAAGGCATGCAATAATCCGCCTGGACAAGTATGTTTCCTTCTCACTTTTACTTTTCCTGAATATATAGGAGATTTTCTATTGAGAGTATATAACTGCATGACTTTTCGCAAACTAGATTAACTACTACTTCAGTTCTATAAAAAAAAAAACGGAAAGCATTTTCAATGTCCAAATGCTTACAATATTCACTTTGGTTAAAGCGAGAATGGCAGAAGTGTACAAAATTTATGCACTTATTCAAAAAATAAAAATATAGATAAAAGAAATAATGAGAGAGAGAGGAACAAAAATATCTTTGCTCGACAGATACCAATTTTCTGATCAGACAAGATTTGAATATCAATTTTCTGTCTTATTGTAGATATTTATGAACCTTTTTCTTCCCAAAAATAATTAGAAGCATTAGAAAAAAGGTGAAAAGTGCCACTATTTTAATCCCTAAGCTAAAGATATTTAATCCCGAGGATAGATGAAAATCAAGCTGAATTGATATTGATGTAGAATTTACTAGTATTAAACAGCCAAATACCAATGCCAGATCAAGAAACAACAGCTAAAGTATCTTTATGCTTTTAATATTATTAAAAGCATAAAGATTGATCAAGTTTTGATTTGAGAAGCCTTAGACCATTAGTGTTTTCTGATTAGGCAAAACTACAAGTTGAGAGCTTCATTCAATTCCCTACAGATAGTGGGTAGCTACCACTTTCATCTGTATCATTATTTATCACATTTGTTTTCAAGAAATTAGGAACTTTTTGTAAATAGAATACGAGTGTTTTGTCATAATTAATTAGTTTATTTACCTTAACAGTACACCCCGTTAGGTTGATAACTAGAAAAAATTCTGTCATTTGTCAAGAAATAAATCAGGTTTATGAACTAGAAAAAATTCTACCTCATAACCACCCCACCCCCGCCCGGACCCAACCACAGACAATTCCGCCTCAGCACCGCCACTGCCAGATCCGGCCGTGGAGAATAGGAACATGAGAGGTCCACAAGAAAGGTCCTCCATTCCTGGATTATGAATTGAGAGCTCAATTTCTTCTTTCTCTGCTTTAAAACCCCAAAGAATATGAATCTCATCCATCACTGCTATTATACATAGTTTGCAATGGAGAATTCCCCAGTAATTGGGCTCAAAAGTTGGTGAAACCGAAACGTTTAATTTCTCTTCTTGGGCACAAGTTCTTGCAGCACTGAAAGAAAGCCAGCTAAATTGGAAAACAGAGGGAGGAAGAAGAAGAAGAAGAAGAGATATGGCGGTGGCTGGAAGGGGGGTTTATGACGGGAGGGGGGGAGGGGGAGGGGGGGAAAGAAGAAGAAGAGTGTGGGTAGTGGGTAATTGGGAAGTGGGCTGGGTCAAAATATGGGTTTGGGAAGTGAGTAATTGGTTAATTTGATATTTTGACAAAAATACCCCCACCCATATCGGCATGTGCTCGACACATGCTATTTTTTTGCCGGAATAGTGTAAAAATTCCAATCGCAGCAGCCCGTAAATAGTTACAGTCTAAAAATGTACAAAAAAGTTGTTTGTGTCCAAAAACCGAAAAGCATAAATTGTTATCGTCCAAAATGAGCTATATACCCTTAAAAATAAAGTAAATCCATTACAAATGATAACTAAAGTAAACAATAAAAATGTAAAAGTAAACAAGTAATAAAATAAAATAAAAATCACTAAGGGTTCGAGGTGCATGGCTCAAGTCTTCTCGGATTGATTCTAAGCCAATACCGCTTGCCAGGAAGACTCCGGATCACATCACCACCTGGTATGTTCTCGACTAGTCTACCTTATAGTTCCTGGTAGCATCGTATATAATCATCCCTAGGTGTGTTGATAGACCCTGTGGATATCGGGGGTACCAGCCACCCGATACAAATGTTTGGCATCCCGTAGTTGTAGATATTCCCGGTGCAGGTTAACCCAATTTATAGAGGTCTTTTCTTGGTGGGTGACCCGGTGTATATCCACATGGGAGCGCAAGGCAAACCGCGTGTCCGAGCATGTTCGGGAATAAACCTATAAACCCGAACTATCTCATGACTCTGTCTGGATGATACTGCTCGACGATCTCAAAGCATATCATCAAGACATGGACTAGTCGGATCTCAGGGAAAGAAGGCTCCCAATAACCATGACATCTATCAGCTGGTCCAAGTAGGGCGACCAAATAAACTATAAACAAATAAGGGTTAACAATATTTCGAATTTCACAATAATATTATAAAATTCTATAATATCAACAAACGATTATTTATTACCTCTTATTGAGCGTTCATCGCATCCAGTTGATCCTTGAAGATAATCGACTGCTGTGATGGAATGTTGTGAAAATCCTTAGTGGCATTCCATCTAGCACAGTAAGGGACTCACGGTGGAAAGATAGGTGATAGAATCCCCCGGAGATGCGTGCAGAATATAGAAATCTGCTCATAGGCCAACAACTGAGAATTTTAAAATTTAATTAAAAATAAATTCATAACAACAATAACATATGAAATTATAAAATAAATCTAGTGAAAGAATACATGTATCAGCAAACTGCACCCACAGATGTCCTTTGATTCCGTACGAGACGAAATACACATCTGCATGTACAAGAAAGCTAGGATTACGCTTCCCCAAAAATATGTATGAACCTCGTCTAGATCGTGTAGCAATATCTGGTAACGGATGGGCAACCTAGAGGCAGACTTGTTGGAGAACAGTATGCTGCCTAGGAGGACGAATAGTAGACCCCTTAATTTCTGGTGCACTTCATCGTAGATAGAATCATCGGGAAAACTACTCTCAAGATGGGCAAGGACATCACTCTTGTTAAGGAATTTACCCCTAAAAGATTTCTCCCTATTGTTAATCCCCAAAAAAAAATCCTTCACAATGAACATCCAAGCATCTTGGCTCTTGCTACCGCTCTCAGCTAAAGTAACTACATGACCCTCAAAAGATAGTCCCAGTCCTAAAAGGACAGGAACGTCCTCAAGAGTGATGGTCACCTCCCCGCAAGCCAGGTGAAATGCATGGGTCTCTGGGGTCTATCTCTCATCCAGGGCAGTCACTAGAGCGTGATCTACCTGCATATTTCCTATTCGACATAATCTATCAATGAAGTGTAAGACCGCCGCATGTTTGTTTATCTACTATATAATTCCAAAAACTGGATATCACAACGAATATAATCTAAGGTCAACACCGCTCCAAATAGATTTTTTCATATTTTAAACATGGACATTTATTCATATGCTGGGGTTAAAGACCAGCTGGTCCAATTAAAGAATTGTAGAGTCGCAATTCAAAGAATCCGTAAACATGGGACTCCTTGGCAATCAAGATTAATAAGGCCTCGTACTTCTAATGGTAAAGAGGCAAAATTCTCAAAATACATGGTTTGTTTTGTGTCACTTCCTATATTGGCTAAAAAATCCGCTACATTTTTAGCTTCCTTGTATATATGGGTGACATTCACATCTTTAGAAATAGAGAGAGCCGAGTGAAAACAAGCATCCAACTTCCACGATGCTATTTTTCTCTTTGAGATTGCATTTGCGAGAATTTGAGAATTGATTTTAATCAAGGAAATGTTCAATCTGAGTTTGGCTGCCAAAAGACAACCATGTTCCAGTGCCGCAATTTCAGCTCTTGTATTAGTCACATGTTCATCAATTTAAGAGGCATATCCTGCAATAGGCACCCCATTACCTTGCCTTAGAACGCATCCAACCCGTGCAGTTTCTGGGTTACCTCTAGCTTCCCTATCAATGTTGAGCATAACAAAACTCAATTCGATTGCGCAATTTAGCCATCTCACCACCTTTAGCTTGCGGATTCGATAGGCTGAAGTTGGGGGCCGGAGAAAATCCCCCTTTCGAGCTTTACCAACTGAGAATATGTAGTTGTCGAATTTCGGAGATATAGAGTTCCTATTCGCAACCTTGCTTTCAAAAAAGATCTTACATCTTGCTTTCCATATATGCCAAAGTACGGAGCTAGATATAACCAAAAGTTTCTCCTTGTATTTTCCTAAACCCGCCTGCCAACAATGATTCAACATGGCTTTGGGTGATATGTGAGCTCGAAGGGGAGGAATAAAATCTTCCTGTGATGCGGCATAGAGCCAAAGATGTTTCGCCAAGTCACACTCCAAAAAATATGGTGATAAGAGTCACAACCTTTATTGCAAGAACACCGCGTGACCACATTGAAGCCTTGTTTCCATAACACTTCCTCCAATGGTAAAAAAAATTATTTTAGAATTTTCATAAGAAAATAGACATTGTCTAAGGAAGTACCTTCGCCCAAGTCGTTTGTCGGGATAAAAGAGAGGACGAACCCTCTCTAATAAGCGATATGGATGATCGCAGCGAGAAACTACCATATTGTGTCGGCATCCAAACCAAATATATTTTCCTTCCTAAGGGGCAATTGTTGGGAACAAGCAGAGCACTTCACCAGGGACATGGCTGGTTAGCTCACCAAACTTCCAACGTGCTTGAGCCATAACTTGACTGATTTTGGCGTCTCGGAAGATTTAGCTTAGTGTAGGGAGCAGTGTTGCTAGGCTACCTTTGAGTGTGAAATTTTCTTAAAGGAATGAAGAGTCACCATTGCGAACAAGAAAACCCATGTTTGCTTCTGCCAAAGCTTTAATCGCGAGCATTTTGCGTCAAGCAAGAGAACTTGTCGAGTCATCTACAACAATTGTGGTGTGCTCCAAACCGTTTTAATATCGATCATGAAGAAAGAGAGCCCATAAGGATTTTGTTGTTCTAAACCTCCACCATAACTTAATAGCGTAAACACTGTAGTAATGCTTCATAGAGACCATGTCGAATACATTGGGGCATGTACCCCAGCATAAAGATTTCCAAGACATTCAGTGACGCCTCTTTATGGCAGTCCAATCCCCCCAAAGGAATCCTGCAAACATTCGCTCTATGTTTTCCAAAATGACCATAGGAGGATTAGTTGACGCAAGAATATGGAAACTAGTAGAGTATAAGACATGTTAAATCAAAGTAAGCCGACCCGCCATCTCTAGAAATCTTGTTTGCCATCCCTCAATGCGGTTTGAGAGTTTCTCCATCAAACCTTGAAAGTTTTCTGCTTTAGCCATCCTTTTGATCAGAGGGCACCTGAGATATGTGAGGGGGAAATCTCGTTGAACAAAGCTCGTAGCTGCTTGAATCACATTAGCCTGTCGATCGCCCGTCTTTGATGATACATAAAATCCAGACATACCAACATTCACCTTCTGGCTCGACACAGCTTCATATTGTTGCAATAATTCTATAAGCGTCTCAACATTTGGCATATTGCCATTCGTAAAAACAATAACATCATCTGCTAAACTCAAATGAGAAATATTATGAGAGATTGGTTTAGGGAGCATATATGGATGAATTTATCCCACGAACATAGCGTGATCCAATCCACTCGAAAAAAATCCAACTGCGATAATAAACAGGAGATGAGAGAGAGGGTCACCCTGCTTTACTCCTTTTGCAGCCTTGAAGAAACCATAAGGTGTACCATTGACTAATACAGAAAACTGTTGGAACTCAAGAGATTGCATACCAGATTAAGTATGTGATCATTGAAGCCAAACCTTTGTAGAACTCGTAACGAATAGGCATGAGAGAATCTGTCGAAAGCTTTCATCATGTCTAATTTGAGAATCAAATTCCCGCCGCGGACACGACGATAAAGATGTTGTACAAGTTCTTGGGCTAGCAATATGTTATCCGATATTAACCTGCCCTTGAAAAAACCAAATTGGTTAGGAGAGATAAGGCATGGCAATATAAGACATAAATGGTTAGCAAGGACCTTTGATATCACTTTACTCACAAAAGTACAAAGGGAAATAGGGCGATAATCAGCGAAAGACGAGAGATTAGTTTTCTTAGGAAGTAACATAATGTATGAACTAGACATGGATCTGGGTAACGGCAGACATCTTAACAAAGTATATCCCAACAACTTTGGAAAAAAAACATAGAGAATCCATCAGGACCCGAAGAGATGTTCTTATCCAAGGAGAAAACCGCGTCACGCACTTCTTGTAAGTTTGGAAATCTGTTTATAGAAACATTATCATCCATTGATAAAAGCCGTGGTACTACTGACATCATCTCGGGATTATCCTCCACGTCATCATCATTTGCAAAAAGTGTCTCAAAGAAAGCCGCCCCCTCCCTTCCAATATCCTTTTGATCTGTAAATTCAATTCCCAAATTATTACTCACTCTTGAGATAAACATCCATTTGTGCCAATTTGTATAAATTGAATGAAAATATTTGGTATTAGAATTCCCATCTTCCAAGCATTTGATCCGAGAATTTTGTTTCGAAAAGTTCCTCCATTAATAAAAAATTTGCATAAAATCCTTGTTGTTTGGAGGTCTCATATTGCAACATCTGTTGGACATGTAACAAACAAAATCTCGGCTTGTTGCACCCTTCGTTCCGCCATCCTCAAGTTACTATGGAGATTGCCAAAATTGTCTATATTCCATTGAATTAAAACCCGCTTTAACAACTTCAATTTCGCCATTAAAGAGACCATGTCATTACCCTCCAATGGCTAGGCCCAGCTTTCAGTGAACAGATTTTTAAAAGTTTGATGACTAGTACACATACTTTGGAACCGAAATGTTGAGCTCCTTTTGTGAATTGTGATGTGAACAAAGACATTTAAAGGACAACAATCTAAGATTGTGCGATGCAAGTGTTCCACCATAGTGATAATGAAAGCAGTATTCCAAGAAGTATTAACCAATATTCTATCTAGCCTTCACACCATAGGGGGTTCGAACTTCTGCACCAAGTAAAAAGACTTCCCGAAAAACCCACCTCAAGTAACCCGCAATCATGAACAGTATCCCAAAATTTTGAGATTGGTAGAGCCGCGGGGATTGTCTCGAAACTCTCATCTTGCCTTATTACAACATTGAAACTCTCGCTAACCATCCATGGGCCATTATGTGTGTCGGAGAAGCTGATCAACTAATCCCACAAGTCTCCCTGTTGCGTGTATTGACAACCAGCCATAAACCGAAGCACTTAAAAAATTATCGAACTTAACGTGTACAACCTGGTCATGATCACCAATAATTGATAAATCCACATTTCCATCCCAAAAAATCAAGATTTTACTAGTACAATGATTGAAACCCAATCGTGATGCAAATAAAGGTAAATACAAAACCTGTAGCATAGGTTCCAACAAAACTATAGCAGATAAACGATTTTCTCGGAGTAAATGTTTTACCCGAGCCACTAATTAATCATTACCAATTCTTCTAACATTCCATACTAGCAAATTTATTAAGAGAATTATACAGAAGCGTAAGAGTGAGTAGTACATACCCATCAAAAAGGTCGTGAGCCTCTTTGAGCTATACAGACTGATTTGTGCACATCTCCTCAAGAGCGGCCTTTTTCGTTACTTGTTTCGCTTTTATCCTCTCAGGATGTTCTTGCCCCATCTCAAATTGTCGGAGATCCACTTCAAGAATTTGGGATTCAGGCTGCTGTTTTGCCAAAGCCGCCCCTTGTGGCATCTTCATCCCATTGTTTTTGTAAGCGGTCAGAAAAGATCAAGAAATCCGCCCATCATTTCATCGGAACAACTTTTTTCTGAGACTTTGTCCCAAAAAAAGAAGTCGAACAAGCCTCATTTTCTACATCAATATGCTCAGTCGATGATAGGAACAACTTTGAGTCATCTTGACCTATATTCATGGGAAACGACCTTTCCGCTTGCGATTGACCTTCTGACAAATCATCTATTACCTTTTTATGAGGGGGCTGGTCCATTTCTTGAGATAATTCCACCTCCAATTCAATTAGAACAAAATATGAGACCCCTTGTCCATCATTAGGAGAACCATTCCCATTAATACGATTCCCATTCTCATTCGGACTAGGATTAGCAATCTCGATCCCAATTATGGCCACAATGTACTCCTTAGGATTCCAGTATCATTCGGACTAAGATTAACCGGTCCAATCTCCATCCCAAATCCATAATCCTCCTTGCTGATCTCCTTAACCGAATCAACCTCAACCATACAAATTCCATTCCTCATTAGGAGTCTTATCACTCCCAATCTTAATGGAACTAGGAATTGTACTAACCTTTGCCAATAATCTTGCTAGATTTGAGGGTCCAAGGTAGATTCTTTTTCTCTGAAATAGATTTCGTTGCAATTAAGACTGGTTTCAGGCAGCTGACCTTAGCTTTGGAGGGCATGGCGTCAGCCCTTGCATTTTCCATAGATTATGCGCGGCAACCTTGCTGCTGTGACCAATTTTCCAACAGGTGTCTCAATAATCCAGCAAATTCTCATAAGACATTTCTTGCCAAAATCCTTTCCCTATTCTCACGTGGGCGATCTATATCTGTGTGCATTCTAATTTCAACAAATTGACTATTACAGAAATTCGCACAACACTTGGCCTCGTAACATTCGCCGTTGGTTCGTCAAGAGCGAGCAGGGACACTAACGGCTGATGCAATTGAGAAAAGATATGATTTTTTATATAAGTGGATTGGTAATCCCTCAAATCGTATCCATACCAGAACAATTGACGATTCCACGGCCGGAACAAAATACAAATACATACTAGAACTACTGAAAATCCAAATACCCTTTCTCCAAAACCTACAATAAGCTTCTTCATTTTCAAAATGAATGATTACGTGTCTTGAAACTAGCCATCCAATCCAAAAAGAGCCCTTGAATTGGAACTTTTGAAAATCTCATTTCAGATAGTCGAGAGGAGGGCCGCGATGGGAAAATTTCCAGACAAGAGCAAGCTTTCATGGCTTCTCCAACGACGTTAGGTCCTCTTCTTCAATGATCAATGCTGGTGCTCCTTTGTAAGACCATAAATCTTTTGATTGGTAGGGCCGACTTCATCACAGATGGGGCGGTGACAAGATCGGCGAATGAATTTTTGGGCCATGCACCGCTGGTAGGGGCGGCGCAGCCGTGTGGACTGCCATAGGCGGCGAGGATTTTAAGTGCATGGGGGGAGGGGTTCGGTTGAGAGAGTTTTTTTCAAAGTAAGTATATGGGATAGTACAACGCTCCTAATAGCGCTCGATCGGTACTCACACTGCTTATACAAAACATCGACGTTCAAAGGACCATGATAGAATAGCGAGGGTGTCATGGGCACGTCTTCCATCTAAAAATATAAAATTTAAATTAACACAAATTTTTTTTTCACTAATTCAACAATAACAAGTATAAAACACATAAACCCACATCTTACAATTTTCAAAAATTCAAATCAAATTAATCAATTATAACAAAACACATACAATATCAAATTAATTCAACAATAACAATTATATAAAAACCATACATTGCTCCAAATTAAAATCCTAAAAATTAATAAATATTCAATATATATTAATTAAATTCTAATAAAATTAAAAAATACATAACTAACTATATATCAAATAACATAACCTTAACATATAATCCAAAACATAATTTAATTGAAAACAAAAATTAATTCTGAATTTATCACATTTTTTTTGAAGAATTATCGAAACAAAAGTTATTTCCTTCGAAAAATTAGGAAATTTTTGTAAATGTAATACGAGTGTTTTGTCATAATTAATTAGTTTATTTATCTTAACAATGCACCCCGTTCGATGGATTACTAGAAAAAATTATGTCCTTTGTCAAGTGAACAAATCATAATACCGAAAATTATCTCCAAGAAAATAGGACCTATGCGATCAACCTAACCTAGCCTCCATGGCCACCTCTACACTGGCTCCGCCCCTTAGCGGTAGTGCCTAGCCCAAAAATCTCTCGACATACAAGGGAGAACTGACTCTAGTTATGGAAGAAGACGATCTCACATCGTTGGAAGGCCATGGAAGTAAGCGCTCGTAGGCAAAAGAGGGATTTCCACAAACTCTGATTCAAATGAACTTATTGGATTGGTGGATTAAATTCAAGACATGTTATTATACGTTTCGCGCATGAAGAAGATTATTGCAGATTTTGGAGGAAGGGAATCTGGGTTTTTAGTGGCTCTCGGATGAGATTTTTCAAATAGACATACGAGTTTGATTCGGTAGTGGAGTCGTCCATTGTGCTGGTGTAGATTCGATTGGAGGGGCTGCCCCCTACATTTATTTAATAAGGCTTATCTTTTTCGATTGCTTCTGCCGCAGGGATTCCGCTAGTTCTTGATGAACCAACGACGAATGTACTATTGGAGTTTACATTTGATATAGGTGCTAAATTAGATTGGGCAGGCTAAATTGGGTTGGGCGTTCGATTGGTTTGGCAAAAACCAGACCCGGTCAATCCGATCGGCCGAGAACCACTTATTCGGTCGACCGGACCAGTAGGACCAGGTTAAAGCCGGTCATCAACATGTGTGAGGGAGTGTGTGTGCAATGTGTGAGTGCTTGTAGTGGGATAGAAATAATGGGAGAGTGAGGGGTTAGTGGGTGATTTCACTAACACCACATTTGATTAAGAATTTTTCTTTATTGGTTTTCACTCTCTTAATTTTTCCATTCCTCTCTTGATTTTTACACTTCCCTGCCGTGAGTAATATTTAAGGAAAAAATAGATTTTTCCATCTCACTTATACACACTCTCAAGAACACTTAAGAGAAGAAAATACAATTTCCTTATCGCTTTGATTTCCGGTCTTCCTTAGTGACCTATACTTTGTGGATTCCGGAGATATGTGTTTCTAATCTTCGGAGCTCTTTGGACTAGAATCTAAGACGCAAAGAACAAGTCCAGATGTTGGTGTGTGGACGCCGGTAGAGACTGGAGTCTGAAGGTTGTCGTTGGTGGTTCTCAGTAGCAAAATCCGAGCAACATCGATTTGATCGATAATGGTATGTTTCCTATCACAAGGCATTGGTATTTTTTCGTGAGTAGATCCTTTAAAAGAACGTAATCCCATTTTACTTTCCGCTACGTTTATCTAGGGATTACTATTTTTTCCTTTCAAGTGGTATCAGAGCCTATCACGAGAACCCAATCACTTTGTTTATGTGTTATCGTGTTTATAGTAGACGGATAATGCATATCATAGGATGTTATTTACCTTTGTACAGCCTCTGAGAAGTTGTTTAAGTTGTTAAACAATCCCGGAAAAAATTGTAGATTCGTATTTTTGGATGTTTCTAGAAAATAGGATTTTCCTACTCCTTAGAATTCGGCCGACCGGTGACCAATCACGGTCTACCGAGGCTAGTATGTTTTCAAGACGGTCATTCAGAAATGTTCTGGGTAGACCGAGGTGGACTAATTTTACACTCTTTTGGTTACTGCCTTATCGCAGCCGACCGGGAGTACGGCCTGGGTCGCCGGAAAGGGGCAAGAAGTGTGTTATTGCGCTTTTAGCATGATTGTCGTGTTATTTGAGCATGGTGCATACTAATAGCCTTTGACCCAATGGTTTTTTTTATTATAATATGGCATGCGTGTCGTGCCTTATCTATTCATTCTTGTTGTAATTTTAATCTCGGATGTAACTCAAGAATTCTTTCAATTATGTAAAAGTATAGAATAGGATTTTATGTTTTTACATATGTAACAAGTGATGAAGAAAGACGTCCATCAAATGGAGGAAACCACAAGGAGGTGGAAGACAATAGATAGGTTTTGTTGTTTTTCACTTTTAGATTGACCTAGGATTTTCCGTTGGCTCGAAAAATTCGTATAGGGGCTATTACTATGTTACGGTTTTATTTACTGTTTTTTGCATAAGATGCATGATGCATGTTTTACAGCTTTAAAGCTTGTGTTTAAGACGTATAATAAGATTATACACCGTTTGGTGAGACAATTTAAAAATCCCTCAATTTTAAATATTAAGTCTATTGCCTTCCAAGTGGGGCCCTCGTCAAGGCCAAGATCGACAGTAGTGTGAACTTCCGAGTGGAATAAGCGTTTGTCTATCCTGGTGAGGTGCGAAGGATAAGTTAGTGATATCCACAGGTCAACCTTAGGTCATACTTAACCGGATTTCCAATCCGAGCTTTGTAGCCAAAGCTGCCTCGTTATTGGGTCTGGAGGCAAATGGTTTAGATGTGTATTTATGTACTTAGGGTAAGTGTTACCTACTTAACCAACCAAGAGTCACATAATTGATGGGATTAGCAAACGTTGCTTACCTAAACAACCATATCTCGAGCTTTATAGCCAAAACTGCCTTGAGATTGGTGATATATGGATCTTGGTCATACTAGAAAGTTTTGAACTTTCCGAATGAATAATTGAGGGTTATTCATTTGAAGAAAATAGTGGTAGGAATCATTAAATAAAGTCCTTTTAATTATTTTAAAATATGACAACTAAAATTTTGCAAACTCTTCTCTATAGATATAATGGCAAATGCAATCGTTGCATCAAACTCTTTATCATTGCGATCCTTCCTTGAGAAGGACAAACTCGAGGGAGGAAACTTTCTCGACTGGTACAGGAACTTAAGAATCGTTCTCAAACACGAGAAAAAACTGTATGTTCTCGAGGAACAAATTCATGATCCACCAACCGCGGGGGCTCTGGCCGCTGAAAGAAATGCTTATCGTAAGCACTTAGATGACGCATTAGATGTGTCTAGTCATTGTTAGTGGCCATGACCTCTAAGCTTCAGAAGCAACATGAGGAAATGAGAGCTTTCGATATGATTAATCATCTAAGGCAACTCTTTCAGGGTCAAGCCCGCCAAGAGAGATTCGATGTGCCGAAATCTCTATTTCAGTGCGAAATTGCAGAGGGAACACTAGTTGGAACTTACATTCTGAAAATGATAGGCTATATTGAGAGCCTCAAAAAACTGGGATTTCCTCTTATGCAGGAGCTATCCACTGACTTGATTCTGCAATCGTTTCCTGAATCATTCAATCAGGTTGTATTGAACTACAACATGAACGAGATAGAAAAACCTCTCCCGAAATTGTTGAAGTTGTTGAGGACTGCCGAGAAGGAAGTAGGCAAGTCCAAGGCCATTTACATGGTCAACAACAACAGGGGCAAGTCAGCCTAAAGGCAAGCCTTCGGGCCAACCTAGCCATTCTGAGAAAGCATTGAAACCCAAGGGCGATGTGTCTAAGCATGAAAATTGTTTCCATTGTGGACAGAAAGGATACTGGAAGAGAAACTGCACTAGTTTTCTTGCCGGCAAAAAGCTTGAAAAATGAGCAAATGATGCTTCTAGCTCAGGTATTTATGTTATTGAGATCAACTTGTCAACATATGTTAATGTCAACCTAATACCCCTAGGACCATTAACATATGTTGTACGTTTTATATCTTTTTGAGCATTTCATCTGAATAGCTAATTTTGCTTATGAATATCAAATTCGTGATTTGATAGTAAAACTCATTTGCTTATGTAATTGCTATTCTAGTTGTCCCCAGTTTTATGTAATCTACTTTACAATGAAATAAAACTAGTATGATGTTTGATTGATGATTATGTTTTACTAATCATATGTAATGAGTACAAATCATATCATAGATGCAATATATTGAGATACATCGTATCAGACGTGATCTGTTAGAGAAGTAATACTTCATGGTCCTTATTCATAAGTATTACTTCCTCAATACTATTTTAGAATCCTTAGACCTTATGTCTCCATTGATTCTAGCATGAATGGAGCCACGTTTTGACTCAGTCGTACGTTACTTTTAATCGAGTAATCAATACGACTGATGATCGGACGTAGTGTCCTATCATGGCTTGAATGTGAGAGGCATTGTAAGGAATTTGTCCCTCTCTTATTAGAGAGAGATATCCATGGGCCCCTCGATAGGGAAAGACTGTTTAAATGCATGGCCGTGGTCAAATGTATTTGATAAAGTGGTTATTAAATACTATTTGTTGGAACAGTCTACCTGGAGATCGATCATAAATATAATTAAGCCTTATAAGGGTGACGACTACCATGCCTTATGCTTAATTAGGATATCGCGAGACAAAGGGGTTAAATAGTGGATTGATATTAGGTTCCACCGTAAATTCATTCACTTTGGGTAGTCACAATGTCCTGTTAGGGACCGCTTGTGATTTATGAACACATACTACTACTAAGTGTGTTTTCATTGCCATTGTGATATGAACCTACAGGGTCACACGCATAGACGAGCTAACGATATTCATGTCCAGATTCAATGAATCTAGAACGTGCCTAGGTTCATTGCGTCTGACATTTATTTTTCTGAGAATAATAAAGCGTTATTATTTGAATTAGAGATAAGGAGCATTTTCGATATAGCTGGGATTATGTGGGAGTTATTATCCGATAAAGACTCCCACTACCAGCAGAAGTCTAGTGGACGTGGGAGTTAAAGACTCCCACTGCCGGGAGAGGTGGTAAGGACGTGGGAGTTGTTTTTTGAAACAACCTCTCACACCCTATATAAACCTCTCTTGGTCGAAACCCTAGGGAGGAATTAATCAGTTGAAAAATTACCAAAACCTAGAAATCAGATTTCTTATTTTCTGCCTCTCCCTTTCTCTCTAATTCTCGAAACTGAGAAAATTCAGAAGAGCTAGCACTCGCTGATCGTTTCGTCGCGTGGATATCGGTATGGAGTAATTTCGCAAGGGAGGACTCAAGGTGATTGATGCCGAGAGTCAAAGACAGAACCTTTCCATTCAAGAATCAAATTCTTGAACCAGGAAACGTAAGTTTTTCTTTGTATTTTCGATTCGTTTTGTATGAGAGGATCCTTCAGGGGAGGACTCATGGGTGTTTAGAACGAGTTTCTGCCCATAAATCCCTTTATTTAGGACACTTTGAAAAAAATTAAGTAACTCAAACAAATAGTAATCTTTCTGTCACAATTCCAATAATACCCATTCATTCCTCCCTCTCTTTCACTTTTCCAATAAAAGATATGTTCAGGGTATAATTGGAATAAATTGTTGACACTTAATAAAAGACATTTAATGACAATTAATTTGGATACATATATCCAACCGCTGCCACCTCCTGCTCTAGCATTGCCAAAGTTTGTGTTGAAGTGGATTTGCCCAATAGGATTCGTATTACAAATGCTAAGACTGGCAATGGTTATTGGCAATCAATTGAGTATGATGATCTCCCAGAATATTGTCTTCGAAGTATGAGAATCGGACATAACCATGATCACTGTGGAAATAACAAGAAGTTGCCGCCACCATGATCACTGTGGGGAAGAAGAAAGAAATCCAACCACCAACTCCGATTTCGAGAACCATATACTCGGGGGTACAAGTAACCGCCCCCAGTCAAACAAGCCTGGATTGTGTCGGGTAAGACCCGTCAAGAGACCGCCCTAAATCCCGTGACTGCGCCTCCGGTTCTGGTTTCAATAAAACGGAGGACACGTCGTTAGCCCCAATTATGATACCAGATGAACATAATTTCGCTCTTATTGGAAAAAAACTCTTCGACCCATTGGTTGCGGTGGATTCTGAGCCCAAAGATATCCCGACAGAGTCACCGCAACAAGATGCTCAACAGAAATTGTTAACTCCGGTGAAGATCGCCTCGGGTAGCGTCGACGACATCAAAGGTGGCGGCAAAAGTCCTTGAATTGCCGAGGAAAACCAATCTCATTTTGCCGGCGGCGTTGCTGATCTTATGCCGCGAGATGTAATTGATGTAAATTTTAAGGATATAGCGGCAGCACGTCGCTTAACGGAATTATCAGTGCCGGTTTTGCCTACTCCGGTGAATAATCAGTCGTTGCTTCTGGAGCAAGGAATTTCGGTCACACTGTCCGACCCTCATGTATCTGACCCGACCGGGACTGGAATAGACAGCACATCCGCTACCCGATTGGGAACTGGGGCTGAAACTCAACCGAGTTCGGAGCCTGGTGTAGTAGTGGGCTTGGGCTTGGTTTCAGAAGGCCCGGCTGTGCTGTTGGAAGCACCAACACCAGCAATTTGGTTTTCTGTTTCCATGACAACTACAAATGGAAAATAAGTTTGAAGACTTTTTCAAAACTATTACTAAATATAATAGTTATATTAATCGTAAATAACAAAAGAAAACAAAAAAGACAAAATTGAGGCTTGTGTTGGACACAATTTCCATAAATCGGATTCGCCTCCTCCCGGATTAGTGCTTGAGTCTTAAAAATCGTCCGTTTCCCAGGATACTACGGGAACGCATAGACTGGTCTGCCCTAAACAGCTCCACCGACGAACTAGTACATAGACTGTTGATGAACACCAGAATATATAGAAAATGCAGAGAATTTCGGAGAGTTGGAGAGTGTCTCTGAGTGTGCAGATCAATGGAAAATGAAGCTCTATTTATAGGTTGGAAAGAGCATTTGAATTAATTGTCACAGATGCCCAAATAAATTTGGCTGCTATAATCACTACAAGAAAATAGTGTTACAGATACGGACATTTCCGTCGCTAAACATAGTTTAACGACCGATGAACGACCTACTAACACGGTCGTGTATTTTTCGTCGCAAAGAACATTACCGACCGACTACCGACGACAAATATCGTGACTGAATATTCGGTCCCTATTTACCGACCGAATTCCTACCGAATGGTCAACATTGTTGACTTTTGACTTTGACTCTATAATGACCGATTGCAGACGCAACTATAGCGACCAAAGTTACGGTCCCTATTTACCGACCGAAGTCCTACCGAATGGTCAACATTGTTGACTTTAGACTTTGACTCTATAACGACCGAATACTGACGGCACTTCATGCCTCTATTTACCGACCGAATGCCGACCGAGTGGTCAACATTGTTGACTTATGACTTGGTCTATATAACGACCGAATACCGACGGCACTCGGTATTCGGTCGCTAAATTGTTTTTATTTAAAAAAATAAATCTGAAATTCAATTAAATCCCTGTTATAAAAAACAGCAATACACACAAGAATACAAACCGTAAAATGATTAATAAGATCCCAAATAGCAAAAATAACATTACATAACCAACTTTACACTTCTCATTTACATTACAACACTCACAATCAAAGTGCGCACTTCTCATTACATTACAATACTCACAAGCAAAGTGCACACTTTGAATTACAACTCTCACAATTAAAGTGCACACTTTGAATTATCAAAACTCACAATCAAAGTGTGCACTTCTCATTACATTACAATACTCACAAGCAAAGTGCACACTTTGAATTACAACTCTCACAATTAAAGTGCACACTTTGAATTATCAAAACTCACAATCAAAGTGTGCACTTCTCATTACATTACGACACTCACAATTAAAGTGGACACTTTGAATTATCAAAACTCACAATCAAAGTGTGCACTTCTCACAATAAAAGAAAACACTTCTCATAAACTCTTTGATGTCATTTATATGTATCCTTGGAAATGCATGAGTATCAATATGAAAATTCAAGAATCAAATTACTTTAAAAAAGTTATACAATACGACAATTAATTTATGAAATTCCGCGAAGCGAGAAAGAGATTAATCATTCTAAATCATCGTCCGACATAAACTCATCCTCTTCTTCAGAATTGTCATCACCCGACATAATTTCGTCATCATCATAATCATCATCATCATCATCATCTACACGGCTCGTACCGGCCACAAGCACAACTTCTATTTCCCCTGACATGTGTGCAAGTTGACCAACTTCAATAACAGTTTGATCAATGTGACTGGTCTCCTCCTCGCGTACTTCCTCCTGATACGGTAATGGAACACCAGGAACGTCAATTAGACATGGTTTGGAACGACAAACAGCCAACCAATCAGCCCTAGATGTTGTCTTACTACCCGGATAAGGTGTGTAGTAGACTAAGAAAGCCACCAGCGTGGTGGGGCGGACCTCCGTTTTATTAAAAAGCCAAAAGCAAGGAGGGGGACTTAAACCAAAACCTCCAAAACAAATACACAAGAACTAGCAAAGATAAAATGCAACCTTGGACATTTATCATATGCCCATGGGTGATACAAAAAACCTAAGCTAGCATGCAAAGCGATAATAGTCAACCTGCCTCATAAAGGGCCGTTGAAAAATTACAAAGATGATAATGATATTATCTCCTAAATATTACAATAGATAAAGCCTATTTGATGCGAATATAATGAGTACCACACTGATCGAGTTTTATGAGGCCATGTATTGAAGGGGGTAATGAGTGTAGACTAGAGAAAATATTCGAATTACCTGTAGTGGTGGCAAGGTTTGCCAAAGCGTCTGCAACTGAATTAACCTCCCGAAAAACATGAAAAAACCTGCAAGTGCCAAAAAGATAAATAACCCGCCTAAAAGAAGTATCCAACTTCCAAGAAGAGATACGACCAGCAGCCATCGCATTAACAAGAACCTGAGAATCTGATTGTATAATGAAATCAGAGAAACCCCGGTCTCGCGCCATCCGCAATCCCTCCAACAAGGCAAGTAATTCCGCTGCCATACTTGTAATTGAATCTCCCAAAAAAACAGAGAAAGTCGCAAGGAAAATACCATTAGAATGCCGAAAAATGCCACCGATTCCTGCAGGTCCCGGATTGCCTTTTGAAGCTCCATCAATATTAAGTACCAGACCCGTATAATCAATGTCACATCCCCATCGGATCACCATAATTTTACGAGGAACAAAGTCCAGTGAATGCGATATACCTTTGGCCTTAAGCAAAACAGTAGTATCCTTCCCTTCATAGAAGAAACGAGACCTTGCCTTCCACAAAATCCAGCAAGCAGAGCAGGCCATGAGAAGAACAAAAGATCGTGAGCGAAAGTTGGGAGCATACCACCATAAGGACAGCATAGCTCGGATACCAGCAAAAGATGTATCCGGTATAGTCAAATTGACCGAGCCCAATGCCTCTTGCCAAGTTACTCGCGCTAGTTCACATGCTACAAAAACGTGGCCGTAGGTCTCCAAGCCGGTATGACAGGAGCAACGAGAAGCCAGAGACACTCCATAACGTTGTCTATCCTCATCCAAAGCTAGAAAACGATTCATTAGTTTCCACATAAACAGAGAGATAGATAGTGGTAGTACCTTATGCCAAATGCAATTACGCGAGAAAAGTGGAGCGCCGGATCCACGAAGGATTGCCAAAACCGAGGCAAGTGTAAAAACTCCGCGAGAGTCCGCCATCCAAATTAGTTTATCACTCTCCGTAGAATGGGAAAATTCTGGCAAAGTTACAACAAAGGCCGCCGGCACGTGACCCCACATCGCTCTCCTGTTCCACTCGTGGCCAATAAAATAGTCACAAATTCGGCTTGTCCCCAATGATGTTGACAAACCAGGGGCAATCGAATCTAGTGAACCTTGATGTGTAAAGTTCTCATAATAAAAGCTGGAATCCCCATTTCTTATAAGAATACCAATATATTTCTCCACTTCATCTTTAACCAATAGCAAGCGACGCCAAGTAGGCGAACAACCCAATACAAAATTCCCTTGCTTGACATGATTCAGGCCCGCACAGTACCGTGTTTTCAAATAGTCCGCCCACAATGAAATTCCATTCCGAAAAGTCCACCACATTTTCCAAGAAAAAGCCACATAATTTTTTTTTTTGAAGAATAAACCCCCACACCATTACATTCAACAGCGCGAGACATTTTATCCCAAGACATCCAGTGACGACGCTCTTTCCCATCCGTTTGGCCCCAAACAAACCGAGAGAACATCCTCTCCAGTTTGGACATTACCAGTTGTGGCACATTGCAAGTAGTCAAAATATGAAGAGTCTTAGAATTGAGTACCGCACGAATTAACAAAAGCCGACTAGCCATAGACAACAAAGATCGCTGCCATCATTCCATACGAGCAGCTACTTTTTCAAGTAAAGAATTGAAATAGCGTATCTTAGATCTTCCCGGAAAGAGAGGACAGCCAAGAAAGGTCATCGGGAAGTCCCCCTCAACAAAGCCAGTCACCTCCTGTATCATAGTTCTCTGACCCGCCGCAATCTTAGTAGAAGCATAATAAGAAGATTTGCCCACATTAACTTTCTGTCCAGAAGCCTTTTCGTAAGTAGCATTAAAGTTCATAAGTGTTTGCAGGTTCCGTTTCTGACCATTAGTAAAGATAATAATATCATCCGCAAAGGCCAGGTGAGAAACGGTAAAAGGTTGTTTGAGAACATGATATGAGGACAACGCTCCCGAATGTGTTAAAGCGTTCAGGCCCCTAGAAAGACCCTCAGCTGCAAGAATGAAAAGAAGCGGGGGAAAGAGGATCCCCTTGCTTGACCCCTCTTCCGGCATGACTATAACCATACGAGATGCCATTGACCAAAACCGAAAACCAATTGGAGCTCAAAATATTGCGGATTAGATGGAGAAAATGTGAACCAAAACCAAATCGCTGCAATGTCTGAAGAAGGAAAGAATGAGATATCCGGTCGAAAGCTTTCATCATATCGAGTTTAATGAGTAAATTTCCGCCACGCACTTTATGATTAATGGAATGCACCAATTCCATGGCTAATAAAATATTGTCCGAGATTGAACGACCCTTTACAAAACCCGTTTCATTAAGAGATATCAGAGCTGGTAATAGAGTCCCAAGGCGAGAAACAATAACCTTAGTTACCACCTTATTTGCAAAATTACATAGAGAAATATGTCGAAAACTCGTGAGATTAGTTGGATTCTGGGACTTTGGAAGAAGAATAATAAGTGTGCTCCCCATACCCTTAGGCATTGGAAGGCCAGCCCAAAAGTCACAAACCGCTTGCACCACATCACTCCCCACTATCTCCCAATTATCTTGGAAAAAACCACTTGAAAAACCATCCGGACCTGCTGCACTGTGCTTATCTAAAGCAAAAACCGATGTCCGAACTTCCAAAACAGAGGGAAGAGCCGAGAGAGTCTTATTAGCCGATTCATCAATCAAAGAAGGAATGGCATTTAGGATGTCATCCATTTGTTGCGGCTGTATCGCAGCCGTGTATAAATCAGTGTAAAACCGGAGAGCTTCCGCTCCAATATCTTTCTCCTCCGTCAACCATTCACCACTATCCGTTTGTAATGTGGAGATATGCAATCGTTTTCGCGTATTCTTACACATTAGCATGGAAATATTTAGTATTACTTTCGCCTTCTTGTATCCACTTAATTCTTGACTTTTGTCTCCAAAATGTTTCCTCCGCATCCAAATAAAATTGGTAATTTTGTTTCGCCCCCATCCAGGCTTCTTTTAGATCCTCGGCCGGAGCAGCATCAAAAGCAGCTTCTGCCGCTGCTACCAAATGTTCAGCTTGTTTCAACCGTGTAGTGACATTGCCAAAGCATGTTTTATTCCAAACACACAGTACCCCCTTTAAACGTTTCAATTTTCCTGTCAATACAACCATACCGTTGCCTTCTAATTGCTCTTCCCAGCTCGATTTAACAAGATTAAAAAATTGAGAGTGCTTAGACCACATATTCTGGTATCGGAATGAAGAAGAACGCCCCCCATTACTAACTCTTGTCATTTTAAGTGATAAAGGACAATGATCTGACAGTGGTCTATGCAAATGCTCTAATCTCGTCATAGGGAAGAAGTCATGCCACTTCGTGTTCACCATAATACGATCAAGACGTCGCAACAAAGGCGGAGAGGAACTCCTGCACCACTTATACGGGCTACCAACAAAGGGAATATCCAGTAAACCACAATCACCAATCATATCTGCAAACTCAGAAATAGGCAAAGAAGCAGGAATAGAGCCCAGACTCTCTGACGCACTTAACACCACATTAAAATCTCCCCCAACCAACCAAGGGACATCATGTTGTGATTTAAATAAAAGCAACTCATCCCATAACGCCCTTCGTTGTGTGTAGGCACATTTGGCATAAACAAACGATAAATATATCGCGCTTCCCACATAATTATTCACCAATACGGTTAACAATTGTTCAGAATTACCCACCACTGAAATGTCCAAACTACCGTTCCAAAACAGCCAAATTTTGCTATTAATATTACTCGCACCCATATCAAAACCAAGAAGATGGACATAAAAAGGTAAGTCAATAGCATCCAACATAGGTTCCATAATCTCAATGAATGATAGTGCATTATCGGAATTAAGTTGTCGAATACGGGCAATAGACTCCTTATTCCCAACTCCCTGAATATTCCAAAATACACAATTCATAATAATCATATAAGAAAAGTATATGAGTCCCTTAAAGGGAGGTACATTTAGTCTTCTCCTCAAGACGAGAAGACTTCCTTGAAGCAGCTATTGCTTGTTTTTTCGGTCTTCCTGCGCGGATAACCGGTTCTGCATCGATGGCAGGCTGCTCCATGGGTGATAATGTCTAAACATTCAGCATTAATTCTTCTGATTGGCCAGCCAAAGGAAAAACACCCCCCTACAACAACAGGAGCTGTTTCGCTTGTAGCTGGTATCAGGTCTTGTTCTATTGAGAGATCAGCCGGCCCCGAATCTCCACCCACTAACTTAGGCTAGAGTGCGAATCCTTCAGCCTCCCCCGAGCCTTGGTCATCTGACCTTTGGCCCCCTTCCACTACAAGCGCAACAGCCAGGCCTTCAGTTGTTGACCCCGAGACCCCAGCAACATCAGGTAGCAGAGTATCCGAGTCCGAGAGCACTGCAACAACAGGCTGAAACAGAGCAGCCGGAGCAGAGACATCTACTGGACTGAGTAGGTTATGATGTAGAAACGATCCTTATCTCAGGACCCGATAACCCGGTCAGAGGTCGTGTTGGATTTTCTGTAGCAAGAATCTGCAATTGAGCCAAAAATGTTGCTGAATCCGTCAATGTTTTTCCCCCGACAGACTGAGACATCCTGGGATCCGTGGATCGTAGTTTATCACATCCCACCCTAATATCATCAATTCCTCTAGTAATTGGGGAAGAGAGAACAATTGGTTCCAAAGGCTCCGACATTACAGGCCCCAAATTCAGAGGCTTTTCCAACTGTAGAAACCAAATCAATAGTATTCGCAATGGCAGGTTGGATTGAAGGTTTCTCTTTTGGCGGTTCCACAATCCGCTAAGTGACCGTAATCCGTGGTCGCTTTTGAGCCAAACCGCCGGCTTTCGTATTCCTTTTGAACTACAATCCCCGACGACAAAGTCTTCAATACATCCTTTCTCGACTTTCCAGATTCTCGCCGCCTCGAGCGTATCGCCTGGGTTTTTTCCCTTTACGCTTTTCCCGCATGTATGGACGCATGAATCGGGCCGCTTTGATCGGGTGGTAACGATGCATGATGCTTAGAACACTGTTTTTCCGAATTCCGACTTGTTGACATTGGGAAGCAAATACAAATTGATCGTAACCCTGGTACGTTCTTTTCCTATGTATTTCTACAAGTTTATATTGGGGATGCACCCTCAAACCTCGATTTGGAGTAGAATCAAACCAGTCGCATTTGAAAATAATTATTTTTTGGTAAGGTACTCCAGCAAGCTCAACCTCAATGACTTGCTTTAACTCTCCGTAATAATCTCCTTTAACCCATACCCCACTCGCTTTGTCGCTCTTTTCCATTGCTGCGGGATTTTGTGTGAAATCTATAACCGCTAACAAAGTAACCCGCAGTATGACATCACTCTCCTTGACGGGTCCCATGAAAGATTTTTTCAACAACCTTTCTGAATGTTCCTGAGGCTATGTATCTCGTTGAGAACAACAAAATTTAAATTAGTTTAGTTTAGGCATTGTTAAGACAAATACATTTCTTTACAATACCAACTTACATGAGTTCCAAACCATTTGGAAAAATCATTATAAACCCGGCTTTGAAGTTCTTCCTCCGTTATCTGCGGAGTTTGGTCATGTACTTCACTGACAAATTTCCTGAGTTACAAATTAAATGACAATATTGTTAATCGGCTAATTTTAATTATATAACAAAAATGAAACAAATAGATGGGTTTACTTACTGCATATATGGTTCGACCTCTTCACAATTCATCAGGATATAATTCATGGTTGTTTTATAATCTTTATCAGATAATAAAATATTTTCTTTTTTTCCAAATGATCTTCCCTGTAAGTTGCAAATTGATAATACATCCGGTCCACTAGTCTCGTCTTCACCATCATTTCGCCCAATGGTTGTAACTTTCGCTTTTCACGTGGGGTTCAAATAATAGCTAAAGAATGTAGCAACTTCTTCGACCAAGTATGCATTGCAAATTGACCCCTCAACTCGCCTTGTTTTTTTATCTTCTTTTTTAGATGGTGCAGTATCTAATTAAAGTATAAGTAGTTAATCACATTGTAAATATGTGCATGAAAAGTAAAAATGGAGTTCATAACATAAAGACATTGGTTGTTACCTCTCGAACGGGTACATCCATCTAAACTGTACCGGGCCACCAACCTTGGCTTCGTACGGAAGGTGAACCGGCAAGTGTTCCATCACATCAAAAAACCTAGAGGAAATATTCTCTCAAACTTGCACAATAAAATAGCGATAGTGTCCTCCACTCTTGCATATGCGCCACACTCAATTTTTGGGGGAACACAAATCTCTATAGTAATGTACTAAGTTCAGCCTAAGGGCCCCCAAACACTTGCCGGTAGTACTTCTCTAAGTGCTATAGGGATAAGTTTCTCCATGAATACATGAGAATCGTGACTCTTCATTCCAGACATTTTCAACTCTTTCATATCAACACATCGCGCCAAATTCGATGCATATCCATCTGGGAGCTGTAATTCTTTAACCCACTGCAAAACTATCTCTTTTTGTGCCTTGGTAAGAGTGAAACATGCCTTCGATTTTGTTTCTTTACCTCGGCCATCGTGTTTAATATTCAATTCCGGCCGACTGCAATACCTTTCAACATCCGCTCTAGCCTTAATATTGTCCTTTGTTTTACCCTTCACGTCCAACACGGTGTTAAAGACGTTATCAAACACAATTTTTTCATTATGCTTGGCATCAATGTTGTGTCTTAGAAGAAGTGTCTGCCAATAAGGTAAGTCCCAAAATATGCTACGTTTGGCCCAACTGTGATCTCGTCCCCTGCCTTGCTCTTTACCAATCTCTTCAGTTGTATCGGTAATTATTGAATAATCTCTAACTCTAAACCATATTTCATCACCAGTAAGGCGAGATGGCAGGTCTGCTCTCTCCTATTGTCGATCCTTTCGAAATCCCTTTGCATCTCTTCTAAAGGGATGATTATGTGACAAGAAGCATCTTTGGAAATCGAACCACCATTGTTTACCACCAGTATGCAAATGGAACGCTTGAGTTTCCTCCATACAATATGGACAAGCATGAATGCCAGATGTACTCCATCCACTCAACATTCCATATGCTGGGAAATCACTAATTGTCCAAAGTAATGAAGTCCTAAGGTTAAAATTTTGCCTTTTGGAGATGTCATACGTTTCTGCACCTTCACCCCACAGCTGATTCAATTCATCGATGAGAGGCTGCAAGTACACATCAATCTTGTGTTTTGGATTTTGGGGTCCAGGTACAATGATAGTTAAGAACATTACATTGTTCTTCATACACATCCAAGGGGGCAGATTATAAGGTGTTAGAATAACTGGCCAAGAAGAATATTGCTTCCCTGACATGCCAAAAGGTGCAAATCCATCTGTACATAACCCAAGCCTTACATTCCGAGGTTCCACTGCAAAATCGCTGTGTGTTCTATCAAAATGTTGCCAAGCTTCCCCATCCCGTGGGTGATTCATTATTCCCTCTTCCCTCTCACTGTCTGAGTGCCATGTCATGTGTTTTGCGGTTTTCTCAGATGCATACAATCCTTGCAATCTCGGAGTAATTGGAAAATAATACATCTTTTTGCAAGCAATCTCTTTTTGTCGTGTATTTTTTTTATTTCTTTTTCCTTATATACCTAGCATGGCCACAAAAATTACATTCTCTACGCTCAACATCATCTTTCCAGTACAACATACAACCGTTAAAACAAACATCTATCTTTTGCACCTGTAATCCAAGGCCTTTAACCTATTTCTTCATTTGGTAAAAGTCGTCCAAAGCATTATTTTGAGGAGGAAGCGCCTCTTTCATCAACTGTGCAAATTTATCTATAGTATTTTCGGATAAGTTGTCTTCAGACTTAATACTCAACATTCTAGCAGTCATTGATAGCTGTGAATGGTTTGTACAACTTTTGTACAGGGAGCTATAATCAGCCTTCAACATATCATAGAATTTTTGTGCCTCTGGATTGGGATGTTTTTCTACGTCCTTATTTTTCGACTCATTAAAACTTGGTCCGGCAGCATCAAGAACCATCTCTCGATAGTTGTTGTGTGTTGTATATCTTAACGAATTATCCATATCATGAGAGGTTTCATGTATAAACGGAAATTGAGGCATTGGAAATAATGCCTCACCGTGACATGTCCAATTAAAATAGTTAGACACAAATCCGTTCATAACAAGATGATACTTGACCATATCAGGTACATGAAAATCCTTATTTTTGCAACAAGCACAAGGACACCTAATCCCATCATTTTGTACATTAGGAGACATACTAAAAGCAAAATCCACAAATTGTTTCACTCCCTCTATAAATTCTGGACTATGACGGGGTCCACCATTATTAGATGGATACATCCAACTACGGTCCTCCATTATAAACACAATATCTGCATATATCAAGTATTCATTATTAAATGAATAATCCAAAGTACAAATACATTCTAGCACCATGTTATTACAATGAAAAGTTACAATAATAAAGAATAATGTAACACCAACAAAGTACAAATACCAACAATGATAAAGAAGGTTAAAGTGTAAAAAAAACACCAACAAAGTACAAATACACAAAAAAAATAAAAAAAAATTCAAATCTCAACATTTCATTTCCAAGTAAATAAACCTTGGTCCATCATAAATCAAGTTTATTATAAGCATATTTTCATAATCATTTATGGACATAAACAAATTCAATCCTTAATTTTGAAAAAAAAGAAGAAGAAGAAATGGATAATAAAATAAACCTAAATGGTAGACTTCACAGTGGTGGTGGAGCACCAGATTCAGAGCGGCGGTGAATGGCCGCCGGAGGTGGAGGCGGTTGAGGGGAGGTTGAGGAGGTGGAGGGGAGGTTGAGGCAGGAGGGTTTCGCAGGGGAGAACTAGGGTTTTTGTGGAGGGAGTCTTCTGTTTTAAAGCAATTTAAAAACGGGACTGCGTCGTTTCATGTTGAATAATAGCGACCGATTACCGACCGGTGGTCGGTCGCCTAATAAAAGTACACGTTGTTCTACTGGAAAATATACCGACCGAATAGCGACCGATTGTCCAGCATCCGTTGCCATTCGGTCACCCAATATAATATTAGTAATAGTAACTAAAATAGACAGCTGTGTTTCTATATATACTTACAAAAACAGCTGTTTTGAAAAAACCGGAACCGGGAAAACATAGCGACCGAATGGCGACCGATTGTCCATTATCCGTCGCCCTTCGGTCGCCCCATGTAATATGGGCGACGGAAAACATTTAAAAAATTACAAACTGGAAACCGACAACGTTCAGAATGCGAGTTCGAATATTCAAGTTAATATATATACATACATAATATTAGTAATAGTAACTAAAATAGACAAAATGTTTGTATATATCCTTACAAAAACAGCTGTTTTGAAAAAACCGGAACCGGGAAAACATAGCGACCGATTGTCCATTATCTGTCGCCCTTCGGTCGCCCCATGTAATATGAGCGACGGAAAACATTTAAAAAAATTACAAACCGAAAACCGACAACGCTCGTAATGCGAGTACGAATATTCAAGTATATATATATATATATATATATATATATATATATATATAATATTAGTAATAGTAACTAAAATAGACAAAAATATTTGTATATATCCTTACAAAAACACTGCTTTTGAAAAAACCCGAACCGGGAAAAACATATCGACCGAATGGCGACCGATTGTTCATTATTCGTCGCTTTTCTGGTCGCCCCCCATGTAATATGGGCGACTGATTAGCGACTTTTGAAAACATTTAAAAAAATTGCAAACCGGAAAACCGACAACGCTCGGGATTAAGTAGTACGAAGTAATGTGAGCATTTTAGTAGTTATTTGTATATTTCTAATCAATGATTACAATTTTAACTCCATGACTTCCCCGATTCACGTACATATGCACACAAATGTATTGTTTGATTTGTTCTCGTCAATCTATATACGTATAAGTTTTACTAGTATGAATATATAAATATATATATATATATATATATATATATATATATATATACACACACACACACACACATAATATTAGTAATAGTAACTAAAATAGACAGCTGTTTTGAAAAAACAGGAACCGGGAAAACATAGCGACCGAATGGCAACCGATTGTCCATTATCCGTCGCCCTTCGGTTGCCCCATGTAATATGGGCGACGGATTATTCGGTCAGCATTCAGTCACTAAACCCTAACCCTATACCCTAAGTTGGTCGCGTGCCCGTCGCTATTCAGTAGTTAAAAATCCTGTAATTCATGAACAGAAAGCTGAAAATAGGCTCTACACTCTGCCACAATTCAACAGAAAACAAGTATAAAATAAATTCAACAGAAAACAGGCTCAAATATAATATAAATACTACCAACATTCAATATTGATAATGCAAATACAAGTATGCAATATTAAAAACGCAAAAACAAGCACACAAAGGGTGAATAATATACCAAATAAACAACACAATCTATTGATGTCCTAATTCATCATTTACGGCTAAGGGATCATCGTACTCTAAATTGGTCAATCTAGCTTCTAGCTCAGAGGGACTTAATATAGCGTCTCTATTTGAAAGAATATCAAATAAGGTACTAGTAATGCTCTAGCTCTCTTCTTTTCCCTCCGCGCATTTTATCTTTCTTTATCTTCAAATTTCTTCTTCCAATCATCGTTCATTTCTGTCATTTTTTGTTTCATTTATGTCATTTTTTGTTCCATTTCTAAATGAGAGACCGACAAGCTACCTCCCCTCATTGCCTTAACCACATTGGAGAAGGAACCGAGTCATTGAACTCGTCCCTTTTTTATCCCTCCCGTTGCCTCAGCAGATAGCGCAATCTGAGTCGGCAAATCAGGAAGAGGCTCGCCTGTTTGAGTAGCTTCGGTTGCGGCTTTGTCATAGACAAAATGGAACACTCCCTGTCAAATAAAATGTAAGGTTACAGATAAATGAAAGTAATTAACTAAAGTAAAAAGGGGATAAGTATTGAAAAACTTACATATAGCTCTCTAGAAGCGTCATCAACAAAATCCCCAATCTTCGAGCCGGTATGGTGTTGATGACACCAATCATAGCTATCCGGGAATGGGAGTGGATGCCCAGCTCCTTTTCCTGTTTACAACAATCATTAAAACAATAAATACAGAACTACGACACAAAATTTTAATGAATTTTGAAAATTATAAAATTACCAGTGGTGATGCTCAATGTGGCTAAGTGAACCACCCGTATGCTTCATTGGGCCTTTTCCGCCCCGCCCCGCCCCGCCCCTCATTCCGGTTGATTGATGCCTGTTTAGACTTTGCTTTAAATTCCGGAGTCGCCCAATATTGTTGAAGTGTGTTCCAATCAGAGTCTGAAACCCATTTAGGCTTCTTATTCTTTTTCCGATGGTCGCTCATGACACCACTGATCTCCTATGAAGTAACATGCGCCAACCTCTCTTGACGCTGTCCTGATACTCAGGAGCCCACCGATAACGTTTCTGTTTTTTGAAATAATGTGTTAGATAATTAAACACAAGTCTTGTAAAATCATTAAGTTTCAAATACACTTACCGTGAACTCCTCCCAGCACATATTTTCTTCTTCCATAGGTACATCCTTTAAGGTGCTATATGCTCCCTTGAAACGCCCTTGGAATATATCGGTAATGGCGGAGGCGCAGCTATAGCTCAAAGTAAAACTATAATAGACACGACAAAATTAAATTGCAGATTATAATGATAAAAAAATATAATTAACTTGATTTATAAATAAGATGAGTTTGAAATTTACTTACGTGCCATAAGTTTGCTGCAGGAGAATCCGAGTATCTGGTGCAAGCTGTGCTCTACCAGTATCTAGGACAGCAGACTGGGGGGTCGTCGAGCCTCCTACAGACGGAGACTCGGGGGACGGTTCTGACGAATCCCGAGACACGTGTACATCGGAAGAATGTGAAGGAGGTGTCATACCGGTCACGGGTACATCGGCAGACTGTGACGCTGAACCTGGCTGGGAGGTAGGGGTCGTAGCAGACGCTGGGGTCTGACTAAATGGTAAGCGAGATACGATAGGTCTCTTTGGAGGCATTTCTGAAATAAATATTATGCGGATTAAGAAGTATCAAATTACAAGATGCTAAAAAGAAACCGCATTTACATATCGCCAGCAATCTACCAATAAATTGAAGCTTCATATTGATGGTACTGATAAACTACTTTGCACTAGAAACATATAAAAGTTATAAAAGTTAATGAACATTTTATCCATACATTCCTTTGTCTGATGAATGACCAAATCCGAACCCTACACATTACAAACTGGAATTTAATTCCTCCAGTGGATATTGTGCTGAAAACCACAGCGCTGCTACAGCAATTAATGATGAAAGCACAGTGCATCTCCAGAAGTTTTCATTTCTTTCAGATGTCCTTAAAGAACTTTTGATGCTTAGATGAAATCTAGTCGCACATAAACTCTTCCAAAATAACCTAGCAAATTAATAAGACCTTAAATGATGATATACCTACTCATTTTAAATAGCAAATTGGGCATGGGATTCCGAGACATGACTCGCTTTTTGCAGACAGTAAAACCATTAACTTTCATTCATTATCATCACAAACTTTCGCTTTTCCAAAACATAACAACAAGTCTTTTTTTCTAGTGGAATTTTAACTCGGTCATAAGATAATCGAAAATCGACCGTAATACTATATTGGGGGTAGAAATCATTGGTGTTTCCTTGGCAATAAATTTACTAGAGACAAGAACTAAGAATTCAAGAGTAAACAAGTGGCAAGCAAAGATCAACAAGCTTCATATGTTAGAGCAGCTTGATCAATATCGCAATATGCAACTACTCATTCTAGATCATGATTCGTCCTCAAAAACAAATGTTTGTTTCAAAGCAAAGTGAGTATCAAATGGCTATAGAAAGTTATACTGAACCACTTAGGTGGCAGATGAGGCAAAAATTACCTCAATTGATTTGGTCAAATTACCATCTGTGATTATACAAGCAATCTCCAGTATTCTCTCAACTTCAATATTAAGACTTGCACAAGAAGAAGCAACATGTCAATTAACAAATAACTCTCTACTCCTATAGGTGATGGTGATGGCATGAGACAAGCAGGCCAAATGACAAATGACAATGCATGCAATAAAAGACAACTATATTTAAGAAGTTGATTAGTAAATATTAACTCAGGTAAGGATTTTACTTCCCATAGACTCATCTATAGATTAATCGAGCTACTCAAACATCAAATTCTATCCGAACCATAAATGTCGTGGAAAGCCTAGATGCATCTCCAGTAACCAAGAAGCAGAGGATTACACACTAATCTCATGCTAACAAGTAACAACCATTCAGACTTGACTCTAGGGTACTTGAGAGCCAAGGAAAAATCGCCAACAAGTTTTTGCATTTTTAGAACCAAGTACCAACTAGCCTGCAATGGAGTACTGATACATGCTGTTACCGCTCCTCTGGGGAGAACAATGGAGTAGGGACATTGAGATATTTGATAAAATAAAAATACACATGATAAGAGAAACAACGACAATAGTTGAAGAGCTTCGATACAAATTCATGTAACAAATTGAACAGGAAATGGACAGAAATTCATGTAACAAATTCAAAAAATGGACAGAAAATGCAAAAATTGAACAGGTATTACTTAGTTGCATAATACAACTGAAATTAGAACAGAAAATGCAAAAAAAAATTAAGAAATAGACAGAAAACGCAAAAAAAATTAAACAAAACAAAAAGCTCCTTACTCTGAGATATTAGGCGGACTGGGAACAATTAGACGGCGGCGCCGTGGTGGTGAACGGCCGGAGGAGTGGATGAGACCGACGGTGGCCGGAGGGTCTCTAAGAAATCGGGAGTGGATCGAGGGGGAAGGAAGGTGATGGTGGAGGGGATGTCGAAAAGGGAGAAGGAAACCGATGGTGGGGGGTTCGTCGGAAAGGGAGAATGGATGGTGGCGGGTTCGTCGGGAAGGGAGAAGGAGGGAATGGCGACGAGGGTTTGAGGAATTTTGACTGATATTTTTTTTTGGAAGAAACCCACAGTGAAACGACGTCGTTTCACTACCTAAGTACGTCTTCCGTCATATATTTCGTCGTTATAATTTCGGTCGGTAATCGGTCGGTATAATCCGTCGGTAGTTGGTCGTTCAAATAAAATAAACGACGTCGTTTTCTGCCCCTCATTTATTAATATATAAATATACAACGCCATTGTTTCGGTCATACATTCCGTCGTTATAATATCGGTCGAAAAGAGGTCGTTAAATTCCGTCTGTAATAGGTCGTTAAAATAAACTAAACGACGTCGTTTTGTGTCCCTCATTTATTACTATATAAATAAACACCGTTATGTTTTCCGTCGGCATTCGGTCGTTATTTTCCGTCGGTATTCGGTCGTAATATATTCCGTCTGTAAACGTTCGTTAATATCCGTCGGTATTCGGGCGCTAAGAGTCAACAAAACGACGCCGTTTCAATTTGGTCAACGGGACCCAAGTGGCCGACGGATGGGCGACGTAAGAATGACCGACTTGTTATCGGTTTCTATTCGGTCGGTATTCCGTCGTTAAATTTGTGACAAAAAATTCGGTCGCTATTTAACTGTTTTCTTGTAGTGAATTGCTGCCATGAATTTTGTTTAATTCAACTGTTACAATTGCATGAATTTGTGCAAAATAAACATGGATGTTATAAATGCATAATTCAAAGGCCATTGATTCGGTTGTCATAGAACATTTTTATAAAAAGAGATTACATTAATTGAAGTACGAATATCTGTAAAAAAAAAAAATAATAATAAAAAAAAAGCTCTCATGAAAATAAAAATGGCATTTTTTAGAGTTGATAGTACTGTCTCCTTAATTTTCTTCTTTGACTTCAATGTATAATAGCTTTTTAGTAGCCTTCCCGCCTCAACTTCTGGAATGACTGACATGATCTTGAAAAATGTTCATGTTTCTCGCAATGTAGCAGTCATGTAGAACGTGGGTTGGCTTCCCGAGCCTAGATCGGCTAGTGGTTGCAAACTCTTGTACATTTTGGGGTTATCTGATTTTACTTTTCCCTAGATTCTCTCCATGCCATATCCTACTTACGCACATATTAAACTTGGTAGTTGATGACTAGATAGGGCATGAGACTAGGTCAAAATTGTGCATAATCGACCCATTTAAATAAGAATCAGTTTGGCCAGTTTTCTCGTTAGTTAGTTGAGTTGGTTCACCTGGTTCTTGGCCCATAGCCTCTGGCTCATTTTCCCTGCATGACCATTTTAGGAAGCCATATACTGGAAGATGAGTTAGCTCCAGAAAAGTTTACTCTTTCGACCCATTTGTACCTTGGTTGATATGAACTTTTCTTGTCTCTCGGGCAGTCTCGGCTGGCCGAGGCATTTTGAGTGCCAACACTTTGCACCCCTTTTGTTTCCAAAGCGTGTTTGAGTGTGGGAACAGACTATGGATGTTCAACTTCCCCGAGATAAGTTTCGAAAGCTCAGAGATCTCTCCTTTATTAATATTTTAAAATTAAATAGTCTCTCATTTTTCTTCTTTATTCTCCATTTCATTTGCAAACCGGTAACCCTAATTTCCTGTAATATCTCATTTATGCTTGAGATGTTTTGTATAATATTTGTCATTTCCTGCGTCCTGCTTCTTTCTAATGGCCGTCTGCTCACATACTTTTCATTTTCCTGATAAAAAGTTAACCATAGGTAGCCGAATATTAATCTCGACGTCAGCCTCCATCGAAGACTGCAAATTGGACCCGATTTGCTCAATCAGAGAAAGCTCGGAATTTCTAGCCCTAATCAAACCTCCGAGCTTAATCTCTTGATTAACCAGCTTCCCTAGGGTCGTGAGAAGTGGCATGTCAAAATGAGGTGTTGGTCCTTGTATATGGATCGCTATCCAATCTGGCTTGATCGAGTTTCAGCTAAATTTGGGAAGGAATGGAAGTTTTTGGGTATTTGTGACTTCATCAACATAACTCGTTCAAAGATTGTCTCGAGCGATCAGCTCCTCTTGGCCAGAGTTTCTCTATGGGATCCTACCATAAATGGGTTCATCTTCCCCTTTAATATGATTTTCCCTACTGATGAGGACACACCAAGCTATTCAAGTGATCCAATGATCAACATCCAAGGTCCAATGACAAGAACTAGAAGTAGAACAATGAACCAAGCTTTATCTACACTTATCCGAGAGGTTCAAGTTAAGGAAGAAGAAAGAGTACTTCTACATAATTCTAGTCAATCAAGACAAGTCCATCTAATCACTCTGAAGTTAGGGACTCACGGCTCAAACATGCAAAGAGGCTAAGGGGCATTGTAGGAACTTTGTACATTAAAGTCTATCTTAGACTTTAATTAATATTTCAGCTTTTATTTAATTATATTTTATTATTTTTAGACGCATTATCAAAGGACATGTGGTCCATATGCTTATTTATTTTATAGCAAGTAATAGTTTAAGTTAGCTTATTTTACTTGTAATTCCTTTAGTTCCTAGTCCAATTAGGACTTAATTTTATAGGGTTTCTAGCCGAAATCATCCTCTATATAAAGAGAGATTTCGGCCACTTTTTTACTTAGTTCATTGATAATAATATTGTGAGGTTTATTCCTTTGTTACTTTGTGAATTGAATTTCTTTTAGATATTCCTTTCATTGTTACTAATCAACAAGATAGTTCCCCTATTGTGGTGTTTCTACATCCATTTAGTGTTCTTCTGCAAGGTAGTCAAGTGCTTATTGCTGCTTGGAGGTCTTGTGTGTCGAATGTTAGGAAATAAACAACAATATTTGGGAGAGAAAACTAGATCGAAAAATAATAAAGAAAGACACAAGGAATTGTTTACCCAGTTCGTTAAAGAATTGACTACATCTGGGGGCGCTACCAAGCCAGGATTTTACTATGTGATGAGATACCATATTTAGGTTACGTAGATGGGCTATATATAGGAAAAGAAAACCCTGACTCCGAATTGGATTCAATTTCCAATTCCACTTATCATTAGGATGTCATATGTGGAAGAGTCTTACTCCTTTCCTATTTCATAATCCTTGTAGCATTAGTCTCCTAAACCTAACAATCTCCCACTTGTAGACTAACTCTAATGTAACCACCTCTTCTTCGGTAATCCATAGCTGTGTAGTAGCGCCAAACATCCATCTCAAGCTCTAAGGCCAGTTGAAGCCGTGCATATCTTCAACTTCTCTAAGGTCACAACCTTAGTCAACATATCAGCAGGATTTTCACTTCCTCGAATCTTCATAAGCCGCAAGAACTTCGTCTCTTTAATCCTGAAGACCCATTGACAATGCAGTTATTTCTTCCTCTTTGGGAGCTTAACTAGTTCCCAAGTATCATTGGACAATAGTGAATTCATCTCATCGTCCATTGCAAGCTTCCACTTACCTCCTTGATCACTTCGTACAGCCTCTGCATTACACTCAGGTTCACCACTATCAGTCAACAAAAGATAGGTATTATACATTGAAGGTGAAAACATGTCTGGTGGTCCACAATTCAGGGTGGATTTCCACCGCTAGGTTGTTGGACGTGGTGTTTGTGCTTCTGCCTCAACAACCACTTGACCATTCTGAACAATCTTGTCACCTGAGTTCTAAATACCTAGCTCGACAACTTCGTGCCTGTCAACCTGAGCCTCTGGTGCACCCAATCTATCTTTGTACAAAACTTATTCATTGAATATGACATCTCGACTACGAATTACTTTCCGATTTTGTTCATCCCAAAATCTTCACCACCATATCCGATAAACGTAAACTTGATAGATTTAGCATCCAAATTTCTTCTATTAGCAACATCAACATGAACATAAGAAACACAACCAAACACTTGATGGAATTCTAGGTTTACCTCTTTACCAGTCCAAGCCTCTTCTGGTATGCCATTCTCCAAGGGGGTTGATGGTCCTCTATTAATTAGGAATGCAACAGTGTTAGCTGCTTCTGCCCAAAACATCTTTGGCAGGCCACACTTCAACATCATGCACCTAGAACGTTAATTCAAGGTTATGTTCATACGTTATGCAACACCATTCTGCTAAGGAGTTCCTCTCAGGGCCTTTTCCATGCGAACACCATTCGCGGCACAAATATGTTTGAACTCATGGAGCTCATGCTCTCCGCCATTTTCTGATCTCAAACACTTCACTTTTAGACCTGTTTCAGTTTCTACCAAGGCTTTCCACGTTTTAAAGGTACTAAAAGCATCAGATTTATTTTAAAAAAAATAGACCCATACCTTTCTTATGGAGACATCAATGAAGGTCATGTAATATGACGCACCACCAAGAGATGTCACTGATGTTGGTCCACATAAGTCACTATGTACAAACTCTAACTTACGTTTCTTCAAAGTTCTGCCACTCTTCGAGAAACTTACCCTTTTCTATTTCCCGAAAACACAATCCTTACACAATCCGACATCAACAGTCTTGAGGTCTGGCAGTTTACCCTTTGAACGCAGCACTTTCATCCCCTTCTCACTCATGTGGCCAAGACGACTATGCCACAAACCTATATCACTAATTGCACCTGCAAGAGCAATACTTTAATGAGTGTTATTTGTCAAATACAACGTACCTTCCTTCTTTCCTCGAGCTACTGCCATAGCTCCTTTGGTTATCTTCCAAGAACCACCGCCGAATGTAAAATAATAACCGTTATCATCCAATTGTCCAACAGAAAACAAGTTCCTCTTTAACCTAGGAACATATTTGACATTACTCAGCTGCAATACAGTTCCATGCGGTGTTTTGATCCGAACATTTCCCTTCCCCATGATTTCCATTGGTTCATCATCATCAAGATAAACCTTACCAAAATCACCAGAAGTGTAACGTTCCATGACATCAATACTATTGCAGGAATGAAACGATGCTCAAGAATCCAAAACCCACGATTCCAATGGACTGCTCACACTAAAAAATAATGCATCTGAAATTTCTTCTACTGTTCCGATTGCTGATTTGTTATCTTCCTTCAACGGTGTTGTGCACTCTCTCATGTAGTGCCCATTAATTGTGCTCTTGTGTTTCTTAGGCTTCCTGCCTCTCGACTTCAATCTACCTCGGTAGAATTTCGACCTTGATTCTGATATGCCTCTATTTTATGTACTCATGGCTGATCCCGAAGATATACCTGATTCTTTCCTGCGAATTTCTTCCTTAATAATCAGGTCTCTGACTTCGTCAAACCTAAGCTTCACCTTCCTTGTCGAAGCGCTAACAACAGTTTCTATTCCGCTCCAACTATCTGGTAAGCAAGACAGCAAAATTAAGGCTCGTACCTCATCATCAGAATCAATCTCAACTGATCTCAAGTGAGCTATTATCACATTGAACTCATTAAGATGATTGGAAACACATTACTTTCTGCCATCTTTAGGTTAAACATACGTCGCATCGGAAAAAACCTTGTTTGTTGCTGATGGCTTCTCGTACATCTCCGATAATGTCTCCAACATCTCCATGGTAGTTTTTGCTTTGACCGTATTGAACGCCACGTTTCTGGATAGAGACAAACGCACGACCCTCATCGCCTTCCTGTCCAACAACTTTCAATCATCGTCTTTCATGTCTGGCGATTTCTCACCAAGAGGTTGATACAGATCTTTACCATATAGGTAATCCTCAATCTGCATCTTCCAGAACCCAAAATCTGCTCCGTCAAATATTTTGATTGGCAATTTCCCTTCACCTATCATGTTTATTTCTGCTGCCCCCGAACCCGATGCTCTGATACCAATTGTTAGGAAATAAACAACAATATTTGGGAGAGAAATGTAGATCGAAAAACAATAAAGAAAGACACAAGGAATTGTTTACCCAGTTCGTCAAAGAATTGACTACGTCTGGGGCGCTACCAAGCCAGGATATTACTATGTGATGAGATACAATATTTAGGATACATAGATAGGCTATTTATAGGAAAAGAAAACCCTGACTCCTAATTGGATTCAATTTCCAATTCCACTTATCATTAGGATGTCATATGTTGAAGACTCCTACTCCTACTCATTTCTTATTTCCTAATCCTTGTAGCATTAGTCTCCATAACCTAACATTGAATACTTTGAAAGTCCTCTGCTAAAATAGTCAAGTGCTTATCGCTGCTTGGAGGTTTTAGTGAGGCATACACGTGAACTAAGTTCAAGATAGAGAAATATCTTTCTTTTTTCTTTTGTGTTGTATCTTGATAAACTCAATTTGTCAACGTTCTTCATCATATTGATATCAGAACTCAAGGTTGATCTCTTTCTTGTTGTATCTTTTCTTTCTTTCTTAATAAAAAATATTTTATGCTCTATTTTTATTTACATTAGCCGAGACAAAACAAAAGAAAAGACAAGAGCCAAAATACCAATTCTTGGTTTTTTAATTCTTGATTCTTGATAGGTAATTTTAGATGAGAGCCAAATTACCAATTCTTGGGTTCTTGAATCTTGATAGATAATTTTAGCGGGTAGCCAAATTGCCAAATCTTGGGTTCTTGATTCTTGACCCAAAAATATCCCATCTTTTTTTTCGTCCATTTTTGTTCATCTTCCCATAACGATCAAGATCCGAGGACGAATCTTTTTGAAGAAAGAGGGAAATGAGGAGGACTTGGATAGCATTGGGACAGTTTGGGGGTAATGGGCATAACTTTCGATCTAGGAATCCAATGGATCTTTTTCAAGTTGCATTGGAAAGCTAAGAGGCAGATCTACAGCTTTCATTAAGACCACAAGATCATATGCTGCCGTTTTGGTGTCCTAAATCGTCTCTCATGACAAGCTGTCCAGATTTTTAGCCGAGAATTTAAATTTTTTTCCAAGTTTAATTAAGATTTAACTTTCAACTTTAATAATTTCGAATTTACAAGCTTAAATAAAGGATATGTGGTCCATTGGTTATTTAGTTTAAGTGAAATACTTATTTAGTTAGTTTATAGCAAGTACTAGTTTATGTTAGTTTACTATACTTGTGATTGTTTTAGTTCCTAGTCCAATTAGGACTCACTACAAAAAAAAAGTGTTTTAGTGACGACAATTTTCGTCACGAAAAGTCACAAAATTCGTCACGAAAGACCTTTAGTGACGAAAATGGGTCGTCACCAAGTTTGTCCTGAAAGCCCTGTCGGTAAAGTGTTTTAGTGACGATTTTGTTATTTCGTCACTAAAGGCCTTTAGTGACGACATAATTTCGTCAAGAAAAGTGATAATCCCTGACAAAAATGTTGTCACTAAAGGCCTTTAGTGACGACATGATGTCGTCACCAAAAGTTTTTCTAAAAATTCAAAAAATTAAAGCCATGTGGAGTCACGTCGGAGCCGAGCCGAGTCACTTTTCACACACCGGCGTCGAGCCGCTCCCGAGCCAAGCCAAGCCCCCTACAATAATGTTGAATAAAGTCTCCACATTATCAAGGAGTTGGGAGTTGAACTCAAGACCTCCCACATGTTTGTCATGTGGTTGGCCGCTGAGCTACGGTGGTCATTTGTTACTTATTGTTCATATTATATTTATTATAATGGAGTTTTGTATTTTGAACTTTTACTTATTTTAATTTCTCTTCGTGTTTTGATTTCATTTTGTTTATGAATTAAATTAAAATTAATACATTTTTATCAATGTATTTGTGTATTAAATTTTTATCAAAATATGAATAAAATTATTCTAGTTGGATACTATTTTTTAGTAATACTTTTAATATAAAGACTAAAAAAATATAAAAATTAAAATTATATTCTAAATTATAGCATACTTATATACGTATATTTATAAAAAAAAAATATTTTAAGACGAAAATTTTCGTGACAAAATCATTTTTCGTCACGAAAGATTTGACCTTTCGTGACGAAAAATATTTCGTCACGAAAAGTTATACCTATCGTAACGAAAAGTGTTCTTCGTCACGAAAGGTCGACCTTTCATGACGAAGCAACTACTTTTCGTGACGAAATCTATATTTCGTCATGAAAGATATACTTTTCGTGACGAAGTCATTTTTCGTCACGAAATGTCCACTTTTCGTGACGAAAAATGACTTCGTCACGAAAAGTTCGTCCTAACAGGTACTTTTTTTTGTAGTGACTCTATTTTGTAAGGTTCTAGCCGAAATCCTTCTTTATTTAAAAGACAGATTTCGCCACTTTTAGATTAAGTTGATATACAATATATTTTTGGAATATAATGTGAGGTTTTTACCTTTCATGGTTCTTTCGAGAATCAAGGCTTTTCAAAATGTATTCTTTGATTAGTTTAGTTACTGTATCAACGGGTTGGTTCCTTCGTTGTTGTGTTTCATCATCCATCTAGTGTTCTTCTACCAAGGTAGTCAAGTGCTTATCGCTGCTTGGAGTTCTTATGTGTCGAATACTTTGAAAGCCCTCTGCTAAGGTAGTCAAGTGATTATCGATGCTTGGAGGTCTTAGTGAGGCATTCACGTGAACTTCTTTTCAAGTTAGAGAAATATCCTTCCTTTTACTTTTTTGTTGAATCTTGATAAACTCAATTTGTCGAGATTCTTCATCATATTGGTATCATAGCCTTTTGGATTAACTAATGCTCCAAGTACTTTCATGAGATTAATGAACCATATATTCCAGCATTTTTAGGTAAGTTTGTTGTGGTTTATTTTTATGATATACTTGTTTATAGAAAGAATCTACAAGAGCATGTTGAACATCTTAGGCTTGTTTTCAATGTTTTCAGGGACCAAACTTTATATTCCAAGCTTAAAAAATGTATCTTTTTCACTAATAGTATTAATTTTCTTGGATACATTGTGAGTTCTAATGGAGTAAGTGTTGATCCCTCCAAAATCAAGGCAATAGTGGAATGGCCGAATCCAACCAATGCAAGTCAAGTAAGATATTTTCATGAGTTAGCTAGTTTCTATAGTCGTTTTGTACGTACTTTTAGTGCTGTTGTTGCCCTCATTGACTGAAGTTATCAAAAAAGAAGTTGGATTCAATTGGGGCAGCCGCAACAAGAAGCTTTTGATTAGCTTAAATCGTTACTCACTTATTCTCCCATACTTGTTTTACCTAATTTTGATATAACTTTTGAAGTTGAATGTGATGCATCAGGCATAGGTATTGGGGCTGTTCTACAACAAAATAATCACCCCTTGGCTTAGTTTAGTGAGAAATTAAGTGGAGCTTCTCTTTACTATCCAACTTATGACAAAGAGTTGTATGCTATTGTGAGAGCTTTGGAAACATGGCAACACTATCTTTTGCCTAAGGAGTTTGTAGTCCACACGGACCATGAGTCAATTTAATATTTAAAGGGGAAAGGTAAGTTAAACAAAAGAATGCTAAATGGGTTTCTTTCACTGGCACTTTTCCTTATGTTATCAAGTATAAAAAAGGACAAGATAATATTGTAGCCGATGCATTGTCTAGGAGATATACTTTGATTTCATTCATGAGTACTAAATTTCTTGGATTTGAACATATCAAAGATTTATATGAGCATGATTCAGATTTTTCATCTATTTATCAATCATGTAGTACTTCATCTTTTAAAAACTTTTATCGGCATGAAGGGTTTTTGTTTAAAGAAAATAGATTGTGTATTCCTTCTTGTTCTTTACGTGAATTACTTGTTAGGGAAGCACATTCTGGAGGGTTAATGGGACACTTTGGGGTTGTTGAAACTTTGGATATATTGCATGAACACTTTTATTGGCCACACATAAAAAGAGATGTTAGAAAGAGCTGGGGGAGTTCTGCGATATCCAAATGGCATTTTCATTGCAACTTTTTCGTATTTTCTGGGTTCTGATACAACAAATTCCGGGGCTGAACTTGAGGCTATGATTCTGGGATTACAATTGGCAGCTCGCCTAGGACACCATATCTTGCAAGTGCAAACCGACTCTAAGTTTCTGGGGGAATCAATTTAACGAAGACAAATTCGTGCTTGGCGATTGGACTCCTCATTTCAGCAACTCCTTCGACTACTAGGACCAAACATGGTGAAGCATATTTATCGCGAAGCAAACCAAGTAGCAGATAGATTGGCAAATGAAGCTTGTGATGATCACGGAATGAAGACTTATTTGGATTTTCAGCACTTGCCTTCTCAAATACGCGGACTAGTGCACTTAGATAGGCAGGGGACATCCTATATTAGACATATTTAATCATTCTCTTCTCTTGATCATTAGTCATACCCAATTCTGGGGACGGCTACCTTTGTAATTTTGGCCTGATGGTTTCTCAATAAAATTTCGCATTTCTATAATAAAAAATTTAAAAAAAACAAATTTTTGTTGACCTTGATGGCACTTACTTTCAGATATAGATAATAGAAATTTGTTTGAATATTCTACCTCAAATTGTGTTTCATTATCAACAAGTTATACTATGTATTAGTTTTATTTCTAGATAATATATAATTTAAAGAAAATAATGAAACCATATGGAAAAGTGCAACATTTTACAATCCTAAGAAGGAAACATACAATCCTAATTTGGGTGAAGAATTTAAAATGCAAAACTTTATTTGTATCCGAAACTAAGAGAAAATAAATTGTTTGAAGAGAAAATGAAAGGAAAAGCACAAGGAAGTCACTTGAGATGCCAGGCAAAAGTAGAACACAATTATTTATTTTCCTATATAAAAAAAACCTATAAGAAAAAAACGAGCAAGAGATAAATAAGAGGTTCAATTAAAATATCTTAAGGGATATGGAAGCTGAGAGGGAAAGCACCCTATCATGTCAAAGGTATATATCAAAAGGAGATTTTGTTTTATAGTATAGAAATATTGAGAAAATAATTGTAGCTTTGACTAAAAACGCCAAATAATATATCTAGTTAGAGGCTCATATGCAGCTTTATTTATGTAGTTTGTGAAAAAGTACTAAACTATTAGTAGAACAATATCAAGCTGCAAATTTGAATTAATTTCATTCTGTTTGTGATTCAAAATAAATTACTTTCAGAGAATTTGTTTTGTAGAACAATGAGTTCGTTTGATGAAAATATGGCATTTTAAAACCATTTTTGCCTCTAAAATAAGTTAAAGTTATTCAAGTAGTAAATGTAGTTATTCATATATGCATAAAATAAGTGTCGTTGCTTGAGGGTGCTCTTTTAGCACAAATGTTTCAATACTCTTCCTTTCTTTTATAGAGTGATTCAAAATGTCTAGTTGAGGGAATTAAAGGTTGAGAGTAAGGTTGTTAAATTCGCGATTCTACGTAGAATCGGTGGAGTGGTGAAAAATTGTAAAATCGAATCGTAAAATCGTACCGAAAAATTAAAATATATATTTTATATATAAATAACAATAATTAACATATAAATCATACCTTATGGTCTAACAATATGCGAAAATCCATAAAACATAGTTTCACAAGTTTTTTCAAAATATAAAAACGCGACAAAACATAATTTTTAACTTATAAATATTTCAAAAGATCAAAATAAAACAAACCACAAAAATATCAGACCAGTAGACGCTTTTCCAATTAGACATGCGAACATATCAGACCACCGATTCTGTAAATAAGTAACAAATATGAACACCAAGATATTATTAAAGTACAAAACTTAGAGAACTGAACAAATAATTTTGACCTTATTAACGAGTAATTGAGCAAACGCCATTCAAGAATCTCCCAGCTTAGTATGCTGAAGGCGCAAAAAAAAAATATCCAAAGCTGAAAAATATCCAAAAACCTGTCTGGAAATAGCCAATTGCGCCTGGAAATAGCTGAAAATATCCAAAATCCTGTCTGGAAATAGTCAATTGCTGCCTGGAAATAGTAAATATGTGGAATCGGTAGAATCGTAAAATCGTACGATTTTACGATTCTACTTCGTTTCTACCAATACGATTTTACTCCGTATCTATCAGATTTCAATTTTACTTCCGATTCAACTTGTTTTGTTTTTGTAAATCGTACGATTTTACGAATTGACTTGTGATTTTTAACAACAACGGTTGAGAGGGAGATTTTTCAGAGCTTGGTCCTATACTTCATTCTTTTCGTGTTCTCTTAAATAATCTAAGAGCAACTATTCGCTATGTAAAGAGAAGTGCAAATTTGGCTGCACATTCTCCTGCCGAACAGGCTCTTGATAAGTATTTATCAAATTTACTGGATGTATATCTATCCTTTTGTTATTACTTTTACTATTTTTGCAAACAAGAAAAAAATGTGATTTTCCCCCTAAAATTTGCACTTTTGTAAGGTTTGGATGTTGTCCGAATCATCCCACTACAACACTCTTTTTTATATTATCTTATTTTGACTACTGGAAGGCATGCAATAACCCGTGTGGACAAGTATATTACAGAAAGCTGTTTGAATGACAATAATGTACAAAATATATGCTCTTATTCAAAAAATAAAAATATAGATAAAGAAATAATAAGAGAGAGAGAGAGAGAGAGAGAGAGAGAGAGAGGGGGAGTAAAGAACATAAATATCTTTGCTCGACGGATACCTAGAAAGTTTGCTGATTAGGCAAGATTTAAATCTCAATTTGCTGTCTTATTGTAGATATTTAAGAACCCTTTTCTCCCCCAAAAGTAACTAAAAGCATGAGAAAAAGGGTGAAAAGAGCCCCTCCTTTAATCCCCAAGCTAAATATATTTAATCCCAAGGATAGATGAAAATCAAGCGATGTATAATTTACTAGTATTAAATAGCCAAATAACGATGCCAGATCAAGAAACAACAGCTAAAGTATCTTTATGCATATTTAATATTATTAAAAGCATAAAGATTGTAAACTTGTCAGAGAGAGGTAAACTTGTCAGAGAACAATAGACTTCTTAGGAGGACAAAGAGCAGACCCTTTAATCTCCGGCGCACTTCATCGTCGATAACATCAACAGGAAAACTACTCTCAAGATGTGCAAGTACATCACTATTGTTAAGGAAATTACCCCTAAAAGATCACTCCCTAAGGGTTAATTCCAAACAAATCCCTTACAATGAACCTCCAAGCATATTGGCTCTTTCTACCACTCTCAGCTAAAGTATCTGCATGGCCCTCAACAGGAAGCCCTAAAAGAACAGCAACGTACTTAAGGGTGATGGTCACCTCCACGCAAGCCAGGTGAAATGTGTGGGTCTCATGGCGCCATCTCTCATCCAAGGCACTCACTAAAGCGTGACATATCTGTATATTTCCTATTCGACATAATCCGCTGAAACCTAATCTATCAATGGAGTTTAAGACCGTCTGTTTGTTTCTCTACTATATAATTGACAACATTTGCTATCTCAACGGATATAATCTAAAGGTCGGTCTAATGTAGCAAGGTCAACACCGCTCCAAATAGCGCTCGACCGGTGATTACACTGCTAATACAAAACATCAGCGTTCAAAGGAGTAAGATGCACTAGCGCGGGTGTCATAGGCACGTCTTCCATCTAAAAATATAAAATTTAAATTAACACAAATTTGTATTGTCACTAATTCAACAATAAAAAATATAACTCACATAAACCCACATCTTACAATTTTCCAAAATTCAAATCGAATTAATCAATTATAACAAAAACAAATAAAATATCAAATTAATTCAACAATAACAAATATATAAAAACCATACATTGCTCCAAATTAAAATTAGCAAGAAAATAATTCAGAATCGATGTGATATATGATTTCTCTACTATTAGATAAAAATTACGAATTGACTTTTATACTAAAACTAAATTTATGCGAGATTTAGCATGGAGACGCTTTATTTATTTAAATGACCTGAATATCACATCCCACAATCGATGTGATATATGATTTCTCTTCTATTAGATAAAAGGAACCGAAAGAAAATAAAAAGGGGAGGAAAGGGAAGAATGATTTGCAAGATAAACACCAGTGTTCATATAAAGTGATGTATGGTACTGTACCTCTCTTGAAAACAATGGTGGGCTTAGAGCTGTTCATAATCTTGGGATCTGCCAGCGCACTAAGATTATACATGAAAATTAAGGACCTTGCTAGGCTCTACTAAATTATTGGATAAAAGATTGACTAAAATAGTTTTTCGGACCTTTTTGCCCTTATAGTTGGGTGAATCCCTTATACCAGCAGGGGGTAAGATAGTAATTTAACACCCTCAATTTGGGGGTTTAGGGTTTCTATCCCCAAAATTCTAGGAGTAAATCATTTTCCGAAAATTAAAGGAATGAAAAGAAGTTCAACTAATAAAGTTCTTCAAAAAAATTCACATACTTGTTTTTAGTTACAATCTAAAATCTCATAAGCTGGAAACATTATACCCACTTTTACAACCGAGTTAAAACTTCAATAATACTTCATATTATATACTATAAGACTTTCATTACATGTTACGAAAATTAAGAAAGAAAAAATTAAGATATTTTTTTAATTAAATTATTAATATTACGCTCTTAAATAAAATTAGTGGTATACAAGTCATATTTAAGAGAATAATATTTGTATTTTAATTAACAAAATATATTTTTTTCTTTCTTAATTTTCACAATATGCAATGAAAGTTTTATATTAAGGAACGGAGGGAGTACGAAATAAAAATGAGCAATCCACGGCATAAAGTTGAACAACAGTCCTACCAATGTATTTAGCATAGAATCTGTCATGTAATTTCCTTTATATTATTAAAGTGAATCATAATAACCTAGTGCTAGAATATAATTGGATAGAATACACTTTTATGCCGGCACTAGGGTAGTTGTCGAAAGCCAACATGGCAATAACAAATCAGATAATTTTCAATCAAATGCATAATTGGTACTACTATGGAGTATCACTTGAAAGGGCCCTTGATGTCCGAAACAATTTGAGAAAGATATTGAAAATTGATTAAAATTTACCATTAAATATGCAGCCTACCATTTTGAAACTGTTAACAAACAAATTGTGTCGATGTAAAAATGAGATTATATATTTAACTCATACTTCTGATAACTTATTTGTATTGGATGAATGTTTAGTATGTAAGGGACAATTTTTTAATCCATATATTAAACATTTTTAAAATAAATATTTTTAATTGTGACTTCCAAATGTTTGTTGCTCTATCCCATGAAAAACATTGGCAATTGATGACAAAATGACACTTTCTTGAGGAGCAGAACGTTGGAAGTTTCCTGGCCCCTTCCTAATCCACCTGGGACCCGAATCCCATTTGCCATTTGAGATATGGTTTAATGAAAGGCAGCTCAATCTTGGCATTCTATTAGAGGTTGGATCAAAAGCTAATTATTCGTGTTTGAAAACTGTTGTAGAGATTTTCCATTATCAAATATTCACTTAAAATACTACATTCTCCATTATCAAAAGCCTCCTCCAAAAGTTAAGCCAGCCTTTTTTGCTTTTCGTTCTCTATATATAAACTCCAAAGGAAATAAAACATAAAAAACAAACAAGCAAAAATGGATGCTGCTCTTGCTCCCACTTCTACTTCTTCTCCTTCTTCCTCTATTCTTATTCAAGAACTTTTACAATTCCATTCAAGAAAAGTATTAATTCACACCCCTTTATATCCAACCCAATATTCAGCAACACCACCAACACATGATCCCATTAATCCAAGACATAACAGTTTCGATGCAAATGTTGTTATGGTCCTTTCAGTCCTTTTGTGTGCCTTAATTTGCTCACTTGGTTTGAACTCTATCATTAAGTGTGCATTGAGGTGTTCAAGAGTAGTTTCATCTGAATCAGGGAATAGCCAATCTGCCCGGTTAGTCAACATCGGGATTAAAAAAAAGGCCTTAAAGACATTCCCTATAATAAGCTACTCAGCTGACCTTAAACTTCCAGGCTTGGACACTGAATGTGCCATATGCCTCTCGGAGTTTGCTCAAGGCGAGAAAGTTCGCGTCCTTCCCAAATGTAACCATGGATTTCATGTCCTATGCATTGATAAGTGGCTTAATTCACACTCTTCTTGTCCTACTTGCCGCCACTGCCTAATTGGAATAAGCCAAAAAATTATCGGTTGCAGTCAGGCTACCACATCAGTTCCGGCACCTCTACCACCTCAAGAAACCTGCGTAAGAATTGCTCCTCTAGTGCATGAAGGCTTAGTACGTAGTTATTAAACTTAGATGGTAGTAGTCTTCTAGGTAAGCTTTAAAAGTCTAGCAGTAGGGTTTAATTTCAAATATTCATTTCCCCAGAAATTGTGGGGAAAATTTGGAATTGTATAATTGTGTATAAAATTTACTTCTTCTTTAGCAATTTAAATATTTCATACTTCCTTCCATAACATTCCATGAATCAAACTATTGAACTAGAGAGTTGATGGAAAAAAATCCTCTGTCCGTGTATGTTCTCATTCCTGTCCCCAATCAATTCCAATTTACCATGTGTATATATAATTGAAAAAAATATTTATATAGTAAATTCTGATTGGTTGAGGACAGGAATGGGAACATACACGGGTGGACAGAGGATTTTCGCCCAGAGTTGATGGAGCGTTTTTCTTTAAATGCAAAAGGAGAGAATAAACAATTTCTTGTGCAATCCGAGTCAACAATTCATAATGCAATAGTTGTTTTCTTTATAAAAAACATCTTGAATCTAAGTGATCCATTTATAGTTTAGTACGTTTTCAGCCATAATAGGTGAAATTGGGCTACTTCTGCCAATCAGAAGCTATCGTTTTAAATCTTTATTAGTGTTTTAATTACGGCCGTGCAAATGTAATAAAACATAATAACGTACTTAGATAGTTATGTAATTGTTACATTGAACTATTCTAAAATATCCCTAGTCAATTATTATTGTGGAATTTTGAGGACAACAATAATCTGTGGTGACTAGTATGTGTTGTGATGGAATATGTGATATTAAGTCAAACACATGGGTATTTGATACTAGAATGACCCGCTTATAAGAACATTTTATGGATTGTTGTATAAATGTCAAAAGTGTTATTATAATGATTTTGTTTGTATCTGAATCCTTCAACATGAGATCACACAAGATTTCTTACATGGAAAATGGTATACTTTGATGGTGTCAAATGCTGTCTGTAACTATATGAGATATAAAGGCATTTGTTGGGTGTATTTATGAACCATGTGTAGGATGAGGTGTGAAAGATACAGGTTTTGACCCTACTATACAACATGAGTGATATCTTGGGCCCCTTGATGGAGTGAGACTAATTCATGGACATGAACAAGTGAATTAATATGAGATATTAATGTCATTTGATTAGTCTACTTGGAAATAAAGAAACTGATTGATTGAACTATACAAGTGTGACATTCTCTATGACTTGTGTTGAATCTAGATATCGAGGACAAATGGATTAATACGAAAAGATCATATTTGTGATTACTTGAATCAAGGGACTATTTGTGAATTGGGAGTAATGATGTGTTGCTAGATACCTCTCTTTACTGTTGGCAATTGTTGTCACGACCAACATGTTGGAGTACATTTAATCTAAGGTGCGCCAATTCGATTGGGCCGGGTCGGGCCGAGCCGGGATTGGATTGGGCCCTTAATCGGGTTGGGCCGACCAACCCATTTGGACCGACCTTATGGCTGGAAATATTGGATATAATTTCAGCTCTTATCTCTTAGAAAGGAGGTTGAAGTGGTGGAGAATGTGGAGGAGTGGTTTCTTCCATGATCTCCCACTTCACCCTTACACTCTCCCCTCTATCACTACAAGAAAACAGTTGAATAGCGACCGACTTTAGCGACCGAAATTTTCGGTCACAAATTTAACGACGGAATACCAACCGAATAGAAACCGAAAAGAAAGCGGTTGTTATGCCATCGCTCATCCGTCGGCCATATCGGTCTCGTTGACTAAATTGAAACGTCGTCGTTTTGTTCACCCTTAACGACCGAATACCGACGGTTATTAACGACCGTTTACCGACGGAATATATAACGACCGAATACCAACGGAAGTTAACGACCGAATACCGACGGAATACATAACGGTGTTTATTTGTATAGTAATAAATGAAGGACACAAAACGACGTCATTTTATTTACGTTAACGACCGACTACCGACAGCCTTTAACGACCGTTTACCGACGGAATACATAACGGCATCGAAACGACGTCGTTTTGGTGTTTTATTTCTTAAAAAAATTAAAGTTTAAAATTAATAAACATGACGTCGTTTTGTTCACAAGTAACGACCGAATACCGACGGAATATTTAACGACCGAATACCGACGGAATATTATGCCGACGGAATAACGACGGAATATTTAACAAAACGACGCCGTTTCTGTGTTGAATTTCTCAAAAAAAATATAAGTCAAATTTTGAAACCCTCGTCGCTATTCAGTCGACTTTCTCTTGTCGTCGTCTTGCCGCCTCACCACCATCGCCTCCATCTTCGACGCCTCACCACCATTCACCTCCATCTTCGACGCCACCTTGCCGCCTTCCCCCTCCACTCCCCATTTCTTTCAAACTCACCAAAGACCACTTCCGAAGCTGCTCTGAGACAACCGAAACAAAGACCCATTGGAGTGATTTTTTTGCTTCTTCCCCTCAATTCCATTTCCAACGCCATTTCAGTAAGTTTTGCTTCTTCCCCTCAATTTTTTTGCTTCTTCTCCTCAATTAATTTCTGTTCTTTATTTTTTCAGTTTATTTGGGGGGATTTTTGTATTTTCGATAATATTGTATATTTATTTCAATGATATTGTATATTTATTTCCTGATCCTTAATTTTCTGACCAATATTTCTTTTTGACATCATGTTGCTGCTATCCATTCCGAAAATGCTAGGAATTTTTTTTTATGGATTTTGTTTGATTCTTCTGCTGCTGCAATTGAAGATTGTATGTTTTCAATGGTTCTTTCTCTCTGTTTCTGATTTTTACTGCATTTTTTCTTTGATGTTTCTGATTCTTTGTGGTAATTTTTTTCAGACCTTTCATCTTCTTATCTTTCACTTATTGTTTTAACACATGATAAAATATTTGATTCCAAGACACTATATTTGTCCAATGGTCACAGTACTTTGTCATATCTAATGTATATAGACTATAGTTCTACCTTAATGAAAGGTAAAAAGATTGTGATTTTCTGATTTCTTATTAAATTCCTGTGGCTGCTTATAATAGTTAGCAGAAGTGTTTCATATTCACACAAGTTCTGTTAATAGGGATTGCGCCTGATGGCCTTGTAATAGAAGCATTGTAAATATGACAGCTAGAATATGCAAAATGTTGCCAATTCATTTAATGGACACCAACTGATACATGTTTCTTTTGGAAAAAATGTACTTACTATGATTACTATTGATTCCTTCATTGAATGATGGTTGCTGATATGATTACTATTGGTGGTAAGTTTCTCCTCGATGTTTCTCCCCACCTTTAGATCCGCCACGGTATATAATGTATGTTTTAGCGTTTCATTTTACAATGATATGAATGTATCTTTTACTCCTATGTTCTTTCACACATTGGTCATTATTATCTACTGCTAAGTCATGAAAAAAAGGGTTTCTCGTTTTTTCTTCTTCTTGTTGCATCGTAGAAACTAAATTTTGATGGCTGAAAAAAGACACAAGACAAGTGGATCTGCATGAGTCTATGCTAATCAAAACTTACTCTTAGACTATGTTTATTTGAGTTACATATGGCTATAGTGCAACAGAATAGAAGCTAAGGGTCTACCTAGGATAGTTCATAGCATGGTTGGAAGGGTGAAAAGGCCATTCTTATATGTTCTTATATTATGAAATTGAGGGAGTACATTATATTATTGCATATATTAAGATTGGCAGAATTTGGTTGTGTTTATCATTTGAAAATTTCATGATCTTCTCATGTTCAATGTTCTTGTTGAAGTAGAAATTTTACCCTAAATTACTTAGGCAAATTTTTCCCTCCTTAGGAAGATTTTTCCCTCCTTAGGAAGAATTTTCCCTCCTTAACACATAAGTTTTCAAACGCTTACTTTCTTTTCAATCGTTAAATCGAAAACTCAATAATAATGCCTGATTTGTGATTTCATTCGCCATTGAATTTCAGGATAAAACACATAAGTTTTTTTTCTTTCCGTGTATTTCAGAGATGCCGCCAAGGAAAGGTATACGAGTAGCCTTACCATTTGGTTCGCCAGCCACGTCTGCTCCGGCCTCCACCTCCCCGAGCTGGTTCATCACTGATTTGGTGGAGACACCGCGATCCGCTCCCGTGCCCTGTTCACGACACCTCCATCACAGCCGATGATGCACGGGACATCTCGGGATGCGTTTGCGGCGATACACGCGACCGAGTCTACGCCGGTAGCGAGATCGGCGACTCACCGGTCGACCGTCCCACGGCAGCGTCCGATCTCAGGCGGAGTCGCGTCTACGGTAGATACGCGTATTCTCCTTCGACCTACCACTCGGCACGTAAGTAACTAATTTATTTCCTTTAAGCAAATTATACTACTTGTCGTCATTATAGTAACTAATCAAATTTTTTTGTTTGCTATTATAGTTTCGAGTTGGCATCCAAATTTGTTCGCCACAATTACTTCAATTTTTCAAGATCGCTTCAAGGGGGCATATAGCACCATCAAGGATGTTCCCCAGGAAGAAGAAAATTTGTGGTGGGGCGAGTTCAAGGTAAGTAAATTATAAAATAAGTTTGAATTTAGAAGTCTTTTGATTTAGAAGTCTTTAAATTTAGAAGTATTCGAAATTAGTTATCTAACATTATTTCAAATTGCAGAAAAAGTATCGCTGGGCTCCTGAGCATGAGGATGGCGTCAAGACAGGTTGGCGTACCATACTGACGAGGAGACTTAGCGGCCTTATGAGCGACGCTCGGAAAAAAAATAAGAAACCGAAATGGGTTTCTGAGACGGATTGGGCGCGTCTTGAAGAGTACTGGAAGACTCCGGAATTTAAAGCCAAGTCGGCACAAGCAGCAAAAAACCGGAAAGAAGGGAGGGGTGGAAAAGGCCCGATGAAGCACACGGGAGGTTCGCTCAGCCACATTGAGCACAACATGAGATTGGTACGGGATCTTTATTAATTGACGTATTCTTATGTTGTATGTGTTTTGTGTTCGTATTTAATGAATTTGTTTAACAGGAAAAGGAGGCGGGACATGCAGTCCCATTCTCGGCCAGTTATGATCATGTTCATCAACACCATCTCGGGCCAAAGAAAGGCGAATGGGTTGATGTAGATTCTAGAGAGTTGTCTGTAAGTATTTAATTACCGTTTTTCCTTTTTTGATATTAGTTATTTAATGTAATATCCTAATGACAATTTTTTTGACAAATGGGTGTTCCACGAGGTTTATGACGACGCCGCCAACAAAGCGACTCAAGCGGGACTGCCTCCTCCGGATTTGCCGAGCTCGGGATTGAGTTGTCTGCTGAGGCTGCGTGGTGGACTAAGAAAGGGCCGTGTCGAGGACTCGGTTCCTTTCTTGAAGTGGTAAAGACAATGAGGCGAGGCAGCCGGGCGGTGTCGCATTCGGACATGGAACAAATGCGGAGGCGATATGGAAGCAAAGTTTCGAAAAGCAGACTAGCCGACCAAAAAAAAAGAATTCAAGATGAGGGAAAAGAAGAGAAACAAGGGGTCTAGCTAGTATGTTAGCTGAAATTTTAACAAATAAGGACCGAGGTTGTATTAAGTGCCTCCGAGATAGAGGCCAAATTGAGTAGTATTTTAGACGATGAGTTAGAATCAGACTATGACGATGACCCTTTAACTGTCGATGATGTTTTGGGGAGTCAATAGAGTATTTAGTTAATTTTGTATCAATTTGTAAGTATTGTTAGCTTTTAATGAATTTTTTTAAGATAAGTTTTGCGATTATTTTGGAATTTACATTTTGGTTTATGTTTTCTGTTGAAATGGAAGAGAGGCTGATTGGTTTATGTTTTCTTTTGAATGGAAGATAGCTGATTGTTTACTGTGCAGGGGGTCTGTTATATAGTTACCCTGTTCTGCTACTGGAAAATTGGCTTCATACCGACCGACAGGCCACCGAATAGCGACCGTCTTAGGGTTTAGGGTTAGGGTTTAGCGACGGAATAACGACGGATTAAGATTGAGGCTTATTTGCGACCGCAACATACTTTTCAGTCGCTCTTCCGTCGCTATTTAGAGTAACGGATATACCGGTCGTACTTCGGTCGGTAAATTCTCCCGGATTCCGTTTTTTTTATACAATAGCAAGGTTTTTAAAGATATATAAAAACCTGAATATTGAAACAACTAAAACGTATACTTATACATATGTACACAGTAACCTGAATAGTGAAACAAGTAAACTAATACCTTTTGACAAAATACCTGTATAGACCTGAAGCAGAACAATTCAAGTAATACATTTGTGTTGACATTTACGTGGATCATTAAGTAGTGTAACTAAAATTTTAATAAATGCTCATTGATGATGAAATAAAATAGGGAAAAGGTTTATAGGAATATCTTTAAAAACCTCGCTATATTATAAAAAACGGAATCCGGGAAAATAATAGCGACCGAATATGGCTAACGCGTCGCTATTCGGTCGCTAAAGTTAAATGCGAAACGGCGTCGTCTTGTGCAGTGCGTTGGATCTTTATTTTCAAAAATTTATGAGTGTTCAGATTTTCTTCTTGGCGACCGAATAGCGACCGAATATACCATGACGGTCGCTATTCGGTCGTTGTATGTCATGCCGAAACGGCGTCGTCTTGTCCAGTGTGTGGGATCTTTATTTTCAAAAATGGGCAAGTGTTCGGACTTTCCTTGGGGCGACCGACTAGCGACCGAATATGCTTAGGTCGACCGAACTGGGACCTCGGTTGATCCGACCAAAAGCTTCAACTCTCAGTTTCTCCTCGGTCGATCCGAGGAAAGTTCGGATGATCCGACCTAATCGGTCGCTATTCGGTCGCTAAATAGAAATGGCGAAACGACGCCGTCTTGTCCAGTGCGCGGGATATTTATTTTTGAAAAAAATTTCAGACATTCTTTGGGGCGACGGAATAGCGACCTAAAATGACAAAACGGTCGCTATTCGGTCGCTGCTTTTAAATGCCAAAACGGCGTCGTCTTTCCCAGTGAGTAGGATATTTATTTTCAAAATTGTACAAGTGTTCAGCCTCTCTTTTGGCCGACCGAATAGCGACCGAGATTGTGTATCGGTCGCTATTGATCGTTATCGTCATGCCGAAAGCAGCGTCGTTTTTCCGGTGCGTGGGCTCTTTATTTTCAACCCTCCCCTTTACATATTCTGCAGCCGCGATTTCTTACTCTACCACCATCTCCTCTAGTGATTTATTCCCAAAATCAACCTTGAAACTCCACCCTCCTCCCATCACCACCACCTCCGGCAACTCCAAGACGGCGCCACCACCTCCGGCATCCGCAAGACTTCCCCAACTCCTCCAATTTCAGTTGGGTATTTGGTGAGAATCTCTTCATCTCTATTTATTATAATGTTATTAATGTCAATATTTATTCTCTTTTATATCATTTATTTTTAGCTTAATCAAAATGTGGTATAAGGGATAAAAAAAAACTAATGAGAGCAAAAATTGTTCACAAAGAATCAAATTTTAGGGCAATTTACCTTTTATTAGGTTTACAACATACCATTTATTTTTTGGATATTAAATGATGATATGAAAGTGGCAAAATTTTATGCTTCTTTGTATTATCCCAATGATTTTACTTCTTTGTATTATCTCCCATCATTTTCTTTCTTTGTATTATCTCCCATGAATTTATTTCTTTGTATTATCTCCCATCATTTTCTTTCTTTGTATTATCTCCCATGATTTTATGTCTTTGTATTATCTCTCATTATTTTATATCTTTGTTCAGACAAACAAACAACCTAATGTTGAAAATAATCACACGTTAATAATAGTAGATAAGATGCCATTATCACATGTTAATAATTACTTTGAAATAAGGTTGACAAATAATTGAAATAACATTCAAAGTTAATATGCATTTAATTATTAAGTCTTTTCATACGCAGATATTGTGTTTGTAATGGAACACCGTAGTTGGATGTATATGGATTCGAATAGTGGACCTCGTCATAGTCAAGAATTTATAAGCGGGATTGAAGCGATTTGTGACATTCGCGAGTTAGTTAGATCTGCTAATGTACAAATAGATGGGATTAGGTGTCCTTGTGGGGTTTGTAGGAATAAGTATTTTCATATGCACGATCTTTGTGAAGTATCACCTTGTTATGAACGGATTCGTATCTAACTATTATAATTGGACATGTCATGGTGAGGCATTCATTCCCATGCCTCAAATCCCGTTTGTTCATGAAGTGGATAATTATAAAACACACACGATACTAGAACAATTATCGAGATATGATTATTGATCTTTGCGGGACCAAGTTTTAATGAGCAGACAAAATAGGGGACGTGGAAGAACCTCCCAATCCGAGAGGCAAAAAAATTCTATGACATGTTGAAATCAGTTGATAGCCCTGACTGTACAATGGTTGTACAAACCATTCACGACTTTCAATAGCTGCCGAGGATGTTGAGCATTAAGTCCAAAGATAACTTATACGAAACTACAATAGATAAATTTGCGCGAGTTGATGAAAGAGGCACTTCCTCCAAATAATAATGCGTTAGACGATTTTTACAAAATGAAGAAATTGGTTAAAGGCCTTGGATTACCGGTGCAAAAGATTGATGTTTGTGTTAACGGTTGTATGTTGCATTGGAAAGATGATTTTGAGAGTAGAGAATGCAAGTTTTGTGGCCATGCTAGATACATTAAGAAAAAGAAATCAAAAAATACACGATTAAAAGAGATTGCTTGCAAAAAGATGTATTATTTTCCGATTACTCCAATATTACAAAGATTGTATGCATCTGAGAAAACTGCAAGGCACATGATATGGCACTCGAGACGGTGAGAGGGAAGAGGGAATAATGAATCACCCACGGGATGGAGAAGCTTGGCAACATTTTGTGAGAACACACACCGATTTTTGCGGCGGAACCTCGGAATGTAAGGCTTGGGTTATGCACGAGATGGTTTTGCACCTTTCGGCATGTCGGGGAAGAACTATTCTTCTTGGCGAGTTCTTCTAACACCTTATAATCTCCCCCCTTGGATGTGTATGAAGAACAATGTAATCTTCTTAACTATCATTGTACACGGACCCCCAAAATCCAAAACACAAGATCGATGTGTACTTGCGGCCTTTAATCGATGAATTGAACCAGCTGTGAGGTTGAAGGAGCGGAAACTTATGATATCTCAAAAAAAACAAAATTTTTAAATTGAGGGCTTCATTACTTTGGACAATTAGTGATTTCCCGGCATATGGAATGTTGAGTGGATGGAGTACAGTGGCATTCACGCTTGTCCATATTGTATGGAGGAAACACAAGCGTTCCATTTGCGGTGCGGAGGCAAACAATCGTGGTTCGATTGCCACGGATGCTTCTTGTCACTGATCATCCTTTTAGAAGAGATGCAAAGGGATTAGAAAGGGACCGGCGACAAGAGAGAGCGAGACCCGCCCGACTCGCCTTAGTGGTCATGAAATGTTCCTTAGAGTTAGAGATTATCAAAAAAATTACCGATACTGGTGAAGAGATCGGTAAAGAGCAAGGCGAGGGGACGGGATCATAGTTGGGCTAAACGTAGTATATTTTGGGACTTACCTTATTGGCGGACACTTTTGATAAGACACAACATTGATGTCATGCATAATGAAAAAAAACGTGTTTGATAATGTCTTTAACACCGTCTTTGGGCGTGAAAGGTAAAACTAAAGACAATGTTAAAGCTAGAGCGGATGTTGAAAGGTATTGCAATCGTCAGGAATTGAATATTAAACACGATGGACGAGGTAAAGCAACAAAACCGAAGGCATGTTTCACTCTTACCAAGCCTCAAAAAAGAAATGGTTTTGCGGTGGGTTAAAGAATTAAGGCTCCCGAGATGGATATGCATCGAATTTGGCGCGATGTGTTGATATGAAAGAGTTGAAAATGTCCGGAATGAAGAGTCACGATTCTCATGTATTCATGGAGAGACTTATCCCTATAGCACTTAGAGAAGTATTACAGGCAAATGTTTGGGGACCCTTGGCTGAACTTAGTACATGTTCTATAGAGATTTGTGTTCCCCCAGAAGTTGAGTGTGGCGCATATGCAAGAATTGGAGGACACTATCGCTATTTTATTATGCAAGTTAGAGAGAATTTTTCCTCAGGGATTTTTTTGATGTGATGGAACACTTGCCGATTCACCTTCAGTGCGAAGCCAAGGTTGGTGGCCGATGCGGTTTAGGTGGATGTACCCATTCGAGAGGTAACAACCATTGTCTTAAGTTATCCGAGTGTTGTATTATATTTTTTCATGTACGTATTTACAATGTGATTAACTACATATGTTTTAATTAGATACTGCACCGTCGAAAAAGAAGATAAAGAACAAGGCTAGAATTGAGAGGTCAATTTGCAATGCATACTTGGTCGAAGAAGGCTGCTACGTTTTTTAGCTATTATTTCGAACCCCACGTGAAAGCGACAATTACAACCATTGGGCGAAATGATGGTGAAGGCGAGATTAGCGGACCGAGATGTATTATCAATTTGCAACTTACCCGGGAAGATCATTTGGGAAAAAAAGAAATTATTTTATTAAGCGATAAAGATTATAAAATAGCAATGAATTATATCCTAATGAATTGTGAAGAGGTCGAACCATTTCTTGATAAGTAAACTTATCTATTTGCTTCATTTTTGTTATATAATTAAAAGTGGCCAAATAATAATATTGTCATTTAATTTGTAACTCGGGAAATTTGTTAGTCAAGTAAATGAACAAACCCACTGAGATAACGGAGGAAGAACTTCAAAGTCGGGTTTATAATGATTTTTCCAAATGGTTTGGAACTCATGTAAGTTGGTATTGTGTAGAAATGTACTTGTAATAAGAATGTCTATATGCATAATTTAACTTTTATTGCTCAACGAGATACATAGCCTTGAGGAAGATTCGAAATTTTGTTGAAAAAATGCTGTCTTGGGGGCCCGTCAAGGAGAGTGATGTCATACACGGTTACTTTGTTAACGGTTATAGATTTCACACCAAAGCCCGCAGCGATGGAAAAGGAGCGACAAGCGGCGGGGGTATGGGTTAAAGGAGATTATTACGGTGAGTTGAAGCAAGTAATTGAGGTTGAACTTGCTTTGGGAATACCCGACCAAAAAAATTATTCTTTTCAAATGCATTGGTTTGATTCTACTCCAAATCGAGGTTTAAGAGTGCATCCTCAATATAAACTTGTAGAAATCCATAGGAAAAGAACCTACCAGGGGTTACGATCCATTTGTATTTGCTTCCCAATGTCAACAAGTCTACTACACACCTTATCAGGGTAGTAAGACATCATCTAGGAGCTGATTGGTTGGGTGTATGTCGTTCCAAACCACGTCTATTTGGCGTTCATGGTGTTCGATGCCGTATCGGGGACGAAAGTACGCGAGGAGGAGACCCGGGTCGCATTGATCCAACTATTGCGAAGTTGGTCAACTTGCACACGGTCGAGGAAATTGAAGTTGTACTTGTGGCAGGTACGAGCCGTGGTTATGAAGATGATGGCGATGACGATGATGAAATTATGTCGGGAGATGACAATTACGAAGAAGAGGATGAATTAATGACCGATGATGATTTAGAATGATTAAGATTTCTCGCTTCTCTTGGAATTCCACATATTCAAAGTGAGTCATATTTGTTGTTTTTTTTGTACTTTATTACAATAAATTAATTGTCATATTGTATAACTTTTTAACATAATTCAAAATAGAAATTTTATTGTCATAATAATTTGATTCTTACATTTTGCAGATTGCAACTCATGCATTTTCAAGGATATGCATATGAATGACATCAAGGAGTTTATGAGAAATGCACACTTTGATTGTAAGTTTTGATAAATGAAATAAATTACTTTGAACGTGAGTGTTGCAATGTAATGTGCACACTTTGATTGTGACTTTTGATAATTCAAAGTGTGCACTTTGAATGTGAGCTTTGTAATGTAATGTGTACACTTTGATCGTGAATTGTAATGTAAGGTGCACACTATGATTGTGAGTGTTGTTATTCAAAATGTGCACTTTGATTGTGAGTGTTGTAATAAGAAGTTTGCACTTTGATTGTGAGTATTTAATGTAATGAGAATTGATTGTGAGCATTTTGGTTATTAGCATTTTGGTTATTCTTTGCTATTCTTCTTTGTGTTACGTAATAGGGATTTAATTAAATTAAATTTTTATTTTTTTTAAATAGCATCAATTTTGCGACGGTACATACACGTCGGTATTCGATCAGCTATATGGTGACCCTCACTACACGTTACTAATTATCCAGTCAGCTATTCGGTGCGTTCCTGTAGGCCAGTCGGTATTCGATCGGTATATGGTGACCCTTACTTTTCCGTTGCTAAATATCCGTCGGTATTCGAGTCCTTACCAAGTCAAAGTTAAAAGTCATCAATGTTTACTATTCGGTCGGTATTCGGTCGGTATATGGTGACCTTATTTTCCGTTGCTAAATATCCAGTCGGTATTCGATCAGTTAAAGCAGTCAAAGTCAAAGGCAACAATATTGACCATTAGGTCAGCTATTCAGTCGGTAAATAGTGACCGATTATTGATCAGCTAATTTTGCCGTCGGTATTCGATCGTGATATTGTCAAAGGCAAAAGTCAACAATGTTGACCATTCGGTCGATATTCGATCGTTATTTACCGACGATGAAAGCGGTCGCTATATATTCCGTCGCTATTAAGTCGTTAACCAGTCAAAGTCAAAAGTCAACAATAATGACGATTCGGTAGGTATTCGGTAGGTAAGTAGCGACCGAATTTGCGGTCGCGATATATTCCGTCGGTATTCGGTCGGTAATTTACTTAGCGACGAAATATACACGACCACGTAATTAGGTCGTTAATTGGTCGCTAAAATAAGTTTAGCGACCGATTACCGACGGAATAGGTCGTCACTGTTTCCCTGTTTTCTTGTAGTGTATCCCTTGAATGACTAAGAAAAATGCTGATTTTTCTTAGCATTCTAAGTCATTATTCTCCAGCTTTTTGAGACCTTAGAGAAGAGAGAAAAGAGAGAACATTCAATAGAGATTGAATAGAAAGAAAAGACAGCTTTTCTAGATACTTGTTTTCTAGCTTTAGCTAATAGAAAAGAAGTAAGAAAACTGTTTCTTGTTCTTCTAAAGGTCCTATATCCACCATATATATATATATATATATACTCCATCTTGAAGAGTGTCTTCAAGACTTCTACGAGGCGTTGGCTAGCGCCAAGCAGTAGAGGACCATCCCCGGAAGATCGAGTGGATATTGGGAGGCGGAGCTGCGTTGAGTGGCGTTCAGTTCGCTACAGCCCGAAACCATTCTCGAGTCTTATTCAGCACTTCTAAAGGTATAATGCTATCCTGTAGTCTAAGGTTCTTATTCGTGAAAGATCCTATTAGAGGCGGGTCATTTTATTTTCGCTGCATAACCTGTTTAGACCCGTTATTCCTCTAACAGTGGTATCAGAGCCACTCACGAGTACCCTATAGACTTAATGTGCTATAGTATTTTAATATGGATTATGAATCTATATTTTGCATGCCTTAGGATTGCTAGAAATGTTGTATATCATGTATGACATGTATGAGAGTCGAGAATTTCGATCAACCGAAATGCCTGTTTTGGTCAACCGAGTACTCTCAGTACTCTGTTCGGTCGACCACAATGTCTGTTCGGTCAACCGAGCACTCTCAGTACTTTGTTCGGACGATTGGTAGATATGTCGGTTCAGCTAGACTAGTTACTGAGTCGGCCGAGCGAGGTGGCAGTCCACCGAAGCGATACTGAGAATATGAAATGTTACATTTCTCAGTTGCTCATTTTTCCATAAATTGTTATGTTAGTTGAGCATGATGCATAGTAATCGCCTTTACCCTGTTGGTTTATTTTATAAATACGATCTGCGTATCGTGCCTATCTCTTTTTATCAAAAGTTGTAATTCTCTTCTCATCAAATCCCCTCGAATGTAACTCGAGGTTTCCTTAGAATTATGTAATTCTAGATTAGGAGAAGTTACAGTTGTGATGATGATTTGGAGACAACAACCTTTGAAGGTCAAGACGGTTTAAAATAGAATGTTTTCTTTTCACACCCATAGATTGACTTCACGGTTTTCCATTGGCTTGGAAAAACCCGAATAGAATATGGCGATTACTATTGCATTTTTACTTTTATGTATTGGATGCATATGTATATAAGCATAAAGCTGTTTTATTTATGCTTTTATGGTGAGATTGTTAAAAACAAAACTCCTCAATTAAATATTAATTAGTGCCTTCCTAAGTTTGGCCCTCATCAAGGCCTAGATCGACATAAGTATGGGACATGCCAAAGTCTGTACATACGTGTCTATCCGGGGTGAGGCGAGAAGGATAATTTGTGATATCCGCCGGCAAAAACTTAGGGACCTAGTTAACTGGATTATCTCAATAAATGGATTGAGGATCTAGAGGCAAAAGAGTTGAGAAAAGTGTATAATGATACGCTTGAATAAATGTTATTCACTCAACTAACCAAGAATTACATAATTTGATGTAATTGGCAAAGCGTTGCCTACCTAAATAACTAAGTTTTGGGCGATCGGCCAAAGGCGACTTCGAGCGAGGTGAAATATGGATCTTGGCCCGCTAGAAAGTTAACGAATTTTACGAGTTGATAATGAGGGTTATTCACTCGAAGAAAATAGTGGGAGAAATCATTAAAAAGATAAAAGGCCTAATAATCCTTGAGAAGGACAAATTAGAGGGAGTTAACTTCCTCGGCTGGTTCAGGAACTTAAGAATCGTTCTCAAGCATGAAAGAAAAGGCTGTATGTTCTAGAACGACCTATTCTCGATACACGAGAGGCTCGTGCTTCGATCGTCGATAGAAGTGCTTATCGAAGCATTGTAGTGATGCTTTAGATGTGTCTAGCCTCATGCTTGTCACCATGAACTACGAGCTTCGAAGCGACATGAGGACATGGGGGCTTATGAGATCTTTGGCTCACTGAAGCAACTATATCGAGGGACAAGCACGCCGAGGAGAGATTCGACGTATCGAAATCTCTTTTTTTCAATGCAAAATGTCGAAGGAATGCCGGTAGGAACTCACGTTCTTAAGATGATAGGTTATGTTCGAACGCTTGAAAAAGCTGGGGATTTCCTTTGGGGCAGAGAGCTGTCGGCTGATTTGATCTTGCAATCGTTGCACTGAGTCATTCGATCGGTTCATTACGAATTATCACATTAATGAAATTGACAAGCCATTGCACGAGTTGTTGAACATCTTTGAGGATTGCTGAGAAGGAAATAGGCAAGTCCAAGCCCAACACCATCTCGATGGTGCAAAAGGGGAAAATGCAAAGGTTTTGTGAAATCGAAAGGCAAACCGAAAGGTAAGCCCGAGGGGCAAGCAAACCACTTTCAACAATGCAGCTGAAATCTAAGGGTGGTGTAGCCAAGGACTCTATCCGGCATCCTTTGTGGTGAAAAGGGTCCTTTGGAAAAGGAGCTGCAAAAGCTATATTGCAGGAAAAATGTTGGAAAAGGAGAAAGCAAATGTTGCTTTGGGCTCAGGTATTTATGTTGTTGATATTAATGTGATTGATATCAATTTAAATACAACTACTTCTTGGGTACTTGATACCGGATGTGGTTCTCACATTTGTACTAATGTGCAGGGACTGCAAAGGAGTAGAGAGTTGGCAAAGGGTGAAATGGAACTACGAGTTGGCAGCGAGCACGTGTTGCGACCTACAGTTTGTAGGGACTTGTACTTTTACTTTGCCTACGAGGGGCTTGTTTTGGGTTTAGAAAACTGTTTCTATGTACCAAGTTTAACTAAGAATATTATTTCAATTTCTTGTTTGGACAAGAAATGTTTTGAGATTTCAATCAAAAACCAACGATTGTCGTTATTTTTGGATAATATTTTTTATGCAAGCGCCTCTTTGATTAATGGTCTATATATTTTAGATCTTGATATGCCAATTTTAAATATAAATACAAAAAGGATTAAGACTAATGATTCTAATCCCACATACCTCTGGCATTGTCGCTTAGGCCACATAAACTAAGACCGCATATCCAAGCTCCATAAAGATGGGCTATTGGAATCATTTGACTTCATGTCTTATGATCGATGCGAATCTTGTTTGTTGGGTAAGATGACAGCATCACCTTTCACTAAGCTAGGTGAGAGAGCCGATGCTTTATTAGGACTAATACATAGTGATGTATGTGGCCCTTTTAATATACATGCAAGGGGTGGTTACCTCTACTTCATTACCTTTATTGATGACTTCAGTAGGTATGGATATGTGTTCTTGATGAAACACAAATCCGAAGCATTTGCTAAGTTTAAAGAGTTTATACTAGAAGTAGAAAACCAACTTGGCAAGAGTATTAAGGTTCTTCGATCTGATCGATGAGGAGAATACTTGAGTTAAGAATTCTGTGACTATCTAAAGGATTGTGGAATCGTTTCACAACTTTCTCCTCCGACTACTCCACGATGGAATGGTGTATACGAAAGGAGGAACGAGAACCTTATTATATATGGTTCGTTCTATGATGAGTCACACGAGCACTGCCTAATTCTTTTTGGGGACACGCACTAGAGACAACAGACTTTAACACTTAACCGCATTCCATCTAAATCGGTTGCAAAGGCGCGCATCGAGTTATGGGTAGGAAGCGTCGGGTTTGTCTTTCATCAAGATTTGGGGCTGTGAAGCTTTTGTAAAAGCGCTCGACTTCGATAAAGTTGGCTCCAAAATCTGAAAAGTGCATATTTGTAGGTTATCCTAAGGAAACTAAAGGATACTACTTTTATATCCCTAACGAAAACAAAGTGTTTGTTGCTCGTACGAGAGTCTTTCTAGAAAAAGAATTTGTTTCTAGAAACACGAGTGGGAGTAGCGTAGAACTTCTTGAAGTTCCAGGACTCTCAAACTAGCAATAATGATAAGATGGAAATTGAGCAGACTCCACAAGTTGTTGTGCGGCGGAGTGCCACAAAGCGAGTTGTGCGGCCAGCTCAGTTCAAGAAACACAAGAATTGCGTAGAGTGCAGTTGAGTTAAAGTCGTCCACCTCCCGGAAAAAATTTGGTTTTTTCATAGCGAGAACATGATGATGTTATGTTTGTGGATCACGATGAACCTTCAACCTACAAACATGCAATTAATAGCTCGAGTTCGAGAAATGGCTTGAGGCCATGAGATCCGAAATGGACTCCATGTACACAAACCAAGTATGGATCTTGGTTGATCCACTGAAGGGGTAACTCCCATAGGGTGCAAATGGGTTTTTAAGATTAAAACCAGACATGGAAGGGAATGTACAAACGTACAAGGGGGTGGCTCAGTCGCGAAAGGTTTCAAACAAGTTCATGGTATTGACTATGGCGAGACCTTTTCCCCCTATAGTTATGTTTAAGTCCATTCGGATTTTGCTTGCTATTGCAGCTTACTATGACTATGAAATCTGGCAAATGGTTGTCAAAACCGCTTTCCTTAATTGACAACTTGAAGAGGATGTGTATATGACACGGCTGAAGGTTTTGTCACTCCGGGAGAATCTTTGGAAAAGTATGTAAGCTTGAGAGATCCATTTATGGACTCAAGCGGAGTTTCTCGAAAGCTGGAACATCCGTTTTAATGATGCCATCCAGTGAGTTTGGCTTCATTAGAAATGAGGATGAGCCTTGTGTTTACAAGAAGGTTAGTGGGAGCTCAATCGTATCCACAGTATTGTATGTAGATGACGTACTACTCATTGGAAGCGACATACCAACCTTAAAGTATGTCAAGGCTTGGTTGAGTACGTGTTTCTCTATGAAAGACTTAGGCGATGCCGGCTATATTACAGGGAGTCAAGATCTATAGAGATAGATCCAGGAGACTCATTGGCCTAAGCCAGAGTACATATATAGACAAGGTGCTAAAGAGGTTTAGCATGCAAGAGTCTAAGAAGGGCCTTTGTCCTATGGCACATGGTACTGTTCTGTCGAACAAACAGTGTTCTAAAACGCCTGCCGAATTAGAACGCAAGAAAGATATCCATTATGCTTCTGCCATAGGATCCATCATGTACGCCATGTTATGTACTCGCCCGGATGTCTCGTTTGCCTTAAGCCTTACGAACAGATACCAGTCTAATTACGGTGAACGTCACTGGATCTCAGTCAAGAATATCCTCAAGTACTTACGAAGGACTAAGGATACATTCTTGATTTATGGAGGGGCGGATGAGCTCGTTGTAAGTGGTTACACCGATGCTAGTTTTCAAACCGACAGAGATGATTTTCGATCGCAATCGGGATATGTGTTTAACTTGAATGGAGGTGCTGTGAGGAGATTCTATGATAGAGGCCGAGTACATAGTAGCTTGTGAAGCAGCTAAGGAGGCAGTTTGGATCAGGAAATTTATTTCCGACCTCGATGTGGTTCCTAGTATTGCGAACCCGATAGACCTCTATTGTGACAACAATGGGGCTATTTCACAATCTAGGGAACCTAGATCTCACCAGAGGTCCAAACATGTACTACGGCGTTTTCACGTAATCCGCGAGATTATAGAAAGAGGTGATGTGCATATATGTAGAGTAGATTCGGCAGACAATGTCGCCGATCCACTGACGAAGCCATTGTCGCAGCAAGCAGCATGATCGTCACACTAACTCCATGGGTATCCGATATCTGGAGGGCTGATCTTTAGAGACAGTCATTAGTATGCCCTTAAAGACCAATCAGTAGATGATTTTGGGTCTTTAGTGCAAGTGGGAGATTATTGTATCGTATTTATGTAATTTTCATTTTGATGAATAAAAAGGCATAAATTCCAGTATTATATCAATATGTTTCTGCGTTCTTAAAAACATAATGAAATAATATGTCCTTAGAATAGTATTCATAATTGTTATGATTCTGAAACGTCCCTAGTCGAACATTATTATGGAATCTTCGAGGACAATAATAATGCGTAAGACTAGTATGTGCAGTGATTGAGAATCATTATACTGGACAGACCCGACATAAGAAACACACCATGGGTTGTTATATAATAGTCAACGGTGCTTCTCAATTTTTGACTGGGTTGTATATAAGATCCTTCGACTTGAGGTCTCACAAGAGTTCTTGCATGGCTAGTGTTATGCTTTGATAATGTTAAACGCTATCCCTAACAGGTGAGCAATAAAGGCATTTATTGGGTATATCACGAATCTTGTTCAGGATGAATGGGATGCAGAAATGATTTGTCCCTCATATATAGCAGGAGCGATATCTTGGGCCCCTTTGATGGAGTCTGACTAATTCATGGCCATGAAAAAATGAATCAGTATATGATATTGATGTCATTTGATTAGTCTACTCGCGAATCAAGAAACTAAAAGATTGGACAATACAAGTGTGACTTTTTCCATGACTTGTGTTCAATCTAGATATCAAGGACAAAAGGATTTAAATACAAATGTCAAATGGTGTGATTATGATAGTCACTAGATATTTATGAATTGGGGGTAATGATGCGTTACTAGATACCTCTCATTACTTGTGACATATGATGTCACGGCCAACATCATAGATAGCTCCTGGGTCGCACTCATAGATCAACTGGATTGGGCTTGTTGAAGTACATTTAATCTAAGGTGCGCTAATTCAATTGGGCTGGGCCGGGATTGGATTGGACCCTTAATCGGGTTGGGCCGACCAATATGATTGGGCCGACCAACCCATTTGGACCGACCTTATGGCTGGAAATATTGGATATAATTTTAGCACTTATCTCTTAGAAAGGAGGTTGAAGTGGTGGAGAATGTGGAGGAGTGGTTTCCTCCATGATCTCCACTTTCCCCTTTCACTCTCCCCTCTATCCCTTGAATGACTTAGAAAAATGCTGATTTTTCTTAGCATTCTAAGTCATTATTCTCCAGCTTTTTGAGAGCTTAGACAAGAGAGAAAAGAGAGAACATTCAATAGAGATTGAATAGAAATAAAAGACAGCTTTTCTAGATACTTGTTTTCTAGCTTTGGCTAATAGAAAAGAAGTTAGAAAACTGTTTCTTGTTCTTCTAAAGGTCCTATATCTACCATATATATATGCTCCATCTTGAAGAGTGTCTTCAAGACTTCTACGAGGCGTTGGCTAGCACCAAGCGGTAGAGGACCATCCCCGGAAGATCGAGTGGATATTGGGAGAGGCGGAGCCTGCGTTGGTGGCGTTCCGTTCGCTATAACTGAAACCGTTCTCAGTCTTATTCTGCACTTCTAAAGGTATAATGCTATCCTGTAGTCTAAGGTTCTTACTCGTGCAAGATCCCATTAGAGGTGGGTCATTTTATTTCCGCTGCATAACCTGTTTAGACCCGGTTATTCCTCTAACAAAACATAGCAAATATCTTAAGGGTCGCACACTATAATCAACTGGATTGGGCTTGTTGGAGTTTACATTTGATATAGATGCTCAATTAGATTGTGCATACTCAATTGGATTGGGCAAAATCGGACCCCGGTCGACTGAGAGCTGTCTCGGGTCGATCGAACCGATTTGTCATTTCAGTCGGCCGAGAACCATTTCTCTGGTCGACCGGACCAGTTAGACCAAGTCAAAACTGGCACATGTCTTGTCTGAGAGTGTAGTATATGTTAAGAGGGTAGTGGGGAGAGAAAGGTGCGAGTGTGGAGTTAGTGGGTGGTTCCACTAACACCACTTTATGAAGTGTTCATCAAAACACACAATTCACTTCCATCATTTCTCTCAACACTCTAGCCGAAATTAAGTGAGAAAATTCTCGGAAATTTTACTCTCTAGATTACACTTTCAAGAACACAAAAAGAGAAAGAAAAACTGTTTTTCTTGTCTCAAATTTTCGATTTTAGTTTTCTATATTAACGAAGCTCTCGAAGATCGTTTTCAACGTTTGTAGCTTTCGTGACTAGCATCTCGGCGAACAAGCTCAAGGTTGATCGTGTGGATACCAGTAGAGACGGGAGTTCGAAGACTGCCAATGGCGATTCAAAGTAGCAGAATCCATGAAATATTGATTAGATTGATAAATGTATAATTTATATCATAAGGTACTGGTACTTTATCATGAGTAGATCCTCTAAAGGAACGGAATTCCAGTTTATTTTCGCTGCTTTTATTAGGGAATTCCGAATTTTTCCTTTCAGTGGTATCAGAGCCTATCACGAGAACTCAATTACTTTGTTTATGTGTTATTGTGCTTTTCGTAGTCGGATAATGTATGTCATAGGATTATTTACCTTTGTACAGGCTCTGGGAAGTCGTTTAAGTGTTAAACAAATCCCAGAACGAATTGTTGATTCGTGTTTTTGGCTATTTTCTATTTTCTGGACAAAGTTCGGTCGACCGGAGAAAGTTCGCATCAGACCGGACATGTTCTAGAAAATGGAATTTTGCTACTACCTAGAATTCGACCGATCTATGAGCATTAACGGTCGAGCGATGCCAGTCTATCAGAAATTTTCTAGGTCGATTGAGGTGGTCTAAGTTTACACTGTTTTTGGTTACTGCCTTATCGCGGTCGACCAGGAGTATGGCCTATGTCAATGGGAAAGGGGCAAGCAGTGTGTATTTGCTTTTTTAGCATGATTATCGTGTTATTTGAGCATGGTACATAGTAATAGCCTTTGACCCAATGGTTTTTATTGTAATACGACATGCGAGTCGTATCTTATCTATTCATTCTTGTTGTAAATTTAATCTCCAATGTAACTCGATATTTCTTTCAATTATGTAAAAGTATAGAATAGGATTTTATATTTTTCCATATGTAACAAATGATGAAGAAAGGCATCCATCAGATGAAGGAATCACAAGGAGGCGGAAGAAAATATATATGATTTATTTCTTTTCAATCATTAGATTGACCTGGGACTTTCTGTTGGCTCAGAAAATCCGTATAGGGGCTATTACTATGTCACGGTTTTATTTACCGCTTTATGCACTTCGCATGTGATGCATGATACATGTTTTACTGCTTTTATAACATGTTATTTAAGATGTATAATCAGATTATATATCGTTTGATGAGATAATTAAAAACCCTTGTCAAAGCATAGATCGAAAGTAGTGTGAACTTCCGAGTGGAATAAGCGCCTGTTTATCCGGGTGAGGTGCGAAGGATAAGTTAGTGATATCCGCCGGTACAATCTTGGGTCAAACTTAACCGAATTTTCAATGTCGAGCTTTGTAGCCAAAGCTTTCTCGATATTGGATCTGGAGGCAAAGGGTTGAGATGTGCATTTATGTACTTATGGTAAAAGTTACCTACTTAACCAACCAAGAGTCACATAATGGATGTGATGAGAAAATGTTGCTTACCTAAATAACCATTTCTCGAGGCTTTGTAGCCAAAGCTGCCTCGGGATTGGTGATATATGGATTTTGGTCCTACTAGAAAGTTTTGAACTTTCCGAATGAGTACTTGAGGGTTATTCATTTGAAGAAAATAGTGGGATAATCATTAATTAAAGTGCTACTAATGATTTTAAAATATGACAACTAAAATTTTGCAAATTCTTCTCTGTAGATATAATGGCAAATACAATCATTGCATCAAACTCTTTATCATTGCGATTCGTCCTTGAGAAGGACAAACGTGAGGGAGGAAACTGAAGGGATTCATGGGCGGAAACTCGTTCCAAACACCCATAAGTCCTCCCCTGAAGGATCCGCTCATACAAAAAGAATAGAAAAACAGCAAGAAAAACTTACAATTTCGGGTTCAAGAATCCGATTCTTGAATGGAAGATGTTGTTTCTTGGATACTTTGTTGCCACCAACGGAATTCCCTTTGCGGAATATCCCTCTACCGGTATCCACGCGACGAGACGGGCAGCGAGTGCTAGCTCTTCGTCTTTCTGAGTTTCGGAATTGTGAGAGAAAAGGGAGACCGAAAACTGAAATCATATTTCAGAGTGTTGGTGATTTTTGCGGCTGGAAAAGTGATAGGCGAAGGTTTCGGCCAAGAGATCATTATATAAGGTATGAGAGTTTGTTCCCATAACTAACTCTCACATCCTCAACTCATCTCGGCAGTGGGAGTCCTCAACTCCCACGTCCTCTAGACTTTTGCTGGTAGTGGGAGTCTTTATCGGATAATAACTCCCACGTAATAACATCTATACCGAAAATGCCCCTTATCTCTAATTCGAATAATAACACTTTATTATTCTCAGAAAAGTGAATGTCAGATACAATGAACCTAGACACATTCTAGATTCATTGAATGCGGACATGAAGCTTCGTTAGCTTCGTCTATGCGTGTGACCACAGCAGGTTCATATCACAATGGCAATGAAAACACACTTAGTAGTAGTGTGAGTTCATAAATCACAAGCGGTCCCACTAGCGAGGACATTGTGACTACCCAAAGTGAATGAATATACAACGAAACCTAATATCAATCTACTATTTAATCCCACTTTGTCACGCGATATCCTAATTAAGCATAAGGCGTGGTAGTCGTCACCCTTATTAAGCTTAATTGTATTTATGCTCAATCTCCAGGTAGACTGTTCCGACAAATGGTATCTGATAACCACTTTATCAAATACATTTGAGCACGACCATGCATTTAGACAGTCTTTCCCTATCGAGGGGCCCATGGATATCTCTCTCTAATTATAAAGAGGGACAAATTCCTTACAATGCCTCTTACATTTCAAGCCATGATAGGGACGCTACATCCGATCATCGATCGTATTGATTACTCGATTAAAAAGTAACGTCATGAATGAGTCAAAAGCGTGGCTCCATTCATGCTAGAATCAAATGGAGACATAAGGTCTAAGGATTCTAAAAATAGTATTGAGGAAGTAAAACTTATGACTAAGGACCATGAAGTATTACTTCTCTAACGGATCACGTCCAATACAATGTATCCCTATATATTGCATCTATGATATGATTTGTATTCATTACACATGAATAGTAAAAACGTAATCATCAATCAAACATCATACTAGTTTTATTTCATTGTAAAATAGATTACATAAAACTAGGGACAACTAGAAATGTAATTACATAAGCAAATGAGTTTTACTATCAAATCACGCATTTGATGTTCATAAGCAAAATTAACTATTCATATGAAATGCTCAAAAAGATAAAACACACAACATATGCTAATGGTCCTAGGGCACTACTAATAATCTCCCACTTGGCCTAGGTCCATTCATACATGATCCTCAATCCCATTGACCTAGTATGACTCTCATGTTTAGGCTGTGGGAGTGGCTTGGTCAATGTATCTGCAATGTTGTCGTCTGTATGAACTTTGCAAATACTAACGTCTCCTCTGTCGATGATCTCTCTAATCGGATGGAAAGCGCTTTGAGAATGTGTTTGGATCGTTGGTGAGATCTAGGTTCATTAGCTTGTGAAATGGCACCGATGACTATCACGATAGAGGTCCACTTTGGGGTTCACGATGCTAGGGACAACACCTAATTCATCAACAAACTTCACGATCCAAACGAGCTTTCTTTAGCGCTGCAGAGGCGACTAGATACTCGGCTTACGTTGTAGAGTCGGCCACGGTTTCTTGCTTTGAGCTCTTCCAGCTCACAGCACATCCATTCAAACAAAACACAAAACCCAGATTACGATCTATAATCGTCTACGTCGGTCTGGAAGCTTGCGTCAGTGTAACCATTTACAACCCGGACTTCCTTCCCCGACCTCAGTAAACTAAGAACATATCTTTAGTCCTTCTCAAGTACTTAAGAATGCTCTTGACTGCAGTCCAATGTGACTCACGAGGGTCAGATTGATATCCGCTAGTCATACTTAAAAGCAAATGAGACATCCCAGGGCGAGTACATATCATGGCGTACATAATAGACCCAATGGCCGAAGCATATGGGATCTTACTCATGCGCTCTTGGTCCTCCCTTGTGGAAGGTCCTTGAGTTCTGCTGAGTTTAATGCCATGTGACATGGGCAAGAATCCTTTTTTGGAGTCTTGCAAAGCCCGAACTGTTTCGATCACCTTGTCAATGTATCCACTTCAGCTCAAGCCAATCATTTTGTTAGATCTATCTCTATAGATTCTAATACCCAAAATGTATGTAGCCTCGCCTAAGTATTTCATGGAAAAGCACTTCCCCAACCAAGCTTTTACGCTTTGTAATGTAGGGATGTCATTTTCAATCAGTAAGATGTCGTCCACATAAAGCACAAGGAACACTACTGCATTTTTAGTTACTTTCTTATAAACACAAGGCTCGTCTTCGTTTTTGATGAAACCGAATTCTTTAATACGTTCATCAAAGCGACGATTCAACTTCGAGATGCTTGCTTCAATCCATAAATGGACCTTTGAAGCTTACACACTTTGCTAGGATTTGTTGGATCAACAAACCCCTCGAGGTTGTGTCATATACACATCCTCGAGAAGGTTTCCATTAAGACAGCGATCTTAACATCCATTTGCCATATCTCATGGTCATAATATGCGGCTATGGCAAGTAAAATCCTAATTGACTTTATCATCACGACAGGGGAAAAGGTTTCGTCATAGTCAATACCATGAACTTGTCTATAACCTTTAACTACTAGTCGCGATTTAAAAGTGTGTACATTACCATCCATGTCGGTCTTCTTTTTATAACACCATTTGTTATCGATGACCTTGCACCCTTCGGGTGGGTCAACCAAAGGCCATACTTGGTTGTCGTACATGGATTGCATCTCAGACTTCATAGCCTCTAGCCACTTATCTGACTCAGAACTACGAATTGCCTCTTTGTAAGTAGAGGGTTCATCTTGATCAATCAGTTCAACCTGATGATCATCGATCACGAGAAATCCATATCTCTCGAGGTTGTTGATGTACCCGACTCGACCTCCTTGGGCCTTGTGTCAAAGATTGAAGCTCAGTATCAGCACGTGAGCTTGCTTGAACTTCCAAAGTTGGTTCAGATGTTGTTTGGGGATCTTGAATTTCCTCAAGATGGATCTTACTCCCACTATCCTCTTTGGAAATAAATTCCCTTTCAAGGAATAAACCATTACGAGCAACAAACACTTTTTTCTCTGATGGAAGATAGAAGTAATATCCTTTAGTTTCTTTAGGATATCCCACAAACAAACATTTGTCGATTTAGAGGGCGAGTTTATCGGATAACAAGCGTTTTACGTACGCCTCGCATCCCCAAATTTTGAGAAATGACAAGCTAGGTCGTTTCCCGGTCCATATCTCATATGGAGTTTTACGAACCGCTTTAGAAGGAACTCTGTTTAATATAAATGCAGCGAGTTTCTAGGGCGTAGCCCCAAAAAGGAAAGTGGAAGACTTGTTTGACTCATCATAGATCGAACCATATCTAATAAGGTGCGATTCCTCCCAGTTACGACACGCCATTCCATTGTGGTGTGCCGGGAGGAGTTAATTGTGAAACAATTCCACAACCACTAAGATGTTTCGTCAAACTCTTGGTTAAGGTATTCGCCACCTCGATCTGATCGAAGTATCTTAATACTTTTACCAAGTTGATTTTGTACTTCATTTTGAAATTCTTGGAATCTTCCAAAAGATTCTGATTTATGTTTCATTAGATAGACGTAGCCATATCTACTGAAATCATATGTGAATGTGATGAAGTACTGAAACCCTCCTCTAGCATTAGTGTTTATTGGTCCACAAACATCTGTATGTATGAGGCCCAATAAATCGGAAGCTCTCTCACTTTGTCCAGTAAAGGGAGCTTTAGTCATTTTGCCTAATAAGCAAGAATCACAAGTCTCATAAGACTCTAAGTCAAATGATGTCAAAATTCCATCTGAATGGAGCTTTGATATGCGTTTCTCATTTATGTGGCCCAAACGACAGTGCCAAAAGTAGGTATGGTTTAAGTCATTTGATTTAAACCTCTTAGTATTAATGTTATAGATGGGCCTTTTAATGGAATCATCGAGGTTAAGAACATAAAGCCCATTCATCAAAGAGGCATCTCCATAGAAGATACGATCTTTATGAACGGTGCAAATTTTATTCGTAATATTAATTTCAAAACCATCAATATCCAAACAAGAAACTGAAATAATATTCCTACTCAAAGTTGGAACGTAAAGACAATTATTCAGTTCTATAATAAGGCCACTTGGCAAAACTAAATTAAATGTCCCGGTAGCTACATCAACAACTCTTGCTCCGTTCGCTACTCTCAGGTCCACTTCTCCTTTTGCCAGTGATCTACTCCTTTTGAACCCCTGCACATTCGCTACAAATGTGAGATCGACAACCGGTATCTAATACCCATGAAGTAGAAGCAGACATGTTAATTTCAATAACATAAATACCTGGAGAGACAGTCAAACTGGCCTTTCCCTTTTTCTTCTCTTCCAAATAGAGCTTGCAGTTCCGTTTCCAATGACCTGGTTCATTGCAATGGAAGCAAACTCCCTCTTTTGGTGCCTTGGCTTTGGGCTGGGGCTTGGGCTTGTCATTGCCTTTGCATTTGCCTCTCTTGGCCATGGGCTTTCCCTTTCCTTTCTTCTTGAAATTCCCTTTTTGAACCATTAAGACTTCAGGGGTCTTCTTAATGTTCAGTTCAGCCTATTTGAGCATCCCGTGTATTTCATGTATGGTCTTCTCCATGGCATGCATGTTGAAGATCAAAATGAATTGGTCATACTCCGGTGGGAGTGAGCCCAAGATCATATCTGTGGCCACGTCATGACTTACGGGAGCCCCAAGTTTTTCAAGATGGTCAAAATAGCCCTTCATCTTTAGAACATGTGCACTTACAGAGGTGCCAGGGGCCATTTTGCAACTATTCAACACCTTAGTAGTGAGGAATCTTTCATGACGAGCTTGCTCTTGGAACATTTCCTTGAGCTGGCCCATCATCTGGAAAGCCTCAACTCCTTCAAACTGTTTTTGAAGGTCAGTGCTCATTGTGACTAACATGAGACAAGTCACATCGTTAGAGTCATCGAAATGCTTCTTCCAAGTATCTCTTTCAGCTTTAGGGGCGTTATTTGCGAGTGCATTCGGGAATATCCGTATCAAGAACGTACTGACTTTCTTTCTCGCTTAAGGACAATCCTTAAGTTGCGGGCCCAATCAAGGAAATTGGTCCCGCTTAGTTTTTTCCCTTCTCATGGACGGATCGCGATGAATTGTGTGATGTATTGGTTGCCATTATCTACATTAAATTATTTGCAAAGTCATTAGTTTTTTGAGCAAAAACATTTTCCATAATTTCAACACTTGATAATTAGTGGGGAAAAACATTTTACAATAGTTATAGGAAAGCTTTGGCTTAACACCCATAATTAAGGTAAAATCATCTAATGGGAATGACATCTATATGTCCCGGCTTTTTCCCATTCTATGCCCTAGGCCCAAAACTATTTTGATGGCCTAGCTAAGTTGAACCATGTTTAAGTTTATGGAAATCACTATTTTCCCATCTCTCTTTGCTTAGATAACCACTTGTCTGTTGGTTTGTAAGCGAGACAAAATGATGATCCAAACTCAATGAGTGCTTAGAGTATGGTAGGCATTTTAAGACTTAGTTAAAACGTTCGGTTTGAATAAGACAATAAAACGCGTAATACATTCATACAAGCATCTCATGCAATATATAAAGCATAAAAATTAAACGTGAGATAGCATGGCCTAATCCTATGATGACTCTCACGAGCCTTGTGGGAGCCAAGGGTCAATCTAAGTCCGTATCCATCTCATGGATAAAGTCTTCGATCCAGCAGCCTCCAGCCTTGTTACATATTTGCATGGGCATACCCAGCCTTCAATGTAAAGCAGTAAAGCTAATCTAAGAAAGCGATTACAATTTTACAATATTGAAAACAGCTCGCAGGCCGTATTATAAAATTACAACCAAAATATGTAAAACAATGGGTATAGTAGGCCATGCTATTCACCAGGCTAAAATCACATAAAGCACAATGAATATTAACTACGAGTACATACACAACGTCTTAATTTAGGGGAACGACGAATCGGGCGACGCTAACCGGCGGGGGGTCAAGGGGGCAGCGCCCCGGGAAGAAAAATCTGATTCTACATCAGCTCATCGAATGAGTTTTTCTGTCCCGATTTACCCCTCAATTGCCTAACTTACATAATCGGATTATGCATTGGTTAATCGAATTAACCGAATTGATAACCGATTCATAAATAGTTTATGCATATAATCAGATTCATAAATAGATTCATAATCATAAACAGTTTATGCATATTACCGAATTAATCTAATTAATTACAGATTCACAGTTTATGCAAATTAATCGAATTAAATTTCAAACCGAATCATGCTAAGGCAGTTCATGCAGAATCATGAAACCGAAAACAGTTTATGCAACAGCAGCTCATAAAACTGTATAAACATGATAAACCGAAAACAGTTTATGCCTATATCACATATATTCAACAAAAGATGCAATCTTTTCTATTTTCACACATACACATACCAAATCGGAATTGATAGTGTTATGGTGTGATTAACAATATCGAATTCGAATAGTATGAGCAAGGCTCTGATACCACTGAAGGGATTCATGGGCGGAAACTCGTTCCAAACACCCATGAGTCCTCCCCTGAAGGATCCGCTCATATGAAACAAATCGAAAAACAGCAAGAAAAGACTTACGTTTTGGGTTCAAGAATTGGATTCTTGAATGGAAGAAAGACTGTTTCTTGGATCGAATCTCGCCACCGATTGATCTCCGCTGCGGAAAGTCCCACTACCGGTATCCACGCGACGAAAGCGGGCAGCGATTGCTAGCTCTTCTTTTACGGGTTTCGGGAATTAGAGAAAAAGGGAGAGGCAGAAAAGCTGTTTTCTAGATCTCAAGGTATTTCGGCTAAAAGCATTGGGGCGTCTAGGGTTTCGGCCAAGAGATCAATATATAGGGTGTGGGAGTATGTTCCCAGAACTAACTCTCACGTCCTCAACTTCTCTCGGCAGTGGGAGTCTAAACTCCCACGTCCTATCAACCTCTTTTGGCAGTGGGAGTCTATAACTCCTACGTGCACTAGACTTCTGCTGGTAGTAGGAGTCTTTATCGGATAATAACTCCCACGTAATTCTAGCTATACCAAAAATGCCCCTTATCTCTGATTCGAATAATAACACTTTATTATTCTCAGAAAAGTGAATGTCAGATACAATGAACCTAGACACATTCTAGATTCATTGAATCTGGACATGAAGCTCTTTAGCTCGTCTATGCGTGTGACCCTGTAGGTTCATATCACAATGGCAATGAAAACACACTTAGTAGTAGTGTGAGTTCATAAATCACAAGCGGTCCCTAGCAGGACATTGTGACTACCCAAAGTGAATGAATATACAACGGAACATAATATCAATCTACTATTTAATCCCTTTGTCTCGCGTTATCCTAATTAAGCATAAGGCATGGTGGTCGTCACCCTTACTAAGCTTAATTGTATTTATGCTCGATCTCCAGGTAGACTGTTTCGACAAATAGCATTTGATAACCACTTTATCAAATACATTTGAGCACGACCATGCATTTAGACAGTCTTTCCCTATCGAGGGGCCCATGGATATCTCTCTCTAATAATAGAGAGGGACAAATTCCTTACAATGTCTCTCACATTCAAGCTATGATAGGACACTACATCCGATCATCGGTCGTATTGATTACTCTGTTACAAGTAGCGTCCGAGTCGAGTCAAAAGCGTGGCTCCATTCTTACTAGAATCAATGAAGACATATATGGTCTAAGGATTCTAAAATAGTATTGAGGAAGTAATACTTATGACTTAAGACCATGAAGTATTACTTCTCGACGGATCACGTCCCAATACAATGTATCCCTATATATTGCATCTATGATGTGATTTGTATCCATTACACATGATCAGTAAAACAAGATCATCAATCAACAATCATACTAGTTTTATTTCATAGTAATTAAGCATTACATAAAACTAGGGACTTTTAGAATAGTAATTACATAAGCTAATGAGTTTTACTATCAAATCACACATTTGATAATCAAAAGCAAAATTAACTATTCAATTACATGCTCAAAAGATAATAAAACGCACAACATGTGCTAATGGTCCTAGGGCACTACTAACAATCTCCCCACTTGCCCTAGGTCCAATCATACATGATCCTCGATCCCATTGACCTAGTGTGACTCTCATGTTTTAGAGCTGTGGGAGTGGCTTGGTAAATGGATCTGCAATGTTGTCGTCTGTATGAACTTTGCAAATACTAACGTCTCGAAAACGAATCGAAAAACAGCAAGAAAAACTTACAATTTCGGGTTCAAGAATCCGATTCTTGAATGGAAGATGTTTCTTGGATACTTTGTTGCCACTAACGGAATTCCCTTTGCGGAATATCCCTCTATCGGTATCCACGCGACAAGACGGGCAGCGAGTGCTAGCTCTTCGTCTTTCTGAGTTTCGGAATTGTGAGAGAAAAGGGAGACCGAAAACTGAAATCAGATTTCAGAGAGTTGGTGATTTTTGCGGCTGGAAAAGTGATAGGCTAGGGTTTCGGCCAAGAGATCATTATATAAGGTATGAGAGTTTGTTCCCATAACTAACTCTCACATCCTCAACTTCTCTCGGCAGTGGGAGTCCTCAACTCCCACGTCCTCTAGACTTCTGCTGGTAGTGGGAGTCTTTATTAGATAATAACTCCCACGTAATAAAAGCTATACCGAAAATGCCCTTTATCTCTAATTCGAATAATAACACTTTATTATTCTCAGAAAAGTGAATGTCAGATACAATGAACCTAGACACATTCTAGATTCATTGAATTTGGACATGAAGCTCGTTAGCTCGTCTATGTGTGTGACCCTGTAGGTTCATATCACAATGGCAATGAAAACACACTTAGTAGTAGTGTGAGTTCATAAATCACAAGCGGTCCCTAGCAGGACATTGTGACTACCAAAAGTGAATGAATATACAACGGAACCTAATATCAATATACTATTTAATCCCTTTGTCTCGCGATATCCTAATTAAGCATAAAGGCATAGTAGTCAGTCACCCTTATTAAGCTTAATTGTATTTATGCTCGATCTCCGTGTAGTCGTTCGACAAATGGTATCTGATAACCACTTTATCAAATACATTTGAGCACGGCCATGGATTTTGACAGTCTTTCCCTATCGAAGGGCCCATGGATATCTCTCTCTAATAATAGAGAGGGACAAATTCCTTACAATGCCTCTCACATTCAAGCCTTGATAGGACGCTACATCCGATCATCAGTCGTATTGATTACTCGATTAAAAGTAACGTACGAATGAGTCAAAACGTGGCTCCATTCATGCTAGAATCAAATGGAGACATAAGGTCTAAGGATTCTAAAATAGTATTGAGGAAGTAATACTTATGACTAAGGACCATGAAGTATTACTTCTCTAACGGATCACGTCCAATACAATGTATCCCTATATATTGCATCTATGATATGATTTGTATTCATTACACATGATTAGTAAAACGTAATCATCAATCAAACATCATACTAGTTTTATTTCATTGTAAAATAGATTACATAAAACTAGGGACGACTAGAATAGTAATTACATAAGCAAATGAGTTTTACTATCAAATCACGCATTTGATGTTCATAAGCAAAATTAACTATTCATATGAAATGCTCAAAAAGATACAACGTACAACATATGCTAATGGTTCTAGGGCACTACTAACAGAAACTTCCTCGACAGGTACAAGAACTTGAGAATCGTGCTCAAGCACGAGAAAAAGTTGTATGTTCTCGAAACTCCTATTCCTAATCCACCAGCCGCGGGGGCTCCTACCGCTGAAATAAATTCTTATCGTAAGCACTTAGATGACTAGTCATTTGTTAGTGGCCATGACCTCTGAGCATTGTAAGCAACATGAGGAAATAGAAGCTTTCGATATGATTAATCATCTAAGGAAACTCTTTCAGGGTCAGGCCTGCCATGAGAGATTTGATTGTTGAAGTCTCTATTTCAGTGCAAAATGGCATAGGGAACACCAGTCGGAACTCATGTTCTGAAAATTATAGGCTATATTGAGAGCCTCGAAAGAATGTGATTCCCTCTTGGCCAAGAGTTATACACTATCTTGATTCTGCAATTGTTGCCCATATCATTCAGTCAGATTATATTGAACTATAACATGAATCAGATAGACAAACCTTTCCCATAATTCTTGAACCTGTTGAGGACTTTTGAGAAGGAAATAGGCAAATCCAAGGCCATTTACATGGTCAACAACAACAGGGGCAAGGGTTTTGGCAAGCCTTCGGGAAAACCTAACCATTCTGAGAAAGCACCGAAACCCAAGGGCGTTGTGGTTAAGGATGTAAATTTCCATTGTGGAAAAAGGACACTTGAAGAGAAACTGCCCAAGTTATCTTGTTTGGAAAAAGCTTGGAAATGGAGAAAATGTTGCTTCTAGCTTAGGTATTTATGTTATTGAGATCAACTTCTCTACTACTACTTCCTCATGGGTATTAGATGTAAAACACAATTGAAACTTTTTCCTTTTGAAAAACGTGTTTATGAAATCATGTATGCAAGACTAGAGTGAGAAGCTTATGTTCATAAGAGCTTTGGTTAGAGCTTTAAAGATTACGACTAATGATGACAAAGCTAAACTAACCAAACTAAGTCTTCAATCTTCAATCTTCATAGATGAGCCTTGAATAGTATGACTTTGAATCTTGAACATGGCTTGATTGAAGTACTTAGAGCTTCCTACAAGATTTCCAATATTCTATCACAAAGATTAAGATCATTAGACACAACATCAAATGTTTGTCCAATATCAAAAACGAGTTCGTTCGCCCTTAGGGGCTTACAATCTCCCCCTTTTTGATTATGACAAACTTTGATGTAATAAGATAGAATATGGACAATGTAAGTACATGGAAGCATGGCAAAAGGATCTAAGAACAAATAAGTACAAAGACTAATGCTTAGAAGATACCAATTGTATACGATACCAATTGTAAAGACAAATATATGCAAAGACATAAGCACTAGCATTATAAGTTCTTTTGCCATATAAACTAGGGACTCATAGAAGAGCCCTATATCCCAACCATCCTCCTTGCCTCCTTCCTTCCATCTAAAAGCAAGTTTTGAGACAAATGATATATAAAAAGCTCCCCCTCAAAACATGCCGGAAAGGATAAAAAAAACATGATTAATACACAAAGATTAATACACATTTTAGCAAGATTAATACACATTTTTCTCCCCCTTTGGCATAATCAAAAAGACTACAAACTCCATAGTTAATACACCATTTTTCTTGAAGAATGATCTTTTTGAATAAGCTTGGTTGATTTCAAAATACAAAGAGTCCATAATGACACATAAAAATAAAGAAGGTTATTTATGGCTCAAAAAGAATATCAACCAAAGCTAAAAACAAAGGAGATAGGGAATATAACCTTTAAGAACAATCTCCCCGTTTATCAAACATACGATGTTAGCTATTTGAGATAAAACCAAGTATGATACAAATTGACCAATTGTAAAACATGATACCAATTGTAAATATAGCCAATTGTAAAATACGTTTGAAAATATAGCTAACAAAGTACTAGTGGAAGTGATACAATGAATACATAAGTTAAGCATAAGTATCACAACCAAAAGAAGTAGAGGAAGTGTAAGAAAACACTTTGAGTACATTCCTCTAACAAGTTTAATGGTTAGCTAAATGAGTGTAACAACTCTTAAAGCAATACTAACCAAAAAACTATAATGAGATCACAATGGATAAGACAAAGAAGAATATGATCTCAAAGTTATTAAGGGAGAATATATGTGATACCAATTGAAGACATAAACAACTATAACACATATAACTTCCAAAATAACTTACACAAGTTGGCTATAAGAGATAAAAGATGAAAGACAAGCCAACAAGTGATGTGATGATGTAAAATAAGAACAATTAAGCATACATCACATATTATGAGAGAGGTATGAGTTGAAAACATTTGAAAAACTCCCTCTTAGGTTGTGCCACTTCCAAACACACAAATAGACACAACCCATGGCATAATGCCACAATCACAGTTTATATCCTAAGTCAAGCATCTAGACGATCAACCACATAAGATTAATGCTAAAGACTTGAATATAAACAAAAACCCCTATATGCAATAAAGATCAAGTGAAAACTAAACATAGCATATACAAAAACTTCCCCAAAGCATAAAACACTTCATAATAGAGGGGAGGGGGTAGTAAAAGGAGATTTCATCACAAAGATCAAATCATTAAGCTCACTCATAACATGCTCAAGAGAATCAAAAACATATGAAGAACAAGCATGTTATAAAATCTCCAAGGTGCCCATTTCAAGAACAATTGAACATTATATGGAAAGTAAGATCAATAAATGTTCAAGGAAATGAAAGAGATTGAGTTTAGGAATATCTCATTGAATTTGATGAATGCTTTTGCACTTTGAGTTCCTTCAATGAGTTCCTTGAGCTTCTCAATCTTCTTTGCATGACAAGTGTAGAGTCATCAATGATGGGTGGCTTTTCTTTGATGAATCCTCTACAATCTTGTGATCCTTGGCATTTGACTCTTTTCTTGGAGTCTTAGCTCATTTGTGCCATTCCTTGTAGTTCATATCTTCTTCTTGAAGTTTAGAACTCTTTGTTACCTACAAGGGATTCTTGAGAGCAAAAATGGTACCTTTTTCAAGGTCCTTCATGATTAGCTCAAAATCTCAAGTAACACAAATATGCATAAGGATCATGCAAATCAAAAACCAAAACAACTAGATGGATTCTTAAATGAATATGACATGATAAAACAAGAATCAATCAAGTTGCATATGCTACATCTCATAGATACCTTAGCTAAACTCAACATGGACAATAAAGAACATGCTAAAGGTTATCTATATAAATAAAAACTTCAAGAATGTGAGATGCAACATATATAAGAGCAAGCATATATAAATATCAAAAACACTTAAACACATTAATTAAAGTGTTAAGAGAAGGTGATTTTGATACCATTGCTTTCTTACCAAGTGATGAAGACATTGTATAGACACTTTGGCTCTTGTCATCACTTGATGCTTTGCTCTTGGTATCTAAGCAACTTGGTTCTTCAATTGATTAACATTTGAGCTTTGAGAAACCAAGTGTTAAGGAGTGCTTTTGAATTTCTTCCTTTTGGCACAACTCCTTTAACTTCTCCCCAATGCCACTTCTCTTTGAATTAAGTCCATTGAAGCTTTGTGGCATTCATTTAACTTATAGGAACCTATAAGATCAAGGGAGGAGTAGCTTTTGGTACCCACTTTTGTTTGGGTCCATGGGGGTTAGTTAAAATACGCTTAACTTTCCAAATAGTTTTTACCCCTTTTTCAATCTTCTTCTTAACATGGCATCTAGCATTAGTATGACCATGTTTTCCACAATATGTGCAACAAATGTGTGGCTTAGAAGATTTGTGAACATGCTCATGATATCTAATTTGCCTATGTGAGGAACTAGCATGCACAAAGTTATTCTTAGGCAACTTAGAAAAACTAGCATGATCAAAGTGATTAGCATTATAACCAAGACCATGTTTAACATTTGAAGCACGTTGCATATCAAGAATATGATCAAGCTTTTGTGTTCCTTTGGAGAACTTGTCAACTAGTGAAGTAAGCTCAACAACTTTGATTTTCAAACTATCAAATTCAACAAGTTGACATTCAAGAGATGACATTTTATCACATGCTTCTTTGTATTGTAATGAAGATGTTTTGCAAGTAGTAATGAGATTTTCATTTTCACATTTCAAGCATTTAACATCATCACACAATTTTTTCATTTTCATTAATCAACTTTGATCTTTCATCAAGCAAGGATTCAATTTTAAGCTTCATCTCTTTGTTTTGCTTTGCACATTTTTTCATTTGCTCATACATATCATATAAAAGCTCATTAGGATCTTCCTCATCATCATCATCATTAGAATATGAAGGGGAGGGAGAAAGATGTACCTCATTACCAAAAGCCATGAAGCAAACATTTGAGTTTTCCTCTCCTTCTTCATTTTCTCTCTCATCTTGATCCCATGTGCATAGCATGCCCTTTGCATTCTTTGATTTGAAGAATTTTTTTCTTTTTTGTCTTCCTTGAGGCCCTTTGCTTTGGCGGTTGGGCAATTTCCTAAGAGATGTTGATTGCTTCCACACTCATAGCATTCCATCCCATTAGGATTTAGTTCTCTTCTATTTTGATGGAATTTTCTTCCTTTCCCAGGGAAAACATCTTTTTCATTCGTTTTACCATTAAATCCATAGTCTCATCATCTAGGTTGATGTCTTCCTCATCACTTGAGCAATTTGATTCCTCTAGATCAAGAAAAGATTTTAGAGCAATATTCATCTTGGACTTGTCAATACGCTCTTCCTTTTTGTGAGTTAGCTCATATGTGAGAAGAGAACCAATAAGCTCCTCCGTAGGATATGTTTTCAAGTCCTTGGCTTCTTCAATGACTAGAGCTTTTCCTTCCCAACTTTTGGGAAGAGAGTTGAGAATCTTCCTATTTATTTCACCCAAAGTGTAATCTTTACCATATGACTTCAAACCATTTACCACATTGGTGAATCTTGTATTCATCTCATTGATTGATTCATTTGGCTCCATGGAGAATAGCTCAAACTCTCTAACTAGCAAATTCAACTTTGACTCTTTCACTTGATTTGTGCCTTCATGAGTAACTTCAAGCATTTTCCACATAGCATGAGCCGATTTGCTTCCACGAACACGGTTGTACTCATCCGGATTCAAGGCACAACTTAGAATGTTCATTGCCATATAATTTCGAGTCATTTTCTTGGACTCAACTTCATTTAGCTCATTATCCGGTTTTGACATTAAAGTACCATCAACAATCTTTAATGGAATAAAAGGACCTTCTTCAAATATATGCCATAGAGAATAATCAATGGAGCACACATATATCTTGAATCGGTTTTTCCAAGCATTATAGTTGTTTCCATCAAAGAGAGGTGGTCTATTTGTAGAAGAACCCTCTTGGTAGGCTAAAGCGGAAATACCGGCCATGATCTTTACTTCTAGTGGTTAGACTAAAATTGAAGACGAGGCTCTGATACCAATTGTAAAACACAATTGAAACTTTTTCCTTTTGAAAACGTGTTTATGAAATCATGTATGCAAGACTAGAGTGAGAAGCTTATGTTCATAAGAGCTTTGGTTAGAGCTTTAAAGATTACGACTAATGATGACAAAGCTAAACTAACCAAACTAAGTCTTCAATCTTCAATCTTCATAGATGAGCCTTGAATAGTATGACTTTGAATCTTGAACATGGCTTGATTGAAGTACTTAGAGCTTCCTACAAGATTTCCAATATTCTATCACAAAGATTAAGATCATTAGACACAACATCAAATGTTTGTCCAATATCAAAAACAGAGTTCGTTCGCCCTTAGGGCTTACATTAGATATCAGATGTGGTTCTCACATTTGCATGAATGTGCAGGGACTACAAAGGAGTAGAGAGCTGGCAAAAGGCGACGTGGATCTACGCGTTGGCAATGGAGCAAGAGTTGTTGCATTAGCTGTAGTCTTAGTTTACCTTCTAGAATTGTTCTAGATTTATACAGTTGTCTTTATGTACCTACATTAACTAAGAATATTATTTCGATCTCTTGTTTGGACAAGATGGGTTTTGATATTCATATTAAAAACCAACAAATGTTGTTATCATTAAATGATATCTTTTATTGTAGTGTTACTTTGCTGAATGGTTTATATTTTTAGATCTAGATTCACCGGTTTATAACATAAATAAAAAGAGGATAAAGACTAAAGAGTATAATCCTACATACCTCTGGCATTGTCGCTTAGGCCATATAAATGAAAACCACATTTCCAAACTCCATAAAGATGGATTGTTGGAATCATTTGATTTTGAATCATATGATACATGCGACCTTGTTTAATAGGTAAGATAACTACTTCTCCTTTTACTAGAACTGGAGAACGAGCAAAGGATTGGTTGGAACTAATATATAGTGATGTATGTGATCCATTCAATATTCATACAAAAGGTGGTTATCTATATTTCATTACTTTTACTGACAATTTTAGTCATTTTGGATACGTGTTTCTTATGAAACACACATTTAAGGACTTTGAAAAGTTCAAACAGTATAAAAATGAAGTAGAAAACCAGCTTGGCAAAAGTATTAAGATACTTTAATCGATCGATGTGGGGAATACTTAAGTCAAGAATTTCGTGACTATCTAAAGACTTGTGGAATTGTTTCACAACTTTCTCCACCTGCTACTTCTCAATGGAATGGTGTATCCGAAAGGAGAAATCAAACTCTATTAGATATGGTTCGATCGATAATGAGTCACGCGAGTCTTCCCAACTCATTTTGGGGACATGTTTTAGAAGCAGAGGTTTTAACACTAAACAGAGTTCCATCTAAATCTGTTGAAACAACACCATATCAGATATGGACTGGAGGCGTCCTAGTATGTCTTTCTTAAATATTTGGGGTTGTGAGGCGTTTTTTGAAACGTCAAGCTTTGGACAAGCTCAGTCAAAGTCGGTCAAGTGCACCTTTGTCTATATATGTACAGAAAAGCAAGCTTCTAGATGCTGGAATTTACATTTTGACGAAGTAGTATGTGAGTTCGGTTTTATGTAGAATGTTGGTGAACATTGTGTTTACAAAAAAATTAGTGGAAACTCGGTTGTATTCCTAGTTTTGTATGTAGATAACATTCCAACCTTGGAATCTGTAAAGGTTTGGTTGGGGAAATGTTTCTCTATATAGGACTTAGGTGAAACAAGCTTCATTTTAGGAGTCAAGATCTATAGAGATAGATCACGTAGACTTCTAGACCAAAGTCAGAGTACATATATAGACAAAGTGCTAAATCGGTTTAGCATTCACACTACAAGAAAACGAGTGTAATAGGGAATGACATTTTTCGTCGCTAAACTTAGTTTAGCGACCGATTAACTAACCGAATTAAGTGGTGCGTGTATTTTGCGTCGCTAAGCAAAGTACCGACGGAATATCTAGCGACCTAATATTCGGTCTCTATGTACCGACCGAATAGTCAACAGTGTTGACTTTTGACTTTGACTGTGTAACGACCGCATACTAGGTCTCAATGTACCGACTGAATGGTCAACAGTGTTGACTTTTTACTTTGACTGAGTAACGACCGAAAATCGACGGAATACCGACCTAAATAGTCAACATTTTTGGCTTTGACTCTTGATTATGTGCGACCGAATTCCGACGGCATTTGTAGCGACGGTATATTCGGGCGCTATATACCGACGGAATAGGCCGTCGCAAAACTGTTTTTAATTTTAAAAAAATAAATTTAAAATTTAATTAAATCCCTATTAATGCAGCAAGCAAGACAGACAAAAAATCAAACACGAAACGAATTCGGGCCGAGAGACATGAGTAATAAGATCCCCGAAATAGCAAAATTAATCAATACACAAAAAATAACATTACATAACCAATTATATTACTAAAAAAACACAAGTTTACACTTTTCATTTACTTTACAACACTCACAATCAAAGTGTGCACTTCTCATTTACATTACTAACACTCACTATCAAAGTTTGCACTTCTCATTTACATTACAACACTCACAATCAAAGTTTATACTTCTCATAAACTCATGAGTTGCAATCTGAAAATTCAAGAATCAAATTATTTGATGGCAACAAAATTACCAATTTGAATTATGTTAAAAAGGTATACAATACGACAACTAATTTATGGTAATAAAGTACTAAAAATAAACCAACGAATTTTACTCTATGTGGAATTCCAAGAAGCAAGAAAGAGATTAATCATTCTAAATCATCCTCCGACATAAATTCATCATCTTCTTCAGAATTGTTATCACCCGACATAAATTCATCTTCTTCTTGGGAATTGTCATCACCCAGACATAATTTCATCATCATCAACACGGGTCGTACTCGGCCACAAGTACAACTTCAATTTCCCACGGCGAGTGTGCAAGTTGACCAACTTGATGCATGATAGGGATCAATGCGACTGGTCTCCTCCTCCCGTACTTCCTCTTGATACTGATGCTGGAACACGGAAGCGTCAAATAGGCGTGGTTTGGAGCGACAAAGCGACCAACCAATCAGCCACTAGATGTTGTCTTACTACCCGGATAAGGTGTGTAGTAGACTTGTTGACATTTGGAAGCAAATACAAATGGAGTCGTAACCACTGGTATGTTATTTTCCTATGGATTTCTACAAGTTTATATTGATGATGCACCCTCAAACCTCGATTTGGAGTAGAATCAAACCCGATCGCATTTGAAAAGAATTATTTTTTGTTCGAGTACTCCAGCAAGTTCAACCTCGATGACTTGCTTCAACTCTCTGTAATAATCTCCTTTAACCCATACCCCGCTGTTTGTCGTTCCTTTTCCATCGATGTGGGCTTTTGTATGAAATCTATAACCGTTAACAAAGTAACCGGTGTATGACATCACTCTCCTTGACGGGCCCCATGACAGATTTTTCAACAACCTTTCGGAATTTTCTAGAAGGTTATGTATCTGTTGAGAACAACAAAAGTTAAATTATATTAAGCATATTTAAGACAAGTTCATTTCTACGCAATACCAACTTACATGAGTTCTAAACCATTTAGAAAAAAATCACTATAAACCCGGCTTTGAAGATCTTCCTCCGTCATCTGCGGAGTTTCATCGTGTACTTAACTGACAAATTTCCTGAGTTACAAATTAAATGACAATATTATTATTTGGCTACTTTTAATTAATTATATAACAAAAATGAAGCAATAGAAGGGTTTACTTACTAAAGATATGGTTCGACCTCTTCACAATTCATCAGGATATAATTCAGGGCTGTTTTATAACCTTGATTAAATAATAAAATCTTTTCTTTTTTTCCAAATGATCTTCCCGGTAAGTTGCAAATTGATAATACATTTGGTCCACTTGTCTCGTCTTCACCATCATTTCGCCCAATGGTTGTAACTTTCGTTTTCACGTGGGGTTTGAAATAATAGCTAAAGAATGTAGCGGCTTTTTCGACCAAGTATGCATTGCAAATTAATCCCTCAACTCTGGCCTTATTTTTTTATCTTTTTTGTTAGATGGTGAGGTATCTAATTAAAGAATAAGTAGTTAATCACATTGTAAATACGTACATGAAAAATAAAAATGTAGTTGAGATAATGAAGACATTGGTTGTTACCTGTCGAACGGGTACATCCACCTAAAGCATGCTTAGGACCACCAACCTTGGCTCGTACGGAAGGTGAGCTGGCAAGTGTTCCATCACATCAAAAAAATCTCGGAGGAAATATTCTCTCTAAGTTGCACAATAAAATAGCAATAGTGTCCTCCAATTCTTGCATATGCGCCACACTCAACTTTGGGGAACACAAATATCTATAGAAAAGACTAAGTTCTGCCAAGGGTCCCCAAACACTTGCTTTGGGTAGTACGTCTCTAAGTGCTATAGGGATAAGTCTCTCCATGAATACATGAGAATCGTGACTCTTCATTCCGGACATTTTCAACTCTTTCATATCAACGCAGCGTGCCAAATTCGATGCATATCCATCCCAGGGAGCCTTAATTCTTTAACCCACTGCAAAACCATCTCTTTGTGTGCCTTGGTAAGAGTGAAACATGCCTTCGGTTTCGTTGATTTACCTCGGCCATCGTGTTTAATATTCAATTCCGGCCCGATTGCAATACGCTTTCAACATCCGCTCTAGCCTTAACATTGTCCTTAGTTTTACCGCTTTACGTCCAACACGGTGTTAAAGGCGTTATCAAACACATTTTTTTCATTATGCATGACATCAATGTTGTGTGCGCCAATAAGGTATGTCCCAAAAATATGCTACGTTTGGCCCAATTTGTGATACCGAGCCCCTGCACTTGTTCTTTACCAATCTCTGCGGTTGTATCGGTAATTTTTGGATAATCTCTAACTCTAAACCATATTTCATCACCGATCGGGCGAGATGGCGAGTCTGCCTCTCTCCCTGTCGCCCGGTCCTTTCGGAAACCCTTTGCATCTCTTCTAAAAGAATGATTAGATGACAAGAAGCATATGTGGCAATCGAACCACGAATGTTTCCCTTGACATGCAAATGGAGCGCTTGTGTTTCCTCCATACAATATGGACAAGCGTGAATGTCAGTGTACTCCATCCACTCGACATTCCATATCTTTGGGAAATCACTAATTGTCCAAAGTAATGAACCCCCTGAGTTTTATAATTACAACCAATTGTTATGTTCGATTATCAATTATTTACTTATTGAAACTAGCACACATTCCAATAAAAATGTAAAACATTTCCATAGGAAAAAAAGTGTCTTATTATTTGGGACATTCCTAATTATATATGCTTACAAACTAAAGAAGACATCTTATTGCTATTTTTGTTTTTGTTTTTGACACATTTTCCTTCTTTTAACCTATCTTTGAATTTTATGCTTCTTTTAAACATATCATCAAACACTTACATTCAACCCTAAATCTATTTCACTAGATGCCAACATGGATTGTGACCAATTTTGTCAAATTCTCTCAAAGTTTCCAACTTTTTCTCTCATTCTTTTATTGTGATCTCTTGTACCACATGAATTTAAGTTAGAGAAAAAATGGTATAAAATCATTGATTTAGACATTAATAACACTATAATAAATAGAAAATACAAGATTCTCACCTAAACCCTAATAAAACCAACTGAATCGGAGGTGATGGCGACGTCTTGGAGGTGCTGGAGCTGGTAGGGAGGGGAGGAGGGAGGGGCTTCGTAGTGGATTAGGGGGGAAATTTGAAAGAGGAGAAGGGAGAAGTGGACTTCTAAAGAAATAAAAAAACAAACGACGTCGTTTAGATCTTAATTTTTAGCGACTGATTCTCGACCGATAGGTCAACAACGGTCGGTATTCGGTCTCCATATTCGCGACCGCTTTGGGCGACCGAACATCAGAAAATCCGTCGCCATTCCGTTGCCCCGTGGCCCCATAGCGACGAATTGCGACGGATTTGTATTAAAAAATATATATATCCGAAAACCGACATCGTTCATGATGCGACTACGAACTAATATGAATAGTTTAGTAAACATTTGTTTATTAATAATCAATTATTAAAAATTTAATTACATTACTCAATGATTCACGTAAATGTAAAGACAAAGTGTTATATGAATTGTTCTGCTTCGAGTCAATTTAGGTATTTATTAAAAATCCGGCAAGATAGCAACCGAGCGGTCGCCATTTCGTCGCCCCGTGGCACCATAGCGACCGATTGACGACGGACTGTATTAAAAAAATATATATCCGAAAACCGACATCGTTCATGATGCGACTACGAACTAATATGAATAGTTTAGTAATCATTTGTTTGTTAATAATCAAATTATTAAAAAATTTAGTTACATTACTCAATGATTCACGTAAATGTAAAGAAAAAGTGTTATATGAATTGTTCTGCTTCGAGTCTATTTAGGTATTTATTAAAAATCCGGCAAGATAGCGACCGACGGGCGATCGAACATCAGAAATCGGTCGCTATTCCGTCGCCCATTATTCTGTTCGCGACGGTCAGGCGACAAATATTTATATGGCGGTCACCATTCGGTCGCCCAGATGATAAATTGCAGCAGCATATTTACAAAAAGCGGCGTCGTCATACTTATGCCGTCGCTAATCGGTCGCTCAACCCTAACCCTAAACCCTAAGTTGGTCCTTCGTCCATCGCTACATGGTCGGTATTAAACCAATTTTCCCGCAGCAGAACATGCCACCTATAGAACAGACCCCTGCACAATTCAGGTATCTTCCATTCAACAGAAACATAACCCAAAATAGAAATTCCAAAATAATCCCAAAACATAACCAAAAAAAGCATTAAAAGATTAAAATAGTTATAAATTGATACAAAATTAACTAAGTACTCTATTGACTTCCCAAAAACTTCATCGACAGTTAAGGGGTCATCGTCATAGTCTGATTCTAACTCATCATCTAAGATACTACTCAATTTGGCCTCCATCTTAGAGGCACTTAATACAACATGGTCCCTATTTGTTAAATTTCAGCTAACATACTAGCTAAACCTTTGTTTCTCTTCTTTTCCCTCATCTTGAATTCTCTTTTTTGCTCGGCCATCTCTTTCTTAAACTTTGCTTCCATTTCGGTCACCATTCGTTCCATGGATGAATGCAAGACCGCCTGGCTGCCTCACTTCATTGTCTTTACCACATCGCTAAAGGAAGCGAGTCCTTGGACTCGTCCCTTTATTAGCCCACCATGACCTCGGCAGACAACTCAATCTGAGTTGGCTAATTCGGAGGAAGTTTGCCGGCTTGCTGCGTGGTCATAAACCGCATGGAACACCCCCTGTCAAATAAAATGTCAGGTTATGACAGCAAATAACTTATTTCAAAAAAAGGGAAAAGGAAATGAAATACTGACAGACAACTCTCTAGAATCGTCATCAACCCATTCGCCTTTCTCTGGGCCGATATAGTGTTGATGAAGATGATCAAATGTGACCAGGGAATGGGGACTGCATGTCAGGCCTCCTTTTCTGTTAACAAAAATCATTAAAACATTTAAATACAAACATAAAACACATAACATTTATGAATACGTCAATTAATATATTTAAGTAACAGTCTCATGTGGTGCTCAATGTGGCTAAGCGAACTGCCCGTGTGCTTCATCTGGCCTTTGCCACCCCTCCCTTCTTTCTTGTTTTTTGCTGCATGTGCCGACTTGGCTTTAAATTCCGAAGTCTGCCAGTACTCTTGAAGTCGCGCCCAATCGGTCTCAGAAACCCATGTGGGCCTCTTTTTTTTTCCGAGCGGTGCTCATATTGCCGCCCGAGTCTCCACATAAGTATGAGTACGCCAACTTTGTCTTGACGCCATCCTCAGTACTCGGGACCCCAGCGATACTTTTTACGTATTTTGAAATAAAAGCTTGATAATTAAATTCGAAGACTTCTAAATTCAAACTTATTTACTAATTTCCTTACCTTGAACTCGTCCCACCACAATTTTTCTTCTTCCTGGGGAACATCCTTAATGGTGCTATATGCCCCCTTGAAAGCGATCTTGATATATTGAAGTAATGGCGGCGGAACAGCTGGATGCCAATCTAAAACTATAATAGCAAAGAAAAAATTTGATTAGTTACTATAATGACGACAAGTAGTATATATATAACTAGTAAATATAGTAAATAAACCTATTAGTTCATAACTTATTCTATAATTCTTATGATGTTAAGATTAAAATTTGTATCTAGTATTATTTCTATTCAGTTTTTGCATGTTTTAAACAAGTTTTATTTCTAATTTTTTTTTTAATATTTTTTATTTATTTATTGGGAGAGGGGGAGACTTATCTATAACAAGAAATATGGGGATTCAAGAAGCGGGAGGGGGTTCGAACTCATGACTTTGTATATGTACTCGTTATTAATTTCATTGTGCTTTATGTGATTTTTAGCATGGTGAATAACATGGCCTACTATACCCATTGTTTTACATATTTTGGGTTGTAATTTTATAATACAGCCTGCGAGCTGTTTTTCAATGTTGTAAAATTGTAATCGCTTTCTTAGATTAGCTTTATTGCTTTACATTGAAGGCTGAGTATGCCCATACAACTATGTAACAAAGAGTGGAGGCTCTTTGGATCGAAGACTTTATCCACGAGATGGATATTGACTTAGATTGACCCTTGGCTCCCACAAGGCTCATGGGAGTCATCATAGGATTAGGCCATGCTATCTCACGTTTAATTTTTATGCTTTATATATTGCATGAGATGCTTGTATAATTGTATTACACGTTTTAATGTCTTATTCAAACCGAATGTTTTAACTAATTCTTAAAATGCCTACCATACTCTAAACACTCATTGAGCTTGGATCATCATTTTTATGCGCTTGGCAAAAGCAGCAGGACAAGTGGTTATCTAAGCAAAAGGAGATGGGAAAATAGTGATTTCCATAAGCTTAGACATGGTTCAACTTAGCTAGGCCATCAAAATAGTTTTGGGCCTAGGGCATAAAATGGGAAATAGCCGGGACATATCGATGTCATTCCCATTAGATGATTTTACTTTAATTATGGGTGTTAAGCCAAAGCTTTCCTATAACTATTGTAAAATGTTTTTCCCCACTATTTATCAAGTGTTGAAATTGTGGAAATTTTTTTTTGCTCAAAACTAATAACTTTGCAAATAATTTAATGTAGATAATGGCAACAATACTTCACACAATTCATTGCGATCCCAGTCCTTGAGAAGGAAAAAAGCGGCGGGGACCAATTTCCTTGATTGGGCCCGCAACTTAAGGATTGTCCTTAAGCGGGAAATAAAGCTATAAGTTCTTGATACGGACATTCTGAACAGCACTGCAAACAACGCCCCTAGAGCTGAAAGAGATGCTTGGAAGAAGCATTTTGATGACTCCCTAACGATGTGACTTGTCTCATGTTAGTCACAATGATCATCGAACTTAAAAAAGCAGTTTGAAGGGGTTGAGGCTTTCCGGATGATGGGCCAGCTCAAAGAAATGTTCCAAGAGCAAAGCCCGCCATGAAAGGTTCCTCGCCCACTAAGGCGTTGAAACGGTTCCCGAGATGGCCCCTGGCACTTTCTGTAAGTGCACATATTCTTAAGATGAAGGGCTATCTTGATCAACTTGAGAAACTTGGGGCTCCCGTAGGTCATGACATGGCCACATATATGATCTTAGGCTCACTCCCACCAGAGTATGACCAATTTGTTATGAACTTCAACATGCATGCCATGGAAGACCATACATGAAATTCACGGGATGCTCAAGCGAGCTGAATTGAACATTAAGAAAACCCACTGAAGTCTTAATGGTTCAAAAAGGGAATTTCAAGAAAAAAGGAAATGGAAAGCCCATGGCCAAGAAAGGCAAAGGCAAAGGCAATGACAAGCCCAAGCCCAAGCCCAAAGCCAAAGCACCAAAGGAAAGGGTTTGCTTCCATTGTGGCGAACCGAGGCCATTGGAAAGCAGGGCTGCAAACTCTACTTGGAAGAAAAAGAAAAAAGGGAACGCCGGTTTGGTTTGTCTCTCCGGTATTTATGTTATTGAAATTAACATGTCTGCTCCTACTTCATGGGTATTAGATACTGGGTTGTCGATCTCACATTTGTGCAAATGTGCGGGGGGTTCAAAAGGAGTAGATCACTGGAAAAAGGAGAAGTGGACACGAGAGTAGCGAACGGAGCAAGAGTTGTTCTTTGTAGCTCACGGGACATTTAATTTAGTTTTGCCAAGTAGCCTTATTATAGAGCTGAATAATTGTCTTTATGTTCCAACTTTGAGTAGGAATATTATTTTGAGTTTCTTGTTTGGATATTGATGGTTTTGAATTAAATATTACGAATAAAATTTATACCATTCATAAAGATCGTATCTTACATGGAGATGCCTCTTTGATGAATGGGCTTTATGTTCTTAACCTCGATGAATCCATTAAAAGTCCATCTATAACATTAATAATAAGAGGTTTAAATCCGATGACTTAACCCAAACCTACATTTGGCACCTGTCGTTTGGGCCACATAAATGAGAAAAAGCATATCAAAACTCCATAAAGATGGAATTTTGACTTCATTTGACTTAGAGTCTTATGAGACTTGTGATTCTTGCTTGTTAGGCAAAATGACTAAAGCTCCCTTTCTTGGACAATGTGAGAGAGCTTCGATTTCTTGGGCCTCATACATACGGATGTTTGTGGACCAATAAGCACAAGTGCTAGAGGAGGGTTTCGATGCTTCATCACATTCACGAGATGATTTCGAGTAGATATGGCTACGTCTATCTAATGAAACATAAATCAGAATCTTTTTGAAAGATTCAAAGATTTTCAAAATGAAGTACAAAATCAACTTGGTAAAAGTATTAAGATACTTGATCGGATCGAGGTGGGGAATAACTTAACCAAGAGTTTGGCGAACATCTTAGGGGGTTGTGGAATTGTTTCGCAATTAACTCTTCCCTGGAACACCACGATGGAATGGTGTATCGAACGGAGGAATCGCGCCCTTACTAGATATGGTTCGATCTATAATGAGTCAAACAAGTATTCGATTTCCTTTTGAGGGCTACGCCACTAGAAATTCTTTGCATTTATATTGAATAGAGTTCCTTTTAAAGCGGTTCGAGAAAACTCCATATGAGATATGGGTAGGGAAACGACCTAGTTTGTCATTTCTCATAATTTGGGGGATGCGAGGCGTATGTAAAACGCTTGTTATCCCGATAAACTCGCCCTCTAAATCGACAAGTGTTTGTTTGTGGGATATCCTAAAGAAACTAAAGGATATTACTTCTATCTTCCATCGAGAGAACAAAATATTTGTTACTCATAATGGTTTATTCCTTGAAAGGGAATTTATTTCCAAAGAGGATAGTGGGAGTAAGATCCGTCTTGAGGAAATTCAAGATCCCCCAAACAACATCCCGAACCAAATTTGGAAGTTCAAGCAAGCTCACGTCGCGTCTCGAGCTTCAATCTTTGACACAAGGCCCCGAGGAGGTCGAGTCGGGTACATCAACGGCTGAGAGATATAGATTTCTCGTGGTTTGATGATCATCGAGTTGAAGCTGATTGATCAAGATGAATCCACTACCTACAAAGAGGCAATTCGTAGTTACGAGTCGGGATAAGTGGCTAGAGGCTATGAAGTCCGAGATGCGATCCATGTACGATAGCAGAGTGTGGATTTTGGTTGACCCACTCGAAGGGTGTAAGGTCATTGATAACAAATGGTGTTTCAAAAAGAAAACCGACATGGATGGTAATGTACACACTTTTAAATCTCGACTAGTAGTTAAAGGTTATATACAAGTTTATGGTATTGACTATGATGAAACCTTTTCTCCTGTCGTTATGATAAAGTCTATTAGGATTTTACTTGCCATAGCCGCATATTATGACTATGAGATATGGCAAATGGACGTTAAGACTGCATTTCTTAATGGAAACCTTCTCGAGGATGTGTATATGACACAACCTGAGGGGTTTGTTGATCCATCAAATCCTAGCAAAGTGTGTAAGCATTTATGGATTGAAGCAAGCATCTCGAAGCTGGAATCGTCGCTTTGATGAACGTATTAAAGAATTCGATTTCATCAAAAACGAAGACGAGCATTGTGTTTATAAGAAAGTAACTAATAATGCAGTAGTAGTGTTCCTTGTGCTTTATGCGGATAACATCTTACTGATTGGAAATGACATCCCCACATTACAAAGCGTAAAAGCTTGGTTGGGGAAGTGCTTTTCCATGAAAGACTTAGGCGAGGCTACATACATTTTGGGTATAAGAATCTATAGAGATAGATATAACAAAATGATTGGCCTAAGCTAGAGTGGATACATTGACAAGGTACTGAAACAGTTCAGTTTGCAAGACTCCAAAAAAGGATTCTTGCCCATGTCACATGGCATTAAACTCAGCAAAACTCAAGGACCTTCCACAAATGAGGACCAAGAGCGCATGAGTAAGATCCATATGCTTCAGCCATTGGGTATATTATGTAGGCCATGATATGCACTCGCCCGGATGGCTCATTTGTTCTTAGTATGACTAGAAGATATCAATCTGACCCTGGAGAGTCACATTGGACTGCAGTCAAGAGCATTCTTAAGTACTTGAGAAGGACTAAAGATATGTTCTTAGTTTACGGAGGTCGGGAAGGAAGTCCGGTTGTAAATGGTTACACGAGACGTGAGTTTCCGGACCGATGTAGATGATTATAGATCGTAATCTAGTTTTGTGTTTTGTTTTAATGGAGGTCTTTGTGAGCTTGAAGAGCTCAAAGAAAGAAACTGTAGCCGACTCTACAACGAAGGCTGAGTATCTAGTTGCCCATTTGAAGCGACTAAATAAGGCTCGTTTGGATTAGGAAGTTTGTTGATAAATTAGGTGTCGTCCCTAGCATTGTGAACCCGGTGGACCTCTATTGTGATAAATGCTGGTGCCATTTCACAAGCTAAGGAACCTAGATCTCACTAGCGATCCAAACACATTCTCAAAGCGTTTCCATCTGATTAGAGAGATCATTGACAGAGGAGTCGTTAGTATTTGCAAAGTTCATACAGACGACAACATTGCAGATCCATTGACCAAGCCACTCCCGCAGCCTAAACATGAGAGTCATACTAGGTCAATGGGATTGAAGATCATGTATGATTGGACCTAGGGCAAGTGGGAGAATGTTAGTAGTACCCTAGGACCATTAGCACATGTTGTACGTTTTTATAAGGAAATTCTGCTTTATTATCACTAAGGGAAAAGGGGAAACAAAAATCTTTGGCATAGTGGAAGATATCACAGAAACATCATGAAGTTTTTCGGAATGAAAAGAAAATGGAAGGTTTACTAAAACAATAGAGACAGAAGCACGAGCCGACAATGCCACAACTGAGAACTTTCATCCTTGAGAGTCACCGCCATGACTACCCCTTTATTTGTAACAAGCTGGTAAATATCGTCACGAATTTCTACCTCGCCAATCGTCCTCGTTCGGGTCCGGTCCTGCCTAACATTATATTTGTCAAAAAAGATAGCGGAAACATCGCGCTCTCTTGTTTATTGCGGAATGGAAATCAAATTGCAAGAGAATTGATGGATATATAAACATTGTTCAAATTCAGGTAAACGTGCTTGCCATGAGTGTCTAAAAGGCAATTCCTAATCGGCAGACTAATGCAGATAAATTATGGTAACCTTTTTAGAGCCAGAATTGAATTTATATCAAAAGTAATGTCGCAACTTGTACCAGTATCGAGGACAAAATCATATTTAGAACTTAAAAATGTAGTCAGAATAACATACTCTTGGATAATGAGAATAGATTTAAAATTTTGAGAACTGGTCAAATTAGGAACAAGGTTACCAATTTGAGAACCCTACTCTACTGAAGTAATTAAAATTTGGCCTCCCTCGACGATTTTGGAAAAAACGACAGTGTCTTCATTGTTATTGTCAAATGGAAGCTATGGACTGGTGTTGTTCCTCCTTGGTAATCATGTGATAGGATTCCCCCAAAGTGGGAAGAGTGCTCATATTGAGAATTTGTGTAATTACGTGATGAAAGATTTCATCAAAGCCTATAAAAAAAATCATACAACTGTTCCTTTTCTCTCTTGTACTTGCATTGGCTATAACATAGGTACAGTTTTTGCAAACGAACTTCGGCAAAGGTGACAATGACTTCATATCCTCCCACAACTCCTTTAATTAAGTATAATAAGTGGAGACGTATAATTAAGTATAATAAGTGGAGACGTACAATTAAGTATAATGACTGCATATCCTCCCACAACTCCAAAGGTTTATTGTTAGTAGTGCCCTAGGACCAATAGCATATGTTGTACGTTTTATATCTTTTGAACATGTAATTGAATAGCTAATTTTGCTTATGAACATCAAATGTGTGATTTGATAGTAAAAATCATTAGTTTATGTAATTACTATTCTAGTTGTCCCTAGTTTTATGTAAGCTTCTTTACAATGAAATAAAACTAGTATGATGTTTGATTGATGATTATGTGTTACTAATCATGTGTAATGAATACAAATCATATCGTAGATGCAATGTATTGAGAAATATTGTATCAGACGTGATCCGTTAGAGAAGTAATACTTCATGGTCCTTAGTCATAAGTATTACTTCCTCAATACTATTTTAGAATCCTTAGACCTTATGTCTCCATTGATTCTAGAATGAATGGAGCCACGTTTTGACTCAGTCGGATGTTACTTTTAATCGAGTAATCAATACGACTAATGATCGGATGTAGCGTCCTATCATGGCTTGAATGTGAGAGGCATTGTAAGGAATTTGTCTCTCTCTATTATTAGAGAGAGATATCCATGGGCCCCTCGATAGGGAAGACTGTCTAAATGCATGGTCCTACTTAAATGTATTTGATAAAGTGGTTATTAAATACTATTTGTTCGAACAGTCTACCTGGAAATCAAACATAAATACAATTAAGCTTAATAAGGGTGATGACTACCATGCCTTATGCTTAATTAGGATATTGCGAGACAAAGGGATTAAATAGTGGATTGATATTAGGTTCCTCCGTAAATTCATACACTTTGGGTAGCCACAATGTCCTGCTAGGGACCGCTTGTGATTTATGAACACATACTACTACTAAGTGTGTTTTCATTGCCATTGTGATATGAACCTATTGGGTCACACGCATAGACGAGCTAAAGAGCTTCTTGTCCAGATTCAATGAATCTAGAATGTGTTTAGGTTCATTGTATCGACATTTATTTTTCCCGAGAATAATAAAGCGTTATTATTCGAATTAGAGATAAGGGAAATTTTCGGTATAGCTGAGATTACGTGGGAGTTATTATCCGATAAAGACTCACAGTACCAGCAGAAGTCTAGGGGACGTGGGAGTTAAAGACTCCCACTGCCAAGAGAGGTGGTAAGGACGTGGGAGTTGGTTTTGAAACAACTTCTCACACCCTATATAAACCTCTCTTAGTCGAAACCTTAGGGATCCGAATTGCCAACGACAAAATTACCAAAACCAAGAAATCGGATTTCTTGCTTTCTGTCTCTCCTTTTCTCTCTAATTCCCGAAACTCAGAAAATTAGAAGAGCTAGCACTCGTTGATCGTTTCGTCACGTGGATACTGGTAGGGAGTAATTCCGCAAGGGAGGACTCAAAGTGATTGCAACCGAGAGCCAAAGACAGAACCTTTTCACTCAAGAAACGTAAGTCTTTTCTTGTATTTTTCGATTCATTTTGTATGAGCGGATCCTTCAGGGGAGGACTAATGGGTGTTTAGAACGAGTTTCTACCCATGAATCCCTTCACCATAATTATTGTACCAACTACAAAACCCATCCCGTTTTTGCCACATAACGTTAACATCATGTCCATAATCCACTCTACATAATTTGTTTCCATAAATAATTCTATGACGAAGACCTGACCCGGATTGTGCCAATGGTGGATATAGTGTGTGGATGTTGGATCCGCAACTTGTTGTCACGATGGTGTCAATTCATACGACCTAAGCAAGCTTTTTTTGCCAAATAAACCTTTGAGGTCGTTCTAGATTTCCATGGCATCTTTTGCATAGCGAATGCTGCTGTAGAGGGACCATTCCATAGAGTTCTTAAGTTAAATGCGCAACATTGCGTCGATCCCGATTAGATGTGCTAAATCTAAGGAAAAAGGATACAACATATTGATTGTACCATCTACAAAACCCATCATCATTTTGCCACATAACGTTGTCATCATGTCGATAATCCACTCTTCGTAATTGGTTTCCCTCAACAATTCTATGATGAAGACCTTATCCGGATTGTACAAATAGTGGAAATAGTATCCAAATGTTTGATCCGCAATATCTTGTCCCGATGTTGCCTTAACGGCATTGTGGTGCTATCGAACTCTGGCATCCCAAGGTAATGAATGATTTTTTTATTTTTGTTATAAAGAAAGAACAAAAGGCTTAAATAGTTCACATGCAAAGAAAATGATTTTCAAATGGTTTTCTACAGAATTGTGTAAAGGCTAAGCTTATGAACCACACTCTATACCTTGTGAGAATAAATATGATGTTATTGATTGCTAAAAAATAAGTACAAGATTGGTCCTAATATAATAAAATCGATCTCCCTACAAGGAAACTACATATTAAAGTATAATAAATAATAAGGAAAATTATTTGTTTGCTCCCTTAACTATTACGATCACACGTTACGATCCATGGAGTATTTATACCTCCCACATGGTCCCAGAAGTATTTTCGTGCATCCAAACGCGTCCTGACACCACCTCCCATGGTGGTTTCCGGCCAAACATTCACACGCTCCACTCACGTGCCAGACCTTCAAGTGTAAAACAGGCAAGATACCATTGTTCCCATCATCATTTTCTTCAACCCTTTGTTACCACCACCTCTAGCTGCCTGACTTTTCTTCTCCCTTCACACTGAAATCACCACTTTCTTTCGACCCCCGATCTTACCTTGGAAGGATAATTTTTTTTCTTTTCGTTTGCTTGAAAATCGAATTTTTTTTTCTTCGTCCCTTAAGTTTTATAGCCCTAAAATAACATTCACTCTTAACCCCATCTCGAATGATGAAAGCCCAAAAGATGGTCTCTCGAATATTTACTTTTAATAATAGATTGTGGATCACTAGAATTTCTTTTAAATTGTAGTTCTTGATTTACTTGAAGAAAATGTAATGAGATTTGAAATTGATTACAGAAGAAAAACTCCCCAGAGAAGAAGACCCAATCCCCGCTCATTTGGTTGATTCAACTAGAAAATCAAATCCCCAAACTTTGACAATGATACCAAAACTATTCAATGACAACAACAAATTCTTCAAGTTATTCATCTTGAAAAGTGTATTAATAGGAATCTTACCTAAAATGTACTCTTTTGAGATATCAAAAAGTTTTAAATTTTCCAAAATTGAGATGATTAAACTAGCACTATGATTGAAGAATGGGAAATGATTTAAGTTGGGGGAATTTTGGATAGTTAGGACAATTTTTTTTTTTATTGCTTTGAAGATCTCTCTCTATACATAAGCGGTATAGTGGGAGGATTAGACGAAGGTGGTTGTGGTTGTCTGGTAGCGGAGATAGTGATGGTAGGTTTACGGGGTTAGAAAAGGGCTGGGATGGAGGATTATGTGTATTAATTATTTTACCCTTTGCACATTGACACTTGAATAACATGTGTCATGTTTTGGCAAGAAAATACCGTGGGAGATGGTTATGGGACCTTGTTGGAAGCTCGCAAAAACTTCTGGAACCATGTTGGAAGTGTAAATATTTCCAAGGATATGAACATGTGATCGTGTTTAGGAATCAAAGAGGTCATATTCCATATAGAATATCCTGACAATATATTCTAACCATATATTTAAATATACTATTTCTAATAATTTCAATATCTATAATATTTCTTATTTGGCAATCTTGCTTTACATTCTTTACAAGATAAAAGGATTATTATCCGGCAATATCTAGAGAGACAAGCACAAGTTGTCCCTATTTCCCATAAATATAGTAGGTATATTACTATTAAGAAAAAATTACATGTGAAAGACCTTATCCAATCACAATTATGAGAATTTTCTTTGATGTTTTATGGTGTTTGGACAAATCTATTTTTCCGATGGATTTCATCCGGCTAATTTATTTGGAGTAAGAAAACAGAATTAGATATGTAAAGCGACCAAAACACTCACTGGGTGAAAGGCATTATGAGATTTTCAATCATATAAGAGGCTTCCATAATCTTCATTCCTATAGCTAATGTTTATGCCAAACAAATGTGGTATTTTCATAGTCAAATAGAAATTGTTTCGTTCTTAACTAGGAGTGGCTAAGTTCTTGTAGCTAGAGAGAGAAAATGAGCTCGAGCCAAAGCGAAGGGTCAGTAGAGCTACGCTTCCTAGTTGTGAAGCTAGCCAAGTTTATGAGAGATGTTGAGGCTCGGATTTGAGGATGGCCTTTTGATCAGAGCTTAGTATATGTCCCCTGCCCGGGAAGAACAACGTTATAGGTGGTGGGGGGAACAAATCAATCCCGCTCCGATACTTAATTAAGTCCGGATACAAAGAGTATAAAGAACTCAACACACAATTTGAGAGCTAAAAAGGACATAAGGTAAAATGAAGTGGGAATGCACTGTATTTATAGAGGCCCCTTGCCCTATTGATTTGAGCCATACGTATACGGACGTAGGGTGGAGTAGCTCCCTAACTTTTATCACGAAAAATTCCCTCACGTCGCTATGAGTCGTTCATGGAACGTACGACCGAATGGGTGGCACGCGCATCATCCATACGTCTGCGTGGGCATGTAATGGCTAGGCCTTGCAAGGGACTCGGCCCAGGTTCTGGCATTTGTCCGAGCCTATGGTTTTCGAGCCCATTTTGTGGACTTAAGCCAATACATTGTATTGGGCTTCGACCTTTGTCCTAATGCATATCTTTTGGGTTAGGCCTTGCTTTGTCGGGTCTAGCCTAGTTAGCTGGGTCTAATCCCATCATAAGCTCTTCAAGATACTTAGTGAAGAGAAATAATGAGTTTAGTACATTTTAAACAAATCCTCCAAGTTAACAACTTCAAAAAAAGCCCTTATGTTTGTTGGGCCAAACATGGCGTTATCGTGCCTTTATTGGGCATGTCGTAGCAATCATTTATGGGGTGGTTACAATTCCTCCTTTGGTTATAAATGGGGATTTGCCCCCCCCTAACTTTCAAATTTTTACTTGCTCTCTCCTTCCTCCGTACTCCGTTCTTGTTTTTGTTTGTGATCACCGACAAGTCCTTCATGCCGCGGGGACTGGCATTTGTTGGTTTGTTTTTATTTCGGCGTCTGTTTGTCATTTAACCAGGTAAGCTCTGTTAATTCACCTTCTTCCTTGCATATTGTGTTTTGTACAATGAGTGTTGGATCGTAATTTTTGTTCTTCTTCTCGCCAGGATTTGAGGTACTCTCCTTTCCCCGGAAATCCTAAGGGAAGGTTTGGTTACCCCATGAATTATACTTGATATTTTAACTCTAATTCTTATTTGTTCTTTCCTTTTACAGTTTCTTGTATTTTATGGTGTATCTCCCAGACGTTTACTTTTAAACAATCCATTGCTTTACCGAGGACGTCAGCGCATCGGGTGGATGAAGCGATTAGTCAAGGTAACACTCGAGAGCCCGTGTAATTTACCAAGAAAAAGTAGGCTCAGAAATGCATGTGACAAAGTGCGTGCTTACAATTAGGTTTCCAAACAACCCTGTTGTGCTTGCTCTTTGTAGCCCAAGGTACATTGCATGTACCGAGATTGATGTCGCTAATGGCTCTCCACGTAATTATGGTTACTTCTTCCAGAATAAAATTCGAGGTTGATTATATTAAGGCTCCGGTTACCCCTCACGACTTAGACAAAATAAACAATGAATATGGTGTCCCTGCAACCTTTAAGTTTACCATTCCCGATGAGAGTTCCGGGGATCTTTGTCACCATATGTTGAGAGTTTAAAATGTTGCCTGATTCTTCCCCATAATCCATTTTCTTCTTGATATATTTGAATTTTGGGGGATTAGTCTATCCAAACTGAGCCCGAGATTGGTTAGGCTTGTTAATCGGTTAATATTCATGTGTGGGACATTTGGTATCCCCATCGGTTAGAGAGTTTTAGAATGTTATTCGTAATCCATTCCTTTTGGTCGTCAGGAATGAAAGTTGCCCGTGAGGATTGATACTATATAGTTGGGGCGGGTTGGTTCCGACCTGCGAGACTGGCGTTGCACTAGAAAACCCTTTGATAGTAAGTTGTGAACCTTCCTCCCACTCTTGGAAAAGAAAATTCTTCTCTGCTTCACCAGTTTCCTTGGGATTTGGCCGAGATTGGTTATTCTCCATGTATACCCCAAACCATGAAGTTTATTTTGGCCTAGATGTTATGGTCGTTCAACTTTTGAAGGACTATGCTTTTTGCAAGTTCTCCGTGATCGGTGGTCTAGAAACTTCTATAAATACCTACACAAGATGTATTATTTGTCGAATTTCATGAGTTAATACCTCTTCCTTGCTTTCTTTTTATATTTCGTTTTTCATTTTGGTTATCCTTAATTGCTTCTTTCTTTTTTATTTATAGGGAGTCCATAGTTTCTAACTTATATGCAAATGCCGGGGCCAAGAAACATAAAAGCTCATCCAATAAATGCGAGTTGCTCATCCAGGAAATCTGGGAGTTCGTCCCAAAGGAGTGGTCCTACTTATCGCCGAGATGGCTCTTCCCAGATGGAGGCATAATTGTCCTCGTATCCGGTTGTTGTTGGGCTGGCCCCTGCAGCACCTGCATCCGTTGTTGTTGGGGAAGGCTTCCCCATTGGCAGAGTTTTTGAGGTTACTCCTGCAGGACTTCTTTTGGATGAGTCTCCGGCTTGGGATGAGTTAGTATAGCCTCTTCCCATTATAGTGGTCACTCACAAAGATTTTGGTATTCATCTTTGGTGACAACCAAGTTTTTCTTGAGGCTATTGTGAACCAACTCGTGGTCGAAATTGCTGAGGCTGCTGTTGAAGTTTGTTTTCTTTCTAAAGTTGTTGTTGCTTTCTTTCTTGAAGTGGCACCGAGTGGCCAAGGCGCCAACCTTGTTGTAGCTTTGGCCGCTGAGCAGAGTATCTCAATTGCTAGAGTTGGTAAGGGAGTTCTTAGTATTTTTCCTTTGATAGTTGTTCCTTTGTGCATTGTTGAACTCTTGATCATTTTTCACATAAAATTGGTAGCAAAAACACTATAGATAGGAAAAGGGAATTCCTTGCCCAGTCAGAGCAAGCACCGTCCATAAGGTCGAGGCAATTAGGTGCCCCTCATGGTACGCAACTTTCCCAAAGATTCGTGCTACTTCCACAAATAACAGATCCTTTTCCTAAGAAATATTTTCTTCTCCCGAGGATGTAGAATCCCATTGTGGCTAGATCTTTGTTGACGGGTGAAGGTGTCCACTCTATAGATGTCGCTGAAGGTAGACTCCCAGACCCCTCGACTGCTGGACCTCCTGACTTACTCAGTATTTTCAATGACTTTCTCCATTAGTTGATTATGAGGTTTTGAGGACATTGTGGATTGGAACTAGGTCATTGCTAGCAGTTAGAAGCTGTCTTATATGTCTACAGAAAAGTCCAAATTCTTGTTAGAATCTGCGCAATTGGTTTTCGGAGAAAGCTATCAGATGAGCTATTCTAGCTCCATATCAAGACAAATCTCAGCTTTGCAGTGTCTATTGGACTACTTTTCTTACTTGGCCTCGACTTGGCCTTTTTATATATCCTCTCCTGTCTCAGCTTAGGTCTAGTTTGACAATAACCTAAATGACTTAGATAATGTTTTGTGTCAACAAATAATAAAATTATGAATTGACTTTTATATTAAATTTATGCGAGATTTGGCCTGGAGACGCTTCTTTATTGAAAGGACCTAAATATCACATCCCACAATCGATATGATATATGATTTTATCTCCTATTAGATAAAAGGAACCGAAAGAAAATAAAAAGGGAGGAAAGGGAAGGATGATTTGCATGATAAACACTGGTGTTCATATAAAGTGATATTCTTGGGAGCTGCAAGCGCACTAAGATTAGACATGAAAATTAAAGGAAAGAAAAGTTCAACTAATAAATTTCTTAAAAAATTCACATATTTGTTTTATAGTTACAATCTAAAATCCCATAAACCGGAAACATTATCCCCACATTTACGGCAAAAAATCCTCTTTACTCATTCTATGTCATGTTTCATATCCTTATGAATAGATAATTGACATGTGTTCACGTTTTCTCTACGGGTTCCATTATTTCTTTTAGGTTATAAATTTTTAATTAAAAAAGCTAACACATATCAATTTCTTATTAGTTGCAGAATGAATGGAACATCAAACGAGGACAAAAGATTCCTACCGCACTTTTACAACCGAGTTAAAAGTTCAATAATACTTCATATTATGTACTCACTCAATTCCAAAATATAAGACTTTCAGGTCAAGTAGCAAAAATTAAGGAAGCAACAATTATGATGTTCTTTTAAGCAAAATATCAATATTATTATCTTAAATAAAATTAGTGGCATACAAGTTCTATTTAAGATAATAATATTAGTATTTTGATTAATAAAATACCTTAGATTTTATTTCATTATTTTTCGTTACTTGTCCTAAAAGTCATATTTAAGGAAGGGAGGTAGTATGAAGTAATAATGAGCAACCCACAACATAAAGAGGTACTAAGAAAGTCGAACAACAGTCATACCACATGGTGGGCTGTATTTGATCTGGTTAGACTACAATGTGTTTAGCACAGAATCTGTCATTTAATTTCCTTTATATTATTAACGTGAATCATAATAACCTAGTGCTAGAATATAATTGGATAGAATACACTTTTATGCCGACACTCAGGTAGTTCAATCAAATGCATAATTGGTACTATGGAGTACCACTTGAAAGGGCCCTTGATGTCTGAAACAATTTGAGGAAAAAAGGTGGAAAAAAATCTCCAAATAAAAGGTGGAAAAAAATCCACCCATACATAAATGCTAGCAAAAAAGAAAAACTTGATCATTTATAAGTATGATCAAGGATGATACATTTAAGCCTATGCTAATATGAGCAAAAACTAGAATGCAAAACTTCTACAACTTAACCTTTCGAAGATATGGCACCCTTTCTTGGTCAAGGCGACATAAACCTCGAGTTAAAAGTGGGAGAGTCTGAAACTGAAAATAATCGGTTGCAGTCGGGCTACCACATCAGTTCCGGCACCACCACCATCTCCGCCACCTCAAGAAACCTGTGTACGAATTGCTCCTTTAGTGCATGAAGGTTTAGTACGTAGTTTTTTTTTTTTTTTTTTTTTTTTAGCACCCTAATTCTAACGAATTTTATTTGCCTCAACGTTGGAGGCGGGTGTCGAACTTGTGTCCTCATGGACACAAGTCAAGGCCTTGCCCACCGGGCCAAAGCCTTCTTGACTTAGTACGTAGTTATCAAACATAGATGGTAGGATTCTTCTTAGGTAAGCTTTGTTAGCTTTAAAAGTTTAGCAGTAGGGTTTAATTTAAAAAATATTCATTTCCCCAGAAATTGTAGTGGAAAATGGGAATTGTATAACTGTGTATAAATTTTACTTTTTCATTAGCAATTTAAATATTTCATATTTCCATAACTTTCCATCAATCAAAATGCGGAACAATGCAATCAAAAGAAGACAATAAACAAGTTCTTGTGTAATCCGAGTCAACAATTCATAATGCAATATTTTTTTTTTTATAATAAAAAAAAAAATAAAATCTTGAATCTAAGTGATCCATTTACAGTTTAGTACTTTTTCGGCCATAATAGGTGAAATTGGGCAACTTCTGCCAATCAGGAGCTAACGTTTTAACTCCTTATAGGCAATTATTTCCTTGATCTTCTTTTTCTCCTTATTTTCGTGAAGCGATAACACTATTTTGTTTCTCTTCCTCTATTTGTAGCCAAACACGCAACATGTAGAAGAAAAAATGGGTGCATTCTATTATTATAACTACTGTGAATATAGAAAAAACAGACACATTGATACTACAATTTTGAAATGAATTAGAAGACGCAACACTTATCAAAAAATAAATAAATATAATAGTAATGAAGAAAGATGGCTGCTGCATCTTCTTTCTTAACATTATAATAAATACATGTTTGAGGGAAGTAGACATATTTGAATGTTGACCAAAAACTTAATGAGGACACTTTTTAAGCCTCACCAGAGGAGGTGTTATAGCCTTACCAGAGGAGGAGAGGATGTCGAACTCGGACCTCACGGTGAATCTGCTGCTTCAAATTGTGCCTCATTAGCTACAAATTATACTATGCATTAGTTTTTCTTTTTAGATAATATATAATCTAAAGAAAAATGGTAAAATAAAAAATAAAAGTGTAACATTTAACTATGAACTATAAATGAGATAGACAAGGACACATGCAATTCTAATGTTAAGAAACGTTACTAAAACCTATCCAGGTGAAAAACTTTATTTGTATCCGAAACTAAGAGAAACGAAATTGTTAAAATAGAAAATAAAATTAAAAAGCACAGGAAGTCACTTGAAATGTCAGGCAAAAGTTAGATTAAATGAGTTATTTTTCTATAAAAAAAAAACCTAAGAGAAAAAAATGTGCAAGAGATCAAATAAGAGGTTCAATCAAAATATCAAGGGATATGGATGCTGAGAGGGAAAGCACCCTTTCATGTCAAAGTTATATATCAAAAGGAAAATTTTGTTTTATAGTATACAAATATTGGGAAAATAATTATATCTTTGACTCAAAACACCAAAAACTATATATAGTTAGAGGCTCACATGCAGCTTTATTAAGGGGTTTTGCTCATTTTGAGCAAGTTTTTGAAGAGTTTCACTGAAATGGGCATGATTTTTTACTGAGTTCTACAAAAGGCACAATGCGTGGTGTGCTTGCGTTTTTAGGCGTGCATTTTGCAAAAAGAACGCAAGATGCCCATGCGTATTTATTTAAAAACGCAAGAAGTCCATGCGTTCTTTATTCCAACCGTTCCCTTCTTCTTATTTCCCCTCTATTCTTCAACTTCTTATTTTATTCCCTAATATTCTTTTCGTCAAATTCTTCTCTCAATTTATTCTCTTTTCTATCTTCTTCTATATTCATCAACCCTAAATCCTAAATAAGAAATTATTTAGCCAACTTTTGTTCATCAAATCTTTTGTGAACTTGAATTATATTATGACAATAAATGAAATATAACATTTTCTAAAAACACCAATACCATTACTTGCCAAAGAAATATTACATGCTATTATAACATAATACGCGCATAAACTAGATCGGAATAAATACAACATTAATACAATCTAGGAGTTGCTAGGCTCGACATTGTTATTGTTATGGAAATTTCTTACGGTATGGATAGGCATATTACAATTGATACAATGACGAATAGCCCCGGGTTCACGATAATCTATATCGCAACGTCAACGGCAGAGTAAACCATCTTGCTAAAAACCATCTACAAAAGAGATTTTAAGAGCGAGCCCTTACTTTTTTCGAAATACTATTTAGTGACTCAGATAGATTAGTAGTCATTATATCATGCATGTAAGCACAATGGTGCACTAGTGTCCATTGCTCAAACCGAATTTTACTTAGGCAATTGAAAGCTTCAACATTCCTTCTCTGAATTTCTTCCATAAACCGGTTAATCTTTTGAAGTTTAGTTGTCGTCCCTGCAAGCCACATCAAAGATTTCAACACCATTTTCTTGAAACTCTATTAAAATTGGCCTTATATGTCTAAGACAGAATCTATGATAAACAAATTGTGGCTGACATAGTCTTTGTTCAGTGACTGCATTAAGGATACCGTTCTAATGATCATAAATGACACAAACTAGTCTTTTTTTCACAACGAATTCTTGAATGTTTTGAAGAAACAAATTCCAACTTTCTGCAGGGCTCTTTGGCAACAATTGCGAATGCAAGGGGAAAAATGTGGTTGTTTGCATCCCGTGTGCTAGAAATTAAATCACTCCCTTGTAAACTCCTCTTAAATGAGTCCCAGTCAAAGGATGACATCGGGGTTTTGGACGATTGAAACGTCCCGAGCGAGAAAAATTGAATACTTTCACAACTCGGGTTTTGGTTTCATGGTGCACCCATCGAACAATTGTACCATTATTTGCATCATCTATTGCCTGTATGTACTGAGAAAGGATTGTAAATGTGGATTACCAGATCACTAGAATAACAACTCAATTGCAGCCTTTGGAGTATACCACTCTTTCTTGTAAGAGAATCCGACTCCAAAAAATTTCACTAACCTCAATTATAATGAGTTTTCTTGGTGACTCGGGATCTACCTACACAACATTTTTTGATACGTCGGCAATATTTTTAGAAGACAAGTTACAATGTGAGTTATTGGGTCTTTTAATAGTGCAAGTGTGCGTGGGCTTGTAAACACTGGCATGCCAACTCCCATGTGTGGCCTTTTCCTTATGCTTATGTACCAAAGACACTTGTTTTCCTAGGTTGAATGTGCACACTTGGCTGACCATATGGTTTGATTGCTCATTGTATTTATAAACTCCACACGATTTTGAACATGCCATTGTTTAACTGCCAACAATGCTTTAGCTTTGTCACAGAACCTCATATTTCTTCGGAGATGCTTTGTCTCGAAAGTCCAGTAATCTATGGTGACAACCCCTGTTCTTCTGACCTAGGATGTGGTTCGCTCAATGGGGTCTAGTACCCCTCGGTGGTTCTTTCATAGAGCTCTTTTGGTTCATCCAATTTTAATCGTTTGGTCCATCAGATTCATGATCACCATCCACGTTGGAAGTCAGACCTAGTGAGTTGGCAACAGAAGTTCCATTTATCATCGGTGGATTTGATGCAACTATTTGTTTCACCATCGTGACATGAGGCGCCAAGTTGGCACCTATTGCAACGTATATACATTAAAACAATGTTGCTGGAATTGAGATTGCGAGCTTGATCAAAACAATAAACTAGTATTTAGATCATTGTTGAAGTCAAATTCGTCGTTGGGTTGTATTAGGAACATTATTTGTTGAAATTTGATGAGTATGTGCGCATCATAAGAAGCAAATTGTGGATTTATGACCCACATATCATTCATTTCACCATCATTGTTCACATCAATGACAAATTAAAAGAAGCGTTGTCACTCCTCTGAGTAAAATGGCAGAGTAACCAAACTAGACTAAACCTCATCCCCTCATACCTCCGTAAAAACCTCTGCTCTGGTGTGAAACAATCATCAGCAACCTTATTATCCATGTAAGGTGGTGCAAGATCAGAACTGCCCGATCGTATAATCTAGAGTGCCTACTCCAAACTGACTATGATTCCAAACGTCGAGTGTTTGGGTATATTCTGATTACCTAGTCACTGACAGCGGCCAATCATTGATTGTAAAATCTGTCGAAGGTTCCTCATGAACTCCTGTCGGAGCTGCCTCTGGAAATGGTATTTATGCTGGTTTAGTCGCACGTCTTCATGACCTCTTCGGGTGTCGTCTATCCCCCCCCCCCCGAACTCTTGGCGCTCCTCGCTCCCAGATGGGCTACCATGGTGTACTAATGGCGGTCAGAATCACTTCATCAGACGAACAGGCTTCAGGTGGTAGAATGAACCCCTAAAGCGCCTCATACTGCTGTAATGTTTGTGGTACTTAGCTAATTAAAATTCAGAGAAATATGTCTATTTTTTCCCAAGTTAAACCTATTATAAAAATGAAACATAAATTCTTGAAGTGAAACATAAAAAATGAAACAAAAATTTTCAGGTGATTCTAAAATCACATACTAGTTGATGGCTCTTAAATTTCTTGCTTTAGCACTTGAAGAATTTGCTTGCCATGGTATAAATAAGAAGTTAAATGTGTTTTATTGCAAAAGAATCCTTTAATATATATCAGTGTTGCAAAAGTCGCTAGTCAGCTAGTCGGTCGTGCGAGACGAGGGGGACTAGTTGGGGGACTAGTCGGCGACCACTAAATCTCAATGTATTTTTTTATAATTCTGTTATCATATTGTAATATATTAGTCAAATAATATATTTTGATTTCCGTTTAAGTTCGAAAAAGGCGGAAGAGTCAATAGATTTAGAAACACTAGCGGATGCGACACTTGAAGATCCCATTTACAACTATCAAACAAGAAAAGTTCGAACAATTAGCAATATACAATGACATCTATGTTAACTAAAACTTAAAGCGACTTACTGATTAAAATCTATTGAATTTGATTGATCCATGATTATCAAAAGCTAAACGAAATGATCCATGAAACTGTTCTATTGAATTTGATTGATCCATGATTATCAAAAGCAAAATGAAATGACCCATGAAAGCTGTGAAAGTAAACAAAATGCTCCATGAAAGCGTGAAACAGATATAAAATCGACCACAAGGAAGCATAATAATCGTATAAAAAAATAAATACAGTAAATTAGAGTTGGTAAAAATTGCCAAGTAGAAAGCAAAGCAGTGAGCAAGAATACAGTATAGTAAAAAAAATCTATATAATAAAAAAAAATTCTGTAATCGATTTTTTTTAAAAAAAGTCAACCAATTTTGACCGACTAGCCCGATTTTTTCCCGATTTTTTGCCGAAATTTTCCCAAACCGATTTTTATACCCGATTTTTGAATTTTCTAGTCGTTTGGAGGCCGACTAGGCCGACTTTTACAACATCTGTATATATATATATATATATATATATATATATATATATATATATGCTTTTGTTTGTTTTGGATTATATTATTTTTTTAAACCAAACCGAAAGTTCAGTTGTAATTTAGTCAAAACCGAAATCAATCTAATTCACCGCTCAAACCGAAAACTTGGGTTGGATTGATTTGGATCGGTTTGGATTGGCTGGTTTCAGTTTTTCTGGAACACCCATATCTCTATACCCAAGAAAACAATAGCGCATATAGCGTTTGAAGAAAACGCAAGGTAACCGTTCGTTTTTTAAAGGACTACGCAAACTCATATTTTGTTGTGCAGAACAACGCAAGTTGGCCCACGTTTTGCAATAACGCACGGTAACCTTGGGTTGTGCTCACTCATAGAACACCCACAAAAAAATAGTGCCCATTTCAGTGCACCTCGACAAAAACATGCTCAAACTGAGCAAAACCCCCCTATATTGATGTAGTTTATGGAAAAGTACTAAACTATTAGAATAACAATATCATGGTTGCACATTAAAATCGATTTCATACTCTTTCTGATTCAAAATAAATTAATTGTAGAGAATTTGTTTCGTAGAACAGTGAGTTCGTTTGATGAAAACACGGCCTTTATAAACCATTTCCCCCCTACAATAAGCTAAAGCTACTCAAGTAGTAAATGTACTTATTTACAATATGCCTTTAGTAACTGAGTCCATAAATAATTATGGTCGGGTGTCGAGTTAAGAATATTGAGACGTCTGACTTCGTTTGAACACATGGAAATGGTGACTTGGCTTATGCATTATTTCAAACAATTCCTAATGAAGAAAGCTGAGCCAAAGCCAATTGGACTAACTTTAAACTATAGTATGTGTTACTGGATTAGAATCCTCACGCAGAAAGCTTGGGCGTTCCAAAACATTATGTCTAAAAAGAGATTACATTAATTGAAGTAAAAAGTAACGAAAGCTATCATGAAAGTAAAAAAGGCATTTTTTAGAGTTGATAGTTGTTAGCCCAAAGGGCAAAGTGATCAATCTTGTTTTGATGATAACAAACCATTGATAGTTCTAATGTTTGTGTGAGCATGTTCTTAATGATAGGATCCTTAGCACTCACACCAACATTGATGAAAATGGTAAGTTAGCTTCTTGTGTAAACTAAGGTATGAATATTACACACACGAAAGCTACACTTTGCAAGACTTCATAGCACAAAAATGAAGTCAATCCACATGCTATGGAAGTACTTGCAAAGTCAATGAAGAAGGAAGATCTACATGTCAAGAGCTACACAATCATACAAGTACATCAAATGGTAGACTCATTGGCAAGAAGAAGTGTGAAGTCCAATACACAATGTAAAACACAAGAGGGGGTGAATTGGGTTTTAATCGATCTTGCAAACTTTTTCGAATCTATTCAATGCTAGTGTAAGTTTGTGCAAGATGAACAAAAGCAAAACTAACCCAACAACAAGACAAAGGATTTATAGTGGTTCGATTCACTCAGAATCTACATCCACTACCTTGAGCCGCACCCAAGGATTTTAACAACTTCACTAAGAAGACTTTTTACACTTGTGGCTAACTCACTAAGAGTTTTACAACACAACCACAATACAAAAACTCACTAAGAGTAAATTGCCCACACAAAGTAGGACTTATCAATTTTCCCACACAAAGTAGGACTTATACAAGAATAACCCTATCACTAAGAAAGGGAATTGAGATAGTTTAAGAACAAGGTTGTTCACTCTTCTAAGTGAAAGATAGATACCTTTTAAGTACAAGAAGAATCCTCTCTTAGAACATAAGATGCACACTCTTTGTCTTGCTTGAGAAATAACACTCTTGAATGATTTAGATCATGGAAATGAAGAGCATTTGCTTTGTGAGTGTTTATACTTGATAAGAAATCAATGAATATTGTATGTCCAAGTCATAGAATCATTCTCAGCTTTAGAGTATATATACATTTCAAAAATATGCTGAAAAACGACTCTGCAACGGTCATATAACGGCTAGTTCTCGCAGAGCTCGGTTGACCGTTCAAGAGCTCGGATGACCGAAGCTCACTTCGGTTGAGCCTAACCCTAGGTCGGTCGACCGACCTTACCCTTAGGTCGACCGAAGCTCATAATCACAACTCTGTTTCTCTTCGGTTGATCCGAGGAAAGCTCGGATGACCCGACCTTCTAAGCTTTGAGAGATGTTGATTTTTCACACGTTTGAAATCTATTGAAGTCTAAAAGGTTTTCTCAATATGTAACAAGTAAGAGCATTTAGAAAACCGTTTTAAAAGACTTATACTTTGAAATCAAAGGCTTTTGAGATATGAACACATATGAGAATCATTTTGAAACTTTAGCCTTTTGAAAACGTGTTTATGAAAACATGCAAGACTTGAGTGTTGTGTACTTATGTTCATGAGAGCATTGGTTAGAGCTTATAAGATAACGACTTATAAAGACAAAGCTATCCTAACCAAACCTAAGTCTTCAATCTTCAATCTCGACGAGATGCGCCTTTAAGTATAACTTTGAATCTTGATCATGGCTTGATTGAAGTACTTAGAGATTCCATTATGAGAACCATTATTCTATCACAAAGATTGAAACCATTAGACACAACATCAAATGTTTGTCCATTATCAAAAACTGAGTTTGTTCGCCCTAGGGCTTACAAACTCAGTTTTTGATTATGACAAACTTTGATGCAATAAGATAGAATAAGGACAATTTAAGAACAAGGAAGCATGGAAAAAAGACAAAGATCAAATAAGAACAATAACTAGTGCTTAAAGATAAAACCAAGAAGACAAAAGCACTAGCATGAAAACTTCTTTTTGCCATATGCATCTAGAAACTCTTTGAAGAGCCTCATTTCCCAACCAACCTCCTTTCCTCCTTCCTTCCATCAATATGTAGCTTTCTTGTGTGTAACATACATACCTTAGTTTACACAAGAAGCTAACTTACCATTTTCATCAATGTTGATGTGAGTGCTAAGGATCCTATTATAAAGAACATGCTCACACAAACATTAGAACTATCAATGGTTTGTTATCATCAAAACAACATAGAATATTTTGCCCTTCGGGCTAACACACAACATCAAGAATGCAAGAGGACTTCATCACTCAAGAAGATGTTGATGAAAGGCTTCAAGTCAAAGCTCCTAGAAGATTTCATCTACAAGACTTGAAGACCTCCAAGAAGATTAGTCTAGTCTAGTCTACACGAGTATATTCTTTGTGACTAATCTTCCTTTGCGAATACTAGGTTATAAGAATGTTTAAAGCTCAACATTGCATGTTTTCAAAACCTCATGTTTTACTTTGTTCATTTATTTGAAAAGGTTTTTTTAAAACAAGTTGGTAAATGCCTAAGTACTTTAGAATGTGTTTTCTATCTTTACAAAACACTTAGGCATGTGCGTAGAACATTAGACACTTAACTAAGTGTAAAACCCACTTTGGGACTGTCCTCCAGTCGACCTAGGCTTTGCCTCGGTAGACTCGAGCTTTCCGGTTGACCGGCAATGTTGATCTGGTCGGCCAGTGAGTTTTTGTCCTTATTCGAGTTTTGAATGTTCCAATGCTCCAACGGCTATATTTTATCCGGACGACCGAGATATTAGGTAGGTCGACCGACCTTTACTTCGGTAGACCTGACCACTAAATTGCGGTCGACCGAAATAGAGACAATAGGCCTTTAACCTTTGATTTAAGGTACTTTGGTTGACCCTACTTGTCTAGTAGCGATCAACCGGAGTCTGTCAATTCAAGGCCAAAATTATAGCCGTTGTGACCAACAAAGCTAGTGTATTCTTGCCATATTAAAAGCTTTCAAAGCTGAGTTTTTCATAACTAATCAAGACATAAGAGGGCATAGGCATTTACACTTTCTAAACACACAAGCTTACACTTTTTGTGCTTAATTGCAAAATCATTGAAAGCATTGTGTTGAGCTTAAACTTCATCTTGCCTTGTATTCTCAAAGAGTGATTAGAGCTTATATTGTAAATCCATTCCAAGAGGGAATTCTTTGTAGTGAGCTAAATTGTAAATCTCCTTAAAAGAGATAGGTTACTTTTTTCTTCTCATTTGTTGAGAACTAGTTCTTTGAGTGCTAGTAACAAGCTCTTAGAGAGCCTCACTCTTGGTGACTTTCAAACACTCTTTGTGAGGAAAAACACTCTTGAGAGTAGGCACAAAACTTCTTAGTGAGGTAAACATTCTTTGTGAGTGGAGTCTTAGTAAAGCAAAAAGTCCTAAGAGTAGGCACAAGTCCTCTTTGTGAGGCAAAACACTCTAAGTCAGTGGAGTCTTCTTTGTGAAGCAAAAGTCCTCATTTGTTGAGGCAATTGTAAAAGGTGGAACCCATATTGCGTTTGCTGTGAAGGGTATCCACTAGTCTATGCTGAAATCCTTAGGGTGTTCCCCAAGGCAGTGAATGTAGATTCTTTGTGAATCGAACCACTATAAATCCTTGTGTTAGTTTTCTGTATCCCTACTCCTTTACTTTATTGTTCATATACTTGCAATAACTTGTATATTTCATTATATGATCATATATACTTAGGATAGAAACTATCACATGCTTCCATGGTTTATACAATTGCTTCACTTAAGTCATCTAAGTTGCCTTGATCATAATTGAATCACCTTATGTGCTTAAATAACATACTTGTTATTAAGGTGAACACTTATGCAAAAGAAGGTTTAGACAAGCTTAAGGAGTTTTTAAGAACCTAATTCACCCCCCCTTTAGGTTATATACCCTCAAAGGGTATTTCAATTGTTATCGAGCCTAGTATCCTTTTTTATTGGACTTACATCCTAGGAATATCCCCAAACTTCAAATATATTCAAGGAACCAAGATGCTGAACTACAAGTGATGATCAACCCTTCAATGACAACATACAATTATCATCACTTGGTAAGGTTACAAAGGTATCAAATTTATTTTCTCATAATTTTAAAATTGATGTTATTAATAGTATGAGAAGTAAAATTGATGCTATTACTTGTACACTTGTTGATGTTGCATCATTTATTTTAATGATCATTCACATGAAGATAACCTATTGCAAGAGCTTCATTCATTTGATTTTTCCCTTGCTAAGGTATCTAAAACATGCAACATCACAAGATTGGATGATTCTTACTCTTACTTCTCATCTAATGAGAATCATCCTAGTACTTGTAATAATGTTAATGTTGATCCAATTGCACACACTTGCCACTTGAGAAAATTCTCTAACAATGTTGGACCTTTGCAAGAGGTACCATATGTTTGTCAAGTTTCCCTTGTAGGTTCCAAGAGAGATATCTCTCAATACAAAGAAATGAACCCCAAGGAATTCCAAAGTCAAGCGAAGACTCCAAACAAAGAGTCATGTGCCAACGACAACAAGTTTGTGAAGAGTTCATCAAACGACAACAAGGAAAACATCTATGATGACTTCACAAACCAAAAGAAGATTGCTTCTAGTGCCACAAATGCAATGATCAAAAGAAGAAGCAATCAAAGTCTTCTTAACTCTTTCACATCAAATCAAACGAAAAAGAGAATGCGCTTTCATCTCTAAATGCTTTATCTCTTGAAAACCAAGAGTTGCTCAACTAGGTGCATACTTTGTAGAATCTAACCTTGTTGAGCATAATGACTTAAAGCACATATTTGATGTGTTAACCACTTATGTTAATAAGTGTACATATGCTAAAGACATCATTGGTAATGTGCTTGTTCCTCCCCATGCTCCTATTGCTAGTATTCTCTTTGAACACAAGCACACGCATAGTTTTTCACACTCTACTTATTTTCATGCTAGAACACCACACGCCACTATGTTAATTGCTAAGTGCTCTTATTTTAGTATATGTGGTCATCATGCTACTTTTTGCATTATTAAGAAAAAGATTGAAAGACGTGCTAAATCATTTTGGGTTGAAAAGAACCCCGAAACTAACCCCCAAGGATCCATAAGAAAATAAGTACCAAAATTAAATTGTTTTGTAGAAAACAGGGGAATTCCGACCGACCGGACAAGGCAACGGTCGACCACATAAATGGTCAAATTGGCTCAGTAAAAGGAAAGGTCTCCCGGTCGACCGCAACAAACTCCCAGTCGACCTATGCGGGAATGGGCTTCGATATGAGTACCTTGGTCGACCGACATCCCTCATCAATCGTCCAAAATCGAGATAGAAAAAAATTCAGTTTTAATTGGATGAGGGCAGGCCACCGGATAGGACCTCCAGTCGACCGAAGTGTCGCGATTCAGCAGAAATAAAGGGTTTCTCCTTCAGAATTCAAAAAGTCATTTCCCCTTTTCCAAAGAAATCTCAAACCCCTTCACCAAAATTCATCAAATTCAAAGCCCATATAAATTCCAAACACCAATTCCTTCCACAAATCACATATCCATACAATCATGGTCCAAAATCCTAATCCTAATCCTTCCAAAAATCCTACCAAATGAAAACCCAAAAATGATTCTTCCAAAAGAAAACCTCATTCCAAAAGAATCATTGAGAAACCTCTAAAGGTTAGAGAACCGATTGAACCCCTTCCAAAGAAGGCAAAGGTGAATCGTAATGTGGATAAGGAAAGAGGAAAATCAAAGAAGGTGAATCACTCTGACGAAGAAACGGAGTCCGACAATGATCATCCAATTCCACCACCTCCTCCAAGATATCAAGGAGAATCTTCATCCTACAAAACCACTAAGGTATCTTCTCGATTCTACTCCGAAAAAATATGAGAAGTTTTTATGAAAATCTTGTGAATGAGAAGAGAGGAATCCTTTCGGGTTATAGACTTGAGGAAAAATAAGGGTTAGATGAAATATTTGGGTATTTTGTTGATATGGGGTGGCTTAATCTTTTGGTGATTGATCATGAATATTATCCCCTTGCAATATATGAATTTGGGGCTAATAATAGAGAAGATGGGCTAAAGGATGATGGGGAGTATTGATACGTAATATCTATACTAGCAAGTGTACTAGGTCAAGGTTGCAGTAGTCAAGGTTGATCCCATAGAGAATAATGATTAATTAATTTCTAAGTAAATAATTCTACAATGATAAAAAAAAAAAGTAAAATAAATCTGATGGTTGATGATGATTTAATTAAACTAAATTAATTAACTAACATAAAACAAATAACTTAAACAAGAAGTTTGATAAGAAAAAGATCTAAGGCACATGAATTCACTAAATTAACAAACATATTATCCTAACGATATGTTATTCTAGAGTGAGTTTCATTAATCGATCGATTTCCAATTATATCTAATAACCTCTTTCAAGGCTTATCAAACCTATTCTTATGAATAAACCAACTATATTTCTATGTTGATTTTAACCCATAAAAATGCATTAAACATATGAAATCATATAGATCGCACAAACCATACAAGTATATGTCTATCTTGCATGCAATTTATGTTCAGATTATTTAACTTAATTAACAAGGTCAGCTGTCATAAATCTTCCAAGTTAATGTAAAGACAATTTGAGTGGTAGCTAATCAGACAAAAGCATTAAGAACAATAATAAGAAATTAATTCAACCACTCATCAAATAACAAAATCACAAGAATAATATATATAATTAAACTAGCTACATCATGGCCTTAGAATAAATATTTAGCTCATAGTAGTGAAGAAATTCAATAACAAATTAAAAGAGAGAATATAAGAAAACATCCTTGAATTCGAATAAAGTCTCGAGCTTGAAATCAAAATAATCTTCGAAAGTACGACAACAATCAAAGCTTCAACCTTGTCTACAAAATTTGTAAATAAAAGAATTATAAAGATTAACCCTAGAAGAGGGTTAATTCTAGAGAAAAATCAAAACCTAGAATAATCTAATAATGACTGAATGAATTTTTCTAAGACTATTAAAGAGTATTTATAGAAATAGAAACCTGCTAGCTTAAGGTAACTGAAAGATTAAAACACTCTACACTCCTTTAAAGTAGTTGACATAAAATACAATTCTTCATGATTCTTTAAAATAGTTTAAGTACACCAGAACTCTTCTAGTCCGTAAAGGTCATATCTTCAATTCCAACAGCTTCTTTCTTATTCTGCAAGTCGGTTCACTTTTATCCTTCAAAAGACTATTTTGCCCCTACAAATACAAACACAAAGAAGTGAGGATTATACCATTCTAAGCTCAAAACTCGATATGTAAATACTTTTTGAATCACAAAATTACTATTAAAGTAGAAGAAAATATAGATAAATTTACGAGTTATCAAGTATTGGTGGACATCAAGGGTAGGAAATTTGGAGTTTAGTTTTTCCGAGGCAATGCTTTGCAATAACTTAGGAATTGAACTAGATGAGGATGCCATAAGATATTTTGATAATTCCTGAAAGGTGCCAAAAGTAGAGGATCTTGTTATTAGAAAATTCAAGTCTTACTTCAACATAAATGGGGCATTTGGCAAATTTAAAGAGAGAGAGAGAGAGAGAGAGAGAGAGAGAGAGAGACAAACAAGCTTGATGAGTATGGTCGTATACTTCATCATTTTGTCTCCAATATAATTGTTCTGGTAGGGGGCCATAAGAATTCGATTTCTTACTTGCAAATGACCATTATGATGTGGTTGGTAGAGAAGACGAAAGCAATCTTTGCTTACTTGGCCCTCAAATATCTTCAAGAAGGGGTAACGGGACAAAAGAAGAATCCCTTCCTTATGGTAGTATGTGGACCATCCTCTTCAAGAAATTCAAGATCAAGCTCACTACTCCAACTCATAGAAGTGAATGGCATCACAAGTATAATCAAGGGTTATTCCATCAAATGCTCATGATTTTAGTTAATGGTCATTGGAAATTCCATTCAAATTACACACTTGATGAACTCTTGGCAGCTATGATTGCACTCAAGAAATATCCTAAGGTATGTGAAACCTTAAAGAAGAAGATAGACAAAAGAGGTGCTCAAGTGCAAAATGTGCAAGACTTGCCTCAAAATAAAGAAGGACAAGGAGATGGCATTCATGTTGGAGTTGATGAAGAAGGGGATGTTCAGGTAGAGAGTGGAGATCAAAGGGATACTCCAAGGGCTAATGTTGAAAGAAGACCTCCTCCTCTTCAAAGAAATGAAGATATCTTTACACATCTACAAGAATTTCAAGATAACATCAAGAATGATTTGAAATTGATATTTGAGAAGATGTCAAGTATGGAGGATGATGTGAAGAATTTAAAGTATCAAGTTGGAGATTTGCTAACATTAGGCCCAAGAACGTGGTGACAATAAAGTTAGGAAGTACACTCTTTGATGGATGAACTGGGAAAAATCTCCTTCCACAAGACAGAAAAGCAAAGTACCATTCAGATAATTCTACAAAAGCAAGGAAATTCGGCCATGGCTACAAATACAACAAAAACCAACATTTTGTGGTGAGATCAATAAGATCGGACTCACAGTCACTCTTCAAAGGTATCGAGAACCATTTTTGCTCTTGATCTAGCAACTTAACCACTTGGGCCACTCTTGCTGCAAGTTCCTTTTTGAATAACGACGTCAAGCATACCGAATGTCCTCCTCATGGGACGGTGATTTCCCCAACAGTGAGGGATCAACAACATCAAGCATTGCTTCCAATTCATCGACCATTGACTTTTTTGCATATCGGACCATCATATCAGCACCCTGTTACAATGCAAAGTTAACACTTAACGGGGGTATTGAATAAAAATGTGATAATCTCGTATGGAGAAAAAGGGTTCGGGTGGTAATATGATTGTAAAACTTGATATGATGAAGGCATTTGACATAGTTTCGCATGATTTCATTGTTGATGTTTTGACTCTGTTTGGTTTTGGTGATCATTTTCTTCACTTGATTCGGAATTTACTCAATAATAACTAGTTCTCGATCCTCATAAATGGCTCTCCTTATGGCTTTTTCCGCTCAGGGAGGGGAATGAAACAAGGAGATCCTGTCTCTCCTTTACTCTTTATATTAGCCGCGGATGTTTTCTCTCGCGGGTTAGATCGACTAGTCTGGTCTGGCACTGTAGGACCTTATGTGGTGCCTCGTTCTAATATTCTTGTTTCTCACTTGGCTTATGCAGATGATGTGGTTGTATTTATTAATGGAGGCAAGAGAGAACTTCAGGCACTTATACATTACATCAGACAATAAGAGGCTTGCTCAGGTCAACGGGTCAATGATAATGAATCCTCCTTCTATGTCTCAACAAGAGCTCCACCCAGGCAAATTCAAATGATCATTCGGGTCTCCGATTTTTCACAGGGTTCTTTTTCCATCACCTATTTGGGATTCCCCATATTCCCGGGCGATCAAAGACCATATATTTCTCGGGTTTGGTTGACCGATTGACTTCTAGAGTTGCGGGATGGCAGGGTAAATTTCTTGCACTGGGCGGCCGATTTACCTTGATTCGGTTTGTGCTCACTTCTATGACTTTACATATTTTAGCGGCTTCTAGTCCGCCAAAATAGGTACGTGGTGATATTGAGAGGATTTTTTCCAATTTTTTTGTGGGCAAGACGGAGTTCGGGGAGCGAGCGACACTTTGGGATGTCTTGGGATCGCCTATGTCGAGATACCGATCAAAATGGTTTGGGGTCTATTCTCTTTAAATTCTTTTCAAATTGCTTTCTCATATAAACTTTGGTGGTGTTTCAGGACCAAAAAATCACTTTGGAGTTCTTTTATGCACGAAAGGTATTGTTCTAATAACCAACACCCATTCTTGATCCAACACACTTCATTTGATTCCCCCGCTAGTTTGGATTGATACGGGACATTCCAACTGACCTTGGCCATGGTATTCTGTACATTGGAAGACCTTTTTGGAATATGAAAGAACTGCAAACTAGATCGAATAGGGTAAATGTAGTTCCACCCAAGCAATTTTTTGTTGAACCACTTGAGGAATTTCCTGAGCTTGAGACTGAGGCAACTAAGACATCATCTTAATCCTCTGAACAACTACTTACTTTCCGGAGATCCAGCAAAAGAACTGCTATGGAAAAGTGGGGTATATCTTCTTTAGGTAACTTTCAATTTTTGTAGCTTTTTTATTGACCCATACTTCCTTTCTTTTAAAACTAAATTATTAACTGCAGTAGGTTCACCAGCTGCCGGCCCCACTGATGAGAGTGAGCTTCCATCTTTCAATTTTTTTAAAACAAAAGCGCAACGCGTCTCCCCTCTTGCCGCTCGAGTAAACATCTCTATTGAATTGAACTTGCCCATTTCTTCCTTATCATTCCTGATGTTCCAACTTTCTCCTGCAGAAGAAGAAAGCCAAGAAGACTGTGATTCCGTTGGTGCAGTTGGACACTCTTACTTTACTTGCTAGATATTGAAGCCCATATACTCTTCCATCAATCTCACAGTCGACCATTCCTTCCATAATTCGATGCCTTCCTACCTTGCCACCTAAAGAGCATCTTGAGGATTTCGTCAAAACTCCAATTGGGCGAGCATAAGTGATTTCCCCCAGAGAAATATGGAATTCCTCCTAAATGCAATACAGTTAAAGTTCCATTCTAATAAGTAAACGATCAACTATTAGATTACATTGATACCCTGATGAGATTACTAAGTATCTTCGGTTGTACAGAGATGATGTGTCGAAATTGTCGTGATGCTCTCCAGTCTACGAGTTGATCATACTCTTAGTGTAGCCCAACTAGTTGAGACCATCGCTCAACTGAGAGAGATTGACGGGCCAATGGCAAGTATGATCAATTCAGACAGGCCTTTGAAGAAACTTCTTCTGCCCATGCTAAGGTGCAGGGCAGACTGCCAAGGAATTAAAAGAATGTCGCCTTTATTGTGTCTGTGGTACTATTGGGTCTCTTGCTTGTACTCATTTTTTTACTATATATATATATATATATATATATATATATAAAAGAATGGCACTCTATCTGTAATACATAGGACTTTCTGCTTATGTTATTTGCGTGCCTTAAATTATTTTTGCATTTTATATGTTTTAGTATTTAATCACATGAGTTATATGGTATGTGTATTGTGACTATTTTTTTGTTTTTTTTAAAAAAAACTAGACCATTTATAAGAATGGTCTAGTTTATTACAATTATATTATTATATAAGACCTCACCAGAGGAGGAGTAGTAGAAGCCCCCGTGAGGGGAGAAGTAGATGTCCCGTTGAGCGGGTGTCGTAGAAGTCCCCGTGAGGGAAGAAGTAGATGTCCCGTTGAGCGGGTGTCGTAGAAGTCCCGTTGAACGGGTGCCCCGTGAGGAGTAGTAGAAGTCCCGTTGAGCGGGGTGCCCCGTGAGGGGTGTATAAGACCTCACACAAGGGAACCCAAAGAAGTGACAATTAAATCATTCTCCTTGTGTGAGGGAGGTATCGAACCTGGACCTCTCGGTCACAGGCAGTGTATGTTACCCACTGGGCTACCATGCCTTCGATGTATTGTGACTACTTTATGTGTTATGTTTTATATTTGTGTTTTCTGCCTATGTTATTTGTGTGCCTTAAATTACTTTTGCATTTTATATGTTTTACTATTTAATCACATGAGTTATATGGTATGTGTATTGTGACTACTTTATGTGTTATGTTTTATATTTGTGTTTTGTGTGTGTGAAGGCATGAGTGTTATACTTGGAGAGTGTGGGGACCTTTTGTGCAAATATTTGAAAGTTGATTGAGGGAGTTATTGCTGGGAAATCTTTAGGTAATGGTATTTACCAAAAACAAGAGGGGGGAAAAGGAAAGAAGAGAGAAGATAATTTCTTGGCAGAACTTTGAGTGACCAATTGAAGGGGCAAACGAAGTCCGTTTTGAGTGATTTTGATTGCGTTTCGAAGGTATTGCGATTTCGAGTTCGGAGTTAGAAGTTATTGCACCGGGAACGGGTCTGATTTTTGGATTTCGGATTTCTTCACTAATTTTGTGTAATTTGCTATCATAACAAGTAAGGATCTTACACCTCTGTATTTTCTGTTATAAAACTCATGAAATCAGTACTTTAAAAGTTAGTTATGAGCATGAACTGTTCATACATCTTTTAATGCATAAAATGGATGATGTGTTGGTTGTATTTGCATATTATGCAGTTGATCGTAGTGTCTATTGCAATAGTGGATTTGATTCTTGTATTGTGGTTACTTGCTGCCCTTATTTGCTTGGTGTTTAATTACTAGCTTTAATTGGTACTCGGGTCATTTGGTAGTTGTCTATGTGGTGTCGTTAGTTTTGACTATGTGTAATAATGTCGTAGTCGTGTCAATTTGGTTTTGGTCGACCAAGTTGTCGCCCCCATTTGAGCTCTTGTTTAGGAATTGCTATATGGTAGGATTCATTCACTCTAGGCAATCACAATTCCCTGCTAGGAACCACTTGTGACTTATTAATACATACTAATAAGTATGTTTTCATTACCATTATGATATGAACCTACATGATGCATAGATGAGTTAACGAGCTTTATGTCCATATTCAATGAATCTAGAATGTGTATAGGTTAGTTGTACTTGACATTTATTTTTATGAGAATAATAAAATTGTTATTATTAAAATTAGATGTAAAGGATGGGTAATTTCGATTTTAGTTTTAGCTGGGATTTCGTGGGAGTCATTATGCAATAAAAACTCCCATCTGCCAAAAGAATCGGGATGACGTGGGAGTTTGTTCCCGAGACAAACTCTCACGCCTATATATTGATCCCTTGGGCGAATCCACTATGTCTTGGTTTTTTAGCCGCAAAACCTAATCACCACAAAACATATTTTTGCCAACATTTTCTCTCTGGTTTTCCAGAACTTAGAAAGCTAAAGAGCTAGCACTCACTGCTTGTTTCATCGCGTGGATACCGATATAGAGCAATTCCGCAAGGGACGTTTTTAGTGGTTGCAGTGCAGCATCGTTGCTAGATCGAGAAATCAAATCCGAGGAAATTGTAAGTTATTTTTCGTTCTTATTCGATTCTTATAGTATAACGGATCCTATCGAGGGACGATTCATAGGTTTTTTTAACATGTTTACGCTTTATGAATCCCTACCATGTTCCCCTTTTCTATTGATCGTGAAGGGATTCATGAGGCGGAAACTTCGTTCCAAACACCTATGAGTCCTCCCACTGAAGGATCCGCTCATACGTAAACTAATCGGAAAAGCAATGAACAACGAAAATTACTTAAGTTTTCGGCTTAAAGGTTGTATCTTTCGGATGAGTCTTTGCTGCCACCAAAAGCCTTCCCTTGCGGAATTTCTTTCTACCGAGTATCCACGCGACGAAATGAGCATCGATTGCTAGCTCTTCGTTTCGAGTTTCGGGGAATATAGAAAGAAGAGAAGAGCGGAAATCAGAAATCGATTTCAGGGAATAGATTTGGTTTATAGCGGCTCAAGTTAATATACTTAGGGTTTCGGCCAGAGAGGTTTATATGGGTTGTGAGAGTTTGTTTCCATAACAACTCCCACGTCCTATCCACCTCTTTTTACGGTGGGAGTCTTCAACTCCCACGTCCCTGAGACTTCTACTTGGTAGTGGGAGTCTTTATCGGATAATAACTCCCACGTAATCCCGGTTGAAACCAAATACCAAAAATACCCCTCATTCTCTCTAATTGAAATAATAACAACTTTTTTTATTCTCGGAAAATAAATGTCGGGATACAATGAACCTAGACACATTCTAGATTCATTGAATGCGGGACATGAAAGCTTCGTTAGCTCGATCTATGCGTGTGACCACTGCAGGTTCATATCACAATGGCAATGAAAACACACTTAGTAGTAGTATGTGTTTATAAATCACAAGCGGTCCCTAGCAGGACATTGTGACTACCCAAAGTGAATGAATTTACGGTGGAACCTAATATCAATCCACTATTTAATCCCTTTGTCTCACGATATCCTAATTAAGCGTAAGGCATGGTGGTCGTCACCCTTATAAAGCTTAATTGTATTTATTCTCGATCTCCGGATAGACTGTTCCAACAAATAGTATCTGATAACCACTTTATCAAATACGTTTGAGCACGGCCATGCATTTAGACAGTCTTTCCCTATCGAGGGGCCCATGGATATCTCTCTCTAATAAGAGAGGGACAAATTCCTTACAATGCCTCTCACATTCAAGCCATGATAGGACACTACATCCGAACATCAGTCATATTGATTACTCGATTAAAAGCAACGTACAACTGAGTCAAAACGTGGCTCGTATTTAGGAAGTAATACTTATGACTAAGGACCATGAAGTATTACTTCTCTAACGGATCACGTCCGATACGATATATCTCAATACATTGCATCTATGATATGATTTGTACTCATTACACATGATTAGTAAAAGCGTAATCATCAATCAAACATCATATTAGTTTTATTTCATTGTAAAATAGATTACATAAAACTATGGACAATTAGAATAGTAATTACATAAGAAAATGAGTTTTACTATCAAATCACGCATTTGATGTCCATAAGCAAAATTAACTATTCATATGAAATGCTCAAAAAGTTATAAAAAGCGTACAACATATGCTAATGGTCCTAGGGCACTACTAATGATCGATCATGAATTATATTATTCTAGTGTATTGCATTGCAATAGTCTATACCTCATCTATGGGCATTTCGAGCCAACCACATAAAATATAGTTGATTCACCTGGTTCATATGTGTTATTATGCAATTATTAATAGATAACAAATGATTGAATAAAGTAAAGATTAAATATTTCCAATCTAATAAATATTTTATTTATTCAGTTATAGGAAAAATAATTATTTTTGGGTACAAACGTCAACATCAGGAACATCAGGAATTTTATACCAATTATTTCCACCTTTGTATAAGCTTCTAGAGCTAATTAAGAGGTAAGAGAGTAGTGAAAAGTTTGTTCTAAATGGTTTTTATATTTTATATTTTCTCTGAACATTCCAAGCTTCCAATTGCGCCTATCGTTGTGATTCTTTCTTTGTGGGTGAAGAGTATGGTGTTATAGATTTCAAATCCATCACATTAGGGTGTGATTCATGAGCTGAAATATAATATTCATCTCGTATTAGTGTGATCATGTGTACTCTCTTTGTTTTCCCTCAAGTAAGGCTTGGTTGCTAGATCTCTTCGTAAGTGAGACCTTGAAAAGGATCTAGTTACTCTTGGTGAGCTTGTTGTTGGGAGTTTTGGTTATACGTAAAACTCTTAGTGAGTTGTAATGTTGTAGTGGTTGTTGGTAAAACACTTGGCAAGTTTCAAAAACTTAAATCCAACTGTTTTTTTCAAGCTAATTATTTGTCCACTCAAAGATAATTAGCCCCATAAAGCGAGGGCAATACTCCCATATTTTCTCTCGACTAACTCCACTAAGTTTTATAAAAAAAAACTAGGGTTTTCTCGGCTCGACCCAGTCTTACAAACTCTTGTATTACGCTTCCACCACACGAAATGGTCTGCGTTCTAAGACAACGAGGCGATTCGAACAATGACAATCAAGCCATCCCTCCAATCTGCGTGTAATGACTTGGTGGAGATGGTTGGCGGAATGTGTCATTGTTGATATAATTATGAAGGTTAATAGGGAATGGGGAATAACGGGGAAGGGGAAAGCGCCCTCTGTTTACATAGCAAAAATGAAGGGGGTTTTTACGAGTTTTGAGAGGGTGAAGACCTCTTTGTCGTCGGGAATGGCGGATGGTCGGCAACTTTGATTTTAGTTTTAGGTTGACAGTGAGGGCTAGGATGGGGTCAACTCGGGTCAAGATTTCAATAGAAAATTTGGGTGCGGGTTCCAGTGGTCTGAATGATGAGATGATGACAAGTATGGATGCAAGGCGACCAGGCGAGTGGCCGGTACAGAGGACGGAGGTCGACGATCGACGATTTCCGACTTGGGGGAGTCGGGCTGCAAGAAGCCTCGTTGTACTGGGTCGGGACGGAGGTCCGCAAACACTAGCGGAAGTTGGCGGGTATATGGGTTCTAGTATGGATCAGGAGGTTGGTGGGCTTAAGGGCTTTAGTGTGAGTCTGGTCATTACTGGGCCGGCCCATGATGAGGCTTCTATTTGGCAGGTTAATTTCTATGATCTTGGGCAAGCTGTGCAAGCCCTGGTATGGGGGGGGAATGCTTATGGGATTTGCATGGGCTTGGCCCGTTTTTCCCAGATCAGTCATAACATGGCACCCGGAAAAGTGGGACAAACATTTTTGTCCATAGCGGAAAGTACAGCTTCCGTCCGAGAACCATAGCGGAAGTGGGACTTCCGTTATGGATGATGTGTGATTTTCCCCAGCGGTGCCGCGTGGCCATAGCGGAAGTCCCACTTCGTTATTGCCGAGCGCAGTGGGACTTAGATTATGGTCTCCCGAGTTTAACCCGCCTTGCTTTCCCGCATGCGATTTGCAAGAGTAATATTCCAAAAAAAAACACCCACTCCCACACTCATTGCTTTGCCGCGCCTCACTCCCAGCTTCTTTGCCCTTGCCTCACTTGCCGCTGCTGCAGGGTCCTCCCTCCCACTACGTCACTCTCACTCTCCCGCGCTTGATATCTCTCTCTCCCAATTTTTAATTTGGAGGTATATTTTTTTTTAATTTTATTTAAGTGTATTTTATTTAAGTGTACTTTTTTTTCAATAATGTATTTTGTATGTATAGTTTTGATATTTATGTTTTGTTGCGAATTGTATATGTATGTATATTTTGTGAATTTGAAATTATTATGGACTAAAATTGCAATTTTGTGAATGTGATATCCTTATATATTGTAATTGTTATTATGTGAATTTGATATTTTTATGGACTTGAATTGCAATTTTGTCAATGTGATATCCTTATGTATTGTAAGTGTATAATGTGAATTTGAAATTCGTATGGATTTGAAAGTGCAATTTTGTGAATTTGATATCAGTATGCATTGTAGTTGCAATTTTGTGAATTTGAAATTATTATGGACTAAAATTGCAATTTTGTGAATGTGATATCCTTATGTATTGTAATTGCAATTATGTGAATTTGAAATTCGTATGGACTAAAAGTGCAATTTTGTGAATTTGATATCCTTATGCATTGTAGTTGCGATTATGTGAATTTGATATTCTTATGGACTTGAATTGCAATTATGTGAATGTGATATCCTTATGTATTGTAAGTGCATAATGTGAATTTGATATTCTTATGGACTAGAATTGCAATTTTGTGAATTTGATATCCTTATGCATTGCATTGTAGTTGCGATTATGTGAATTTGATATTCTTATGGACTTGAATTGCAATTATGTGAATTTGATATCCTTACGTATTTTAATTGCAAGTTTTGAGAATAAAGTTGTGCTTATTATTGACAAAAAATCGCCGTGATTTTTATTCTGAGATGGCTTTTCACCTTGCCCTTATGCGGTCAAAGTGCGATCCCGGTGTGTTGAACAAGCGCGCGTCACATCAGAAAGCACTTAGGATTTGGGGCGGGGATGTAGTCTGAGACAAGGGTTTGAAGGTCATTAGCTATGACGGGCATTTTTTGCGCGCATACCAGCGAGGGCAACCGAGAGAGTGCTAGATCTCATTGACAATTTTGGTTTCGGGGGGTTGTTGTCGGATAGGTAAGATTAAGATAGACCACGCTGCTGATCACGCATTAGTAGAGCGGTGGCGGCCGAGGCGCACTCATTCCATCTGCGGTGCGGTGAGGTCACCATCGCCACTAGAGGGCGTGAGTGCCTCTAGGGGCCCTTGCAGAGGGCACGTGGTGGCGTGGGGCGAGGACTACAACATGTCAAGGGTCGGTGGATTGAGCGTGTGCACCGTATCTGCAGGTTTCCGCCCCCCGCTGAGTCTATTAAAGGGCGACGCCCTCGACGCTGCGAGGTGTACGCCCGCGTTTCGAGCCCCTGGCCGAGGGATGCCCACGCGACTTCGCGGTTGACCCAGCGGGCCGGGCCACTGATTTTCCTCTGCATGGCGGCTTTCCTTTTCCGGATAAGTCAGGGTCGCGAGAACATGCGCTATCTCTTGGTCATCGGCAGCGGGGGACCTCGCCCGCTGACCCGGCATTCACGGGCGGCGCCGATCTGTCCTACCTATCATGCCACTGTGCATCTGCTGCGCGGTGACTCTAAGGACATAGGTGTTTGTTGCATGTTGATCCCGAGGTTTGTGTAATTGTTAATGAATATTTTTTATTGTTTACAGATAATTTTTAAATAATTTATGATTAATACGTGTTTGTTTGTACCGGTTGTGGGCGTGGGAGCGCATTTCATTTCTCAAGCCGGCGACAGGGAGTGATTATGAATGAACCTCCGCGAGACGGCCAGCGTCACGGGCGCGTTGGAACACCGCCGGAGTTTCAAGCAGCGCGAAATCTCGGTGACGGTGTTTCGCGACCGAGCTTGGCCAGTGACGGGACGCTCGGGGGGTAAGGTTTATCGTATTTTTTGTGTGTTTGTTTTTATTTGCGCAATTAATTCACTGCTAATGTACAATTGTTTTTTTACGGTTCATGTGGAGGCCGTACCCGGCTGGGTTATTGCAGTTCGGGTCTCACGCGATGACGATTCCTATCCACTGTCGGGCCGTCGCCACTCGTGTGTTTCGAGTTGGTTGAGTTTCACATGCTGGGGACAGGGTTGCTAAAGCAGTCGGGTTCCGGCGAGTGATACCGGCCCGTCGGTGGCGGAGAAGTGCGGCGGGAGGCGTAGGCGTCCACGCCCCGCGTGGCGGGGCCGAATATGAAGTGGGCGAAGAAGCACGAAGACTACGTAGCCATGTGGGATGCCGAGCGAGGATTGCACGGCTACTAGTTTGTCGGTCCGCGGTAATGTGATCTTACCCGACCCGTGAGTACATGGATTGGTACAATCTCATTACCGTGCACCTCCTTTACAAACCCAGCGCAACAAGGATGCTGGGTCCAGCTCCCAGATGGGCATTCAACCCATCGCGCCTACGAGGACATTATTGTAAGTTTTGTATTTTTGTTTGTGTACATTGCTTTTCCTTGTTTATAATATCTTGACACGAGAATTGATGTTGCGGGCGGATGCGAAACAGTGATACTAACGGGCTCGATAAGCGGCTTCCAACTCAATCGGCCACTATAGGTCCACTAGTCTCACAGGGCTTCAAAGACAATCAAAGAGGCGTTCGTGGCGGCGGGAAGTCACGACCTGCGAGATCGAGAAGGCTGCGGATGTGGCGAGTCGGCGGTTTTGGAGCCGGTGGCCTAGCAAAGAAGAACCGTTCGGGCCGGTCTCAAGAGGAAGGCGAGGTCACGCGGAGGCAGCAGGGATGCTTGCGCGGGAGGACTTAGCGGCGGGCGACTACGACAGCGCGGCGAGCCACCGGGCCAGTGCTGCCGGCGCCAGATCCGTGCTGATCCCAGGCACATCACAGTTTCCCGGTCAAGTCAGCGTACCCGCCGCTTTTCGAGTACCAATTTGCATCACCGGTACTTTATCACGAGTTTTCAGGCGGGTGGGGATCACGAGTGCTTGGGGCCGTCTCATCTGCCTGCAGTAGGAGCTTTCACTCGGGAGGGACGCCTTCGTCCGGCACTGCACATCAGCGACCCGCGGCGGCAGACTCCGTTGCCGATAAACCCCAGGAAGCGGATATTTACTCGACCACGAAGCGCGCGAGTCATCTCGACCAATTTTGGTAGCGCCGTGCGGGTGAGAGATGGCGGCCTTTACTTCCTGTGACCAGCCCGAAACACTGCAGTTCCTTACACTCGCCACGTCGTAGTAGATAGGGTTTCATTTACGTTGTTTACATTTCGTTCATTGTAGTTACGTAGAATGTTATTTATTTTCAGTTGTAAAATATTATTACGATAATTACATTTGCTTGTTTTTTATTAATATACAATTTATTTATTTTATTGCTCATTTTTTAGTACGTATTGTGTTTTGCAAATATTATTTATATATAATACAAACACCTACGAAATAAAAACTACGGAAAAAAAACCAAGTGTTTTGGGCAAACACTGCTGCCGGTTCATAACGGAAGTCGATTTCAGTCCGGGTCCATGCGGAAGTCCCAGCTTCCGTTATGGACCCGAGACAGATCAGACTTCCGTTATAGTCTGCAAAAAACCTACTATTACCACTAACTTTTGTCAGTGACTTTGAGGGACGGAATTGCCACTTCAGTCCTCAAAGCTTCCGGCTAAATTTGCGGCGTGTAGTCAACTTCTCACTTTTTGCTTTAAAATACTCAAAAAAATATGTACGAGCGGTTTTGTGAATTCAGTGCGCATTTATGACCGGTTTTCGGAGACTTGTCCAATTTCTCACCACATCTATAAATAGCCCTCCAAACCTCTCCACAAATCTCAAACCTTCTCGAAACCACTAAAAAACCACTATCCTCAAGTATTACTAGCTTTGAAATTTTTAATTTTTTTTAAAAAAAAACCATATCAGAATTAATGGCCAACTTTCCCAAATTTATGCAAAAGAAATCGTCAAAAATACGGGGATGTTGATTTTACTAGAGAATGGCGGTCGAATACGAGGAGGTTTTAATAGAAATTTGTTATGATTTCGGTATGCGGGGGTTACCCCAGAGAAAAAGCGTTGAGTACGATTGCTACTGATGAAATTGTTTACGGAATTAGTGCAGTGGCCCGGGCGGACAATTCACGATTGCGATGATCGGCGTGATCCTAGCAAAAGCTGCGTAGGCGGTTTTGGGATTTGAGCGCTTCGCCCCACAAATCATGGTTCAAGTACTGACGGAAGGGCGAACATTGTTGACTTGGGCGGTGCTTGAGGCCCGGTGGGCGGAATACGTTGCGGTAAGTTGCATGTAATGATAATACTACTTTGTATTAGCTGTATATTTTCATAACTAAATGTTTATTTTGTATAACTCTAATTTAGGCTAATCCAAGGGCTAAAGCGGTATAGAAGAAGTGGCGAAGTTTTCTTTATCCTTCTACGCCATATTTTTTGGAGTACGAAGGAAGAGGATTTGTGGACGAAGGCTGGACAATGTTCAACATCTCTGAAGAGGTAACTTTGGAGGCTCCCACTGAATACACGATGTACGATGCATCGTCAAAGCAACGATACGACTTGGAAAATGATTGAGGCTAAGTTTGAAATATTTAGGGTTTGACTACTTAGGAACTTTGTATTTTTTAATGTTCGATGTAATTTTATTTGTATGAAGTTAATGGAATTGTCGGTTATTTTATTTTTTGAAAGTTCGAAATGAGCAAGATTTAAAAAAATAATTGAAACTAATTATTATTGTAATATGAACACGTATGGAAATAATTAGTAGGACAAGGAGAGGTTTTTGAGGTGTTAGTTAACGATTTATTATGAAATTGGTCGGGTCTCCTAAAATTGGTCGATGTCACGAACCAAAGCTGCGATAAACCGTTTGGCATTTTCATTCGATAAAGCAAAAGTGAGAAGTGACAATAGCACGCAATTTGAGGACGGAAGTGGCAATTCAGTCCTCAAATGCTTGTGAAGACAAAAGTACAATTTTTGGGAAAAATCATGTCCCGGTTGATAACGGAAGTGGGACTTCAGTCTTGGAGCCATAGCGAAGTCCCAGCTTCCGTTATCAGCCGGCGATGGTTTTGCCACTTTTCTTTACAAAAATTCTCTATAAAATTTAATACCCTCCCGTCCATTCTTCATACTCGAAACACCATTTTCCATATTATTTCGTCTAAACACCCTCATATTTCCTCAACCCACTTATTTCGTTTTGCTTTAAAAATGGCACTCGAATGTCAATGAGATTGTATTTACATTTCGACCACAATATAGTTTACGAATATGGGGGGTTACCCCCGTTCGCCGACCACTAGCGAAAAAAAGTTTTGAAGTTATACAAAGGATTTCATTCGAGACAACTTTGCCATAGAATATGTCGCGCATGAAAGAGTCGAGCTTTATCTTGTCAATGTTCGGCTAATAATGATCCGTCCATTCTTCATGCTAGAGCGTTCAACATGGTGGCGTACGATGTTGTAAACCTTAATGAGGAAGAAGGTTTAGAGAGTTTGTGGGGAATCAAGCGGATTTCAAACTCGAGGGATTCAAATGTTGGTGCCACTGTTCGAACTTTGTGCGAGAGACATTCGAGATAGCTTTGTATCCCAGACAACACATTTTGCAGGAGCCATATTTTGTTCATGACCATATTTTTCGGAGCCAAATCCATTACCAAATATGCCCCCAGCGTCTACTTACGAACCCTACAATGATAATTCGGTCATGGATTCTTTGGGTCCAATATCCAGAGCATTGGCGGCGTTCGGAAGCGGAAGGCGACTTCGCCGGCGATAGTGCTGGGAGACCACGAGGGCGGCGGGGGTCGAGGAAAGCGCACGGGGGTGTAGCGGAAGATGCGACCCAGAAATCGACAACAAGCCGGTGGACTAATGGCTGAAGAGGGGACACAGAGCACGAGGCAGAGCTCCCTACACTCTCTGCTGCGGCCATTCCAGAATGGAATGTTCCATCATCTGATAACTATGCAAATTTTGCTGTTGGAATGATATGGGTTCCATGGAACCGGTGCACGGAATCACATACGGTGGACAAAAAAATTAAAACATGGAATCGATATTCCGAGAAATTTGCTTAGGGGATGCAATTCAAGGATAAGCGAGGCAATGTTGGGTTTCGTGAGCGTGTGGCATGACAAGGTGGCATTAAGGGAATGGAAAGAGAGAGGAGCAACAAACAATGGTTAGTGAGGTGCAGTAGAAATTCAGCAGAACTTGCCGATGCGGTTAGTACGTTCGCGTAAATCATAGCGAGGGTGGATGGAATGTGGAAGGTTACAAAGCTTAACCCGGAGGCCCACTGCTTTGCTTGATGGACGAGAACAAAAAAGCGTGACATGTCCTCCGGCTACATCGGGGTAAAAATTCTACACCTTGTTCGAGCGAGATCTGAAATATACATTAAATTGATTAGAGATGCTTGTACAGATGATATGAATTTGACTTGTACTATAGAAAAGCTTGGTATGCCGTGAAAGCTATAGAAACACTTTTTGGTACTTGGCATTCAACTTTTCGAGTGCTTGCGCATTATATCAGGGCATTAAAAGATTGAGCCGGGTATGATAGTCAAATTTCTCTACCGCCTCGAGCAGATAATGGGCGAAGGTGTTGAGTCATTGTTACGGACTTTTCAACTAGTTGGTTGGCGGTTACACGTGGTGCGGCCCATAATTTCGATTGATGGGACACACGCTAGGGGGAATTATAAAGGGACTCTCACAGTTGCAAGCACTACGGATGCTAACAACAGATTTTACCACTGCTTTTTGCGTTGAGTCGATTCAGAATCATCTTTGACTTGGGCGTGGTTCCTTAGTCACTTGAGGGAACATGTTGTCAAAGACGCTTCAAGTGTGTCTTATCGGCGTCGATCGTCATGCAGGCATTCTTAGTGCAGTGGCAACCCTCAGCCGGATGGCAACCCCCAAAGGCGGTGCAGATCTTTGCCTTAGGCGTCTGAGTCAAATTTCCACACTCAAATACAAAAAACAAAGAATTGAAAGATTATGTGTGGATTCTTTATGAAATCCAACAGAAAAAAGGTTAAGTGCGATCTTTATCTAGGCAGTATAAAACAAAAAAAAGATGAGGATGCGTTTAAGCTGGTTAATGCGGCAACCCCGAGAGTTGTGGACTACGGCATACGACGAGGGAATGCGTTTCGGTTGCATGACTACAAACATGTCGAGGGGCGCTTATAGCGTTCTAAGCGGTCTAGAGCGCGCCTTTAGCGCTCGTGGAGATGATATTTAGCAATACATGTGG